>OX346245.1:22622313-23822313 GCA_947049315.1 Epistrophella euchroma
TTACGCTAAATTTAAGTATTTAGATATTAAAATGCGGTTAAAAATTATTTTTAAAAGATCTTCAAACCATTGTTAAAATTATTGAAAAAATAATGTTTAATTAGTTATTAATTTTTTGTTAATTTTTTAAATGATATACTAATTTCAGCACAGAGAAACACTTTTAGAAAGTAGTTGAGCCGTTTTCCAGAAAAAAATAAATGTTTTTTTTGTATTTTAAACTGATATGCCGGATTTACACGAGTGACAAAATGTCATTAAATTTGTCATTTTATACCAATAAATTTTCATAATCCGGTTGACAGTTGATAAATCCGGCATTATAATGTAGCCACCGTTAATTTTGTCCATAAGATCAGTTGCATTTTTAGAAATTTTATAGATAGTGTTAGAAACCGGTACCTTATGGAGTTAAAAAAAGAAAACAAATTAAATATCTTTCGAAATATTTGGTCGCATTAATAAACACTGTCTAACTTTAGACAGCCGTCCAAGTTTTTAAAAAACCTTTCTAAATTTTGCTAAAGTGATCCAACTTTTTATTTTACTTTAGACAACGTAATCGATTGTCTAAACCTTGGTAATTTTGTACGTTTCCATATCTTACCTCCTTATCGCAAGTAAAAAGACCATCAACAGGGCGCCAAGTAGATTATCGATAAATCCGCCACTTATCCCATCACATACCAATCAATCCACCCGTTTGCGGCCGGCCGTCATCGACACGCAGAGCATTAAAAATATTATTTTGGCTGCCATCTATAATTTCATATATTAACCCATAGTGAATCTTCTTTATAGCAAAAATTTGTGTTTATTAAAAATTTGGTTTGGTTTAAAACCACCGAGTTTAATAAGAAAGAAATATTTCATATAGCAGTTTTCTATAAAGCAATGCAGTATATTTTTATGGTTTTAATAAAAATTTGAGATAATTTACGAGGGACATAAATCTAAACAAAATAAAAATTTCATTAAATTTTTCTGCAAATATGTTTGGTATGTGTATGATATTATAAGCGGTCATTAGATAGTTAATTTTTTGGAATACTTAAATATGAGTTTATTTAGTGGTATAATAAATTGGATGCATATGCCAAACATATGTGGTCAGTGTGTGTTCGTGTTCTATGATTAATGGCATAATTTAAAGGTTGTTTGAATTTAATTTGAGAATTTTAAAATAGTACTTTGTATCTTAGAAAATTCGGCCTCATTTCAATGTTAAATAACCATGATTTGGTTTTATTTTACTTGGTAAAGTGCATATCGAATTTTTATGTAAAAAAAAAAAAAAAACATAGGTATACAAAGCTTTAATAGTATGGAGTGATTTTCCATGACAAGATACACTTGAAGAATTTGTCAATTGCTCGCAAGAGGCATTAGCCATTCAAAAAACACAATTCTGTTCTTTCTGCCGAAGAAAGGAAATAATTTATATTCTGTAAAAAAAAAAAAAACTAAATTGAAATCAATAAATCTACATTATTATAATTAGTTAGAGGCTGAAATTTGGTATGAACATTGGTAATGAGATTCTTTAAAAACTGAGAGAGTTCCTCATCGACCCGATGACCGCTAGGTCAGTTATAAGGGGTCCAAGGGTCCAAAAATGAGTTTTTGCAAATATCTCAACACCGGTTTGTGGTAGACAAAAATTTAGTTCCACAATCTTTTAGCTGAGGCTATTTCCCATAAAAATGGTCTTTTCGGTTTTTTCGTAGCATTAACCGTTAAAAAGTTACAGCAAATGAAAAGTTCAAAAATCTCTTAAAATGGGCCAAATGTCATGAAAATGGGAGTTTTTTGCAAATATCTTAAAAACAGTTTCTGTTGGAGAAAAATTTCATTGTCCAATCTTGTAGCCCATGTGAGTTTCAACAAAAAAGGCTTTTCGCTTTTTTTGTAGCATTAACTGTTAAAAGGTTACAGTAAATTCAAAAGTCAAAAAATCTCTAAAAAGGGGCAAAAAGTCATGAAAGTGGAAGTTTTTAGCAAATATCTCAAAAACCGGTTATCCATAGAAAAATTTTATTCCTAAATCTTGTAGCTCATGTTATTTTCCACAAAATACATTTTTACTGTTTTTGTAGCATTAACCGTTAAAAAATTACAGCAAATGGAAATGTCAAAAAACCTCTAAAAAAAATGGACAAAAGTCATTAAAATGAGAGTTTTTGGCAAATATCTGAAAAAGAGTTTGTGTCAGAGGAAAACTTTATGCGACAATTTTAAAGCTCATATAATTTTAAACAAAAATTATTTTTCTCTTTTTTTGTAACATGAACTGTTAAAAAGTTACAGCGAATCGAAAAGTCAAAAAATATTTAGATAAAGGGGCAAACATTCATGAAAATGGGAGTGTTTGGCAAATATCTCAAAAACGGTTTGTGATAGAGAAAAATGTTGATCTTTAATCTTGTAGCCCATGTAATTTTATACAAAAATAGGCCAACTGGGCGGATACCACATAAAAAAAAGCACTTGGCAGGCACTTCACCTCTAAGGTGGTGTGGAAAAAATGCACAGTTTGGTTAATTTTGCGACATTGCCATGTTTGAAATGCTATAACCTTTCAACGGTAAATGCTACGAACAAAGTGCAAAATCATTTTTATTGAAAATTACATGGGCTACAAGATTGGGCAGTGAAATTTTTCTTTAACACAAACTGTTTTTGAGATCTTTGAAAAAAACTCCCATTTTCATGACATCTGGCCCCTCTTAAGAAATTTTTTAACATTTCATTTGCTGTAACTTTTTAACGGTTAATGCTACAAAAAAACCGAAAAATCAATTTTTAATGGAAATAAGCTAAAAGATTGTGGTACTACATTTTTCTCTAGCACAAACCGTTTTTGAGATATTTGCAAAAAAACTCATTTTTAGACCCTTGGACCCCTTATAACTGACCTAGCGGTCGTCGGATCGATGAGGAACTCTCTCGGTTTTTAAAGAGTCCCATTACCAACGTCCATGCCAAATTTCAGCCTCTAACTAATTTTTTCTTTGTAAAAGTCTATTTTTCCTGGACTAATGGCGAACTGCTGGGATTCGATCTCAAAAGGTCATCATGTTCAAGTTGTCAACACCTTTGGAATGGTAAGAAATTTCACCCATAATTTGGAGCTGGTTTCGATATTACTCTTCTTAAAATATTTTATATTAAATTTTCAAAAACTTATACTACGTTTTCACAGCAAGTTAATCTCGTTTAGATTTCATAAATCCCAAATAGAACCTTTCAAAATGCAGATGGTGGGTCATTTTTCTTATGAAGTGGAAGTGAGATGGCAAGTTTGCTTTATGTCAAACGATAAAAAAAGATGGTTTCCCGCAGCTTGTATTGCGCTGAATAGGGGAATAGGTCTGTTCGAATTTTACCTATGAAGATTTAAATGAGATTTATTTTAAATCTTGATTTGAGGAGATTAAAATTTGTATGGTAAATCACGGGATTTGTGAAGAGATTTGTGGTAAATCTACCTAAATCTCGGTTTAGTGGTCGGTGAAAACGTAGTATTAGAACTTGGCGTACTTTTCAATCTCATTACTTTTCACGCCTGACTTATTACATACAGGTTTTTTGTATGCATGGAGAACTTGGCTCTTTTTTAACATTTATGTTTTTGGTGTAATTTCACTCCTTTTTGCAAAGTATTTTTTTTTGTGCATGTAATGTGTTTATACGGTTCAATACAAATCCAACAAAAAAAATCCGCAACTGAATCGTATGATGTTGAGCCTATTATGCGCTTACGAACACAAAAAGGTATTCATTTTTATATATATGTTACCGTAAAAGCCGAAATAATGAAATTCTAGAATTCTACACCCAGCATTACGGCGTACAGTGAAGTCTGTATGGGGGGGGGGGGGAGCCCCACTCCAATACGATTTTTTTTTCTCAACCTATACGCTCTAGCTTTTTGTCACACCTTACGCGAATCACCCTGTTTACATAAAACACGAAATCCTTAAGGGTTTTATTCAAAAAAATATCAATGGTCGAAATTCATAAATTTCTAGAGAAATATATACAACAAATTCAGCTCAAAAAAAAATAAAGGAAAATTCTTTGACTGCGAGCTTTGAAAAGTGGGTGGGATTTATCAATATTAAATGTATACAACCACATCATAAGGGTGCGTTTTTCCATCCCCAATTGAATAATATTTCATAACTTTTATGTTTCATATAAGAAACGTAATAACTTTGTGCGCATTCACATCTCGAAGAAAAGATGGAGTTTTTCTTATTTTATGGGAAGAATAAAATGGCGATTGAATTTTGGCGTTGTATCGGCGGCGATATATCGACGACGGTTAAACTATGAGGAACCTCGTAAATATCAAAAAAAAAAATATATTATTAATGCAAAAATATTAGAAAAATCAGAGCCACATTTTGGCTTTTTGAGCATAACATTTTGCAGGAAATGCAGAATTCAAAACATCATCGTATTATAGAACGCCTATACAAAATAAAGCAGGACCTACCTCGTAAGTCTTCCACTGCCATAGTAAATCGGTTGCTGCTCACATCGCATCGGGTTAAAATGGTGTCGTTTTAGGTGAACTAGAGGCTGTTTTTTTGACATGGATTACATGTCTTTCTCGGACGGTTGGGTGTGATGTAGTGAAAAGAGGACCGTCACGAAAACATGTACCGCTCGCGCCCTACTGCTAAATGAATGTTTGCACTACAGACATCCTAGGTATACCAATCGATAGATAAAGATTGCGCAAAGATTATAGAGGAATTGTTTTATAGCTATCGCCTCATAGTTTCAGGTGATGAGTCATCGCGTTTGGGGTAAATTGCAGCTAAATAAGGAGTACTCAAACTAATTTGAGCTCAATTTCTTCGGATATATAAGTGCCACTGAAGTCATTGATATCTCATTCGAAAGGGTTTGAAAAAGGACATCCCTATGGTATTTCCCATACCGTTAATTCATGCTATAGCACATAAGACATGTAATCCATGTTCGGTAGGTGCCACAAGGGCGATCTACCAAGGGTATTTTTTTTTAAATAAAAAGTTAAAATTGCTGAGATTTTGTAGTAAATATTAATTTTAGATCAAAAATATTAAAGTATCTTCCCGTATTTACCTGTTTTTGGAGATTTCAATTTAAAAAAATGGAAGTTTTTTGTGACTATTAGTCAAATGCATTTCGCCATGGCACGACAGTTGGACTCATCAGTTTGATCTTTGATGCTGTCGTATATATTTCTAAGACACAGACACATCTACTTCCTTTTTCTCCAACGGCCATATCATTGACTTTCTTCAAAGCTAGTTTTACTAAAAAACTAGTTTTATAGGGGTTTAAAGTTTTAAATTTTTCAAAAAAGAAATATTGATTTGATTTAGATGTCAAAATATGTATGAATATTTTGGATTTAGATGTCAAAGTAATAAAAATTAGTGAAAAACTTAAAACTCGAAACCTGAATAGAACTAGTTTTTGCTCAAAACTAGCTTTGAAGAAAGCCAATAATATGGCCGTAAGTATTTCAATCCAGAAATGTTTGTTTTTTTTTTTTCAGATATACAGCTTTTATTTTGTAAGTTCATTACTTTGATACATTTTTTGGTGTTAAAATAAATTAAAATAATCAATTTTGGAGAACTTTGACACCCTTTCATTTTTCGGGCAATATGTATATGATTAAAAATATTCATAAAGTCACTCTAATAATTTTTTGTCATTTTCTTTACAAATAGGAATCGAATAAGACCTTTTCTCTTTTTAAGAAAAGGGTGAAAAGGGGAAAGCTTTAGGGAAGCGGGAACTAAAACTGAGTTTTTAATGCATCAAAAAAACGGTTTGAAAATTTCAAAGGAACGACTTTTAAACCCCCTGAATATATATGCCTACCTAAATTAATGATGAAAATAATAAAACAAGCGTTACAGGATTTGAAGTTTACTGTAGGAACGATTGTTTGAAAGTTCAAATTTTCGAGATATTTTTTGAGATAAAGAGTGTCAGTAAGTTGTAGGTTTCATTTCTTCTATAATATGTGAGCTCCAGATCTGAGAAATAATATCAGCTAGTAATATTACAGTTAGGAATCAGTACAAAAACGCGTATTTTCAGCACTGTTTTTGTTATTGTTATTGTTGGTATTGATTGTATAAATTAAAATATCTTTCACAAAAACTAATATCTTTCAGATTTAAAATGACAATAATTAACTTTAACGTAAGGATGTCTTTAAGAACTAAAAACTTTAAAATAAAAAACATATATAGATTCATATAAAAATGGTAGTTTTTAAATCTACTCCCATTTTTCTCAATCTACTTCGCCTTTTTCTGCAAATCTACTTCGACCTTTTTTCCGGAAGTGGTAACGCTGAACTGCACTTCAGCGGAACTGCACGGCAACAGAACTTCACGAAGCGGCAAAATATTATTTGTATGAAATTGTATTTGCTATATCGCACCTATCGCACTAAGCGATAACGGAACGGAACGGAACGGCGCGACACTAAACTACAAAGTTGCTTATCAGAGCAACTTTGTCGCGTCGGTGCAGTTCAGTTCCGTTTCCGTTGCCGTTATAGTGCGATATAGCAAGCGGCGCTCTGCAGTGCGTCAAAAATTATTAAATGTTTTGGTTTAGTACAGTGAAATACAAAATGGTGGCTGTTCTTTGCATTTTGGGTAGGAAAAACATTTTTTTTTTGTGTAGGGGAAGGTAGTGTGAAAGGAAAACTTTGTTTTCGGGGTGATTTGGCCGCCATCTTTTTTGTAGTATTGTAGAAATACAATTGCAACTAACTTCATAATTTGTCACTTACTGTCGCACTGCTGCAGTTCAAGTGCGGCATATTAAAAAACTGCTGCGGAGTGCTGTGTAGGGTCGCGCAGTTCCGCTGAAATGCAGTTCCGCCGGGTGCGGTCTTACCTTCAAAATAAATCCAATTCATTCATGGTTTTGAAATTAAAAAAATGAAAGAAAACTAAAGTTTTCATCTCCATGAAGCATGGGATATATATTTGTACCATTATCGTCAGTCAAGATTATGTGCCTTTTACCTTTAAAGCTATCTCTCACTATAAGTTACCTATACCTTTAGGCGAATTTTTCAATTCAATATAAATTAAACCAGACGAGTGCACTGGAGATCCTCTCCTCAGTCAAAACCACATCTCTATATATATCCTCGAAATTAGAAGTTACGGCCATGAAGAATTCCACCCATCACAATCATCTGATGCGGTGGGATGGGATGGAGCATGGTGCTCCAATGAGAGCACCCCGCATATCATCGGTTCGAACAAGCTTCGAAGGGATTCCTTTCTTTCTTTTTGATAAATTTCTTTCTTTTTTGTTATTATGAGTATAACTATAAGACCCTGGCCTGGCATGGCATGGCATATCATGGAAACGTGAACTCTAACACACATATGTGGCTCTTCAGAAAAACATCAGCGCAGACTTTTCCTCTGGAAACGAGTGCAAGAGGAATGGGTGAAAAGTTCTGAAAAGCATTTTGTGGATAATTCAAAATGAAAATCCTGATAAGAATTTTCTATCTCCGCCATCTTTTAGAGATGATTTTTCTGTACGTCGTCGTCCGTCGTCGTCGTCGTCTTTCTCCTTCTCCTGCTCTTCCTTTGGCTTCTTTCAAAGCCAGCACCATTTCCCGAAGTGGGTATGAACCAAGTTATGTTATGTATAGAATGGGTGGGTTTATGTATACCTATAGTTTTTAGGTTAAATATGTATACACTTACCTATGTACCTAGTACATACCTACGTACATAAAAAGTGAACTAAAATGAGAAAACTCTTGAAGCAAGGTTCTTTTAGACTTAAAAGATTCCAATGCACCCTCATTGTGCACGAAAAATGTTACCTTCATATCCTTATTGAGGTTGAGGCTAATGTCCAGAGAAGTATATACCTGACTGAAACTCATGGCCTCTATCAAACCATGGCATTTGAAAGAAAAGGCACAAAAAAGATATCTCTACGACGATGATGGGGGTGAAGAAGATCGACCCGGACCCTGACGGAACTATAAATTGGGGAAACTATACCAAAGATATGCCTTAACTGAAATGGTCATACCATACGCCATTCCGAAAGAGGGTGGGCTATGTGTAGTATGGTCTACGGAGCACCCCAAACTATACTCTAAAGAGCAAAACCAAAGGAACGTGGTCAAAGGAATCAACAAACGGATTTTAAAGTTTGTGTTCAGCTTCAGTTTCTAGAAAATTTTTCCCTCTTATCTAGTTTTATTGTCGATGACGCTCAGCTCAGGCATATCTCCTTTCACATCCAGAAGCAGCGCCGTCGAGAGGGGCGCAGTATGGGTGAGGAAAAATATCTAGCTGATGCTGTGTGTGGTATTTATGTGATTATGGATGGGCTGGCGCTGAAGTGCTGAAGAGATGGAGAAATTTTAGTTGAATGCATCTTCATATTATAGGGCAGGGGCATTACAGAGCCAGAGTTTGCAATTTTCCTTATATAGGATGCGGTACTTCTAGCAATTTGATGAAAAACTTCTTTCCAAGCTAAATAATATATATAGACAGGTGTGTTGTATAATAGATATACATACATAGAGCATCACTAACAAAAGAAGTTTTGAGAATGCTCTCTAAAAATTTTTGGATTTTCAATTTCCTAACGAAGAAATTGTTAAGAGTATGAGTTGATTCTTTTGGGGGGTTGAGAAAGATACCTTGAACTACCTATATACCTGACGTTTAATTTTATATATCCCGTAAAGAAAATCTGAAGCACTGCCAGAAGGCCCAGCATTTTTAATCTTCTTTGGGGCTCTTTTAACTTTGATGGAGGAAAACTTACCAAAAATATAGGGGACCAACGAAGAGGTATAAAGAAGCAAAAAGAAGCTTCCCAGATGTGGTTAGATATTATATGTATATATTTGATTTTGACAGGAGGCTTGGCGCAATGGTATAGATGCAGCTACATAGAGAGTATACCTATAGCTACAAAGCACCAAAGGTAAAGAAAAGAATTGAAATTATCTTAGGCGTGTAATTTAAATATAAGTAAGCAAGTAATAGATTATAGGGGTTAGGGTGGTGGTTTTTGTCAGAGTGTTTAATTAAAATTAATTTAATTTTAACACAAGAGAATAATAACTATTTACCCACATAAAACAAATTAATTTTTGTGCATTCTTCAGGGCATATTGTTCGATATTATGTGTATAGGTATATCAAGTTGAAGAAGGAGAATTATGAAACCCAAGCTACTTGAGAAAATCACTGCCAGTTCCAACTAGGGTTCCCAATAGTCCTCCATTTGGGAGGACAGTCCTCCCGCCCTTTCTCACTTAAAAATGTCCTCTTTTTTCAAAAATCTGAAGGACATAATCAATTATTCATTTTATATTTACCTTTGGTGTTTTATGTGTGTGACAAAGTGGCATTATTTTTGGCATTTCATAAAAACTTTTGGTCATAGTCCTGCTTTATGATACAAACAATTGGTAAAAAAATGACATTTTGTCATTTGTGCGTAAATGATTCATTTATAATGTTTAAGAATGCTTTTACTCAATGGTATAAATGTAGTATATTTTGCTGCATGCACGCTCTCAATCTGAATTCGGTCATGCCTCATTCAACCACTGACAAAATGTCACTATTTCAGTAATTTTTTTTTTAATAATTTATGCCAAAAAACCGTTTGGAAAAATCGTAAGTTTTGCACAAATTATGAACGGCCTGGAAAATTTTCAGTAGGGAAAATTCAGTAGAGGAAAACTTGACAAATACTCGTAAGGCCCCTGTTAGTAAAAATTTTTTGGGCAAGTTTTGTTATCACATCAGATATACTTACTTCATTTAAGTTAAAAGTTATTCATTTTCAACTTTTACTTCTGTTTTGCGAATTAGCTCAGTGCAGTGGTTGGCGTATATCGCGTATCTATTAAGCGGAAAGTCCCAGTACTAAATCTTCATTAAACCAATTTTTAACTTCCTACTGGAAGTTTTTGTAATCGGTTTCCACGTTTCGAGGTCTCTGGAGTTTTAGACGGACGTCTGTGTCCATGTGTGTACAAATGTTGTACATATGTACGTTCGTATATTCGTACGTGCGTATGTTCGGAAGCTTTTTTCGCGGACGATATCTCGAGAATGAATAAAGATATCGACTTAAAATAAATTATATTTTACAGATAATAGGGCCATAACGTGCAAAAAGGATTTTTAGAATAATTCAATTGGTGGTTTTCTTAGTAATTAAAAAAAAAAAAAAGTTGTAAAATGGCTTGTTTCTCGAATATCACTAGAAAAAATAATGCTATCAACTTCGGCCTGGTTTCATTCTATTCATAGTAACGTAGTGAAAAATTGGTAAGACTTAAAAAAATCAACCCACATTTTTTTTTAATTAAAAAAACCATTAAACATTTTTTAAAAATTTCGAATATCTTGAGAATACATAAAGATATTAACTTCGGATTACCGTTAGGTATATTATACACAATGCTATTGTTGATAATCGGTACAGTTTGTAAAAAAAAAATTAATTTACCGATTTTTTTTCTAGGCCAAAAAAACTTCAAAAAAATTGCTAAAATATTAACAAATGTTTTTCGGCTCGAATATCTCAAATGATAAATGATATTAACTCCGGGATAATTTTAAGCTGGCATTGTGTCCATAAATATAAAAACAGTCCACTTTGAATTAAAAAGGTCCTTCGAGCCGGATATTGATTATAAATGGTGATTTACGTTGGGTGTGACAAAAAGCAAGAGCATGTGGATTGAGTGGAAACAAGAAAAAAAGATTATAGGAGGGGAGGTATATTTCGACCGTTTAGGCAGGAGGAGAAATTTTTTAAAAAATCGACTTGAAATTGAAAAAAAATTATTCAAAAAACACTTGAAATGTCGCTATACTTTTTTTTAAATCCAGAACTCCGTTCTTTTATTTGCATTAATATTAAACAAAAATATTACTTAATAACGTGGAATTTTGAACAAAATTAGTTTGAACACATGTTTTTTCACTATTTTTTAAAAATTTTGAGTTTTAAAATTATTTTTTCAAAAACTATAAACTATTCTCTCAAATAATTTGAATTAAAATGAAAATAAAAGAACGGAATTCTAGATTTGAAAAAAAGTATAACATAAGGTAAGTGTTACCGTTGTTTTTTAACCTTTTTTTTTTTTCAATGTCAACTCGATTTTTTAGAAAATTGTTCCTCCCGCCTAAAAGGGGGAAAAGATCCCCTCCTCCTGTACGTTGTTTGTCTCGACTCAACCTATACACTCTTACCTTTTGTCACACCTTATGTGAATCACCCTGTATAAGTGCATAGAAAAAAGTGCATATAAAAAAAGTGGAAAAGTGATGAAAACCAAAAAAAGAGAAAAAGAAGATTTTAGTAAATAAAATTACCAAAAAATGTTACTAACGGTAACTTCTATAAACTGTTTAATGGGTTCTTGACTTACTCCTTAGCGGATGAGCCGCTTTTTAATTTAGAAAGGTCTTTCAATACCTCATCTATAAGAAATCTCAAAAAAATATACAAATTTCTTTTGGATTTGTATTGTAGCAGATACACATACAAAACAAAATTAGAAAATTCGATCAAAAAAGTCGGAAAATCGCGAAAATCCGTTTAAATTACATACTTTCGGAATTGATTTGTTGTTCGTACGCACTTAACTCGACTGAACATCATCCAATTTGCATGGGGATTCTTTTGTTCGATTCGTATTCAACCATGTACAGTACATACTACGAAATTAATAATTGAATTGGAAAATTTTATCAAGCAAAATTTCCAATTTTCGGCTTTGAATTTGTGGGGTGCAAGAATCATTTTTTTTTTTGAAATTGCTCAAAAACTATCAGTTTTTTTTTTTTTTCAAGAAATGTTAAGACAAAAATTATTGTACCTTAGATATAAAATTTTATACACGCAAAAGATTAAAACACTTTTTCTGTGAGACCAAAAGCTTTTGAGAAATTTTAAAAATTTAAATAATTTTTTTTATATATAAAAATAAAGAAGATTAACCAGACAATTGATTTTCAGCTTAGTACCCAGAGTCGTTCATATTATTTATGAAGAAATAAATTACTGCAAATTTCTATATTCTTCTTTTGTGTCTAAACTTAACCAGGAAATCCCTTATTCTGTATTATTCGCTTTGCTGGAGGACAATAGATATTCGTATAGTGATGGTGTTCTTCGTGCTTCGTCTGAAATTCAACAATAAGGGGAGGGGTGCAGCAGCGATTTCGCTAGTCTGAAGTGGCAGAGTGTAAATTGAGACCATTGTCTGTTGCAGATTGTTTTTTTTTTCTTTTATTTATCCAACGAGAGGGATAAGTTTAACAGCAGCAGCCGATCCACAATACAACCCAAAAGCCATACCCACGACATAAAAATGAAAATATTTCCGTATCTGAAAGATGAAAAGTACATTAGCTCAGTCAAAAAAAAAAAAAAAAAAAAAAAATGAAGAAGAAAAAGGGTGTCGGATGGCACATCATCATCATTGATGGTGAATATCCTTTCTAATTTTTCCGGACCCCTGTGCAAACAACAAGTGAGTTTCTGGCAATTTGTCGCTGGATATATAAAAAGCAAGAAAGGTGGCATATGGGTAGCAAACAATACCAGCAATTCCGGATTGCCTTGAAATAGATACCTATCCCTTTACTTCTTGCAAATATACAACATGCAGTGGGTGGAGGAGCGAGACAATGATGCACGACGCACGAAGAAGAGGCAAAATAATTCTGACGAAGGACAAAGGACAACTAAATCATTTTTTCGGATGACTTGCCGGCAATCTCATCCTCACATCCTTTTAGTGTAGTACATTCAAGCTATACAACAATAACTGAAAGATAAAGAAGCCATCTTCCCTCTGCGATGCTATATTCAAGCTTAACTTTGTTTCACTTCTTTTTATTGTTGGGTTGGGGGTTCAAGGCGCTGGCTGCCTGCGCTGGCTGTATCATTGTTACTTTGGTTTGTTGTAACAATTTAATGCCATTATGGTTAAATTTTGGCATAAAATCTGTGGGTGTGTCTGTCGGCCGTAAATGTTGCTGGTGCGTTAATGATCCTTTATTGAGTCGCGAGAGAGTATTATGACAAATTGATTCTGGTCATGTATTATAGCAGTATAGCTCTGGTGTCAGAGTGAATGGAGATTTGCAGTTGATCATTAATTTAATTAACTTAAAGGGGAAACGTTTTCGGCTTATTATTTGCTATCAATTTGTCAAAATGTTCACATGGTCAACATCTGTTTATTTCAGAAACTTAAGTTGCCAGCGCGGAGATAGTTTTTGACACACAGCCCAACGGCATGATTACCAGTTTAGTATAGATATTGTTTTGTTGTTTTCTTAATATTAAACACCCTAGGCATAGTTTGACAGTCTTAATTGAAACCTATACTTTATCACTTTAATATAATCATTCTTTTTGTAGATGAGCATTGTAGGCCTAGATAAAATCGTGGTTTAAACTTTAAATTAAATGATTTTCGTAATAAATTACACAAACATAAAGATTTTTTAGACTTTTTTAAGTACTAAAAATGCAGGATACGTCTTATTCGTATGTGCAAAGAGTATATTCTCGTAGTAGTTGCTAAACAAAATGTCTTTCCAAGTTTGTTTGTTCTTCGCCTCGCCTGCTTAAATTCATGCTACCAAGAAAGTATCTAAATAAAGTTTCTTTCGGAAGTTATAACTCAGCTATTGTGAGTACCAACCAAGCTTAGCTGGTTTGTATATTATTTGTCGTGAGAAAGAAACTTTGAGTAAATATTTACATAGTTTGCCATAAAAATGAAAAAAAAATTACAAATATGTTCCTAGTTGGCATAAATAAAAAGAAAGGTTTGAATTTTGAAGAAATAGAGCTACCATCATTTATGTTTTCTTTCAGATTTTTTTTTACTCTCAATATATGTATATCAAGTACTATAATAGGCCATAGAGATATCGAAAAACAAGCCTAAAAATAAATAAACTACTGAGAGTAGAGTTCCCAACATACTTGTAACTTTTTTCAAAAACTTTTGAATTTCTTGAGTTTAAGGATTTTTTGTTATTATGGCAACAAAATGCGAATTTTTTATGATTTTATTTTTCATTTTTTTTAGTAATATAAAGAATAACATGATACAATTTTTATTTATATTTCCTTATTATTTAATTTTTTTTTTTTAAATAATTTATGCCAAAAACCCACATGGAAAAATCGTGAGTTCTTCCAAGTTTAACGAACGCCCAGAAAATTGGGCAAAATTGGAAACATTTTGTAAGGGAAAATTTGGCAAATATCTACTCGTTAGGTCCTTGATTAAAAAAATTGTTAGGCAAGTTTGGTATCCCATCAGATATACCCCTTTTAGGTTTTAAGCTATTTTCATCATTGTATACGTCTTTCTTTCAAAGTAGCCAGTGCAATGGTTAGCGTATTAGACTAGTAAGCTGAAAGTTCTAGTACCGAATCTAAATTACACCAAATTGTGTCTGCTCTCGAGGTAGAATGGAGAGGGTCTGGTTGACTTTGAAAGTACCTGCTTTGCTGGCGCCTTGTAAGAAAACTTAATTGATTTTCCATGCGGCAAGGATTTTATTTATAATGAGCTTTGAGCTTTCGAATTTAAAAAATAAATAGGTGACCAAGGTTGCCACTTTGGAGTAGATCTACTACATTTTTTTCTCAAAATAAATCTACTCCCTTTAAATCAAATCTACTTCATTTTTGGTTTTACAAAAAATTGTTTTTAAACAAATAACCCACAATTTCTTAAGTAGTGATGCACAGTGTTGGTCAAGGCGAAAGTCATGAAATACTTAGTAGCGATAGGGAATTTAAAATTAAAAAATAGTTATACCTAATTAATACGACACCTTTTCTTTTTGTTTGAGATAACTTATAGCCTTAATATTTAACAATAGGTATATATTTTAAGCAACACTTTTTATTTTTGATAAAAAATATGTTAATTATTTTTTTTAATTACCTTTAATATATATTTTTTTAAATTTTAATCTTCCTTGTTTTTTGAAAAATAATAATAAAACAAATCTACTGCAAAAAAGTTCAATCTACTGCATTTTTTTTTTGTGAATCTACTGTGGAAAGTCTGCGGAAAAGTGGCAACCTTGTAGGTGACTACCGTATTTTATTTTTATGTACCTACATATTTAGAAAAATTGTGTCATCCTTTAGTTTCGAAGAAAGTTGGGAGCCCTAACCGAGAGCATCTCATGTAATGAAAAAAGGGCTCTCATGTCCTTGCCGTTCGGATTCAGTAGAAAATTGTAGGTCCTCTAAGCATTCTTGTCGGCTAACAACACGCACTAAGAAATAGTTGAGAGTTTTTAATCACTATATAGGCGCTAGTACTTCTCGAGTTGTCATGGGTTGGGCTCAACATCTGAGCATTCGTTATTTAAAATTACAAAATTTCACTTTTTGTTTAGGAAAAGTGAAAAAAAAAATCGAGAGCTTCTGATGTCCGTGTGCGAAAAAGTTTACGAAAATTGTGTTTGATCTGCCATTTCAGATTGAATTTATAGATTAAAAATATTTTTTTTTGCACACAGGCATCTTTTTTTTTCACTTTTGCACTTTTTGTCACTTTTTTTGCAAAAAGTATTGAATGTAGTTAAGCCTTTAATCAAGTAACTGTAGTCAAGTCTAAAGGCTTTATTGGAAATTGTATTGTGTACCCTGCTATATGAATTACGCCGCACCTATTGGTTGACATAAAGGGACCAGTTATATGGATCAGGAAAACGAATCAGTAAAAATGAAAACAAGATAAAACTAATTCTGTCTGTATGTTGGAAAAACAACATCTCGTCATGTTAGCACTACAATTTTGGAAATTAAACAAATTTAATATGCAATTATTTGTAGCTTTTTTGTTGTAAATTGTGGAATGAAAAAAAATCCAAAACATTTGTTGGTTTATTAAAAAAAAAAAAACAGGGTAAGTTGACACTGTGAGTATACACGCAATAAAAAAAGGAAATTCGAAAATAACAATGATAGCTGATGTCAGGCCCGTAGCCAGGATTTTGATTCGGAGGGGGCTTGCTTCATAGCTCTAACCAAAGCTTGGCGTTTTATCCTGACTAAAGACCATTAAAACCTATTCGAATTGATTATTTAACAGGGTTCTATTAAAAAGTTTACATTTCTGGATTATAACGTGTTGTTTGTTTTTACGAAATTCAATTTCGAATAGGTTATTGTCAAGATGCTATGCGGATTAAAAAACATTTCTGAAAACATCTTCGGAATTTTGTCTTAAGTATTTCCTCATATTAAAATCTGTAGAGATTAGAATTGTAGAGATAAAATTTGTCTTTTCCCGATCTGCGTACTAGGCTTATAACCTAAAATATTTCTAGCAACATTAGTAAAGGTCCGAAAACTTTTTTCAAGAAATTTTCTTTGATAACAGCATTTTGGGTGGGTTCGTGGGTTCCAGACTTAAACTCTCTTTTTGATCTCTTAGCAAATTCATGCGACTCCGTTTGCTTCACTTTGTGAATGTCCATTGTCTAATCACCAAGCAGGTGCCAAACGTGAGCAGTTTTCTTGGACTATTGAAGCCAGAAGGTTCATTTTACTGGCTGAACAGAATGATGACGGAGACGGAACTGGAGCCGGAGCTGGAATATCTGTAAAAATATTGAATTCAATGTTGCGAACACAACGGAACGTAGCCGCATACGGAGCTGCAGACGCAGACGGATTAGTTCACCAACTTTTAACTTTTCACGTACGGCACTTTTGACGTTTCAAATTGTATGGAGAATAAACACAACTTTTTGGGTCGGAAAAAAATATTGTGGTTATTTGTATCGCGAAAAAAATTATTTATTAAAAGGAAAATTATTGGAA
Source organism: Epistrophella euchroma (assembly GCA_947049315.1). NCBI lineage: Eukaryota > Metazoa > Arthropoda > Insecta > Diptera > Syrphidae > Epistrophella > Epistrophella euchroma. The sequence continues at coordinate 22,639,240 of OX346245.1, forward strand.
ACAAAAAATGTGGATTCTGAGCTTGTACACAAGAATATTCTTTTGTTTTTCTTCAAAATACATTCAAAGCTGTACAGCTGCATTGTGGACAGGTAAGAAAAAAAAACCTACGACACTTTTTGACAGCTCTTCCAGTTCCGTCTGCGGCTCCAGTTCCGTCATTCTATTCTGTTCAGGCAGTTATGGTCCTTTTCCGAAATGCATGGTGGTTAAATTGCGAAATGAATTTATTATGAAAATAAAACATGTTGGACTTTATACAATTTTGCTGCAAAAATATAAGTTTTGCCGGTAAATTACAGAATTTACACATTTCAGGTTTTAACAGTGACATAAACTTCTTTTTTTCTTAACTCTTTTGCTTTAATATATTAAATTTTATAAATTGAATATTTTTGAATTTGTTTTTTAATTTAATTTCTATCCAATGCTTTAATTTAAGCCAGAACAACATTTTACTTTTAAAGGAAATGTGCGTAGTTACCCGGTGAAAGATTACAGAGAATAATTAATGCGAGTCCAGAGAAACTCTTGATCTTGTCCTTCTTAAATATCACCTCTAAATGGCTTAAAGATATGTGAATCAAATAGAAAGCATTTCTTTTAATCTTTTCAAAAAGATGTCTGTAAGTACCTACACCATCAGCTCCATGAAATTATCTAGCAAATTATAAAATGCATATACCATTGTGTATAAATTATATTATTCTCTCAAAAAGTTTATTCATATTATAGTCTCGGTCTGCTAACTTTATTTATACAAAATTAAAAAAAAAAAAAGAAAGAAACTTTTTCAGTAGGTAATCGGTACCTGATAAAGAATATTTTTTTTTTCTATATAAGCTAGTTTTTTTTTCAATACATGTATAAAAAAAAGGAATATTTTGTGTACATTTATAAAACCGTACGTGATGGTTATAAGTGTTAGTTTTCTCAAATACTAAAAGGCATATAGACATTTGGTTTTCAGTGTTTGTTAGAAATTAATACGAGCATCGAATATTGAAAACAATATTTCTACTTAATAACGTAAAATTTTGAATAAAATTAGTTCGAACACATTTGTTTGCATTATTTTTTCATAATTTTGAGTTTGAAAATAAATTTTTCAAAAACTATTGTCTAAAACTATTGGAATTAAAAACAAATCAAATACCGGACTTCCAGCTATAAAAAAAAAGTATAGCATGACATTGTAAGTGTTGCGGTTCTTTTTTTATGATCTCTTTTCTTGTTTTAGTCGATTTTTTAAAAAATTTCCCTTCCCGCCTAAACGGGAGGAAATAGACCCCCCTCCCCTACGCTTTTTTTATTGTCTCAACTCAGCCTATACGCCTTAGTTTTTTGTTACACCGTATGTGAATCATCCTAGGGTATTTTTGTGCATTCTTCATTTGTACGGAAAACTAAAAACCTTAATTCTGATGCCGATTGAATTATTTTGAAAACCGTTATTTTTATGAAGAAAAATGTTATAGTCTTTTTTTTTAGGAAATTTTGTAAGCTACAAATTCGTTATCAAATTTTTTTCTGTATAAGGCACCGTTAGGGATATATTCTTGAAAAACCATTTTCGGGGCCTTTGGCTTTAACCCCCCCGTAAAATTACTAGCGGTGCTCCTACCGATGGGGAATTTTTACAGTTTCTTTAGAACATCATTGAGAGGCTGTTTACCAAAATCCAGCTTTCCGGCGACTTTCTGGAACTTTGTTGCTTTTACATATGTCTAATATGACTGGACAGTCGTCACAGATTCGCACCGAATTTTTCACGTGTCGGTTTGGGAGAGCCTTTATGTATGTCTTACTTTTAAACATTTTCTAACTAGTATCATACTTAACCTTTTTTTCTAGCTGACCCCCAGTTTAGACAAGCGAACAGAACTAGTAGGATTTGTATCATAGTGTTAGTTGTGTTAATGTTTGTGTAATTAGTAGCTCATTGCGCGTTCGATCAACTAGTATGATAATTGTGTCATAAAACTTCAAACGGGAAGATATATTTGAAAAAAAAATTAGAAATAGGTATTAAATCAAAAATGAGAAGAAATTAAAAATTCTGAAAGAGAAAATAAAAAGAATGTGAACGATGTGGATAAATCCTTTTAATTGTTTTTGAATTTCTACGACACGACAAATTCAAATCGTAAATCTGCAAATAATTGGTCAGTTTATATTTCAGAGAACTCTGTAATTTTCCTCCGTCACTTGGAAAGAGCAGGAGCATTAAATATAAACAAGATTCCTCAAAAACACATGCTTTTCCTTTCTTTATATTTGATTTACTGCAACAGAAGATATTTGAAAAACGAATCCTTCCTCAGATTTTTGACAGCAAAACTGAGGAATTTTTGTGAGTTATCGTGTATATATTTTTGAGAATACGGATTCCTCCGAGATCTCTGAAATATAAACTGGCCAAATATATTTCCAACGAAAAAAGTTTCTTTGATTGAAACGGAAAACAAATACTGCACAAGTGTAAAAGGAAAACAATACACAAACGTCAAATCACTAGCAGGCTAACTAGCAACCAACTCGCATGCAAAAATATTATGCTATTAAAGCTACTAGTCGGCTAACACACATAAAGGCTACTAGTTCTACTCGCCTGTTTAAACTCAAACTGGGGATAAACATGCCTAAAACAGTGACAGTTCAACCCACTTTTGCATCAATTGTAGCTGTCAAAGTGCCACTTGGATTTAGTATGATACTAAAAAGATAATATGATCAACTCGTTTAAAATTTGAAAAAGCTTGTTTTTAACATAGCATCATACTAAAAATGGTTTAAAATCATACTAAATCGTCTAAAATTTTGCGCCAAAGTTCTCAAGAATTTTTAAGTGACGATGTCAAGTTAAATGATCTTTTTACAAAACGAATAAGATCATATTGCGAGTTATTTACTAGCTAGTTTTTACTTTTTTATAGGATGAGATTTCTTGAACAATGGATTTTATGGAAATAGAAATCCTATTGAGGGATTTAATAAACATACAAACGAAACGAGTACGAGACAAAAAAAATAAGATAAAATGGGTGAATTTTTCGAACTTCTCCATAATCGTAGTTTCAATTTTGATTACAAACTCTATTTTTTTTCACACGAAACCAATACTTGTCGTATAAAAGAAGTAAAAATATGTTATGAAATACCTAATAAGCCATCTTCTCCTTCTCCAGCCATAATCCTTCTAATTTAAAGCTGCCATTAGACCGTTGCTATGTGCCTATGTATGAATCGTATATATCTATAATCAATCTTTGATTGCATAGGTCCATTTAAAATAGAATCGTAAATCGCATTTCATTGTTCGATAGTTTCGTATTCCCATTTTTAACCCTGGTATGTTATAAAAAATGTGTTGTAATGAATATAAGCTGATGTTTCAATCCGAAACACGCTTTACAGTTTTTATTTCAACGTGTGATCTTCCTGAAACATGACACATAATATCCTACTTATGTACGTCTAATGTCCATAATCTTCTTCACAATAATTTAAATTAGCAACTTGTGACCTGCAATTAGGTACATGAAAAGAATTTAAATTAATGAAAGAATCCATTAGATAAAAGTAGAACAGGATTGAACTATATAGAGGTACATTATCCAATCGATTGTTATACTAATTTACGAGTTCACTGAAATAAACGAATATTTATTATCTCGCTTACATCATCATAATAACATGAAATAAATCATGACTATAGAAAGGGGCCATCTAGAGGTAAATAAAAGTTGTGAAAAACAAATTTAAACTTCAAATGCAGTAAACTACAATTTATCACGATACAAAGTCAAACCCAACCCTATCGTTAATGTATAGAGCTTGTATGGTAGGTACACCTAAGGTATATATGAAGGAGGATTTTTAGCCATTTCATTTGCTAAACGATTTTCCTATGGTTGTGGGTTGCGCAAAAAGAAACACCCAGGGTTTCGTTTCTGTGCTTATCCATCAGGAAAACTCATTTAATCCTCATGCCGCCACCGCCTTCACCTCCGAGCCGTTTCAAAAGCTTCTTTTCACGATTATTTTTATTTTTATTTCAACATTTTTTTTTATTTTATATTTTTCTGATGATGGCAGCAACAATTTTATCCTTTCTAGTATAGGTATATCGAATGAACAAAATGTCTAACAAATAAATGATTTTTCATATATAAGCTCATATCCATCTACCTCGTTGGTCAGAACAACGTGAAAAACAGCAAGGATAGCAACATTATTGTGAGAGTAAGAAACGGATAAAGCACGGAACAGCTAAGACAAGGGCCCTTCCACTACTATACAAAAGGGGCACCCTAAATCACTGAAAAAGTAATAAATACACAATATTTGTATATTTAAACTTTTAATGCCGAAAACGTGCTGGTAAAAAAATTCCTGATGATAGATCTATCAAGTCTTGGGATTCATTTCTCTTAGTTTGAAAAAATCTAGCTTTTAAAAATCAGGTTCACCCCAGGCCCGTAATTATTTGACGAAAGGAAAAATAAAAATTGCAGATTAAATTGCAGCCTTAAAACTCTCAGTAACAAATTTGAGGTCTATCAAAAACCTCTGATCCGAAAGGAGACCAAATCCAAATTAGAACTTTCACTTTGGATTGGTTCATGGCGAATGGACCTTTTAGTCATTAACAGTACGTAGGGGTACTGCCAACTGCCACTTTCACCGATTTTCCTGAGTGAACATAAATAAGTTTTTACCGGAGTTTAGATATTACCGGTGGCCTCTGCTGCTTTTTCTAAACTTTTACGAGTTTTTAGTTCATCTTAGGTATCTGTACTAAAAATATATTTTCTGAAGTAATCTTAGCCAACTGAAAATAAAATTCTTTTCAACGGATTAAAATTCGTCATGTAAGGCATGGCATGAAGTGTTGACGAAGTGGAGTGGTAGAGGAGTACCGAATGGTAGAGGTGTGGTGAACAAGTCGCTTGGCGATGGAGTGGCAACGAAGAGATATGAAAGTGATGTAACGCGCACTACGGTGGCAAAATACGTTAACCAGCTCCGGGTCTATAAGTCAATAATCACAAGCATACTCATATACAGTACCACTTCGTCACCACTCACTTGCCACTTGAAAATTAAACATGTTTAAGATTTGAGGCAGCAGACTGGCATCACACCACCTGCAGAATATCATGCCACCGCCACTCCACTTTGATGAGCGCGTCTTCGCTTAATTACATAGATTTTACCAATACCACCTGCTACTTAATTACCACGCCACTACCACTCCACTTTATCAACACTTCAGTGAGCATCTTGGCTAACATGACGAATTTTCAAATGCATTCGTCAAACAATAAAACCTGCACTCGATCGACATGATCACGTGACCTTCTGTAGCGCAGTGCGTAGTGTAATTGGCCCGGAGACGCTTGGTCTAGGTTCGAGCCTCAGTGGGGCAAATGGTTTTTCGAATAAAATTGAACATAAATAGACTAAGCACCACTAAAGGAGTCTGATGATCGGCCTGGCGACCATGAAATAGCTATAACTCTAGCCTAAACAACTTGGTGGTAGCTCACTCAAGTTGTTGTTCTTTCATTCAAACCTTCAATGACGAATTTTAATTCGTTGGAAAGAGGAGGAAACTGATCTCTTTTGAAAAATACATAGAAAATGTTAATTTGGTGACCGTTAATGACAATTTTGCCAGTATCTGAAAAAATATGTTTTTTCCACATAAGTACCTGTTTTCGAAAAAAAAAAAAATATATTTCGGATATTATATTTTCTTTTACTCTACACTTTTCCTAAGTTTTTTGGTGTGCTGAACTCGCAATTCGGAGAGGAAAAGAGACTTCGAAGAGATTTAAACAGAGTTTTAAAGGAGAAAATTAAAATTTCAGAAACTTTTACAAAATTATCAAAACTAATTATACCTCGTGTTAAAACCAGACTTTGAAAACATTAGTAGTAAGTAGTAGTAGTAAATTTGTATTTATTTAACAATTGTATTTAATCTTTGAGTTACATTTTTACAATATTAAAGCATTGACTTTTGCCGTCAGCCCGAAAAAAAAGAGTATATCATAATTAAAATGCATCTTCAGCGAAAAGGTATAAATTTGCGAAACACCAGTCTCCAAGTGCAGCATATAGGTAGGGCTGTTTTCAGGAAGCCAAAATATTTTTTTAATAAAATATCTCAGAAGTTTTTCTACCTCCTCATATGATCGATCCACATGATCGATCTCATCACAGCTTTGAAAACCTTAAATTTCGCGCTTGGGGCCACATATTTTTTCCCTAGTACTCCTTTCCAGTTACAATTGATGGCTTTTTTGGATTCGACTATAGTTTTCCTTGTAGGTGTTTTTTAAACGAAAGCTGAGGAGTAATGATAACACCGAGGTATTTATACTCCTTCACCAAGTCAAGTGCAACCTTATCCCAGGTCCATTTCTCATCTCTGGAGTATCTACCTGATCCATTTCGAAAAATCATTACTTTTGATTTGCTAGTATTGACTGTGAGGCTCCAGAGTCCGCAATATAGTTGCAGCTTATTTATCATCATTTGCAACATTTGTGGAGATTCCGCTAATATGACGATATGGTCCGCATACATAAGAGCTTTAATATTGGTACCAGCATACGTTATTCCTCCAGACAGAGCCAATGGGATGTCATCCACGAAAAGAGAAAATAGGAGCGAACTTAATAAACAACCTTGTTTGACTCCAGTTGAAGTTTGAAACCATTGTGCCCCTTCCATACCGTCCCACACCGCTGTCATATTATTTTCGTAGAGCCGTTTAGTGCTGTTAGCATTTTTGATGAGATTCCTATGCAACTAAGTTTGTTCTGTCAACTGTGTCGAATGCCGCTTTGAAATCGATTAAAAATGCGTATAACTTCTTTCCCTTGTCTAAATAAGATCTGGCGATGCATGTTAAAGCGAAAATATGATCCACAGTCGAACATTCTTTCCTGAAGCCTGCTTGATACTCGCTAAGTAAATTATTTTGATGGGTCCACTTTAAAATCCAGTCAAGAAAAAATTATTTGTTTACAATTTTTTTAAAGAAGAATATCTCAAAAACGTGATGTGATAAAATATTTCTAGTTCACAATCTAGGCCTTCGACATTTTATCTCCTGCCCTGACTTTTGTATTTGGTTTCTGCTTCAATTGCGCTCGAGTAAAAATATATTTTACGGTGAAGGCAATAAACTTTTTTCCAGAAAAATAAATTTACGAGCTTTGTTGTTAATTTTCCTTCATTTTCTTCCCATATCTCGGTTAACAATGTCTTGCACAACTTTGTATTCTATATTATATATAGTATGGACCTACCACCATTATCCTATGTAGTCACCCTGTGATCCTTTTACCTATATATTTTCCTATATTCTTATCAAGTAACAGTTACGCCACCTGTTTGCTTGAGAATAGTGTTCAATATTTGAAATGAAAACGATGGCGATGGGTTGATGAAAGGAAAGTACCAACATCGATTTTGTGTTGGTCATTTATTAGATTGTTGCTAGAAACACTGAATGTTTTATGTGAATGTGAATAGATATTACATTATATAGATGATTTAAGCTGATGAAAAAGGAAGTCTGGTGGGATGTATATACATTGTGTACATATAAGAATATCAAGCGGATGAAAAAAAAAAACGGTAATAAAACTGAGATAGGTTTTATTATTTTTGAATATAAATAAATAAATAAATTTGGTGCCACATACGGCTCATGAAGAACCAGGGCCTAGCGACTTACAACTCTCAACCATTCCTGTGTGCGTGTCTGCAGGAATGGAGGGGACCTAAAGTTTACTGCCGAATCCGAACGGCTAAGGTGAGCAGCACTTTTCTATGACAAGAGATACTCTTGGAGGAGTTGTCACTTCCTTGCAAGAGGTAGTAGCTCCGAAAAAAAATTAAGGTGAAAGCGGCTGGTATTGAACCCAGACCTCTGGCATGACAGTCCAACGCACTAACCATTACGCCACGGGCGATTTTTAAATATACCTACAGTTTAATGCCGAATCCGAACGGCTTATATGTGGAGCACTTTTCTTTGGCAGGATTTGACAGTTCCTCGCATTTATTATTAGGTGACGAGGCTGGGAATCGAATCTAAACCTCCGGCATGACTGTCTTACGCACTAACCATCATGCCATGACTACTACAACTTGGTTTCTGGATTAAACAATATTGGTAACCAATTTTACACTCGGTGACGCACTAAAATATTTAAATTTCATCATCAGTATATAAATCCAACATAAAGCATTATGACGAGTATAAAAAGAAGTGGTCCCAAGAGGCTGCCTTGAAGAACTTCACTATGAATAAACATATATGGGACAAGAAACAATCCATTAGTATCATCAACTTGAATTTTTGAATTTTTTAAACATATTTAAAAAGAGAAGCAGGATCCCATGTTGCTTTTATTTTATAGAAGGTTTTAAATGAAACAACAACAACTTGAGTGAGCTACGACAACGACTTCACAGGCTGGAGTTATAAGTATTTCACTTTCAATGCTGCCAGACCGCTCATCAGACTCTGGTGCTTATATATCACCACCACCATGGCTCGAATCAAACTATAGAAAAAGCTAGAGCTCTCGATTTTAAGCGTGTATTTAGCAACACGTGTATTCGTGTCACCTGTACACGTGTATTCGTGTCACGTGTAGGCATGGAGGTTATAAATACATGTGTAAATAAAAATACACGTGTAATTAAAATTCTTTTTTAAAACCAATGGAGGTGTCCTGTATTTCATCAAAAAAGTATTTGCGCCCAAAATATAAGCGGCGGACTTATAAATAAAATACTCGTGTTCATACACGGATACTTTAATTACACGTGTAATACGGGTATACGTGCAATAGGGGGCTCTAGAATAAGCCACTTCAATTATGAGCTATAGGAGTTATTTTATAGCCTACGAGATTCACCAAGAAATAGTGAACCGAGGAATAACTGTAAGAATTTGGTTACAGCCCATCAATGCAAGGCAAGTGTCTGCTTACCCGCAAATATAAGAGGGGAAGTAATAATAGGAATCTAATTCTAAGCCCACAACTCACTAAAGCATGAGGCGATTAAGAATTTCGGTGCCGAAATTATAGGGTTCTTTTTAAGTTTATTTCACTCGTTTAGGCACACGGCGAATCAATGACGGACTTAGATTTTTAGAGGCCCGGGGCTGCAAAAATGCTGATTGAGGCCCCTTAAATTTACATTTGCCAAAAACTAACCTCTTGCAGCTCCAATTATTTTCATTTGAACTTGAAATTCGTCAACTACAAGGGCGTAGCTGAGTGTACTAATAATGCAAAACTTAGAGAAAGCTGCTTTTGCACGATCTTATTCTTCTAATTTTATTGTTAGTTTAAAACTAATCAGAAACATCAGACTGCAAAATTATAACGAAATCACTAAAGCCTTAATGGCTTTATGTGTATAACCCGAAAATTAGACAAATTATGCAAATTACTTGGCACAAACCTGAAACGATGTTTGTTGCTATCACTTTAGTCATTACAGGTACCAAGTTTAATCAAAATCGTAACCCTCACTTTCTTGATGAGGAGCTAAAACTAAAATTGGAATTTATTCTGTCCAGAGAATGACCAAAAACTTGAAGCAATTCGGTCTACTCGTTTTGGCTCTAACTCAAATTACAGTGAACGCACAGATGCATAGGTAGGTACACAGAAGCACAGACAGACTGCCTGACGGACGATATGATAGAACATACTTCTTCGGATTTCTACATCATAGTATCTAGTGTCAAATTCCTTTTTACACGGAACCAATATTTGTCCTAGAGCTATTAAAAAATAAAAATGAACATATAAAATAATAAAAAATTGGCATGTGTTGCCTCAGTAATAATTAAAAAAGACATAAAATCAAAAAGCTTTTCTTTGTTTTCATCACTATTAAAATTACATTTGAAATCTACATATTTTTGGAAAAAAAATAATTATTTTTTTTATCCCTGCTTCTAAAATATTTACTTGTCTTGACTTTTGAAAGTAATTTTTCTTTAAATTTTATCTCTATTTCTTCGATTTGCTATTTTAAACTAACAAAATAAGTATTTCGTAAAATGCAGATGAAGTAGGAATGTTTAAAATAAAGTACTTATTAAATGACAGAAATAATGTCATTTTGTCACATAAAAGTAGCATTCGAAATTTGTAATTAAATTAAATACCTGAGATTTTTGAAAAGAAGGACATTTTAAAATAAATAGTTGAAAAGGAGGACAAATAGTTGAAAAGGAGGACTGTCTTCCCAAAAGGAGGATGGTTGGGAACTCTACTTGGGCCGCCCATTGTCGAGCCCCGCACTAGACGTTCTTAGCTCATAGTAGTTAGAAGGTAATTTTATATACACATATATTTTTGTGTGTGATGTATCTATGTATATATAAATTGCCTTAAATAAATTTTATAGTACCATTTTCTCCAAAAAGTATTTGACCGATTTCGATAAATTTTATATGGTTGGAAAGCCACAATTCTTGAGACACACATTTACACACTGCATGTAATTTTTTTTTTGTACTGTCGAACACTTTGCATATTAAAAAAAATTTTTTTTTTTCAATATTTTCAAACAAATTTTTTGCAAAATTGAAAGTTTTAAAAGTTTTTCTCCTTCCTGGAGTTTGTCAGTTTTTGTTGCCCGAGTTTCGGCCACGTGACGTTGCTACAAGGAATAATATGAAAAAAATTACACATGCACATTCATTTTCTAAACATATTTTGTTTCATTATTCAATAAAAAGTTTCGAAAGAATTTTATGGAGGTTGAATTGGATTTGGAGGCCCCTATACATCAGAGGCCCGGTTCGGACCGCACCCCCCCCCCACCCATACCTAAGTCCGCCAGTGCGGTGAGTACAAAAAAATCCACATAAAGTTGTTATTTAGTTGTTTTTAAAAACTGAAATCAACTGACAACTTATTCTCTGTTCTTTTTATTCGAAAAAGAATTTCAAAACCCAATAAACATTTATATGGGGGCATCTGTGATGGCCTATTTTATTTTGTCTGCAAGGTTTCGATGGAAAATATTAGGGAAATTATTTTTTCTATTAATCTCTATCGCTGTTCGATATCGAGCAACAAGCTGACAAAAAATAGAAGACGATTTCGGTTGATCAATACAAAATTTAGAAAATTTGAAGATTTTTTGCTCCCCTTAACATAGCTTATCACCAATGGACAAAATGCAAATAAGTCATGTATATTCTTCGCCTTCAACTATTTTTTGCGTATTCCTAAACTTTTCTGAACTGAAAATAAATTTAATGTTGCCGGAATAAAGTTTAATTTTTCAAATGATTTTCAACATACACTTCTAAATACTGGCCGACCGTGTCATCGACCCAATTGTCTTTAAAAAATATATGTACATATATCCAATTTCTATTTTAATTAAACAAAAATGGAGTAGCAGTTCATAACATTCATCAAACAAACCGATAAAAATAATATAAAACAAACACCCGTCATGCCCCCATATCTCAACCAACAGCAACACCCATGGATGGACGACCGACGACGACGAAACAACATTTTTCTGCATTTATCTACGATCATTCATTTTATTCCTTCATTACAATATCGACAAGCAAACAAAACGTGAGCAGCTCCAAAAGGGAAGCTGGTATAGGGTATATGATGGGGTTGGGGTATAGAACGAGGATATGATGATGGGGTTGGGGTAAATAATTCCTTCGTATGCGAATGGCGTGCGGGTGATATTGCTTGTCGTAAATTTTGATATCAAATTTTATTTTATTGCATCCCTGTCAACCCCTATTTAAGCTTTATGGATTTGATCCGCACGCCATTGGGTGGCTTGGCGTATAGTCTGATGGCAAACGATTTTTTCGTCCATTCTGTTATCCTACATTCATCCAAACTCTCACACCCTCCGAACCCATCAACCACCCCCATGGGGTGCTTTTCTTTCGTTTATTTTTATTTATTTTATTTTTTTTTCATACATATTTTGTTTTCGTTATCTAAATTGATATTGTTTGTGCTTTGGGGTACGTATAACAAGCACGGTATAGCAAAAGTGTGCTTGAAGTTTGAGTATGTGTGCGAGAATATGGTTTTTATTTGTTATATTTTTGTTTCTTTTGTGCTTTATTGAAAAAAAAAAAAAACTTAGAGAAGGGATGATTGTGAGATGAAGCAAAAATACACCTAGGAAATATGGAAGACGGAATTCTGATGATGATGATGGGGTAGAAAAAGCTTATGTTTTTTTTTTTCTGCAGAATTTTCAACTGTTTTCCCATGTTCTTTTCTATTTCGGATTATGGTGCAATTTTTTCCACTATCTGCTATAATAAAACTAAGAAGAAACACAAAACATCAACAAAAAAAGGAGGATGAGCAGCTAAGGGTGCCCATGGGTGGCCTCTTATATTTTGCTAGATTTTGATGTGATATTAACGCCTGCGTCTTCGATGGTGCCAGCGGCGGCGGTGGCGGCGGGTGGCCTGTAGTGGGGGCAATAATGTAATGTTGCTGTGGGTGGTGCCCTCCCTGTGTACATTGATTATTGTTTTTGTATGTATGTGTTGTATTTCGTGCGGTGTTATCCTTGTTGATATCGAAAAATTACGATTTTCAACTACGATAGATTCTCTTCTATGACGCGATGGGTGTTATTGTCATTCCCCGTTTCACTGACAAAATGGATATAATGGCATCCAGAGGGATGACGGTTTAATACGAAATGTTGATATGAAACATATTTATGTTTTTTTTTTTTTTTTCGAGGCTGCATGCAATGTTGTGTTATGGGGAGTTCCCATTTGACTCGCAACTCAAGCCAGCTCCGTATTATATAGCACTGTATAGCTATAGGTATACGATATATTCTTTGGGAGGTGGGTAAGGATTTATCGAATTCAATATGGTGGAAAATTGTTTCGTTTATATTTATTTGTTTCTTATTTTTATTGTTATTGCTTTTGAAAGGGAATTTTCCATCAGTTTTGGTTTTTTTGTTTTTATCCATTCTACCTATATCTCGCCTGTCATGACTTTTAAAAGAAGAGATAAAGGCTTTCTTTTCCTTATGTTTTATTTTTTGTTTTTTTTTTTTTTTTTTGGTGGGCATGTCTTCTATGTATTTAAGTGTTTTGAAATTTTATTTGACAACGGTTTCAGAATGCTATACTTGTGACAGAAAGGATGAGTGTTTGCATGTTATGATAGAATTTATTAGAAATTCCAAAACGGTTTTATTTTAAGGGGAGTAAGGACCTAAATGTTTGTATGGAAAATTTAAAATGGAAAGAAAGTAGGACGCATACAGTGGAATAGATTATTAGGAATTTTGATTTAACTTAAGTGTACGATACTAAAGATAGGTACCTTAATTTTGTTTGGTTAAGTAACAGTAATTGTTCATAAATATGTACTTAGTGTTTTTAACTTTTAGTATCTAAGGATAACAATTAGAAATTATTCTCAACCTTCCACCCCTGGATGCACAGCAGCCAAATAAGTGCATTTTGACTTAAGGAAATGGACTCCTAGAAGCACATCACCTTTGGTCATGATGGGTCTATGAGGCAAAGATATGCCAAAATTGATGCGACCATCTGACTACGTACGACTCGTAATAGATTTAAGAAAAAACTTTTCGGTTCTAATACCCGAAAGAAATGGATGGGAACCCAACTCACTACTCACTGAACGGGGTATTCCCTTCTATGATGGGAAGCTGGGGTGTTTTGCGAACTCTTAATTTTAGAGAATCTTATAAACTCCCAGATGAGTGTAGTGTTTTTCAGGCTGAGCACGTCTTACTTACTTACTTTCGATGGCGCTAACAGCCCAGGATGGACTACGAAGCCGCTCCACCCAGCTCGGTCCCTAGCTAGCTGCCTCCAGTTACGCACTCCAAGTGGGTTGAGGTGCTCCTCTGCTGCGTAGACCGTCAGGGGTAGATTCGAAGACTCTCGGGCACGTGCGTTGGTGTCCATGTGCCCCACGTGTCCCAGCCATCTCAGCCGCTGTATTTTCAGCTTTTTGACCAGGTCGACATGTCGCTGTAGAGCCCGTAAAGCTCGTTGTTGAATCTTCTCCTCCAAACTCCATCGATACAGACTGGACCGAAAATCACCCAAAGAATCTTCCTTTCAAAGCACCCAAGCAGATTCTCATCCGTTTTTGACAGGGTCCATGCTTCTGCCCCATACAGCAGTACGGGATGATAAGGGTCTTATATAAGGCCTCCTTGGTTCTTTGAGAGAGGGCTTTATTTTTCAAATGCCTTCTTAGCCCGAAGAAACAGCGATTGGCAAGAGTATAATTCTTCGTTTGATCTCTGCACTGATGACATTTTGCGATGGTATAGTGGAGCCCAGGTAGACAAAGTCCTTGACGACTGCCCGAGTAGACGATGCTGAGATTCCTTTCTCGATGATAGCATATACTTCGTCTTGTCCTCATTAACAGCCAAACCCATTTTCGCCGCCTCCGATTCAATACTTGCAAACGCGCCGGTAACAGCTCGCTTCGTTCTCCCAATGATGTCAATATCATCTGCATAAGCAAGTAGTTGAACAGATTTTTGAAAAATTGTACCTCTGTTGTTGACTTGCGAGTTGCGTACAATTGCTTCAAGTACGATGTTAAAGAGCTTGCATGATAACGCGTCACCTTGTCTCAAACCTTTCTCGACCTCAAAGGGTTCGGTGGTGTTCTTGCCGACTTTGACGGAGCAGCGAGATTTCTCCATCGATCGTCATCCTGCACAATCGGACGAGTTTGGCAGGGATGCCGAGATGCGCCATGGCTCTGTATAGCTCGTCTCTGTCTACGTTATCATATGTGCCTTTAAAATCGATAAAGAGGTGGTGTGTACCGATTTGAAACTCCTGGGTTTTTTCCAAAATTTGTCGGAGTGTGAACATTTGATCGACGGTTGATTTTCCGGGCCTAAAACCACACTGATAGGGGCCGATCAGATCGTTGACAAACGGTTTTAAGCGATCACACAGTACAGATGAGAGGATTTTGTATGCGACGTTGAGGAGACTTATACCTCTGTAGTTGGCACAGGTCAGAGCATCTCCTTTCTTGTGGATGGGGCACACTATACCCAGGTTCCATTCGTCGGGCATACTTTCCTCCGAACAAATTTTGGAGATACGTCGGTGTATACTCCATACCAAGTCATCTCCCCCTGCTTTGAATAGCTCGGCTGGCAGGCCATCCGCACCAGCAGCCTTATTGTACGTTTTAAGCTTGGCTATCGCTAACCGCACTTCATTTAGGTCAGGTGGACGGAAATCTTGACCATCATCGTCCAAGTTGATTGAAGTGTTCTGTCTCACAGCGGAATTTTGGCCATCTTCGCCGTTTAGATCCAGATCCTCAGCACCGACTGTATTCATATTCTCACCACCATATTCCCGCTCTCATCTCGGCAGGCTTCCGTTCTGGTCTTGTAACCCTGTGTAGTTTGCCTCACCCTTCGAAAGAACTTTCGAACATCCCCCCTGCCGCTACAGTCCTCAATAGACTCGACCTCCTGCTTCGCATGCTCTCTCTTTTTCCTCTTGAGAAGTCGGCGTTCCTCCCTTCGTTTTTTCCGTAGAGCTCCCGGGCTTCTCTCTCAGCAGGTCTGGTTCTAGTCTGCAGCATTGTCATTCTTTGCTTTATGCATGCATTCCTCATCGAACCAGGGGTCTCGTTGTGGTGGCCTAGTGAAACCCAGCACATAAGTAGCGGCACTATTGATGGCATTTTGGCAGTGCTTCCACTGATCCTCTACAGATGATGCTTGTGGCGGTCGCGGGCTTGTTGAGAGTTCAAGAGAAACTTGGTCTGCAAAAGTCCTGGCTATCTCTGCGATTTTAGCTTCGCGACGTTAAATCGTTTTACAGCATCCGCTCGTCGTTGTGGCGTCATGGATATCCGCATACGTACTTGAGCTACCACCAAGTAGTTATTCGAGTCTATTTTGGCACCTCCGAAAGTTCGGACATCCAGAGGATACTGGAAGCATGTCTGGCGTCTATCGCAACATGATCAATATGGTTGACGGTTCATTGGTCCGGAGACCACCAGGTCCATTTTTGTATGGTGTGGGAATCGAGTGCTTGCTATGATGACATTTCGCCCCGCTGCGAAATCAATATCAATCAGTCTGAGTCCGTTATCGAAAGTGTTGTCGTGCAGGCTGTTGTCTTCCGACTATCGAACCACGGATGCCTCCTTTCCGATTTTTGCGTTGAAATCGCCAAGAATAATCTTGACGTCGTACTTTGGGCACCTATCATACGTATTCTCGAGGAGATCTTAGAATTGTTCCTTGGTTGAGTCATCTTTGTCTCCCGTTGGGGCATGGATACAGATCAACGTGATGTTTTTGAATTTTGCTTTGATGTGGATTGTGACCAGGCGCTCGCTTACATTTCTGAAGCCCAAGACTTCTTGCCTAAGACTTCCCCTTACCACAAAACTGCAACCAAAGAGCCGCTGGCTGACCCTGGTCCTTGCAGCACTCGCCGAAGTAGATGTCACACGATTGCATCCTTCATATGTCCTCTACATCCCATCGCACTTCCTGGATAGCTGTTACATCAGCCCTTAGCCTATCCAGGTTCTCCACTAATTGTTGTTCGGCTGCACGTGACCTGTTTAAAGTCCGGACATTCCACGTGCAGATCCGAAATTCATGTCCTTGTGTCGATTGCTGAGTTCATCAACCCTGTTCAGTAAGTGGGAACACTCCTCCCCCCTCTCTAATTTGCTGCCACCTAAAACCGGCCACAGGGATTGGAACCCCATCTTCAGTTAAAGGTACTAGGGCCGCGATGTTCACCGCGGGGAGGTTGAGAGTAGGAGTTCATAAAAAGAGGTTATTGAGGACACTTATCTACCCTTTGAACATCTACAGGTTTCTTTTATTTAGACCCTTTACAAAAACAAAAAACACGATTTTTTTCCAAAAAACGATTTACTTCCAAAGTCTTATTGATCGTAGAGAAAAACTGTGACAATAACCTATTTTTTCAGAAGATTCATTTAATATAAATTCGATTCAGTCTCAATTCCTATTCGATATCAAACAAATAATTATTCCTTCTACAAAAAAATAAATACTTAAAAAAAACTAGGTTTGCTTATCAGCTCTTTTGTTTGGTATGTCGTACCTACACAACATTTCAATTAAAAAAAAGTTGTTTTAATTTTTTTATTAATTTTTACTTAAGAACATCAATTTAAGAAAATCAATTTTAATTTCATGATGAAGATTTGAAGAATTGAAGAATTTGATTTGAAGAATTTGCAATAACTCTTTTTAAACAAAATGCCTTTGAGAATGATTGAAAAAAAAATTAATTATTTTCTCCAAGTAATGAAACATTTTACTACACTACTTACTCTTTGCGCCTATTTAATAAAATTCTTTATTATAATCATATGTATATGGAATTGAACTTTTTGAGCTCATAATTCCCATCATGCAGACCTATCTTTCTTTTATAGCCCCAAAAACCAAAATCCAGTTATCCTTTTTTATCGTTTGGGTGCTATATTGTGATATGTCACACCCAAATTTCTTATTCCATAAATCCAATGCTGATTGGAGCATCGTTTTTATATTTCTCAATTGTAGATATGCCGTTTATATGCTAGTGCTGCTTGCCTTTGCCAAACAAATGAAGAACCCTACTATTTTTGGAAATAAATGAGTGTGTGTATTCTCGTTTCTCGGGGAGGGAGTTGAAAACGCGCTATGTTCTTTGTTGGCACTCAAACGCCTCCATAAAATAAAAGGCAATCCTCTGTATTCACGACTTCAAGAAGTATGGGAGGTTTTGTTATATGGAGGGATAAAATGGCTGGGCTTTAGGATTTCTTTTCGGTTCTGAATGCGGCCTAAATCCGCCGCCGCACCGCACCGACCGACTATACGACCCAAAATCCAACCATACAATCTGCTCAATATGCTGATATGAGCTTAAATGCATGAATGTTGATCCAATTTCATTTTTATTACAAGCCAAATATATACGAACGAGTGTTACAAAAGGCAAGCCCATAGCACCAAATTTTCCACATTTGTTGTCCTTAAGCTATCATTTTGGCCTACAGCCTCGTCCTCTCTGCCTGGCTCTGTTCAGACAAAGATATGATTTTATATTGCACGCATATAAGGAAAAACAAAAAAAATATATAAAAACACTTTCTTGCTAGAGATTTTTGGTTTTTCTGCGAAACAGATGGCATTCGTTATATTCGTATGTGGGAGGATTATCTCCGCACAAGGATATCTTCAAAATAAATGGTTACAAGGATTTCAGCGCATGAATTTTTATATTCGCTTGCTATCATCGGCATTTTTTTGCTTATTATATGAAAGCAAAGGATAAGACTATGGGTGTTCTACAAATAAGACTATCTACGATATTATTCTTTTTACTTTTCTTTTGGGGGAGAAGGGGGGGGGGGGGCTTTGGCAGAACGCCCACTAGTAAAGAATGTAGTTTAGATACCCAAAGCAATGAGGTTTCTTCGGTTATGCTAGCTTTTATCTGACATTAATGAGCAAATATTTTCTGCTATACTTTTTATTATTTCTACATGTACATTGTACAAGTACATAATATGAAAATATCTCTTAAAATTTCGATGAAGATTTTATGCCTACCAATTTTACTAAGAGAAGTGTTAAACATCGTAGTTGATGAATGTCATAAAACATCACTAGTAAAATTTATTGGTTGTAATTTGAAAGAGTTTATTATTCTTCGTATTTTCATGGATCTGGATCAATGAACTGACATACTTACATTTTTTAAGCGAAACAAAACTTAACGAACAGCAAAACAAAATTTTTCATTCTTTCTCGACGTTTCATTGTGGCTTTTTTTTCATCTTTACAATAGGTTAAAAAAATCAATATTTAAAATAGCTTTTAACAGCCCTTTAGTCCGCAAAAATAGGAGTTTTGTACCGGCGATCTAACTTGGAATCATCAGCAGAGCTACTTTTCCAGAGGCTATTAAAAAATTATTTCAAGGAGGCTCCTCAAAATTAAAATAAAAGGCCAAAACCAGCCGGATGCCAATAATACTAACTGCAATAGAGTTTGGCTCTCTCTTCTAAGCGCACAAAAAAGTTTATAGAATGTTTGTAGTAGCCCGTGGCGTAATGGTTAGTGCGTTGGACGGTCACGCCAGAGGTATGCGTTCGATTCCCAGCCTCTGCCACCTAACAAAAATGTTTTTCAGGGCTAATGCCTTTTGCGGGAAAGTGACAAATCCCCCAAGAGTATCTCCTGTCATAGAATAGTGCCACTCAACTAAGCCGTCCGGAATCACCAATTAACTGTAGTTCCGCTCCATTCCTGCAGACACGCACACAGGAATGGTTGAGAGTTGTAAGTCACAAGGCCCTAGTTCTTTATGAGCTGTTGCGCCACCAAATTTATTTATATTATATCAACAACTTATTGTATAATTATCTGACACAGCTCAGAACATATAATCAGAAAACGAAATCCCATATAAAAGCAAATTTTATTCAAAAAATTCAAAATAGGTCGTTTTTTAAAAAGTCGTAATTTCAATAGGGTCAACAAAGATAAAATTCCAAATATATTTTCTAAGCGAAAAACGTTGTTATTGTAATTACGAGTACGATTCAGGGGCGAAATTTGTAAAATGAGAAAATAAGGATTTATTTTCTCACAAGGATTTATTTTCCTAAAAAAAAAAAAACACCGTGTCATTTCTTGCATTTCTTTTCAAAAATAGTTCAATAGTATTATGGCCCAAAAATAGGAGTTTCATTTGGAGCAATTTTATTTAAAATTCTCATAAATTTGAAGCTTTGGTCAGTACTTGTACTTAACCAAACAGGGATATTAAATAAATTATTAGTTGGAGCAAAAGTTAACAACTTTAATTTTTTACTATCATAATTTCTTTAAATCCCAACTAACACAATTCAGAAGTTAGCTCCTTAAATCTGAAAAAAAAATCCCATAAAACTCTTTTTACAGCCCATAAGAAGTTATAGCATTTTTCAAATGGCAAAATACTTAAATACTGTATCTAGATCAATTTAAGACTTAAAAGTATCTCATTATGAAACTAAAACGCTAAACGTCAGTTCTAGTCTTCTTCCCATAAAGCATGAGTTCAAGAGTCGAATAGGAGCTTAAGTTTTTAAATGTCAATTCAACTGCTGGTTTAACTGAATTATACAGAAGTGTGTTTTTTCACCGAAGAAAGTTTGCTTCTGTTCATGTTTCTATCATTTCATTTTATTATAGAGAGTATAGAGTGAATTAAATTTTCTACAGTTTATGTTAACACACTTTTCATCGTAAAATTGAAAACAAAAAAAGTTATAATCAAAAAAAGATGACCATTTGTCAAGAAAAGTATCATTATCTTCTTCTTTTATTATTTTTATATCCTCTTTAATATAAATTTCTTAGAACGGTCATAAATTGTAGAAAATATAATTCTCTACACAAATATGGTAAAGTTTTGTTTGTGCAATGTTAGGTTCTCAAGATATCGCGAAGACATTTTTACGCCCCCTTTTCCAAAATGGCGGCCAAATGGGGGAGAGTTCAACGCCGAAAACTCGTTTTTACACTCACACTGATCCCTACTACAGAGTACAGATCCATCAAAAAAATTGTATCATGTACAAAATGCAAGGCTCGGCCAAAATTTTGTAACATTTCAATGGACTATCTGGGTGCAACCCTTCTCGTATCTGTGGCTTCAAGCGAAAGGTCTTTCTCTTGTCTTATTCACAGATTAAAAACGAATCTACGCATCAAGACTGGTGAGAAGCGATTAAATGGGTT
Organism: Epistrophella euchroma; assembly: GCA_947049315.1. Lineage (NCBI taxonomy): Eukaryota > Metazoa > Arthropoda > Insecta > Diptera > Syrphidae > Epistrophella > Epistrophella euchroma. The sequence goes on from OX346245.1 coordinate 22,660,120, forward strand.
GATATTAACATATGGGATATTGAGGCGAATCATGCAGAGAACCTTGTTTTAATGGCGAAAAGGTTCCAAAACGTATGGATATACTTTTGTTAAATGCCATGACGTCATGTATTGATTGATTACATTATTTCAACACGAGTACCTACAATATATATTGTAATAAAATAAGATATTTATGAAAATCTCATATTATTTTTTTCTCATACAAAATAAAGTTTAACAGTAGTTTTAAAAAATGTTTTAAATACGTTCATAGTTCAATTTCCATAATTCGTATGGAAATTTAATATAGAAATTTTAAAGACTAGCCATCGCGAGAGTACCTTATAGAAGCTTTAATCCGATTTTTCTCAAATTTAATTCAAGATAGTGGCAACCTTGCAATGGATTGATAGTCGAATCGAAGATTTGAATTTAAACTTGCTTTATTGTTTCCAAATGAAATCGAGAAAAAAATTATTCTTCCTCAATGAAATATTAAAGAAAACCTTTAAAAATTAGTCGACTATTACTTTTTCAAATTTTGTATGAAAAATGCTCTATACGCAGTACGCACTCAGCACCATTTGTCTCTTCCAACTTAATATTCATAAACTAATATTCATCGGTATCTCATTTAACATCATTTCCTAATTAAACATATGGCCCGTAACCGTGTCGCGTTAGACTACAGCGATCTTTCGATTAAGCGGTCGTAATAACTAAAATCCTATTTCTAAAGAGAAACTGAAACTACATACTTAACAAAATTAACAATTGTCTTAGCATGCTATACTTAATATTTTCCATTTTCAATTTTTTCATTTTACATTTAATTTTATATTTTACAAAATTTTCTTTGTTTCCTTTTAGAATTTTTAAAATTTTCATGTTCTTACCTTAAATTACTTATGTTATATATTTTTGATCTGCTTGTACTAAGCAGTCCCAAACTCTTGACGCCGATGATACTCGGGTCCTTTATATTCTTTAATATAACATCCAATTATTTTAAATAAGTGCCGATATGACTTGCAACCGAATTTTGCCGTCATACTCGGTGTAATTGGACCCCAGCTCGTGCGGTATCTGGGGGGGAAAGAGGCGTGGGATAATTTAATTAATTAAATCATTTTTACCATTTCCTCTATATTTCCATATAGACGTGATGGAGACATCTACCGTCAAAACCACTATCAAAAAATCGATAATCAACTATGTATCAGCTTAGCCGATTACATCTTATTGATATTTGGTTCGAAAATCATTAAATTTAAAATTCTTAAATTAAAAGGAAATAATATGAAATTCTTATATCAATATCGCCAGAAAATCTGTGGCCCAGGGCCCTACTCTGTACTTTGTTGTGAAAGTCAATCCTACTCTACTCTTTTCATTCCAGTTTATAATGTCGAATTCTTTTCGAAAAAAAAATCGAGTTTTTTTCTAAACAGAATCGATTTTTTTTTTCTTTCAATACAAGGAATTTGTCCAGAAAATCAATTTTTTCTTCTAAGCAAATGGAGTTTTTTGTTGAAAGGAATTCGACATAATTAATGCTGAATTACGGAATAATTTTTATCGCGTCTCGCATTATTTCTTTTGTAGTAGAATTCATCCCGTTTTAGAAATAGAGTACAAAATATTGGTTTCCGGAAAATTCTATTTTGGGAACGAAATGCAGAGTACGGCCACTGATAATGGAATTCGAAGCCAATTGATAGAAGAAAGCAAATAAAGAAAAATTCCAATTATTTATTATTTTAACTGAAAACACACAATTTTTAAAGTGTTTGAATTTATTTATTTTTTGGTTTTTATTTAAAAACTTTCTTTACATTTTGTATTTTAGCATTCGCACATTTGATTCATTAAATAAGTTTAACCCGGTACCAAATAAATTTAACCCAAGCATATTCGACTTGAAAATTAGTTTTTACAGAGATCAAATACATTTATACTGTTAGTGCATCACTATCTACCAGCTATTTTTATGAAAACACAAAATTAAGCAAACTTGTGTTTTGACTGAATTATTTGGTAATACATAAATGATTTTCTCGCATTGAAAATATATTTGATCTTTGTTTAGATTGATTTTCCCTTGAGTTTAATATATTTGCGTTTGTGTTAATTTTATTTGCCATTGAGTTAAAATTATTTGCATTTTGGGGCAAATAAATGTGCAATATGCTATATTTTAGATTTATATTTTATATAATTTTAATAATTTTTTAATCAAAACAGAGAATAAGATAATAAAATAAAACATTTTACAGTTTACAATATTTTAGAATTGGAAATAATATTTTATATTAATTATTACGCTAAAAATACAACAAAGAAAATAAAGAAGAATATCAGAACTCCAAATATTTTAATCATTAACCATCGATTTTTCGATACAGATTGGAAATATTTGAGAATCTCTCCATGAGCAGCCTCAATATTAAGCTCAGCGTCCTGCACATTCGTATCAATTCTTTCAACGATTTCTTCTTGTTCCTTTACCATGTGTGCCAGCTGCTGGAATATTCCACCCAACTCTACGATTGTACTTTCAATATTTTGCATAGTTTCAGCTCGTTGTTGGACGTAATTATCAGATTCATCGTACAGCACCATTTGTTGTTGGGCTTGTATTTGATTTGAATGCCCAGATGGACCAGCAAGAAGTGGACGATTCTCATCAGCGGACATATCAATGCTTATTTGATTTTCTTCGCTTAGAAGGAGACTACCTTGTTTAGCTGTTGCAGCTGACATTCTACTTGTCATTGGCCCTTGACTAAATTGGTCACGTCGGGTTTTTTGTTGTTTTAAATTCTCAGTTCGCACTTCGAGGATCTGCTTGAAATCGGTACTCATGCTGGCCAACTTGGATTGTAATGCGAGTACCATATTTGAGGAATGTGATACCAAATGCTTGCCATTTGTAGTTCGGCGTTGGTCTTTTGAAATGTCTTGGAGGCGTGCTATTTGCTGGTTAAGTGCATTAAGATCGCCTTTAATGATATATGTGAGTTCTTGAATTTCCTGGGGTCTATCATCGAAGAGACTCTTCTTTTTTGCCACTAAAATTATAAATAGAATGGTTACTTGATTTTTTAACGTAAAATAAAACCTAGCATATGTATAAAGTGTGCAAAAATTAAAAAAAATATTAGCCGTGTTTGAGTGAGAGTGTTTAGCTATCTCAGGAAAATTTGTACCTACACATAATAAAAACAGCAAAAAGTGATTATTTATACTTTGTTATTGTTTCTACCTACACATAACGAAAATTGATTTATTTTCATGCAAATATGTTTTATTTATTATTTATTGACAAAATAATTACATTAATAATTGCAAAGCTAATATTATGCAAGCAAAGCATAGGAACATAAGATCTCAGAACCCTCAGCAATCCCAGTAATAATAACGGAATTCCTCAGCAAAATTTCTCACTTTTTCTGTCAAAATATTGAGGACAAAATTTTTTGCACTCGCTCGGTTATTATTTGACAGAGTGAAGTCTCAGAGATCTCATTTTCCTGAACATGCCTTTACTTCCTAAAATTTACTACTTTAGTCAAAAGTTCTGTAAAAGTTAATTTCACTTTTCTTTTACTGACAATAAAACTTTTGAATTTTTTTTTTTTAATTTTACTAAACAAAACCAATTTTAGTCTTAAATTTAATTGTAAATAAAAATAATCATTCTTTCACTTACAAAGTGTTAGTTTCTCCAGCTTTGCATAGGTGCTGGCGATATTCTTGCCAACTAACTTCGCTACCATCATAAACTCTGAATGGCTCTGAATTTGTCGGGCTTTGCGTGGATCCTTCACACTAACTGCCCGCGATATATTCCTACTTTGCAGCGATCGTATCGCATTTGCAAATTCGTTCGTTCGGTCTCGAGCTGCCATTACAATTATTTTATCTTTGTCAAACGGTTCCTCCAACGAATCACCCAATTCGTCTTCGAATTGATTCAACTGATGCCCCTGACTCTGTTGCGATGAACCAAAATATGAAATGCTCTGGGAGTCTGGTACTATAGCTGATGTAAGTGGAGTTTGTATCAATGCCCTGAGGGCATTACCCGATGATATTTGGATGCGATTCGAGAAGTTGCGAAAGTTCCAACCTTTTGAATATTTCTTATTATCATCCGATTCTTGGAGCTGCAAGTCAAGTTGTGTGTCAATAACAACAGACGATGGAATCGTTGTGGTTACTGTGCCGCTTAAACTTTCGTCCGCTGCGTCAGTGAAAGCTCCTGAATGTAAGCGACGTCTAGTTTGCATTTCATAATCCACAAATGGAAATTAAAATATTAATGGATGTTAGTGAGGTGTTTAATATGCATCAATATTTTAATTAGTTTCAGTTTTTTTTTTTTTTTTGTTCTCAATCTTTGATACAAAAGGGTTTTTTTTTTTTTTGTTTTTCTTTAATTTTTCACAAGTGACTCAGCAATGGTCGTCGTCTACGTCCTTGAGAACTTTTTTATTTGTTTTTCTTCTACGGGAAAAATTTTATTGTTTTCCCTTATATTTTTTGAGTTGTAGATTTATTTGAAAAGAGTTAGATGCTTTCAAATTTAATTAATGACTTAATTCCTTGAGAATTGTTAAATTAAAAATAAAAAATAAAAAGAAAAACACCTTTTGCACAAAGTGAAATTGCATGACAGATGTTGATACTACGTGTACTTGTCAAAACTGACATAAGCAAAATATACTTGTGGTATGAATTAATAGATGGCGGATAAAAAAGAGGAATATTGTAGTAGAAAAATTAGGGATTGCTCTTAGGCCCATCGCCCACTAGGCAACTTTTTGTTGTTAGCTCCAGCAACTTTTTGCTGCTCCCAATCCAATTACGTTAATCGGGGTACACTTTATCTATCACGTATGACAGTTTTGCTCACGACTGATAGTGTGTACACTCTGTTTGATGGTTTGTCAGGCAAACTCCAAGCAAGCTCATGCTCACAAAATTTTTTGATATTGACTGTAAGTCAGCGGACTGTCATACGTGATCGATTTTAGCTTATATGGGAGAGCGCCCACTAGGCAACTTTAAGTTGCGCAACTTTTTGTTGCTCGGAGTTGCTCGCGGAACTTTTTTCCCGGCAACTTTTTGTTGCTTACCCTCGCTCACAGGGCAACTTTTTGTTGCCGGCATCCTTATTTGTCAAAAATATGATGTCAAAATGGCGTTTCCGCTTGTCATTGTGGATGCCAAAATGGCGTGCATTTCCTCTTTACCCTCTGTCATTTTGGCCAATTTCTGGAAATGGAATGTGCTTTCCTTTTTTTCAACAATGTGAACCTACACATTATAATAATAATAATAAATAATATAATATTTTATAATTGTAAATATTAATTTTTTTCGCATTGCCAGCTTACGATTATACATAGCCAGACAACTGGAAAGCAGCCATCACAAAAAAAATATGGCGACAAAAGTAAAAGTCTAGTCCCACAAAGTTGCTCGGAAATTGCCTAGTGGGCGATGGCAAGCAACTCTTGTTGCTCTCTGTTACCCCTAACACACGCCACGAACTACTTCACCGAAGCATATTGTCGGTAAGGTTTTTGGTCGTGTGAAATGAAAATTGTGTCGACACAGCAGTGCGATCTCTGGCAGTCGAAGTAGTATGCCGATAAGCCGATATGGCGTGTGAAAAGGAGCGAACTAGTTCGTCGACACAGTTTTTTATGTTGTTATTCGGTTTTTGTTGTCAAATAGTGTTTTTGGTCCCGTTAATCTTAGATTTACTGAATAGTTTTTTGATAATTTCATTAAAAGTATCTTAAACACAAATAATAATGGAAAATGATCAAGAAAAATGTATTTGGACTCATAACGAAATAATTATTTTATTGGAAATAATTAAAGACAGCTGATTTTGGCATATACTTCTACATCGACGTATTGGCGTGTAAATGCCCATACAAAAACGAAATACTTTGTCGATGTGGTTGTTCGATGTGGCGTGTGTTAGGGGTATGTAGCCGGCAACTCCGAGCAACGAAAAGTTGCGCAACTAAAAGTTGCCTTTGGGCGATTGGCCAAGTTCGTGACAAATGTAAAAGGGGGCTAATTCCATCAAAATTATATTCTAGTACAAAAGGCTTTTCGATTAAATTTTAAGGCCACCACTGTTTCGTTCCACTCCACTGACACATGACGTTTCAAATTCTGAAAAAAAAAAATTAAAAAAATTTTCAAAAGAAACCTGCCGCGGGAAGTAATTTTTATTTCAATTTATTAATTAAATTGAGTTTATCAATTAAACTTAAGATAAAAATGACTCTGTATCACTTTGGTAATTGTATAGCATTAGTGTATGTGCCATATTACATGACCTACAAATATTCTGGATTGTAAGTGAATCTAGTTCAATTATTAACCCTCATGTTTTTTTTGTAAAAATTTACTTTAAGTAGGTATATTTCTCTAATTGAATATATGAATGTATTTAAGGTCAGAATATGGAGCATTTTGGAAGTGCATTCAAGCAGGAGGAATATACATTTTCACGCAATTATGTAAAATGTTGGTTCTAGCAACATTCTTTGATTCGGAAACTCTGACTTCCACTAGCGAGTTTGTATTCCTTTCAGTAAGATTAAAATTTTTAGCTTTAAGTGATTGAATTTAAAATAATTTTGTCAAAATTTTAGGAACTCCTTCGGTGCAGTGTTGACATCGCCGATCTACTTGGCTTTGCAGTGATCCTGTCAAGAATCCCTGGCAAAGGCCATAGTAAGCTCATAACAGCCGGTTTGGGATGGGCTGCCGCTGAAGTAATCCTTTCACGCGGTCTTATGTTATGGGTCGGAGCTCGCGGAGCTGAATTTAGTTGGGTGTACATTCAAAAATGTTTAGAATCGAACGTTCTACTAGTAAGTTTTGTTTTCTAGCAATAGTGTTCATTCACAATCTTATCTTTTAATTTTAACTTTCTTTATCTCAGATTCAACACATTTCTACGGCCACACTAATCTGGCTATTCACTCGCCATGATGTGAACAAAAAACTAAAACCCTTAGTTACATTCTTGTTGATTGCAACTGTCTTCAAAGGCGTTTGGCTCGAAGGACTGTTAAGTGTACTCTCTCTGGGCATTTGGACAACTATTGCATTCAAGGCTTTGGCAGCCGCTGGAATTGGTTTCATAACCTTGCATATTTATACAGGTCTTGCCCAACAAATAGGCATTTAAGAGAAAAATTTTACAATTGTGTGTTACAATTTAATTATTAAATTAAACAAAAAAAAAAACAACGTTTTTAACTACTGCGTGTTTTGAAATTCACGCACAGGACTCATTTATCTTCTTAATTATTTCAGGACCCATTTTGATTGATTCAATTGAATTAGTTTGGTCTTTTACTATTTCAATGTATTGCTGACCAGATAGATCTATAGAAAAGTCAATGTAATAATTTATTTTGTTTATATAAATAATTTCATACCCAATAACGTGTGAAATGCTAAAGCTGCATTGATACGATTGGCACCGACGATTATTGATTTCATGTTAACTATGGAATCATTTGATATCCAAGCATAGAGCAGTTTTATCATAATTCCCTCCTTTCCCCATTCAGACCTAGAAGAGTTTAATTATTTCAGATCAATTTCGAATAAATGAAAATTTATTTGATTTATATACTACCTACCTTTGATTTCCAGCTTCGAATGGGAAGTCGAAAGATATTGCAAACGGATCAATCTGTGAATTTTAAAAATTATCATATCATTTAGTATTTCGTTTAATTTTTAGAAAAAATAATTGTACTAAAATTTATTCTTTTGAAATAAATAACTGCAATTATTTAAACTCTCCAGAAATTCATCATTTTTATTCCTAGGCAATATAATACGCTACGCTAGAGAATTCTAATGTTGAATTCCTTTCAACAGAAAATTAAATTTTTTTTTGAACAAAATCGATTTTTTTCTTTCAATAAGCGAGGAATTTGTCCAGAAAAATCGATTTTTTCTTTTAAACAAATCGATTTTTTTTTTGTTGAAAGGAATTCGACATAAAACGACTAGAAGAATAAAAAGAAAAGAGCGTTTTGTAACATAACGGAACAAAAAAAAAATTTGTTTTCGAAGTTTGGTAGTCCTGATTGAATGACGTTTTTAAATATTTAAAAAACAAAACATACACATAAAAATAGTTGAGGAAGACGCAAGTGTGAGTATAAAATTTAATTTTTTTAAAATTTAATTTAAAAACTAATAGAAATAAACTTTTTCTTAGTTTTTATTCGAGAGTGAAGATAATGATTATGACTCGAGCTCATCCATTTCTACCACCTCAAGCATTGAATCGTCTTTTGACACAGAGAATCAAAAACAAAAAACAATTGAAGAAATAATTCATGGATATAGTGAAACAGACTTTAGAAAATATTTCAGATTACATCGTTCAACAGTTCAGACTTTAATAGGTAAATGATAATCGTATTTTCAATTTGATTTTAAAAAATTATAATATCCTTATTCAATTCAGATCGCTACAGGACATCTGACAACTTCTATAACAGAGAGTTGCCAAAAATATTGCCTGAAAAAGAAATATGTATGTTTCTTTGGTATATGGCTAACACGAATACCTTTCAGGAGCTTTCTTATTTGTTTGGTGTTACAGAATCAACAGCCTGGAACACAGTAAACAGGGTTTCAGCGTGGCTTATTTCAATAGGTCACAATTATGTTAAATGGCCAAATGAGAACGAGGCTATGCAAAATGCGACAATATTTGAAGAACGCACTAAAATCCCAGGGGTTTTGGGGTGCATTGGCGGAACCTATATAAGGATTAAAATACCTTTATCAAACAGGGAGAGCTATTATAATAGCCAAAAGTTTTACAGTGTAACCTTGCAAGGTGTTGTAGATCCGAACAAAAAATTTATGAATATATTTGCTGGAGAGCCAGGAAGCTTGAATGATACTCGAGTTTTGCGAAGATCAGGCTTGTATCGAGACGCTTATCAAAATATGAATGCACTTTTTCCAAATAACACGTTTTTGCTAGGAGACTCCGAATACCCATGTCTTGATTGGTTAGTTCCACCATTTAAGGACAAAGGAGTGTTAGGCAATATAGAAAAACAATTTAATGCTTTGCACTCTGCTGGTCACGTTGTCGTAGAACATTCATTCGAAATACTCAAGAATCGTTTTCGCCGACTTCTACATTTTTCGGAACAAACAGATATAAATTTTATTGTTAATTTGGTAGTCTGTGGCTGTATATTACACAACATGTGCATCGAATTGAATGACGAGTTAGATGCCGATGAAAATGTGGAGATTTTTCAAAATCCTGATGACTTAACCACTATAAATCCGCTAAGCACCCAACCACAACAATTATTGGATGATCTTATAAGAAGAAAAATATTACGCATATAAACCTTTTCAAAACAAATAAATAAAAAAAAATGTTGTGACCCAATTTAACCAACTCATATCTTAAAATTATGTGTTGTTTTTGTAAATGAAAGAATTCTGTTTTCCTTTTTCCCTAAACTTCAATTGTTTTTGTATTTTGAAACCACTCGAATTATAAAATAATTGTTTTTACTATGCAATTTGTTTTCTATTCATTTTAATTATAGCATACGTATTTTTACGTTATAACATAGAACTTACCTCATCCAGTGAACAGTTTAACGTCAATCCATTTCTGTGACTTTCACAACGATTATATCCGTTTGATTCAAATTGAACTTGATTTGGGTCTTCTTCAATTTGGATATTATTATTATGATCATTAATGATGGTACTAATTGTATTATTATTGCTATGAATAATAATATTATTCTGTTCATCGAATTGCTGTGTTTTTTCAATATTTGTTTTAATTTTGGTCTTTTTCTGGCCGATTGTTTCGGCATAGCTCATTTTTATTTTAAACAAACTTTTAAACTCTTCAAAATTATCGCCTAAAATGTCTTTAACAATAAGCTGTCGATTATGATCATGATTTTGCTGCAATCGAAGTTTCACATTTGTATTGAAACGGGTGAGCAATTTATCATTATGTAACCTAAAAAGAAATTTAACGATATGTGCGAAATTAAAAGTTTCAATATTCTTTCTTGAATGAAATTACCTTGGACTTATAAATCGCTTATTAAATATAATTGGTTTTCTAGGTTCTTTAGTTGAAACAATGTGGTAATTTTTATTCTAAAATTTATAAGTTAAATTTAATCGATGGTTTGAATTTTTGTCTATTAATACTTACTATGTCATAACAATGCTTCCAAACATATTCCAAATCTGTTTTTGGAATTTTGGTGTAGGTGTCAATAATAAGTTGAGGTCGTTTACGTTTTCTCTCAACCAAAGATAAGCTTCTAGGAACCTCAACCAAAGAAGCTCTAGAATTTGGCGAATCAATTCTGCTAGCAGTGTCTACAACATTATCTTCATCATTTCGGCTTATATATTCTTGTAATATATCAGGCAATGGAATATCATTTGAGTCCTAAATAAAAACAAGGTATGTTAGTATGAAAGAAAACTTAATTATTTTATTTACTTCTGTTGTAAAATGATCTATAAGATTTTCAGATACTTGATCATTTGGTTGTAGATCTTTTGTTAACTTGTTCACTTCACGTGTGGACTCGAAATCGATTTGAGTAAAGTCACTAAAATTAACGAGTTTAAACAATGAAGTTATGTATTTGTGATAAAATTATGCGAAAAAATTACTTGTCGTTGAAATCGGTAATGTTCTTATCTGATTCCTGAGTAGTTTGATGAAGCGAGTCCCTAAGAAAATCAATATAAGTTTTTAAAAATTTCATTACATATTTTTGGTATCTTAAACCTACAGGCCAGCCTCAGACATTGTCTCATTGTAAATGGATGGATCGTACCGCACATCATCAACGGATTCATTTATAACTAAAAGAAAATTGTTATTTTGTTATTAGGTACGATCAAAAAACTTACGACACGTCCTTTTGAACGGAGAGCATTCAGGTGTGCTATAACAGGGCTTAAAGATTATGATAATATAATGATTTTTACAGATTTATTGCTCAAACTTTTGTATATCTACCTTTCGTTTTTGACTGGGAGATTTCTTCAAACTGTCTGTCAAATAAAAAAAAAGAGATGAAAATAAAAAGCCAGATAAATAAATGGAAAAATATAAAAAGGTAAATAAAACTAATTCAAAATAAACTACTAACATTAATTTGGCTTGGAAATTACTCGCAAAACAATTCCTATTCAAAAAATTGATGTTGTGTTTAAATTAAGTTCAATTACCACTTAAACCAGATAAAAGTATACTTCTATCATCCTGAGATGCTTCTCCGAATGCGTCTTCTTCCTCTGGCATTGGATTGTCCCAACTGACATGTCGTATAGTAATTTGCTTTATTTGAATGCATGTTGAGGTATTCTTTGTTCTGCTACAGCTATTTTTGTTGCCCTATATATATAAAGAAAATATAAAAATTTAAAAACTTTTATTACAAAAGTGGTTTTAAATAAACCCACCACTTCATTGGGAAATTGGAATTTTTCTTCAGTGTAATTATTAAATATTTCAGACTCCATTAAAAGACTTGAAATGTCGAGATCATCAGATGATTCTAAACGAATTCTCTTGTTACTTGAGCTATCAGGAACAGTCGAACTACATTAGAAACGTTTAAAACAAGTTAGTGACTAGGTATACAGTTCATAACTCAGAGATCTCAGTAAAAATTTTACACTTTTGGTGGCGCTTCATATTTTTCGTAAAAGGAAGCGCTTAGTGATCTCTCATAAATCTGATCTGACTTATTCCAACCTACCTTAGTCTTTTGCGAGAGTATTGTTTCATAACAAATGTATTAAAACAAACGAAATTCAAAGTGACATCTAGAAAACGATAGGTGCAGATCCATTAAAAAAAAAAAAAAAAAAGAATTTTAATTTTAAAAATGTAATTTACCATACAAATGCTGAACCTGTTCAGCATAAATATGAATTGTTCCAAAGCATAATCTAAAAAGGATACGAAATGAAAGTTTATCTTCTTTCATTTTCAGCGATTCTTTCATGTCTTCGCTACAAAACATTTTAAAAACGAATTCACGGGATAATTTTTTTTTTTTAATAAAGATGATGCGACAACTTACCACACTTGTGTAACATCAACCGAGTATATTTGATGGCGTTGGAAGGTTGATCGTAGGGCTTTTGGATTTGTTCCTGCAATCCAACTCATAGCAAACCTACCACCGTCCTTAAGTGATATTAAATTCATGTCAATAGCCATTTTGATAGGTGTAAAGAGATTTGCAGGATTTTTTGTCACGATTTTGATTGCTCTGGAATAAGTTTTTCTAGTCAGAAAAGAATTAAATCTATAGATTAACAAATACATACAATAAAATTTATAAATTGAATTATTTGTCAGATAAATAATAATAAAATTTAATTGGGAAGTAAAATTTGTAACTGGAACAAGGAGAACCTAAACAATAATGGATGTATTCAGTTTTTTAATCCATATCCGCACTATTTAAAGCATTTGTTGGAGTAAAGGTGTCGCTATAAGCAGTTTAAAGATACCGGAAGTGTATTATGTGAATGGTGACTTCGCTTCGGTTAAATTTGAATAAAATTAAATTCGAGATTTTGAACAAAATAGTCTCGAAGCCGGATGAATTATTTTTTATGGAACTCAAAAGCAAACACGCATTCATCGAAGGCAATTACTTCGTATTCTCACGTATTCTATTCAGAGACAGTCAAAACTATAAAAATAAAGAGTTTTCCAAAATAAAAACTGGTGTTTCTGGCAAGGGGGCATTTTTTTGTCAAAATCTAAAGCACTTTTGGCATATCCAGTGTCCCTTTACTTGTCTAATAACAATATTTCTCATTGTTTTTTGTTGCTGGTGTGTATTTTTTTTAACAATCGAATATCCATTTTTATTTCTGATACTTTCAATGACATTAACGATTAACCTATGTTATACCTTGTATTGAAGCGAACTTCAAACTCGCTTGGACTCTTTGCAAACCTGCATCGAGTTGAAATGAAATGAGCTTATTTGTTTGAGCTCGGGAAACTTATCGAGTCGAAATTTGTAAAAAAAAAACTTTTGTCGAGGAATTGGCTTAACAGATAATGCCCGCGGGGGATGTGAGCAAGAGAAGTTGCGGCGAGGAGTCTTCACCCACGTGATATTTATAATTTTTTGTATTAAAATATTTGTGTGAAAATTTCGATTTGTTTTAACAGAGCCATTTTTTTTTGATTTTTAAAAAAAGTCAAAATTTTTTTTTTGAAAACCAAATATTTTGACACGACTTGTTGATTTTCATGAAACTTGGTAACAAGCAATTTTTTAACATTATCTAAAATATTTTGAAAAAAAAATTTTCTTATAGTCAAAATTAACGGTACCTTCCATATAAATGTTAAAAAACCGTTACAGAAAATATAAATTTTCTCGAAAACGACTCTTACGATTTTAATTAAAATTGTTCTAAATACTAACATAAGTATAGTCTACGATCTGCCAAGAACAAAATTTTTCAGTTAGCCAGTATTAAGAGTGGCAAAAAGGATTACATGTCCTTTTCGGAGGGTTGGGTGGTATGCAGCGAAAAGAGGACCGTCACGAAAACATGTACCGCTCTCGCCCTACTGCTCGGTGTCTGTTTGCACTACAGACATCCTACATATACATACCAATCGATAGATAAAGGTTGCGCAAACATTATAACGGGATTGTGTTATAGCTATCGCCTCATTGTTTCAGGTGAGGAGTCATCGCGTTTGTGGTAAATTGCATCAGCTAAATTAGTAGCTAATTAAATGTATTTGAGCTCATATTCTTCGGATATATACATAAGTGCCACTGACGCAATTGGTATTTTTTTTTTTGAAAACTCTTATTTTCTTAACACAAAATTAATCATCCAATTTTGTTTTTGAATTAAGCCTTAACTACATTGGCCACTTTTTGCAAAATTACAAAAGTAAAAATATTTTTTTCCATCTAGCGCAGTTGTTTTGTGAAAAAGTATTTACACATTTTATTTTTAAACCAAAATTTAAGCTTTCTACATCATTTTTTTAAGTTTTCCTGTGAGAAAAACTATCCCAAAATGAGTTTGAAAATTTTCACTTTTTCACTTTTTTGGCTTATGTAGTTAAGGCTTTACTATTGTACTTAGAAAAAAAATGATTTTGAGTGATTGAAATCTTTATTTGGACCTTTACAATTTTTTCTGTTAGGTTGAATGTGGGTTAAATAGATGATATCCGTCAAGTGCCTGTGGCCAGTCAAATATGATTGACGTACGACGCCATTTGCAAAAATTATAATGGTGTATTCCATTGGTAAAAAAAAAATCAAATTTCTTTGATCCAGAACTGTCAAAACAGTGTAAAAATTTGTCTTTTGACAGATCTGGATAAAAAAATTATAGGGTGATTAATTTTGCGCCACCTTGTACATACAGTAATACTGCGTTTTGGTTAGAGAAATGAGATAATTTGGCAAATTACAAAAAAGTGTTCACATTTCAAATTTCTTAATTTTGTTTGAAGGCCCAGTTTGTGTTTTTGTTGTTTTTAAATTGAATTCTGTCATTTTATTAATAAAAAAAAGGTAATTCAATTTAATTTCTGTAAGTCTTAACAGCTTTTATGTTCATTAAAAAGTAACAGTAAGTATACAATTGATAAAAGGATGAAAATTAGAAGGACTTTAGAAGGATATGCTTTCTTAGTTTATTTTAATTTCTAATAAGAATGAGAGAAGATTGTGAGAAATAGTAATCAGACTATACAAAATTTAACACAAAAGAGAATAGATAATATAATTTGGTAGGTGCTTAATATTTAAATTCGATTGTTTTTTTTTTATTATTTGTAAGAAATTGTCTTTTGTAGGTGAAGGGCTTAATAAAAAAATGTCCGGGATTCTTTTGGTGAAAAAGGGCATTATCATGAATTTAAAATTGAAAAAGTCTGCATCCAATTGACCCTCTTGGTCACCGGTCACCAGATTTTTCTATTAGCTGGGCGAGACATACATATGACAAAATAATGAAAAAATACAGACATATTAATTTTTATACCAGATCAAAATTGAAACTTAGTAAATTTAAATAAACACTATTTAATAGAAAAAAGTAATTAATCCCTAGAACACACATACATATTTCCTTCTTAAACTGAACTCACTTTTGGTGGGTTTGCAATTTTAAGAGAAATGAATAAAATCATTTAAAATTAACAGATTAAAAAAAATACAACAACAAGTATCTAATTATTTTGGCGATAATAACAAAACGGCCTTTCTCTATAATCTACTCTATCCTATTAGTAAACCAATCACTTTGAATAAAATAATTCTATTTTCGGTAAGAATGTTTCTGCAAGTCTTTTTTGTTAAATGGCGCCCAACAAAAAAAAAACATAGTTTAAATTAAACTGTTGCACTTTGAATGGATTCCATTTGGGTGTGTTCATAAAAGTTTTACGTAATTTCCTACCGAATTTCGTGCAAATTTGATTGAAATTATCTCATTTGGAAATTTGGATTTGTATGGGAAATGAGATGGTTTTGAATTGAATTTGGAAATTACGTCATTTGCTCTAATGAAAAAGCAGTATAAATCATATCTTAAACAAAAACATTCTTAAAGCCAAAATTAACGGAACCTTCCATAGAATTGTTCAAAAACCCAAAAAGAAAAAAAAATTTCTCGAAAAAGACTGCTCCGGTTTTGATTAAAAATTAGTTTGTGTACCTACTAATAAACCATTTAAAAGGAACAAAACACTTTTTTTATTTTTTTTTTATACAAAGAGTTTCCAAAATTTTCAAATAATATAGTATTGTATTGGATTTTTTAGTTGATATTTTTCAAAATTCTCAAATCAGCATTAATAAATACTTAAAAATGGCGTATCTACCAATTTTTTTGATAATTTTTTTTTTAAACTGCTCCAACGATTTAGAAAATATTTTTTTCTTATAAATTAAGATTTGTTAAAAAAACTTACATCTTGTACATCGCGTTGATGGTATTAAAATAATAGATAGACCATGTTCGTGTGACACATTCACGGATGTTATTTATCAAATATCCTCGTTCGACTTTACGCAAATTTTGTACTTGCCTGACACTAATGTTCAATCTTCAATACTCAGCACGTAAATACATACATTAGTATTGTATATTTTAAATTATATCAACAACCGTTCAAGATATTTTGCTAAAATAAAAAAAGAAGCAAAGCAACTTAACTAAACTTAATTACGTACATATGTGCAAACCAAGTTAAATTCTGCACTTTCTGTTTTAAAGGTAATGTAATAGAACTATACAGAAAAGGTAAATTCACAACGATCCTTTTTTAATGTATAATTTTTCCCATCTCGCTTTTTGTATTTATTTTCAAAACTAAATATCTCATATAGTATATTGGTAAAATAAATTATAATTTTCCTAATTTTATATGAATGAGTAAAAATGTACACGTTTTTTAATAAACTTAACATTAAAAATAAATAATTTTTGAATTGTTGTACAGCTCACATCAGGCTAGTTTAAAAAAAAAGTAGTATCGTACTTACCCATAGTAATTATTATGTTCTTCTCACCACTGGCTTCACACAACTGTCTCACACTTCAATGCTTTTACAAACAATATGATAGTTTATAGAGAGAGCTCAACAGATTTTCTCATATTACAACCGGTTTAACTGTAAACCTATTCACAAAAATACTTGATTGATAGAATCGTACCTTGTCTTGTTGTATTATCGAGCATTTTATTCATTGGGTATTTTATTGAAATCATAACAACTGTTAAATAAATTAAAAATGATACAATCTAATTTCTGGAGCTAGTTTTTAATTTTCAGAAGTTTAATTTGTTTTCCAGTTTTATTAAACTTTTTTTTTACCAATTATAATTTATATATCTGAATTTAGGAAATAAGCAATTTTGTACAATCTCACGAAACAAATTTTTAACTAAAATCTCAAACGGCCTAGCTAAAAACAGCCAATTGTTTTATCCAACGTCGTGTGTTTCACCGTTAAGTAATTTTGCAAAGCAATGGAAAAGTTGTATACATTGTTTCGCCTTTTTCGAAATATTTTAGAGCAAGAATCCGTTATGTGCACCTGCTTTATTTTTTGTAATAATAATTTTTCCGGATACAAATTTTATTAAACAAGGAATTTCCCAAAAAATCGTTTTTTTTTTTTTGTCCCTTTAAAGTTCGAAATTCCCAGAGAAAGGGATTTTTCCCATGACCCCTCAGAACTTTTGTTGTGAAAATCCGATATTTAAAACATTTGATTTTTAACTACTTTTTTCTCGTTCCCATATTATTGATGATGGTTTCATGCAGTTGATTTATTTTAAAAGATTGGATTGGGCTTTTTTAATTTTGTAATAATAATAATTGTCTATTCTGACTGGAATAATGAAGTTCTTGTTCTGGCGAAAACAAATTCCCGAAACATAGTAATTTTTTGGTTTTGGCGCATCAACTATTGAGAATTCGGTCTTGAAATTTTTATCTTCCCATTGGAAGTTATTGTAATTGGTCTGATTTTTAGTATCGAAAATTTTGATATTTCTCCAGTTTCGAGGTTTTTAGAGGTCTTTGAATCGAATAAATTGTATGTTACAAATGAGGTTATAACGTACAGAAAGGGTTTTTAGAAAAATTAGCGATTTTCTTATTAAAAAAAAGCTGTAAAATGGCTTATTTATTTATTGAATATCTTGAGAACAAATAATGCTATCGACTTCGGCCAAGTTTCCCTCTATACATAATGATGTAGTGAAGAATTGATATCAACTCCAAAATAATTTTAGTCTACACACAATGCCATAATTAAGGCTTGTTAAAAAAATCTTTATGTTTTTTTTTCTATGCCAAGAAAACTGCAAAAAAAACTGCTAGGAATTGTTAAAAAATATTCCTCGTGTCGCATATAATATTTAGAGCATACTTTGGTCTACGCTTGACTGCACATTTCGAAGATTTTGAATTGGTAATTTTTTAATAAAAAATAACATCAGGTCTATCGAGGTAACCGTCGGAGCGGATTTCTCTTCGATTTCCTACGACTCGGAGACCTCGATAGGTTCGATTAAATTTCCAGCCTCTTTACTTGCGATATATGTAGGTACTATAGAGCAAATTATGGATTCGTGCAAAAAATCGAACTCGAGATAACAATCAAACTTGACATTACGATGAAAGAGGACACAAAAAAGAGGGTCCCGTAATTCCGCCTGTCTGCCTGTATGTCTGTCACCGGCCTACAGCCTAAACCAATGAACTGAATTTCTTCAAACTTGTAGCATAAGGCTTTTGGGCGATTCCCTAGTGGAAAAGTCGATATTTTTTTTTTAGCTGAAAAAATAACGGTACTTGCCATACAACCGTTTTGAAACAAGTTATTTATCTCAAAAACGGCTCTAACGATTTTTTTAAAAATTCGTGTGTGTACTACCGCTATTAACGGTACATGCGGTTGTTTTATTTTCCACTTTCTCGTTGACTGCTTAACCGATTTCGATCAAAATTTTTATTCTATCAAGTGTGAATAATACTGCATTTATGTACATACATTTTCAAAAATAATTTTTTTTTTTTGAAAAATGTTTTTTTTAGTTTTCGCTGCATACACTTATATTTTATCATGAATTGAGATGGCGTTTCTTCGTTCTGAGATTAAAACATTAAGTACTTGTTTTATCAATTTAAAGAAAGTGTTTCATGCTTTTTTTCCATATTCAAATTTCCATTCATCAATTTATTAAATGGCTAAATACATATATATACATAATTATTAATTATGTGTTTTATATTACACTCAATCTTTAAAATTCGGAGAAACTTTTTACCACAAGAGCAAGTTCGTGCGACCCAGTCGGGAATTTTATTTAATTTTAATATAGGAAAGGTTTTATTTATTTCTTTTCAGCAATTTACAAAATAACATTTACGAATTAAAAAACAATCATTTGAAATCGATATCTGCAAAAGTAAGTGTTGTCACTATTTATGAAATTAACTCCGCATGTAAATTATTTTTTATATTATTCTAGTAGCCCAAATTATTTGATAAAATCAGCCCTATCACGAATTCCATCGTAATCGGAAACTTGTTACAAATCCCGAAAAAATCTATCACAGAATTCATCGTAGTAGAAAATCTCATACAAATTGTCATTACGAACGAATTCGGTAATAGTTTTTTTTTCGGGATTCGTAAAGTTTCCAATTTCGATGGAATTCCTGATGGGTGAATATGAAACAAGCTTTGCAATAATTGATAAGAAAAAATTATTTTAGTTTATGAGTCAACTATTCTATTGTTTATCCAACACAAAAGTCAAATATATTGGCGCAGGTTATGTTGTGTCCTTTAGTATAAATAATTATTAACCTAGTTAACTATTTTAAGAGTTAATCAAAAAATGTCAGCAGGAATCCCGAAAATACTCGTTTAACCAAAATGTAAGACCGATTGATCAGTTTAACGATGATATACTCCTATGGCACGGCTCAAATTGTTTTAGCTATTAATTCAGTTAGTTTTCTTTTACCATTTTAGCATTTTATTTTGCATTTCAAATTTTTCTATTTTCCAAGACGGGAAAACAACTGACCAATTTAGCTGAAATAAGTTTTATTGAAATCCGTCTTTTTCCAACGGTTACATCGATAGGGCCGATTGTTAAACGTTATCGGTGCGTATACCTAAAAACTAACAAAACCGTATATTTTTTCAAGCAGTTTTTCCTCAACATTTTACATATATAAGTATGTATTTTTTTCTTTTTGTTAACATTATATTTTAAGTCAAACACTGAAACTCAGCAAAATTAATCCTTAAAACCGTTAAGGCATACGATATTCATCAGGACTTTATTTTTGTTATTTAAAAGTTTCTTCCAAACTAATAATTTCCAAAAGAAATAAAAGACATTAGTGAACTTAATTTTTCGAAATAATTTTTTGTCTCCTTCTATAATTTACATAAAAATACAAAAAAGAAAACCTAATAATTTGAATGAAATGAAACAAGAGAACTAAATGAAAACATATCTATATATAGATATAGAGATGTTATATAAATATTTTTAATCTATACGTATGGTTTTATTTTTTTGTTTTTTTATTAATTTCATTTTGCATTTTAGTTCTTTTCAAACCTTGGATCATACAATCATCATCATTGATTTGTTTTTTCATCTCATAATAGTAATAATAATAACTGTAATAATAGTTCCTTAGCCATTAATGTTTTTACTTAAAAATCTCATGTTTTAATTAGATTTTTAATAATTCTAGATTATTTCTTGTTTTTTTTTTCTACTTCACAAGTTTTTTTTTTTTTTGTTTGCTGTTTTTTTTACTTTATTATTCTGTAAAAATGGGAAAATTTAAATGTATGTGTTACATGTATCATGCATTTTTTTTTTTGAATATCATATTGTATTCCATGTTCGTTCCTAAAATGTTGTTTGTTTGCTACACTTTTTTATTTATTTTTTTTAATTATTGTTTATTAGTTTTTTTTATATATTTAATTTTTATTTGCTTTTATAATATAAATCCTAATATACATTTTTTATTTTGAATAGTTTTTAAATTATAAGTATAATTCAATGAAGGTAAAATCTACAAATATAATAAAATATAATAGTTAACTAGAATAACTTTTACTTTTGTTTAACTTCAATTATAAACTAAAAGATCATTGCGACGTTCTTTGCACAGATTTTTGCTTCTTTTCTTTCAAGCAGATAACAAAGTGGACACATAAATAATTCACACCTATTATACAATGCAATACTGGATCCGCAGTGATTCGCAGTAAAGTGCTCTTTTTTCTCTTCACTTATTTACTGTGAAAATAAAATAAAACACTGAACTGTGAATCACTTCGGGTCTAGTATTGCGAGTAATTATCGGCTTTATTATAAATTTATGAAAAATAAATACTAACGAAGGTAAAAATTAAAACTGTTTGTATATGTTCTCATTTTATTATTTTAATATCGTCTACATAATTCTTAAGATTTTAAAATTTTAATCTCTTTATAGTCATTTTTACTGAATTTTCTTTTAAATAAATCCTAGTTTGATATGACTGTAATCGAGCAACAAAAAAAGCGCCAAATCATATCACTAACAAATATTGTACAGCCTAAAATGTTGAAAAAATGTCTCTGAATTTATTAAATAATGTCAAGGGGAAGAGAATCGATAATTTTAAAATATTATAAACTTTGTTTGTAGCACCTATCATTACATCTTCATCACGGTTATTTAATGACAGACTCTGCTGCAAATGCATTCATAGGTAATTCTACCATGATATATGTATGTATGCACGCTAGCTTGCAAATTTTCGAAATTATTATTGTTCTGAAATATTCCATCCAGTTGTAACGATTTCAGTGAAAATAGGGTTTCTAGGACAAAAGATATTAGTTATTTACTCCGAACATTATATTAGTAGGTGAACATGAATTATTCCTACCCTTTTAAGCTAATTAAAAATGGCAACATGTTTTCATAATATTTTTTCTCATAGAGGGATAATGTGTAGGGGTCAGTTTTGTTTTGTTTACGTGTAAAGCCGAAAACAGATGTGCAGCTTTTTCCCCATGCAGAAAATTTAGAAATAGAGATATCGTGCAGCAAAGGCTGCATGCAGAGCCTGGAATATGTCAGCTCTCATAAGAACCTGTGTAAATTTATTTTTACTGCATTGGAAAAAGCTGCACATCTGTTTTGGGCTTAAGCCAACTGTTGACATTGTTGATGGAATGCTTAAATTTCCAACGGAGACATTTTGCTTCGAGGTAGTTCTCCGATCAGCAGAATGTCTCCGATTCGTAGTAAATCGGAGAAAATTCCGCTCCGACGGTTACCTCGATAGGGCCGAGTAGTATGTAATAGATTCAAGCACCTAAATTCAAAGTTCAAATTTCTAATCATCATAATACACTTTCTGCCTGCAGTGTTACAGTTGCGAAAAAGTGTTACAGCTACATCCGATTTCATGCAAAAACTTTAGAAAAAAAACGTGTTGGTATGACTTTAATTTCTATCTAACTCACTTTTATGATCCTTTCCTGCATGATTTTAGTTTTAAATTTTTAAACTACCCAAATGTACGTAATTGTCTGTTCGTAAATAATATCCTTATCAGGAAGATTTTTTATCTAAACACAAGAACGGTAGGGTTTTTCATTACGATATGGTGGAAAATCTTGAAGTTCTTTAATCCTCAAAATATTTGCTTTTATATCTGTGATCAGAATATGCAATGGAATCTATTGACGCAAGAAAGCAAAATGGCTCGATTGGAACAACGAGGCGTCGAATGTTGTATTAGAAATTTGCAACCTGACAAATGACAACTGTTACAAGATAAATCATGGAATATAGACATTTGATTTCTTTTCTGACATACTATTCAAGTATGTTATGTATATTTGAATAGAAAAACCGATGTGTTTTTATGTCTATCGCGGCTGTTCTGATTTTCGTTCGAATACCAAAAAACGTCCCGTTTTAAAATTTTCGCAGTTCTGAATTCCATATTGTTTGAGATTTTACGGATTGAAGGGTGTTCTACAAAACGAACGGATCTGCAATCCGCCAAAAAATTTGACGTTTTCATTTCGGTCATCTTTTCATTGGTGGATTGCAGATTCGATTGATGATAAGTTTTTATTGTTTCTTAGTAAAAAATCATATATTTAATAATAATAAATAGGGGGGCATACAATACAACAACAATTTGGCTTCATGAAATTTGCCCAATAAAAAATAGCCCCAAGCAAAAAATGAAAAATGGCCTCAAGAATTTATATAGAAAGGAAAAAAAAAACACACAATCGGGGAATTGGGGTCATTTTTTGATTTCAAGTTACTTGCACTGCAAATTGAATCCGTTCGAAAGTCAGAACAATGTTTTTCAATCCGTACGGATTCAGTTTTCGTTTCCGTTTTACAATTCGGTCGGAAGTCAGAACAGCCCTGTATATTTTCAAGCCAATATGTGGCATCAAATACATTTTTATTTAATATTTTGTAAAATACCTTAGTAAAAACGGCTTGCCATAATGGTTTGAGATTTGAAGTTTTTAAAATACTGTTCTGTTCGGTTGCGCTTGCAGCAATGAATTTAGACCCAAATCTGAACTTTCTCAAAATATCATATTCACCTTGTGCGTGGAGTATTTTATTTTTTAATTTAAAGGTGACAAAAGATGCATTTAAAAAAAAACTACATATTTGGGTTGTCCTTAAATATTAACAGTTTTACATCGAAATTGGACTTACAGAGCTACATGGAAGAGGAAATTGTTTTTGATGTTACTTTATTAATAAAATACACCCTTTTTTATTACATTGAACGATTTTATTTGTCTATGAATTTCTAAATATTGCTTTATTAAAGGCTCGATTTGAATTGAAAACTATCCACTTATAATATTACGTATAATTATTGTTAATTATACGGTTTTTTAACTTACTCCCATATTAAATGTAATATCTGTTATATGGAGTCTGCTGTACTCTTGTCCAAAATAAATTCACAGATTAGACTGCAGAAGTTCAGACAATAAAAAAAGAAAAAAAAAAACATAATTTTTTTTTGAGATTCTCTTGTGAAAAGTTTTAAAATTATTTCTTTCAATAGATTATAATAGTTATCAATCCATGATAAATATCTGCTTGCTAATGAATAATAAAACTAAAAAAAATAAAAGCAAAAATAATTCAAGCCCAGCCAAAAATATCTTTTCTTTGATTTTTTTTTTTGTTTCAAAGCAAACTATGAAGAATATTGGTTCGATTACATGCATATCAAATAATTCGCTTATTTTTTCTTTTATTACTTCTTCCACTAGTATTACTACATAAATAATCTCGCATGTGATTCCAAATGCTGTGCAACTACTTCTTTTTGTTTACCATCTATATAATTAATTAAATTTTCCATCATAATTTTATTTTATTTTTTTATTGATCTTTTCTTTTTTTTTTTTTCTTTTTTTACATATTATTACTTTTTAATTTGTATATAATTTAATATGATTTTAATTTTTTTATTATTATTTTAATATATAGATGCTTTTGTTATATCTAAAAAATAACTAATTAATTTGCTTTTCCTTCTTTCTGATGGTTTTTTTTTTTCATAACATAGTTTATAGTATAATTAATATTTATATATATAATATGTATAGTTGTAAAAATGAAAATGCTTCCTAGACGAATACCTTTGCAAGGCCATCCGCTCCTGCACTCGCTATATATGGTTTTGTGGCATGGAAGGCCACGTCAAATATACTTTCGTCGAATTTCTTGCGGTGCGCGGTGATCTCTTGCACGCATGTCTTGTTGTCCAGATTCCACAGGCGTATCGAACAGTCATGCGATCCGGACAGTAAATACAATCCGTGAGAATCAATGGCCAAACTTGTGACCGGCTCAAGATGAGCCACCATCGAATGCACCAGTGTGCCACTAGTGTTGTCCCAGAAACGAATGTGACGATCTTCGTGTGCGGTAATTGTGATCGGAAGCGTCGGATGGCTAACAACTTTGTTAATAAATTTACCCGTATTGCCAGACATTTCGGTGGCAGCCTCTAGTTTTATGATCTGCTTGCCTGTCTCGGTGTCATAGATAATACAATGAGCGCTTTGATAGGCTACCACAATGTGACCTGCCTCGTTGCGAACAAAGTCCACAGAACTGGGGATTCCCTCTGCTTCAGATGCGTATGTCTTTAGTAGTGGCTCCTTGGCCTTTGGAGACCAAAGTTTCACCGTACTATCTGCTGAGCATGACACAATGTTACCTTGGTGGGTGGTCAGACCCCAAACAGCATCTGTGTGGCCATCAAGTGTTGCCGCATGCACTTGTGGATCGTAGCAATCATATGGATCGATACTCGAACTTGGCAGTTTCCAGCATTCAATTTTTCCATCTAGACCACCCGAATAGCATGTATCACCATTTGCCGACATTGCGAGGCACAACACGGGGCCAGTGTGGGCGCGAAAAGTATAAAGCGGCTCCACATCGAGACTAGCAGACTTTTTGGCTTGTACAGTTTTCTGCAGGTTCCATAACTTAAGAGTGTGATCTTCGGAGGCGGTAATCAAAACTGGTTCTTCAGGATGGAAAATCAATGCACGTACTCCATCAAAATGTGATCGTAGGGTGTATTTGGCATTCCATGTTTTCCTATAAGCGCTATCTTTCGCATTTGCTACGTCATAATTACTCTCAGCCTCGTTATTGACTGTAAGTTGTGCCAATTCACCAAGGCCCAGTGAAGCGTCCACTTCTTCATCTCCGGAGATAAGATTGCGTCGTGTAGAGTCAGTATTGGAGTATCCTTCAAACAAAAATAACACACACACACACAAAGGATAATGAAAATGGTAAAATAAAATTATGAAATTTGTTTCTAAAGTGAATATATATGTATTAATAATTAATTTATTTAAAAAATCAATATAGGTTTGTCATTCATTAATGCATGCACTAAATTTTCGAAAGAGAGGTAAGTTTCTTTTTTTTTTTTTTGGTTTTGGATTTATACATCTACTAATACTTATTGCATGTTCTAGTTTTTATTTTAACTTATATATGTTTTTAAGCACCTTCAGTTAATAGATTTATATCATTCAGAATCTGCTCCCCAACCTCGGCATCAATATCTTTAAAAATGAAAAAAATTAGAGAAAAACTAAATAACAAGAATAAAATTTAAAATAAATAGAACCGCAAAATAAACCAAAGGCAAAATAATAATGCTTTATATCATTTTTTTTTTCAACAAAATAAAAAACTTAAAATAAAAGTCAAAGGGGGCTTATCAATTATCAAATTTAGTTATGACTTAAATATTGCAGTAAAATTAACCATAACGTTATGGATCCTAAATAATTAACCATATATTAAATTTTCAATTTTTTTGGAGTCAATTTGATTTATGGTTCATTATTTATAGTCCATATATTTATTATTTAGAGCCCATTCCATTATGGTCCATTTTATTGAAATATTTAAGTCGTAACTAAATTTGATTATTGGTAGGTCCCAAAAAGCCAATTCGATGTTTCTGCATCCATTCGATTTCTTTTTTGTTAGATGCACATTTTTCGTTTCAAGCGATGCACTAAAGAAACTTCAGCAAATCAAAATTAAAAATAATAATTTATTTCTTTTTTTTTTTTTAATTGGTATGAAGGGAAATATGTCATGTTAGCTTTAAATGGATACATGATTGTAACATAAATTTTGTACTTCAAAAATCCTTTGTTTGTTTACTAAAAACTTATTGCAATTAAGTAAATTTCTCTGGAATCCACAATGCAACCAAATTTGTCTGTTTTTTTTTATTAAAATTAGTATTTAGTTTAAATATGGTTTGCCTACAGGTTCCATTTCTACGTTTTTCATTAAATAAATATTTATTAAAACAACTTAAAATCTTGAACAAAACAAAGCAACAATTATGTAAATAAAATCTTTTTAACTCCGCATGAACTCGTGATTTAAATTGCATGAAAAATATGTTTCCGAAGTTAGCTAAAAATCCTGCACCTCGGATAATCTAAGAAAATTGCGTAGTTTTATCGTTCCTATAAAATTTAATAAAACGGAGTTCGACAATTTTCAGGTTTCAGAGACAAATGTATTAAAAATTTTCCGCAGAAACTTCCGATCAAAAGTGAAAAAATAAATTTTAAAACGTCTTACTGAATAGCGTTTCGTCAAGCAAATAAATAAATAAATTTGGTAGCACAACGGCTCATGAAGAACCAGGGCCTAGTGACTTACAACTCTCAACCATTCCTGTGTGCGTGCCTGCAGGAATGGAGGGGACCTACAGTTTATTGCCGAATCTGAACGGCTGGTGAGCGGCACTTTTCTATGACAAGAGATACTCTTAAAGGATTTGTCACTTCCTCGCAAGAGGCAGTAGCCCGGAAAAAAACTTAAGGTGGAAGCTGCTGGTATTGAACCCAGACCTCTGGCATGACAGTCCATCGCACTAACCTTTACGCCATGGGCTACTACAAGCAAAAAAAAATATTAAAAGAGAGGTACAATATAATAGTGCACTGTAATTATACCAAAGTTTGAAAAAAAAATTACGTAGTTAAAATTTATCAACGAATTGAACATACAGTACATATGTTTCTTTTACTGTTGATTTATAAGTACATATGTACATACAAAAAAGAAGTAGAGTTTTTGCTTCCAAGTTTAAACACTGATTGAATTCTAGCATTTGGAAGATTAAAGCTAAGATATTTCATAATAACAGCTGTGATATTTAGACTAAAAATAACAATCAAATGATTTAACATTGAATTACTTATCAAAGTCAACAATGGACCAACTTTTTGTAACATTATTTAAATTGTGCTTTATACGTAAGCCATATCCTACTCAATACACCTCGCAATACATAACAATTAAAATAATCATCATAATTAAAGTGCCCCAAATACTAGTTGATGGAATGTAAAAAAAAATAAGAGATTAATCATGCCGGTTTAAAACTTAGATTCGTCCCCCAACAAAAGGAGACAATAATTTCAGTGTCGGATGAAAATTATACATGTATGTTATAAAGAAATGTATTTGGAACTGTATTTTGAAATTTCTCTAATAGCGGTTGATAAAATTACTCGTAAAAACGAAATAGAAACACAGAGAAAAAATATACTTTATGAAAAAAGCGCAAGAAAGTGATGGAAAGAATAAAACATGATAATATTATAAAAATATGTAGTGTAATCGAGTGGAAGAAGCACAAAAGCAAAGCATTTTAGTTTTTATTTTTATTTTATTTATGTCGTGAATTTTGTACAACCTGATTGCAACATTTTATTTGTGTATTTATTATTTTTTGTATTTATAGAGAAGAGGAAAATAAAAATGCTCAGTGTTTTGGTCGTGTGTTAATTAATAATGATTATTAATTTGATATTTCTTTAGTACATTGCTACAGCAGAATAGATTTTTTGATACAATTATTTTTGTTTTTAATAAAATAAATAAATATACATTTAGCAATTTTATTAATTTTGCCAAAAATCTTTATATATTTTAATAGTTAAGCATATACATATAAGATAAGAAGAAGATCAGTTTTGTTTGAAAGCTTTACCTTCAGTCTTTATCATGTCCTTGCCCTTGATTCGTTTTGTGGTCTTTACATCGGAGTCATCATTATCCACGGCCATCATCTCGAGGTCGTCATTTATTTCGTCATCATCAGACATTTCTGTTTGAGCCAAGAACTCAAAATTAGCCATTACGGCGGCTTCGGTCTCCAACATCATGGCATCGTTCATTTGTTGTGCTTTTTTGGCGGGTGTACGTCGACCTGAAATAATAAAAACATCTTTCGAATTTTGAATAAACCGTTTAAGTTAATATTATATTATATTTATTGTGATTTATGAGGATTACCTTCAGACTCAGAGGCGCGTTTGTTATTTTCATTCCCATTTATATTGGGACTAACATTCTCCTCTTGTTCGGAATTATTATTTAGACCTAGTAGTGAACGGACACGATTCGAGCGAACATCAATAATATTGTCTGTGTAGCCGATCTCCTGTAAATATTGTCGCAGCATTTGACGACCTTGTCGCCATGTTGTATTTGAGACCGAACTGTATGGTACCTCAGAGTCGGGTGCGACTTCGTTGCCAATGCCCGTCTCATCACTTGGTGGTTTCAGTTCATTCATTAACTGAGGCGGATCAGTGCCATATTTAAGACGATGGAACTTAACACGCTCTTGTCTTAGAGCATATTCCAACATTTTAATTCGGCGTATTAGATCGGATTTAAGACTCTCGAGGCCTTTCCGCTCACCTAGTAGCATTGAAATACGAGCCTGGATAGTAAAAGAAAATCGATTAGAAAAAAGAAAAAAAAAACTAATAAAATAATTAATGTGTCATTAGAAGAAAGATATGTTGAAATCGGAGACAACTATATCGTGGAATTAATTATTATATTCGGCATTTGGTATTCGAATTTGTTAAGGTCAAGGTTAAGTTAAGCTTAAGGCAACTCAATTGCCTTAAGCTCAAAAAACTAGTCGAATAAGAGAGTTCTTCAACATTTCAAAAGAGGTAATTACTTTGAAAAAACTAAAAAAAAAACAAAAAAAAATAAAAGTGCCCATCACGAGTGTGTCACAGTTTAAAGAGATTACTAATTTCTTATGCTTAGTTTTTGTTTTGTTTTTATCTAATGTTTATTCTAAGAACGTTCAATATATGCTTCGAGCTTTATAGTTTTTGTTTAGGTTAAATTGAAAAACAAATCTCTCTTTCAAAAGAAGAGTATCTTTGAGAAACGCAAGCAAATTAAATACTCAATAAATAACCCCCCAAAAATATTTATTTTTATGTTCCCGCTTTATATGCCCTCCACGCAATACAATTCGAACAATATAAAACAAATATAATAAATATCCTCCCCGAATTGAGAACAGATAACATTTGGTTGAAGATAGAAATTTAGATTTATTACACCCTAGCCTCTTGTTTTCACAATTCAAGTAACTTAACAAGTTTTCTATTTTTATTGCTAACTTCCCAAATAATTTAGTTCGTAGTCATTTTAGTTTATCCCTGAATGAGAAAAACTATGTGTATGTGCAAATATATCATTTGTTAAAAAAATAAAAGAAAAGTTTTTGAAACACCACCAAAGAGAGATTCTCAAGCAAAACAATTTCCAATAAAATATTTTTCTTTTATTTCAAATTTTTGGATCGATATGGATATATATATCAGCATCACACTAGTAACCTTTAAGTTAGTTCAATGAACTAAATGAATACAATGGTTTAAGTTACAAAACAAAATAAAACAAAACTTTCCATTCAAGTTAAATAGTGCAAGACCGTGTGTTAAGTTAAAGTTGTGTTTTTATTGCGTGAAATCCATTTGAGTTCCATTTCAAAGCACTACAACGATGGTAATATTATGATGATGATTATACGCATTTGGCCAAATTACATAGCGAACATTTTTATTGTTTGAAATTCTCTTACACTTTGTGATTCTTGCGGCCAATTTCTTGACAAAGTTCTAACCCCTAAAACTCGGTTTATCGAAAAATTAGAACTTGATTGAGTTCTAACTCGTTTCTTCACCGAGTTCTAACGCGTTAGAACTTCGATTTGGATCTCAGTTTGAGATAGAACTTCGATAAATTTGGACCCTCGAATTCGGGGGTCTAGAGACTTAGAACTCGGTTTAACAACATTTTTATTTCTTCAAAAACCTTATTTGGTAATAAATTTTGATTCGGCTTTAAAAAAAAAGGTAATTCAAATCAATTTGGGATAAATCTAGTTTTAGGTGCAAGCCTTCTCGCGTGCGCTAAAAAATGCATGTAACCTGTAACCAGATAGCATGCTGGACAAAACAGAAATGTGTGCACTTATATGTATGTGCATATAACAAGATTTTAACTACTATATTTTCCTGGTGAGGAAATAAACAGAAATGCATTAATGCTGCCGTTGTTGGTTAAAACAAAAAATGCATCTAATGCACTATTTTCCTCAAAATAAAGTAATTAATGACAATCGTTCGCATCTTGACACTGAAGAGTGCGAATTTCAATCTGAGATACATTTTGAGTAGTCTTAACCCCGGACAGGAGCCACAAAAAACACGATCTTTGTGGCGTTTTAGGAATACCTAACCTTATAAAGCATTTATGTAGGTAGATATATTGTTTTAAAGTTATCCTTTTTATTAATTTTAAGCAAGTGGGCAATTTTGTTGTATCCAATTTAGTTGCATATGCTGGTGTTGTTTTTAGTTCTCGTGGTGCCTATAACATTTTTTTACATTGTGCATTTTGTTAGTTTTGATTTTTGAACTCGCACCAGATTTTTGTTTCATGAAAGAAAGCCAAAAGACATGTAGTATTGCGTGCTCAAAGCTCATTTTAAGTAATTGCCATTTTTCTAAACAATTTGTCAGCACCACATCCATAATCAATGATTCGGGAAATTGGAACCGTTACCATCTTCTTTCTTTTTTTTGATGCACTTTGATGCACATGCACACTTATCTTTTTGGGTTCATTTCACGTCAAAAATCTGTTGCGAGCTATCGGACTAATAAAAATATTTACACTTGCAAACACCAATTATTTAAAAATCAATACGCGCGAAATTACACAACATAGAATTGAAAACGAAATAAAAACATCAACACCAATACAAACAAAACTGGCACAGCAAAAATGAGAATGTGTTTTTAATTAATAAACAAAATAAAAGAAATATCTTCACAAAAAAAGTATCCAGCAAAATGAAACTGACAAATATTTAAATATTTGTTGATAGATTGTCAGAAATTTGTGTCAGAAAATGATACTGGGTGCTACAAAAGTATTAAAATATACTCTAGAACTTCTTTTCTTTAAACCGAGATCTAAAGTATTTAAAACTCGAAAGTGATTTTAGACTGAGTTCTAAGGAAATGATTAGAAGTGAAGAAATGATCAAGTTCTAAATGTTTTTAAAACTAAGTTCCAAAGATAAACCGAGAGTTACTGGATCGAGTTATAAATACATTTTAGAACTTTGTGAAGAAATTTGCCGTTGGAGAATCGAATAAAATCAATAAGTTGGAATGAACAGGATAGTGGAAAGCAACAACATAGAATAACCCAGGCCAAATCAATACGATTTTCAACAATGGTTAAAGTAATGGATAATATTAATCGAAACTGAATGTTTCAAGGACTTTATTTTAGCCACTTTTTATGTACAAAAATGATATCATTAAATAATTTCTTAAAGAAACAATCATTTAAAGTTCGATACCTGCCCTACTGTATTTGTGTACAAAAGAATAGCGAAGTGATAACATTTCATGCCTCTGTGATACTGAGTCGAATAAAAAAAATTGAAGAAATTTTATAAATTGTCTTTAAACTAAATAAGGTGAGATAAAATGTGTTTCAGCTACGTGATTTGTGCTTTGTGTATACATAAAGTGGTTAAAAAAAAGGGGGGGGGGGGGGGGTATTTTGTAGATTTTGCCTTTTTACGGACGATTGACATTTTCAATTAAAAAGTAGTCCATTGATTTGTCGAAGAATGTAAGAATCCGCGTTGAATCAAAATTAGTTAAATAAAATATAAAAAAGAATAAAGACAAGAGGTGTTAATCAATTAAATAAATAATAAAATAACAACACCTGGCTGAGTGATTATATTTAATTAAGTTTTTCTTTACTGCCAGGTTAATTATTTGTAAAAAAAATAACTAATCTACACTCACAAGCATAATTACCCGACCACCTGGCATTTTTTGTCCCCCTGACTCTTTAAATTCACTATGATTTATCTGCTGATTTGTTTTTTGTTTAATGGCAATTTTCGCAAAAAAAAAAAAAAAAAAAAAAACACTAAAATCCCTATTTCGCCCCATAAAACTGTGGCATCGAAGCGTTTTTTGCAATTTACTTGAACTTGACTACATTTCTTGTTTTTTTTGGTACCAAAGTAAGTAAATATCGGTAAATTTAGGTATAGACTGGTAATTTAGTATTTGTGATTCTAGAAAAATGTCACTCGATGTACCTGGTGTAGCTAGAGCAGCTTAACTGATGCTGGGTATAGCTAACGTCACATTGCTCATATGCTTGATGTACCTAAAACTACGATTGAGGATGCCATCAGACGATTTCAAGAAACTGGCTCATACACGAGGAGGCCAGGTTAAGGTCGTCATCGATGCACTTCAGCTCGGGATGATCGCGTTGTCGTCAGCAACAAGCTGAGAAATCGGTTTTGCACCGCTACTGAAACTCGTACACGTCTTTTTGAGGTGAGGAATGTTAGTTTAAGTGAGCGCACCATCAGAAGAAGGTTGGCAGAATTGAATATCAGAGCTTTCCGACCAGCGTGCGCACCCGAATTGCTCCCACAGCACCGTTCAGATAGATAGGCAGAATAGGTGTACGAGGTCCAGATGGACATTAGCATGTCTACAGGCGAAAAAACAAAAGGTTTGCTCCATGCACGATAACTGAAACAGTGGGTTACCAAGGAGGGTCTATAGTGGTTTGAAGAGGCATCAGTTATGAAGCTGGCACGGTGTTCGTTAGAGGCAGTGCGAAAGCTCAGATACCTATACTTGGAAAACGTTTTGCAAGACCATGTGTTGCATTTCGCACCATTTATTGGTGACAACTTTCGGTTATTGCATGACAACGCACGCTGCCATACCGCAAATTCTGTAACTAACTACCTAAATTAGGTCGGGATTCCAGTTTTTCTATGGCCATCACGCAGTGCAGATCTCAACCCTATCGAGCATATTTGGGACAACCTCAAAAGACGTATTCCAGCGAGAACACATGCCCCTACCACTCTAGGAGAGCTTCAGACAGCTGTAGTAGAGGAGTGGCACAATATCCCTCAGTCGGATATTCAGGACATCATTGACGGATTGTCAAACCGGCTCGACGAATTAATTAGAGCCAGCGGCGCAAACACCTATTATCAAAAATTTAGTTTTTTAATAATTTTAACAACAAAAGATAACATCTTTTCAGTATTTTTTCTAAATACTTATTTTTTTGTGTTAATTCTTTAATAAACGTGGTTTCTTTCTCAGAATTTTTATTGTTTTCTCAAAGTTTGCTTTCAACATTACTTACACCCAATGTGGTCTAAACTTGACGGTTTCTTTAAATTTACAGAAATACGAAGTGGTCGGTTATAATGTGCCTATGAGTGTATATCTATACTATATTATAAAGAGGTAAAGTTTGTTTTTTTATGTACCAGGTAATCTCTCAAACTACTAAACAGATTCTATATATTCTTGAACTAATAGAAAGCTATAAAGTCCAGGCTTATAATAGGCTATTTTTTATTTTGATAACAATTAATTATTAGGTGGAAACGCCAATATTTATTAAATTTTTCTAGATTTTTGAAAAATTTTTATTTTTTGTTTTGTTGTAAAAACATGAAACTCTTCAAATTGATTTAGATTATTAATTTGAATGATTGGTGAAAATTTTGAATTTATAAAGTACAGTTAGATATATTTGACTATTAGATAAATTTTATATGATTCATTGTTTTTTTATTTTTTTAAAGTTACATTTTTAAGAGGTAGGTACCTAAATAAGACTGGAGGTAGGGTAAATTGTGCTTTTGAATATATGTAAATAAACTTCAGCTGGACACGCCTAAAACAGTAACTGCCTTATTCATAAACAAAAATTGGTTATTTCAGCTCTCGTGTTCAGGGAAACTACACCATGGTATAAGAATTTTCTGGACTCAAAATAAATGCAATTTCTTACTGCTCCATTTGAGTCGGGAAAATTGTTATTCCATGGTGTAGTTTCCCTGAATACGAGAGCTGAAATAACCATTTTTTGTTTATGAATAAGGCAGTAACTGTTCATGCAAAATACAAAAATTATTGAAATTTAATAAATATAAAAAAAAGAAGTCAGGTCGTTTACTGATATGGAAATACATATATAGAACGACGGACCATTTTTTCTCCTTCATACACCGTAAATATACATATATGTAGATATTAATTGTTTTTGGAAGAACTATCTTTATTTAACTGGTATTACTGGTCATGGATACAGCAATTTTATAAAAGTCAAAACATTTGTTTCAAAGGGCCAAAAGTCATGAAAATATTAGTATCTCAAAAACGGTGTTTTTTAGAGAAATAATTTGTTTCGTAACCTTGTATCTGAGGCAGGCCCGTAGCCAGGATTTTGTTTCGGAGGGGGCTTGCTTCATAGCTTTAACCAAAAGTTGGCGTTTCATCCATAATTTTGTGGAATAAAGACCATTAAAAGCTATTTTGAATCAATTATTTAACAATGCAATTTAAATTTGGAAAATATAGAATTTGTATTCTAAAAGGCTCCTTTTCAAAAAGTAAAACTACATTAGGCATGTTTTATTGGCAAAGCTATCCATAGTACAGTACGATTTAACATGCATTACAAATCGGCATCGCCAGTAAGATTACGGTCGATAAAAAGCTAAAGTAGAACCCTACAGTGGATAGGTTTTTGAAGTTTATTCCAATCTCGTATTGGATTTTGCAATTTGTCACTTTACTCGCACAATTCTCGCAAAACCTGCAATTATTTCATGAATTATTTTATAAAAACTAACTTTTAAGACTTTAATTAACATATCAACTTGGAAATTGTTCAACACATGTTCAATAGCACCAAATGTGAAAGATAAAAACCAGCTACTGCCGATGCGTTTTATTGGGAGTTTCTTACTATACTATGTATAGATTCCCAATTAAACACGCCTATTATTAAATTAATGTACGTAAATTAAATATGTTTATAACCACTTTTACACATACAAATTATTACCTTTGTATTATGTTTATATACTTTGAATCCACAAGGCAAGATTTAAAGCAAAAGATGGTCTGTCATTTTCCCTAACCTTAAAGAGTCTAATATTATTACTACCAGATAAGTAGAACCAAAGATATACCTAAGCTTCTTAAGCGAACCTTACTGCAATTTATTGGATATTTTATACAACGGAAAAATCAACGAAAAAAAGTTTAAAAAAAAAAAATGCTAATAAGGTTCGTTTAAAATGCTAATATTTTCGGTTTTATTAATCTGATGTTGGATATTAAAGTATTTGAGCTAAAGTTACAGAGCATCTTTTTCTAATTCTAAAAAAAAGATCTCAGTAGATTACGTTTTGGATTATAACGTGTTGTTTGTTTTAACGAAAGTCAATTTAAATAAAGTTCTTGCCAAGTTGCGATACGGACGACTAAAAAATATTTGAAAACAACTTCGGAACTTTGTGTTATTAGAAACAAGGATTTTCTTATTATAAAATCATTTCGGGAGGGGCTTCAGCAACAAAAAAAACCTATTTTCAAGACCCTTGACCCCTTCTAACTGACATAGCGGTTACCGGATCGGTGCGGAACATTCTCAGTTTGTAAAGAGTCCCATTACCAATACAACATATTCTTGCCAAATTTCACCCACTAACTAATTTTTCCCTTTCTTTGGCATTTTTTTTCATCTATTCTTACTTAAGGTTTAAGGTGGTGGGCTAAAAATTCAACTCTTTTAGAGAATACTAATGTGGTTTTTGCATTTCTTTCAACCAAAAAAAATCAATCCCTGACAATTCGGGATCGAAATCTCTGATCCCGAATTAAAGAGAGATTTACACCTACATGAAACACGCACTTGCACACACACTATTTATAAAACGTCATTTTGTGCTTTTGTGTGATTCTGTGATTTTCTTTTTCATTTGCATTCCGGTTTTGATTCTTTGCCTATCCAAATTATTTTTTGCTTTATTAAATTAAAATTATTTTTGACAAAATTAAATTTGACATCCCACACACACATTTGCAAACAAAAAACGAATCCAATCTGCGTTTCTTTTGCCAAGAAAATTGTGATCCGGGATCAAAATCCCTATTTGCAAAAGAAAAACGACATTAGTTCAGTGCCGAGATTTAGCTATTTCAGCGAGTGAAGTGAGATGACTCGCCTTACTCGCCGACTCATCTCACTTCACTCGCAAAAGTGATTTAGCTATTAAAGTGAAATGAGTAATTTCGAATTTAGTTTCGAACACATAAAATGTCATAACCAAAGACTATATTTTATTTTGTTGTCTTTGGTTTGTTTTCTTTTTGTGATTTGAGGTTTCAATTTTATTAAATTTAACAAAAATAGTGTATCATAGCAATTAAATAGACAACAAAATTGAAAAATAAAATAAAATAGGAAAACTAAACTAAATAAATGTGTGATTTTAGTGTAAAGTGTCTTCTAAATCTTTTTCCAATGTTTTGTAATTGGAACTTCCTAGTAGGTCGATGAGGTTCTCATTTCGATGGCGATACTTAATTTTTTTTAAATTGAAATGAACAAAAATATAAACAACAAATTAAAAAAATGTTCATAAAGTATTTTGTACTAAATGTATATATTTATATAAAAATAAATCTAGTGCATACAAATATGTACATTTTTAACTATACATTGTTGTCTTGCAATTTCATTTCACAAACGTGCGTAGGATGTGTAACAATTTCTTTAGAAAAGAACAAATACTAATGCAAAAGTATAAATTTACTAACACATACATCAAGTCACCGCTGAAATATCCGGCGAGTAATTTGACATTTCATTTCACTCGCTCACTCACTCACTTTTGCTAGCTAAATCGATTTTCAGTGAAAAGTGACTCATCTCACTCACTCGCTGCGGTTTCGAATTAGCTAAATCTCGGCACAGGTTGAATTTCCTTTTTCTGGACATAATGTCCTTGGACATTATTCAAACTATATTCTATATTCAAACTGAAGATTTACAGTAAATATATAAACTTTCATAATCATAAGCTACATTGCATGTTTCTCTTCCTTATTTGCACTCAATTATGCAAATAAAAAAAAATCAATTTATTAGATTTACTTTATTGGTCAAGGGAATTACACAAAACATCTAAATAATAACGTTAAAAACGAGAAAATAATTTGTACATAAAGACAAAGAGAAAAATTAAGCTATAACAACAACAAAAAAACACACACGATAGTCTACCGCAGTCTGATTGAAGAAAAGTGGGAGTGCATGGCAATTATCATACAAAAAATTCAAAGCTATGTATACACACACATACATATGTACATATATGACGGAAGACGATCAACAATTATTCCATGACAGACCATGGGGAGAAAAGGCATTGCGGCACGTATTTGCCCATGCTTAACAACCTCTTGCGCGCCCTCTTCTAAGTTGAATGAATTTTTTAATAATAAAATAATAGAAGGTGTTGCGCAATCGCAGTTAATATAATAAACGATTTAGTTTTGTTCCTGAAAGGCATGCAAACGGGAAGTGCTTCTGATTAAGAAACTACAATTTTTTTTGTTTCAATTAGGGCAGTGGGTGGCCAGTTTTGGAGATTGTTTGATATAGTACACTTGCACAGTTCTTTTTGCTCATATTATTTTGCTTTGTTATTAATTATTATAATATGTAAATGAGCGATATAATGAAATTTTAATTCGTTGTGTCCATAAAAACTATGTAACCAATGTGTTTTTCTATTTATCTTCACAAACTTCAAGATTAGATTGACTGCACAATTACTAGGCTCAAATAGTCAAATAAAAGTGGTGTTAAATTTTATACAGCCTAATAAGTAAAGGTATTCATAATACCACTTTACAATTTTTACTAGTGATACATACATACATGTATTTATGTACATTAGGGTGGCGCTTATTTTGGCAATGTTCCAATTTCTTTCGCCCCCCCCGGAAATTTTTTAGTAAACGACTAAAAATCTACCTGTTATTGGTATGGGAAATTTCAAGTGCTCGGCGGCACGTATTAACGTTAACCGATTTCAATGAAATTTTGCACAAAATTTTTTTAAGTCAGCCTCATCACTTTTAGGGGGGGAGGGCGAAAGAAGTTCGAACTTTGCTAAAATAAGCTTCACCCTAATGTACATATAAACATGTCCTTCAAGTTAGCAGAGCAAGGTCAGCAGAACAAAGTTTTAATGATGCCATCATTAGGTGCTTATTAAGTATCCAACAACAAAACTAAGTGCTCCAGTACTTTTGGAAAAAATTATTTTCCATACAAACCCATTTTCCGAAAGATTTTTCAATAACTCAGATCTTGAAAAATCTTTCGGAAAATGGGGTACCTTAATTTGAGTTTGATGAGCTTCTAATTAATCAAAAAGATTTGGGTGAAAAAAAAGTTGAATTGTTCGAGAAAACTTGAATTTAAGTTAGCAGAGCAGGGGCCTATTTCACAAAACACATTTCACTTTTCACTTTGCAACTTTGCAAAAAAATAATTTCCTGCAAAGTAAAAGTGCGAAGTGTTTCACAAAATTTGCAAAGTGAAAAGACTTTTCACTTTTCAATTTTTCAGACTATTTTTGAAAAGTGAAAAGTAAAAGTGTTTCACCAATTATAAAAAAGAACTTTGCATTTAAATTCGTATTTTGCAAAGTTGCAAAGTAAAACTTGATCCAAATTGATACATTTGGATCAATTATGCATTTAAAAAAAATCATTGACATTAACCCCTGTTCAATCTCTGTTCTGCAGAATTTGTCCTTAGTGGTGTTATTAACACCGCATTAGGGGAACTTAAAAATCGTCCTGCATCGGATATATTTGAGACGCTTCTGTCTGTTTACTAACCTCGATTTTTTATTGCACCAGCTGCACTGCTGTTGATATATTTTCAAACATACGACTAAGCAAACTGCATTGTACGCTAACTGGCCAGCTTACGTTTACAGCATATAAAGACCGATCTGGGCCACAAACCACCAAAGCATGCTTTCTATGCCTGCTGACAAAATGTTGTTTTCAGTATTGGTGAATTGTACCGTCAATACATCCCGCTACACAAAGAAATCCTCGAAGAGAATTTTTTGTCCAGCAAATGGTGTTAAGGAGAAGTTCATCAATGATTACGTTCCACGCTTGATGAACTACTCTGCAGCGAAATACTTTTCTTATTCCGTGCACAGATGCAACACCTTGATATTGGGCTTTATTACCGGCCAAATTTTATGCACACAAAAGTTGTTGGAAGTGACTTAAGCCCATATTCCTTTGACTGTCTAATTGCAGTTTATTGCCAATTAAAAAAAAAAAACTCTTTTGTCGAAAAATTATTTCCGACATCAAAGATAATTCTTAACTTTGATTACTATTATTTATACTTTTTCGTTCTCAAAATGGTTATTTTTATTTTTTATTATTATTTTCCGACAACTTTTCATAAAAAACGCTTATTTGCAAATGAAAATTTCTCTTTGCATATTACTGAAAAACTTTTCAAAATTCTAAATACAATTTGCAAAGTTTATTTGTTTGGTGAAACGAAAAGTACAATATTTTTTTCAAATTAATAAAACTTTTCACTTTGCGTTTGGTGAAACGTAATTTGCAAAGAGGAAAACTTTTCATTTCAATAATTTCCTCTTTGCAAATTTGCGTTTGGTGAAACGAATTTTGCAAAGTAAAAGTGAAAAGTTGTTTTTGCCTCAGATCTTGGAAAATCTTTGAGAAAGTGGGGTACTTAATTTTAACTAGATGAAATCTTAATTATTCAAGTATATTTATGATGAAAAAAGTAGGAAAAAAATAAAAATAAATTATTTTTTTTTTCAAATTTTTTAAAATATTTTTTTTTTTTTTTTTTGTAAAAACAATTTTTTTCAATTTTTTTTTTGATTCGTACAGCACTTAAGCAGCACCTAAATATGAAAGCAAACCAATTTTTTCCATGCGTTTTAACCAGTTTTTGAAAATTGCTCTGCTAACTTGATTTCCAAAAGTACTGGAGCTGACCTTGCTCTGCTAACTTGAGGGACATCATATGTACATAATGTGTGTATGAACATTTTATTCGTAAAAGATATGGAACTCGAGATCTTAATCAAACATGATATTACTAGGATAGAGAATACAAAAAAGTTTGGCCCACAAATATAGAATTTACCGGTAAAAGATAAAATTTTCATTTTTGCATATTTATGCGTCTGACATGATGGGGACGAAAAGTGACAAAAGATTAAGAATTGCAATTAAAATACATGCTCCATCAGAATGCTAAGGAGTTTACTTTGATATTATTCCTTCAAGATATTCTACGCTTCTTAATACTATCAATTTCAAAATGTATTTGTCCTTCAATCAAGATCGAACGGTTGAACGAATTTTAACGTTATTTCACATAAAAGTTAATTGCGTCGTCAAATAGTTTATAGGCTGGTTCGTGAAACAGAAAGGGGTTGCTTGAGGGTGCCAACCCCTATGGCTGGCTGCTCATTAATTTTAAATCCAATAACAATAAGCATTTTTTGATAAAATACAGCTGTCTATAATTATACTATTATTGGGTATATCTAATGAGAACAACTTGTATTTCTGTTTATCAATTTTAGTAATTATAATCACAGGCAAAAGAGTATTGGTCAGTTTCACAGTACGTACTCACTGGTATAAAAGACACTTAAGTTTTCCACATTGGGATTTTAGGTTCAATTATACAGTCTAAGTAAGTGACACATACAGCTATGGACAAAGAAATAGAACACATATTGGGGAAAAATTAAAAAAATATTTTCCGTTGTTTTAAATCATTGCTGACCGCATTTTTTTTAGGCATGTTGTTTGAAGATACTGTAACCACAAATTAGGGTCCCAAATATCCTGTTATTATTCCGAGAATTGAATTCCCGCTCATTTGTCAAGTGGACAAAAAAATAGCACAGTTTTGATTTCTATATTAAATTTTCATTTTTCAATTGAGATTTGCAGCAGATAAATACATTTTTCTGTTGGGTGTGTTAAAACGGACACGTGCTAAAAAGATACTTAAAAAAGGGGCCTCTTAAAAGCGGGAAAAAGGTGTGTTATTTATGAACTCTACACACAAGGTATCAGTTCCTCAAAACGATTTTATTACTAAACTGTTTTCGAAAAATGGTTTTGAATGCCGTTAATTTCGTTAAAGCCGATTTTGTTTTCCGAACAAAAAACAAAAATCGTAAGCTTAACCATCCCGAAGTTACAATCTGAGTTGACCAAGCCAACATTAGAAAAAGGTTATGCCATCTTTATGAATCTTTTGGTTCATAGTGGCTGAAATCAATGGAAAATTAGTTTTTGATATCTCAAGTAGACTTGTTAGAAAATGAATATAATAGGTTGAGCCATATGGAAGATTTCGAAGTCTAAATATTATCAAAAGCCCGATCGAACTTTTTTCATCCCATTTTCTGCATTTCATTTGAATTTCAATGCATCAAAATGACCAAAACCATATGGTGGTTTCGGTACAAAATTGTTTTTTGGAAGAATAAATTGATATTTCTTACACAGGTCAGCACAAAGTTCATATCCTCGCTTTTATAACATCTTTGTAATGATGTGAGTGTTCATATCAGGTAAAGATAGCAGAAACTAAAGTCAAACTTTGGGCTAGAATAAACAAAACGTGGAACTCCATCTGAAATAGCGGATGCAAGAGTTGGTAAGGAGTTTCCACTGAAGATGCAAGGCTAATTTAAAAAAATCAAATCAAATCTAGAAAGTATTAACTTGGCCAATTCAGAAATTGTGCTATATTAAATGTCAATATTGAAAATGTGAAACTGGTGTGTTAGCGGCTACCAAAACAGTGTGAACCATTTATCTTCTTAGCCAATCCTACTTCTTTCAGTAACACATCTCATGAATATTATCAACAATATTTTTTTAGTTTCAAATACATACACTCGACTTATTTGTATACCGTTACAGATCATTGGCTTCACATTGCGAAATCAGCATAAGTTGCATGAAAAAAATAAAATAGTGATACAAAAGTAAATTCACACCTTTTCAAATCTCTCATTTGTATTATTATGTACCTGTACCTGTTTATTCCAAAAGTCATAATCCTCTTCCGGAAAAGACTACGAGAATACTCAGTTTATTGCCTCACTGCCTCATTTAAAGCAAATGACCAACCATTTATGTATAACCCCGCTGCCAAAACAACCCACGCGTCTCTGCTTAGTAATTTTTCAGTCAAAAAATTGTTTTCTCTGTCACAGGGACTGTAAAACATCTCACATAGTTCTATTTCATTTACCTCTACCCCTTAGATTTTTAGATTTTTGTGTTTGCCATTTTCATACCATATCAAACCGCACCGGAAAATTTACATAATTTAAAAAAGATCGATAAACCAAACACAATGGGCTCGTTAAAGGTATGCGTCATCAGAAAGTAAAATAAAAATTAAAACACGAAGAAATTCTAAAGAATTTCCTTTGAATTTTATACTATGACAGAGGGTTAGGTTATTGGGTGGAAAACATACGACGACGTACATACATACCAAATAAACTATGGCATTTTATTAATTTGTTCGATGACGACAAGAAATATGCTTTATTAATGATGATAAACACACAGCATACATAATAACAATGACGTTTGAGTCCCAGAATTTTAAGAAATTGTGTTTTATACCTACTATACTATACTATTTCTTTAGAATTTATAAACTACAAACATAATTAGTCAAGTTATTTAATTTTTTTAAGAGTTTTGTGTACGAGTACATCTACTACACCAAGTTATTTATATTATAATGTAGGTATGCTATTTAGTTTTATTTTCAATTTGTTTATATCCGCTATACATACATATATGTATGTATCAATTTGTTAGCTGCTTGAATAACACAAACACAACAATCAAATAAATTAAAAAAGAAAAAAGTGGCCTGCTTATGGAATATGAAGCGAATAGCTGTCAATTCGAATTCACCTTTTGGACTCGCTTTGATATGCTTAATCATTCAATTGGAATTCGAAGCGAGTCGAAAATTATATTTCAAAAATGTCCAGTCAATGGACACTCATTTTCAGGAAATTAAATTTGAATTGAAATAACCGCTAAGATACAATTTGTTGTCATTAACTTTGATATAAACTTCTACATACAATAATATACAGGGTGCATTTACCTAAGATGTGACAAAAAGTTAGAAATTGTAGGCTGAATCAGGACAAGAAAAAATCGTATGGGAGGGGGGTCTATTTCCCCCCGTTTAGAAAATTTCTTAAAAGTCGATTTAAAATGGAAAACAGAAATATTAAAAAACAACGGAAACACTTACAATGTGATGCAATACTTTTTTTACAGCAATAAGTCCCTTCTTTTATTTTCTTTTTAAATCAAATTATTTGAGAAAATATTTTTTGAAAAATTAACTTTTAAACTTAAAATTTTGAAATAATAATGAATAACATTGTGTTAAAACTAACTTTGTAAAAAATTGTAGGTTATTAATTACCTACTATTTTTGATTTTAATATTCAACTCTCCTATAAATTTTTAGTCAAACACTTAAAACTTTTGAAAAAAATTAAAATAATAAAATAAAAATATGTGCCAAAATTTACAGAAAGCTTTCAGGACAGTTTCAAATAATACTAAAGATAAATACAGGTTAAAAAAAGCTTAATGACCTACTTTCTTTATCTTGCCTTTTTTCAAGGTTCAGATGCAAGATTTTCTTTATATCTGAATAAGTTCTTCGTCAATTGTATTTTTATAATGAATTTTTTTTTTATTTTGGTTTTAAGAAAATATTGTTGCCCCTGTCATCCTGACTGTTCATTGGTCAAATTTTCAAAACAGGAACACTCTATATGCAAATGTTTTTATTGTCATTTTTTTTACATACATTTATGTAAGCTCCTCTCAT
Organism: Epistrophella euchroma; assembly: GCA_947049315.1. Classification (NCBI taxonomy): domain Eukaryota; kingdom Metazoa; phylum Arthropoda; class Insecta; order Diptera; family Syrphidae; genus Epistrophella; species Epistrophella euchroma. Next base: position 22,704,555 of record OX346245.1, read on the forward strand.
GAAGTTATCGAATCATACATTTATATTCTTTTCTTCAAAGCTTCATTAAACCCAAGGTTAAAGACTCCTCATGAACCTTTATTGCCAAGTATTATTATTTACACACTAGGACGAAATCATTTATCTTAACCATTATATTAAACTTGTTTTTCCTTGCCCATCTATTTACATTTTCCATCCAATGCCAAACTCTCTATCTAAACCAGCAAATCATCTTGAAAATATTGATTAAAAGTAAACTCAAGTCCGCGAACACAAATTTGCTTGTGGGACGTAAACGTGTTCCAGCTACAAAACCAACCAACAGTGTCTGCGATCAAACAAGTTCTACAAGAAATCACCACAGTATTTTCTACTACCAACAACAATCCCACCATAAATATAAATGCGTCAATATGTTGAGTTGCAAAATTTAACACTTAATAGATAAAATTAAAAAAAAAAAAAAAAAACTCACCTGTAACTCAGCTCTGTCTACATCCCATTGCGATCTCTCTAGTTCGAAACGCGCCCACTCATGCTCTATGAAATGCAGTATTCCCGGTATCGTATACTGCGGCGTGGTTTGTTGGTTGTTTTGGCCACCGCCACCGTTGCCGTCGTCACCTGTTCCTCCACCAACAACAACTCCACCACCGGCGCCTGTACCCGGTTTATTATTAATACCAGTTGTTGCTCCTGAATTAGTTCCCATTTGCAAGGTTGCCCGATAAGATCGGTGATCGATTACTGATGCCACAAGTTTCGACTGCGATGGAAACGATTTTGATGCTGGATAACTACAATTGCTTTTTTTATCGTTCTACCGATGGTGATGATGATGATAGTATTGGTCGTGATGAAGATGAAAAGTTGATTAGTTGTGTTTTAACTTTTTTTTTTGTTTTTTTCTAGTTATTTTTTATTTTTGTCTCAAAAATATGATCTTTATTAGCACTTATAGGAAAAGACGGTTTCGAAACACATAGAACATAGAATACAATCAATCATCCACAACGTATGCGATGTAAATCTACTATAAAAATTTACTTTAAATGCGATTTTTTGTTGCCGTAAATTAAGTTTTTAAAATTTTAGTTGCTTGAAGATTATTATTTTATATTGCCTGGAAATATTGTTGTTTTTCATTAAATTTTTTAAGTTGAATAAAATTTAAGATGTTAAAACATTATGGTCTAATTTTTGTGTGGTTTACTCTTTTTTATTAAAAATCAAATAACAAATATTGTAAATATCGTCTAGTTTGATTTAATCTAAGAGCTTTTAAAATGCTTTTTTATCTGGGTATTTGACTATTAAGTTTTATATATATTTATAAATAATGTTTAGTAAAAAAAACACTTAACACTATCACATGTAGGCAGTAACGGAAAGGACCCGTATTGCGTAAGAATAAAGCGACGCTCTATTGTTGTTTTGACCATTGCTCTCTCTATCTTTCCCTATAAAAATTTGTTATTTCTTAAACAATATAGGTACCTACCTAATTTGCTTAAAGTAAAATTTGCTAAAATAAAAGTGCCTAAAATTAACAATAACTGAAATTTTCAAATAAGAAAATGAGATTTCGAAACCCTCAGCAATCTCGTTAGGTATACATGGGGCAAAATTACTGTATGTATGTAACTATGTACATAGGTATTCGTTTATTTAGTATAGTTTACTATTTTTATAACAACAATTTTTCTGTCAAAATACTGAGGCAAAAATTGTTTGGATTCACTTGCTCACTATTTGACGAAGCGGTGATTCAATTAGCGCTTGTGGCCCCGTGTGACCTTTGAATAAAAAATGATTTATAAGAGACATTTGCGTGTCAATACGCAAAGCTAGGCAATTTTTTGGCTTCAGAAATCAGTTGTTCACTTGCTTTTGGTCTCAAGAGTCGGACGGAGAACACGGTACAGAAAGTACCAAAATTAACCGTTGAGAAGAAATCAAGTTTTTGATTCAGTTCGCAAAGTTCATTGAAATCGTCAACCTGCGCTGAACTCTTCTAACGTAATTTTATAAAATTCTGGGTTTATTATAGGTACCTACATATTTATTTTGAAGACATAAGTACCTATCTACATATGTACATTTTAAAGTTTAAAACAAGCTCTTTTTTCACCGAACACAGCTTAATAATTGGTGTTTGTACCTACTGATTGCCTAGCTGCCAGGGCATAAGTACGTTAACTGGAGGGTTCACAGCTATAGCGAACCAAGTCAGAAAAAGTTAAATTCGAAGATATTAACAGATATTGCAGGCAATTTTATAATTTATTTTATAAATTTTCTTCTGATTTAAAAATAAAATGAACGAAATACGCAAAATTTAATACTAGTTTTAGAGGCTAGGTACACCTGAGCCTTTAACTATACAGATGCCCATACGGTACGATTCAACATAACTCACGACAAGAGGTATTATTTGTAGTAACGTGTACCAAACCACTCCTAAATAATCACCAGGAAACACGATCTAGCATGAATGTTGTTAAAATTTTGGATTGACCTTCATAGCCTGATATAAACATTAGGATACTTGTAGTTTAGTAGAGTAACAAATTCAAATGCACGCAACGCCCCGTTTTTTGGAAAAAAAAAAAAAAAAAAAAAAAAAAAAAAAAAAAAACATGTACCTACCTAGCTACCTACATGTACTAAGTACCTGAACAAATTAAATTTATGCGATTTTTTTGTATCCAGCTAATTTATTCTACTTTAAAATAAGTTATCAGTTATCACTCGCTTTAATAGTTAACTATAATAATTTAACCATTCGCCATCGTGTTTATAAAACATGTAGGTATGTATTTAATTCTTTTTGCAATTTTTCGTGTTTTCTTCAACGGAAATTAGTATATAAATAAGCTTCCAAATGCAGACTTATAATGTATCTAGTAAGTACTTATAATAAGTAAGATTTAAACAAATCTTGTTCAATTGGACAATTTATTTAGAACATAGTAAACTACTCTACTCACTCCGTGGTGACATTTCTTCTATATACAGATCACAAATCGATAAACTGACTTCATCTTTCCGCATAAGGATGTTAAACATATCTAACTTATTCTGAACCAATTCACAAAAAATTCGCAATTTATACACTAGTTCGTTTATTTTAAATGTAAATTATGTATAATTATAAAATTATTCAATGAATGGTTTTTCAATTTCAATAAAAATGCCTGTAAAAAACATCTTTTGTATTAATTTGAAAAATGCAGGCAGGCACCATCCCATAATGAGCGAGTGAGACATATTAGAAGAAAAAAAGAAAACAAAACAAATGCTCTTTTTGAATAGACAGTTTTCTCACTTTATCCGATGGAGAAGTAAACGACGGTCTCAAACTCTCCAAAATGATGACAACAAAAAAACAGAAACACAAAATCTTAACGAAACACTCGCACAATTCTTTACACCACACTACCACAATTGTGAAGGGACAAAAAAAAAGTTGTTCCTTTCAGAAAAAATCAATCAATTTCCTTCGTGCAACTTTTTCGTTTTTTTCTTGCCTTTTTTCGGATTCTGGTTTAAGAATGAAAATCAAGAAAAATAGATGAAATGTTGTCACTTTAAGAACACACTTTTTCATATAAAAGCCGAGAAAACCACACAAAATTACACAATTTTCTTTCCTAAATTTGAAGTTCTTTTTTAGTTTTCTTCAATTTAAGGTAGACGCCTAGACATTCGAAAACTTATGTTTTACCGAGATAAGTTTTGGTTAACAATTCACTCATACTTATTGTAAAGGGGTTCCGGTCAATATTTTGTTCTTCCATTCAATATTTCGGCGACGAGTGAAAATGGGGTTTTTCTTACTTTTTGCACTCACATTCGATTAATTTTCACTAAATTACTTTAGTTGCACAATCTTTTAATTAAGTGATGGGCAAATAAATATTTTTTTTCAATGGAACATTACTTCTTTTTACTGAAAATGAAAACTTTCTATCCGTTCGAATAAAACTCGCCTTTGTCACGAAGAGAAAAATTTAACGAAGGTATTCTTTTTTTTTTTTTGTTCTCCACTTCGATATCGAAAGTTGGGTTTGCGAGTGTGCGTGCGTAAAATGGCGAAAATTAACGAAAAAGTCAGGGATGGCTGCAATTATTTACGAGTAGGTCTGTTTGGGAACCTGAAAGTTCTTAAAAAATGAAAAAAACGGTTTTTTTAAGATCTGGCTGAAAATAATTCAAATGAGAACTTCAAAGTTCGCCTTTCACTCGAAGAACCTTACAGTAATGTTTATTAGATTTTTGAATGTCTTAGTATTTGAAATATTCAAATTATTGCTTTATTTAATAAAAAAAAAATATTACAATCGATTCTGATAACGTTTATAAATACGACTGTGTTTTTAGCATCGGTGAGTTTATGTTCCATTTGATGTTCAACCATGTCAAATAGCTTATAATGGGGCCTTTATCGTTTTTCTTTATTTTGAATAGTTTTCATCTTTTTAAAAGTAAAAAAAACAACAGAAAGTCAAATTTCTAAACAATTAGGCCAGGACTATCACTCCATTTCTAAATATATTCCAGGAGAAGTATACTTTCAGAACTAGAATTTGCTGATTTCGAATCCCCCGGAAGAATATTTTTACCTTCGATAGCGGGATATGTTCGAAACAGCTTTTTTTTCAGTATTTGACACCGCTAGGGGAGAAGAGGAAGACTTGATCCCCTGAGTTAAAATAGCTCATTCGTCAGGATTTACAAGTGTCTTTCAAATCATATCGATGCGTCTATACGAGTCATAATTCAACTCAGAGAGAGAGAGAGCACATGACAGTTTGTAGCTAGTTCGTACAATTAGCCAGTTCACGTTTCTAAGATCTCACTGAGATCTCACTGAGCAAGCTCCGTCAGCTCCACTGAGCAGAAGGAGAAACCTGAACAAAATTTCTCCGCTAAAAGTCAAAACCAATTTCCATCTCTTTTTTATTAATTAATCAACTGCGACAAAAAATAATTGAGCAAGCGAATCCAAAAAATATCAGTCTCAGTTTTTTGACAGCAAAAGTGAGGAATCTCACTGAGGAATTACGTTCAGATTTCTGAGATCTCTGAGATCTCAGAGATAAAACACAGCCTTAACTATTAACAACTAAAAAGTGATAGTTCATATGAAAAAAGGGAAGCCAATAATGTGTCTTTATTTCAAGATAGGGACGGGTCTTCTAAAAAATGTAAATACAAAGTTATGATACAAAAACTGCAAAAGGGATCAAGTCTCCCTCTTCTCACCTTTAATTTATGTCAATTCCTTTTACCAAAAAAAATCGATTTTTTTTCTAAACAGAATCGAATTTTTTCTTTTAATACAAGGGATTTGTCCAGAAAATCTTAACTGATATTTAGTTTTGAAATTCTTAAAAGAATCTTATTGTTTAAATCCTATTTTTATCGAAATTTATACAAAATTTATTTCTCTTCGAGAGATAGCAGAATACAAAACTTAACGCGAATATTTTGCAATATTTAGAATTTATTTTCGAAATTCCCAAGATCATAGGTTTCATTTCGATTTGGAAAATCACAGCGAAAAGTGAAATGGAAAATTTTCCTGGTGGAATGTTGTCATGTCACCTAACTCGCAATAGGCCTGAATAATTTTCCCCCGGCAGATAGCACAACACAAACTTTCGCTCCAAAAAATGAAAAATATGGCTGTAAAATCGTAATACAATCTTATATAGAGGAAACATTTGCATATATAAGTTAAGATCATGACTTACGCAATAAAATCGAGTTTCAAGGTCGTTCGTTGATATCAAGAACTCGCAATGCAAGCCCAAAAATTTACGCAAATGCAACAAAGCTTTTATTCGTCAACATTTATTTATTGTAAAAATAATTATTTTATGCACATTATTAATGTTATAAATAAACTTTAGTTAGATTTGTTCGATTAGTTTATATTAGAGCTTCTTTAAGCAACTAGGCACGTTAACATTTTAACTGAGACAATTATTTTTTTTTCTAATGCTAACGATTCAAAGTGTACAGAAATTATATTTATAGAATTTAAACACTAAAGATATGGAAAAGAATAGAACATTACAGATTATTCACAAGAACTCCTCACACCAGTCGTTTAGGCAGTGATAGCAGTCGGACGCTTGTTTTGAGCTCGCATTGCAGACATCTTTCATCCATTCCTTGAAGAGTTCTTCATCTTTTTTGAGAATCAAATATTGCCCTAGAACAGTGTACGCCTGCAATTTAATAAAATGACAAAATCAATTGGAATGGCAACGCGAAAACATTCTGTGGCGTGCGGGGGATCCAAAATAAATCCACTTTATTTAGGTCCGGAATTTTTATCACGCTTTGCCCTTGCATATTCACAGCTTTAAGTAGAATAAAATATAAAATACCTTGTCGAAACCAGCTTCAGTGAGTCGTCCACCGAGTGTTTCTCCAACGCCGGCCAACTCCATTACGGATTTTTCACCCATTGGTTCAGCAACGAAATTTCTATATTTTTGGGATGTTCGTGACATTTTTCTAAATGTTTTATTTTTATTGGAATGTTAAATTGCTTTTAAAATACGTCCACAACCCAGAGCAAACAAATAATCAACTTTTTTTAGGAACAGATATGAACAATGACGCACTCGTCCGTCTTTCGCACATCAACATGGACGTTTTATTTAAAATGTTTTATTTTAGTGGAGAGTTTCGTTAAACAAAAACAAAGATGTTTTGGAGAATAGAGAGTTTCATGTGTCCACTACATGATGGCGCGCAAAATAGTGTGACCAGCAGTGACAAATTTAAATATTTGGTAAAGTTCGTCCACACTAATCTATGTACAAAATTAAAAAATATTTGGTCTTATTAATAAACATTGTCTAACTTTAGACAGCCGTCCAAGTTTTTAAAAAACCTTTCTAATTTTTGGTAAAGTAATCTATCTTTTTATCTTGCTTTAGACAACGTAATCTATTGTCTAAAGCCAGGTACGCAGTTCAAGCTAAACTAAATTTTATCCCTACAATTCTAATCTCTACAATCGTTTGCTAAGAGCACAAATGTCAAAATTTATCTGTGAAAGAATGCGTTGAGCATTATTTCGCTTGCTAAATTAAGTGGAGACTTTTTGAATTTAGCGCGTGAACTGCGTACTGCCTAGCTAAATATCCTCGCTAAAATTTATCTTTGGAGGAAATTTGTATAGAAGATAAATTTTAGCGCGATCTGCGTACTAGGCTTAAACCTAGAGAAATGCAATATTTTTTTTATTAAAAAAGCATATTTACGACTGTTTCAAAATACTTAGACATAGTTTAAACAGCCAAAAATCTTATTAATAAGACCCTTTAGGTATATAAACAATTTTTGTCAATAAAAACCATACACATAAATTATTAAAAAAAATTAAATGAAATGGTAATAATAATGAGCATTGTTAAAGTAATGTCGAATTTCTTTTAAAGAAAAAAATCGATCTGTTTAGAAGAAAAAATCGACTTTTCTAGACAAATCCCTTTTATTGAAAGAAAAATTCAATTCTGTTTAGAAAAAAAATCGAATTTTTTTGGGAAAAGGAATTCGACATAAATAAATGCAATTAGAATTTTTTTTTCAAATATTTCTTCACATGAAAGCGATTTCAAAAATTTATATTATTTCTTGCATGAGAACAAGAAGCTTTTTATTAAATAAAAATTAATTTGGTGGCACAACACCTCTTGAAGAACTAGAGCATAGTGACTTACAACTCTCAACCATTTCCATGTGCGTGTCTGCAGGAATGGAGGGGACCTACAGTTTATGGCCGAATTCGAACGGATAGGTTGAGTGGTACTTTTCTATGAAAGGAGAGATACTCTTGGAGGATTTGTCACTTCCTCGCAAGAGGCATTAGCACTGAAAAATATATTTTGTGCTTAGGTATAACAGGCTGAGAATCGAACCCAGACCTCTAGCGTGACAGTCCAACGCACTAACAATTACACCACGGGCTATTGCTTTAATAACAATTTAAAAAAAACTCGTGCAGTAGTTCCAACTTAATTTTTTACCTTTCACACGCAAGAAACAAAACCCGAAGAGATTTGCCTTTTTAACTACCTTTGGTTGAACGCACGCAAACGTAGTGTGAAGAGGAACGTCAAAAAAATCTCCGAATTTGTTGACCAGGGAGATTTTGTTTACCCCTCTTTCTTCCTGACAGAAATGAAAAAGTAGGAAGATAATACTGTCATGCCAAAGATCATGGATGGCATATTGAATCTCAGCCTCTGCTACAGAAACAAAATAGAATCATGCGAGTAATATGCAAATCCTTCAAGAGTACTTATCTCTTGTCATGCCCAAAGATACTGAATTTATAAAGATATGAATCCTCGGCTGTCATTTGAGTTTGCCTACAAGCTCTATCAGATAAGAAATGAGAAGGTATGTGTAAAAATGGCGGTATAAAACTCATACATTCACAGTATTTATCTTCACAACTTACACATTCACAGTACTTATCTTCACACCACCCTGCTATATTGTTGTTGGATTTCACATCTATTCATCGACACAAAATTAAATTACAAATACAACAATGTAAACAAATGGGCTTTGGAGGGTGAAACGTACGAAGGATTCATTTCTTCATATTCAGTTTCTTTGGTCATGCCTCTAAACTAATCCTCATTTACACGAGTGAAAAAGTGTTATCAGTCATTTTTTACCAATTTGTTTCCATAATCTGGTTGTATAGCAATTAATTGGTATAAACTAACATAAATATAAAGCCACCTTGAATGACAAAATGTCATTTTCTGTCATTTTATACCATTTAGATGTAATTCAACTGGATCATGACAAACAATTGATATAAAATGACAAAATTAATAACATTTTGTCATTTTATACTAATAAATTGTCATAATCCAGTTTTATGACAGTGAATTGGTATAAAATGACAGAATTAATGGCATTTTGTCACTCGCTGTTGGTAGGATTTGCGTGTGAAAATTTTGCTTAATGTGAATAATTTCTGAATGTGCACATTAAGGAGTTTATCAAAACAAACTCATAATCTTCTAGACTGAAGCCGGATGTACACGAGTGACCAATTGTCATTAAATTTGTCATTTTATACCAATAATTGGTATAAAACTACCAATTAAATGACATTTTGTCACTCGTGTAAATCCGGCATACCTAATCTGAATATATATGATGTTGATTTTGATGATATTTTGGATTTTATTTTCTCGAAATTTAGATTTTGAAAGCTGAATAAATTAATTGAATTTTTAAACTTTTATTTAAATTTTTATGGTTTAATAATCCAATGTTTGAAGTTGCATAATTTAGTAAAATCCTCTTATGATAATTACAAAATATAGAATTAGGGTATAGGTATAGGATAAAATTGATCCAATAAGTCTTAAAACTGCGGTTTAGTAAAACGCATGCACCAGTGTTTTTAATATAGCCACTTAAGTTGTATTTTGAACTATATTACAATATAATGTGTATATATAGGCAACACCTAAAATTTATAATAACTTAAATATCCCAAATATCCCCCAGTGCAAAGTCTCGCATTGCATTAGTTTTAAGATAATAAATTCCACGGGCTTCCAAGGGGACCCTATCTCCCATAAGTATACTATCCCCAGTACAAGTTTTATTCTTAACGGCATCTATAGAAGCGCAGGGCTTAGCGAAAAATCCCTTTTCAGTGTTAATAGACTCAGCAAAGTATTCATAAGAACGGCCGTGACTGCATCCAGCTATCCATATTATTTTTTTACAATAAAAATAGATATTATTTGATCATACAATACAGTTAAGGTATACTTACTGATAACTTGAAATAGTTGGCCACATCCTGGTTGAGGAGGATCACCTCCATTAGGATAGAAATCAACAAAACCAATAGGTTCTTTATAGCCAAGAACACCTGCACAACTGTGGATAACATCAACGAATTCTGCATCAGTACGGTCCAAGTGATGTTCCGGTCCAATGCAATTCTCAAATGCAGGCCGTGCAGGATCAAGCCCTTAGGATAGGTTAATGGGATATTTTGTTTAAATTAAAACAATAGTTTTCAGCCAACCTGTGATTCTGCCAACTCTATGCCGAGAATATGAGCCAGCATAGCCCATAATGTGAGCTCCAAGGCTATGACCAAGTAAATGAATCCTACTCGGGTCAGCTTCTTTCTCTTCAACTAATAAATTTATTAACTTTGCTATAGCTCTTCCAACTTGAACTGTATATCTAGCTGGTTCCAAGTAATAAATGCTGTCAGCTTGATCCTTCCAATTTATAGCTGATAAGGGAAACTATAATTACAAAAATTGTTGATCTTAAGCAAAACCATATATCTTACCAAAGATATTATAGTTTCCTTTCCGTCTGTAGCCGTTTTTAATCGATTGAATTGAATTACTCTGTGAGCTTGATTTCCACCCATGTACCAGGATCTTAGTGTCTAACTCAGGGTTAAATTTTTTAGCCATTTCCGTCCAAGTGTCTCGTTTGCGTCGAATAATGGTGTCGGTAGCTACCCAAAATTGTGCAATTATCGGATTTTCTTCCTCACTTTACACCATCAAAATTAGAAATTTCAAAATTATAACAACAAAAAAATCCTTCTCTGTATTTGTGTACCTTGGATATAATTCAAACGTCACTGTTTTGCTTGAATCAGTATTCCGGCTTGGCATGGGAGGTTCGACTAAGTATGCTATTTCCGGTACGCCATCTCCGTTTGGCATATAAATCCAGTCTTCGCCATAATTTTCTTCGGTCAGTTCGATGTCTTTAGAAAAAACAAATCCTACAAAAAAATTATACGAGATCCTTTATCAGTAAAACCTCTTTGTTGAAACTTAACTATATAAGATCTGACATACCATTGATTAAAAAGATTAACCAATAAAAATTAACACAGAATGCCATTATTTAAATGACACTACCTTAACAGTGCCTATTCTTAACTGAATCTAAGAAAGTGTTGAAAGTTTCAAATCAATTTATATTGCAATTTGTTGAAAATACTTTTATATAAAAAAAAAAGAACAAGGTTCTTGATCGAATCCGAAAACTGTACTCCATAAGCTTTTGAGCTACATTTATACTTCAAACATTTATAGTGATACTGAACTAGTTCACTTGTATTTGTATCTATGATGAGACGACTTTTAAAACTGACAAGGCCTTGTACATTTTCGACATGTCAACCTCGTTTTGATTGCCCTTAACTTAAAGTTGCGATTTTGTCAGACTTTATCAGAATTTCCTTTCAAGCAGACAGTTAAATGTATAATGCATAGTTTATATTCACCCGTGCACACGTCTTATCAGAGCTAAGCAATTAATTAAGGAGGGCTGTGCAAACAGTTGCAGATATAGAAGTTTGAATTAGTTAAGCTTGGGACAAAATATCACTCGAATACAGAATGCACCAATTAAATAAGTTTGAGTACGTTAGAAATTAACCTATGAGTGTATACCACCGAATTTAAAGTTAGAAGAAATCCGAATTTTATTTTCATATAAAAAGGGTATCTGCAATACAATTTTTTTTTTTTTTTGTAATTTTATCGAAAACAGCTCTCTCAGATTAAATTAACCATGTCTGAAGAAATTATAGTAAATATGCCTTTTGACTTTTGCTTAAAAGAAATCGCATAACGGGAATAGATCTGTGTCATTTTTTTTTTTTTTTTGAAAAACTGCCTTGTCTGAAATGAAAAATTTAAAAAACAGAATTTTGTAAAACCAAATCGAAAAAAAAAATAGACTGTTAAAAAGCAGAATTTTCGTAATGGAAGGCAGAATTAAGATCCGCTCCCAAAAAATCATCTGCCTGTTTTTGAAATATTTGTGTTTAAAAAAAAGTATGGACCGTACCTTTCTGGCTATAAAAAAAAACAGTTAAAATATTCCAGATAATATTTAAAAAAACGATTGGCGCTTGTTGCAAAGTTAAAAAAAGCGTCGAAGTCGTTATCGAAATATTGCGTTTCCGAATATTTTCTAGGTCCAACAATTGATCAAAAAAGTTAACGTAAACAAAACCTATCAATTTCTACTAATTTGTTTTTAGAAAAACGTTAATCCACACTTTTGGTAATACTGTTTCTAACCAAACTCTGAGTTTAGTTCCGAAAGTTTTCTAGACATTGGTAAAAAAGAATTAGTCCGGTGAACACTAGGTCAGTTATAAGGGGTCCAAGGGTCTAAAAATGAGTTTTTCGCAAATATCTCAAAAACGGTTTGTGCTAGAGAAAAATGTTATTTTCCAATTTTGTAACTTATGTAGTTTTCAACAAAAATTGATTATTCACTTTGTTCGTAGCATTTACCGATAAAAGGTTATAGCATTTCAAACATGGCAATATCGCAACATTTACCAAACTGTGCACTTTACTTCCACACCACCTAAGAGGTGAAATGCCAGGTGCTTTTTTTTTATGTGGTATACCCAGTAGGCCTATTTTTATTTAAAATTACATGAGCACATGTAATTACTCTAGCACATACCGTGTTTGGGATATTTGCCAAAAACTCCCATTTTCATGACTTTTTGCACCTTTTTTTTTTAGAGATTTTGGACTTTTTGATTTGCTGTAACTTTTTAAAAAATAATGCTACAAAAAGCCATTGAGCCATGAGCTACAAGATTAAGGAACAAAATTGTTCTCTAACACGAACCGTTTTTGAGATATTTGCAAAAAACTTATTTTTAGACCCTAGGATACCTTATAACTGACCTAGTGGCAGGGCTGGCCGAATTTACTACACTACATTTTCTACATCGTTAACTACGCGTAGTAAAGTGAATAAACTACATGTCTAATTTACTACAATTTGTTACATGTATAGTAAATGCAAAAAAACTTAAAAAAATTAATGAATAAGACTCAAGAATGTTAAAAAAAAAACAAAGCAGCGTATAAATCCGATTTTAAAATTAAGAATTCAAGGAACAACTTTTTTCGTCATTTCTATTATTGTAATTTTCATTTTTCTTCGACTTCAACTCGAAATTCAATTTTCAATTTGGCATAATAACATTTGACATTATGACATATAATTTGACATTATAACTACATTATACGTTGAACTAAATAATGTAGTTTTTTTTTTCGAAAAGTGACAGTTCGGCCAACCCTGCCTAGCGGTCATCGGATAGATGAGGAACTCTCTCAGATTTTAAAGAGTCCCATTAACAAAGTCCACGCCAAATTTCAGCCTCTCTAACTAATTTTTTCCTTATTGTAAAAGTCTATTTTTCCTGGACTAATTTGAATCATTTAAGTCGGTCCGAACCCTAGGTGCGACAAAAATATAAAATGGTTTAAATATCAATATCGAATTCTTTTGAATAGAAAAAATAGATTTGTTTAGAAGAAAAAAATCGATTTTTTTGGACAAATTCCCTTTATTGAAAGAAAAAAAATCGATTCTCTTTAGAAAAAAATCGATTTTTGTGTTGAAAGGATTTCGACATACATAAGTCCCCTTTCACACGAAGATACTAGTTGCTGGTGATTTTTTTGACGTTTTCTTTAAATCTCCTTAACAATCTCTTGTACCTTTCACACGCAAGCAACAAAAACCCGGAGATTTTCTTTATTTTCCTTAAACTACCTTGGTTGAACGCACACAAACGTAGTGTGAAGAGAAACGTCAAAAAAACCTCCTGAATTTGTTGACCGGGGAGATTTCATTTCCCCCTCTTTCTTCCTGCCCTTCTCGCCTATGAACTAATTGTTGCCGGCAACTCAGTTGCCCTGTGTGAAAGGGGACTAAGTATTATTTATTGTGAAATTTTTCCGGTCCCTTAAAGTGCCGCCCCTCTCGCCCCGACTACGATACGCCACTGTCTTAGAGGTGGTAATAAAATAATATTGCTGTTTAGACAAGCGAGTAGAACTAGTAGGATTTGTATCGTAGTGTTAGTTGTGTAAATGTATGTGTAACTAGTAGTTCATTGCGCGTTCGATCAACTAGTACGATATTTATAATTAATTTCATAAAACTTCAAACGTAAAAAAAAGTAAAATGTTGAAACGCGAAGATATTCGAAAAAAAAATTAAAAAAATTCTACTAATCAAAGAATTGGAAGAAGCTGAAAAAGAAAATATAAAAATAAAAAGAAGGAGAACAATGTGGATAAATCCTTTTTTGATAACGCGTTCAAAATTTGAAGTGGAGAATAACCTTCTCACAAATTTAATGTGGGGAGATGAAAATCTCCAGTTTAAAAACTTTACACGATTAACGAACGAAGAATTTGAAGAAATTCACTCGATGGTAAGATAAACTTGCACCTGTAGACTTTCATTTTCAAGTTTTTATTTTCTTCTCCTCTTACCATTTTAGTGTGAACCATTTATAAAAAGATCAGATACACCAATGCGCAATGCTATATCGACACGGGTACGTTTGGCGGTATCACTCCGTTATATAGCGACAGGCGATTCATATAAATCGCTTCAATTCCTTTCAAGGATATCTACGTCGACTATATCTGTATTTGTCCCAGAAGTGCTAGATGCAGTTTATCGTCAACTACAACCTGAGTATATAAAAGTAAGAAAAGCAAAAGATTTTAAACATTTTTTCATGTATAAAAGAAGTTTAATTCATGGTTTCAATAAATAACTATAACTATACTATACATATTCAATATATTCAATAATGTCAGATCCACTTATGAGTCTTGCAAAATATTAGAAATCATAGAAACACTAGGCGAATCGGAAGTAGCTTGCTCATTTTCCACATTGGAAATTTTACCCTCTCTGGATTTTGCAAATAAAACCGAGGTACTACCAGAAGTATGTGATGAAATATGTTGTCGGGATTCTTTATCTTTCAAAGCGTTCCGAATCGTATGTGTTTCTTAAATTTTTAATTTTTAATTTGGCCTCTTCTGCAGGGATTCCGAATTCATTTCCGATCTTTTCATATGCACTTTTTTTTAAGTCCAACCTTTTATAAATAGGCGATGTTATATTCCACAAACACTCGTTTTCGCGATATAAATTTATAATTTTTAGAGTCTCTTGGCGGTTGAATTTGTTCACCATTTTGTTTATTGAATGTTATAATTTCGAAACGACAAATTAAAACCGTAAATCTGCCAAAAATATATTTCAAACGAAAAACATTCCTACGATTGAAACAGAAAACAAATATTGCACAAGTGTAAAAGGGAAAATAATACACAAACGTCAAATCACTAGCAGCCTAACTAGCAACCAACTCGCAAGTAAAAATATTATGCTATTTAAGCTACTAGTCGGGTATCTCGTATACAGATACACTAACACACATAAAGGCTACTAGTTCTACTCGCCTGTCTAAACTGGGGGTTAACATAATTTTTTTTCGCCACTCTATCAGATATTGACATTTTTCATTTATTTAAATGAAGTAATTGGAAACAGTATACAAAAAAACAACCAAACTAACTTGCAAAAATACTGTACGAATTTCTCTTGAAAGAAGTCTGCCTATTATAATTTGAATACTCAAATAAAAATATGAAATAAAATAAAAATGAATATTTCTTATTTGAAAATTACGATATCTTCTAATAAGGTCACCGTAAATATAGGTCTTATAACATCTCAAGTATAATCTGTAAATTAATGTAAAATTTTTATTTTTAATTTTCCAATTAAAATATTTTCTTTTACGATTGCATTTTTATGAGATATGGAAAATATTTTTTCATTAGCTAAAACCATTCAATTAAGATTTTATAATTTATTTTTCGCATTATTTTTTTTTTTTGGTATTTGAATAAAATAGACAAATAAATGTATTTTCCGATGATGAAATAGGGTTGGCTGTTTAATGTATTGTTTTAAAGTTTTGTATGCCTACGGTGACCATCCGTCAAGGTTTTCCCGGGACTGTCCCGTATTTCTATCCTGTCCTGAGTTTTTTTTTTAGGAAACCCGGGACGTGCAGTGCAAGTGTCGCGTATTTAATTATCTATCCCGTATTTTAACATTTTCTGATATTTTTTTTTATATACATATGATATTAATTTTATTGTTCCTTTTTTTAAATTTGGTTTTTTTTTTTCTGCTATTTTTTTTTACTTACATTTTACTGCATTTTAGAACTGTGTTGCATACCACCAGCCCACATTAAGGAACTTAAGTCCCAAACTTTAAAAAATTTTCCGATTTGCATGGGGATCTTTTTGTTGGATTTGTAGATATTGAACCAGGTAAGCACACACACAAATTAAAAACCATAATAATCTGAAATTGCATTCTGACGTTTTCGGTCGAATTTAACAATTTTCGCTCCAAAAAAAAAAAACAAAATAAAAGTTTTTAAAGCGTTCCAAATATAATTTGTATCTGTCCAAGCTGAATGACATCGAGGTACCGATACCGCAGGGCAGACAGACATAATACAACCGTACCATAATGTACTTTCAAAATGCAATAAAATGAGCGAAGCTAAATTACCGCTTCCGAATTTCGTTCAAATAATATCTATTTATATAATTGTTCAAATTTAATTTTATCGAGCTGGTAGCGATAGCGCGTACTGAACACCCCAAAATGCATTTTTGAAACACAAACACAATTTTGTTTAGATGAATCAATAATTTTTGGCACTTTAGATTTTTTGCATAGCATTTTATTTTTCGCATGGGAACTGTAGTGTAAACTATGTAAACGCACGTTCTCTAATTGTGATGAATGCTCAAGCTATTTGCTTATGATAATTAACAATGAAAGCATTTTGTTTGAAATTTGAAGATGTGGATATGATCCATTGGAAATTGTTGACAACGACGAACAATAACCGCCATATTATTCACTCGATACATCCAGATTTAAACTTAAATCCAGATGAATTAACATTGACTTTGTATGATTTACATCCAGATTTAAGTTTTAATCTAGATGTATTGAGTGAATAATATGGCCGTAAGAATTCTTGAATCATCAGATTATCACGAGCTTTTGAATAAAAGGCTGATTACACGATTCTTTTTTTGTTCGGTTTCTTCGTTTTTCGTCTTTTTGACAGATTGACGGAGGTGTAGAAATGTAAGAGGAATTCAGCTACCTTTCTATACTCCTCACCCTATCTGTCAAAATGACAAAAGACAAAACGAACGAAAAAAAGAATCGTGTAATAAGCCTCTAAAACAACAAACACTTGAGTAAGATAAGTTATTAGTTGTGTTTTGTTGAGCAAGTTATTGTGCCGATTCTGCAATGTTCCACATTAAGCCATAGAGTTACTGAAGAGCAAATGTGCTGTTAACTTGTTGTTGGTAGAATTTGCATGTGAAAATTTAGCTTAATGTGAAGAATGTCTGAATGTGCACATTAAGGAGTTGAACAAAACACAACTATTATAGGCTTGAGTATTGCTATTTCCCGACTGCCAGGTTGATCTTTTTGTAGAACAAACCAGGACTTATGTTCTATAACTCTGGCTAACTTATCACATAGTTAAAAAATGAAACAACTCGTCTGGAAAAAAATGGGTTTCTGTAAGTCGAAGCGATAAGTTCAATTTCCGATTTATTTCAATTGGAATTTCCATTGGAAGGCGATAAGTTGAATAAGTTGAACTGTCAAACTTCTGTCAAATAACCAAATCAAAACAAATTGAAAGTAGAAATTTTTTATTTATTAATTAACAGTTTTGAAATATAACAAAAAAAAAAAAAAAACGAAACATCCATGTGCTTTTTGGAATATCTTCACCAAGCAACCCAGTTAAAATGAATTTTTTTTAGCCGGTACTTATTGCAATAACTCATCAATAAACAGAAAATATTGAAGTTTAATTTTATATTTCTAAAAAAAAAAATAATAAACCTGTTATTTTTACAAATTGGGCAAGCATTAATATATGCAACAAACTCTATAATCTCTTATACATAAATAGCTTTTATGCTTTTAATAATACATACTTAAAATTATAACAATATTAACAGTAAATAAAATATTAATTAACTTTAAAACTATAATTATCAGTAGGTACATATAGTTTTAGTATAAATTTAATTTTTATTATTATTTTTTTTTTTCAATTAAAAAATTTTCAGATTTTTTATGGAATCACATCTGTTCTTCGAACGATTTCTTCCGTCCTCGTTCCATTGCCATTCATTACGATATCCTCCGGCCTAGGTTCAATTTCAAAATGCAAATAACCATCCACATCGTCCAATTCCTTTGAATTGAATTTGCCTATGAGAGTTCCTCTACCAGAATATGGTGGAATAAATTTAAAAGTAGATGCAGCTGTTCCTCCAATAGGTATTTCAGAGATCTAAAGGAAAATTAAAATTTTTAATAAAACAACACTTTTATATTTTATTGTGAAATTATTTTTAATTTACCTTGAATTTCAAAGACTTATCGATTCCTGGTCCTTCAATATAGAACATACCCTTTTTCAGTGGGATAGGTAAGGGATTTGTAAGTCGTACAATCACATCCACAGCTTCTTTCGCTATAACTTTACCCTGGAATGTGAACTTAATATCTGGCTTCCTTACACGAAAATCGTCTTGGGCAAAATATTCCCATTCTGTGTCCTTCACTTGACCTGAGCAAGAGATATTAAAGGCCGCCTAAGGAATGTATAACACAATTTAAATTATTTTTTTTATTTTGGAACATCATGAAAACTTACTTCTGGAAGAAGTTTCGCATAGTAGTCGTCAAAGGTGACTTCCATTCTAATATATTCCGATGTATCGGGTTTGAGCTCTACCTCGAATCGAATTGATTTTACTTCGGCATTATTTAGACCAGTATAAAGTACTGTATCAGCATTTAGATATCCCGTGGCTATGTGTTCCTTTTCTTTTGATTTGTTTGAGATCTTAACGACAACTGTGAAATTCTCTCCTATTTTAATATCATCCTTAAGCTGCATATCGAATTCAACATCATTAAAACTGTCATTAAGATAGTAACGACTAAATGCATGTCGAGACTGTTTCAAGGCTTTCACCATTGTATTGCGTTCGTCTTCGGTTTTCTCTTCAAACTTATATGTATGTGTGATATCTTCTCGCGTCCATTTACCGACAGCTTTAGTGCTTATTAAATGGCCAATGGCAAGCGGATCTTTTCGAATCAACTTAATTGGTTGAAAAGGTCCATTATAACGCCAATAGACTTTATCAGCATTAACCTCCGAATATAAAAATCCACAATCATAAGGTCGAAGAATTTCTCCTTGTTTAACAGCAACTACTGAAGCTGGTCCGCATCGATACATCTCATCTGATGATTCCTGAGGAGTAGCATCAACAGCTTGCCAGCCTCCGTAAGATCCATTTGGACCCACACCTAAATCAGGACGTTCCATCCACACCTCATTCCATACATGATAATTCCAAATAGAATCTGATGTTTCCTCCTCCATTTTTCTATTGTTTTTGTCGATAAAAATATCTACCGTCAAAGAGCCTTGAGTATCATGGGCAGATGAGTAGTTTGTGACTATACGTGATGGTATGCCCAAGGCCCGTGCAATTGTTGTAAGAACTCCTGAGAAATTCCAACACTGTGCAAATTTCACTGGTTTTTGAGTTCGATAAAACTCTTGAAGTATTTCCACTGAACCAATCCACTTTGTTGGTGCAATACCACCTGAGAAATCTTCCGTCCAATTACCCAACATAACTCCATCATCATCGACCGAATTGACAGCAGCTGAAAGGGCTCTTGCTACCCGGACGGGATCTCCTCGATATGAAGCCGGGACTTTTCCCACTGTTGCAATCAATTTTATAGAACACTCCAAAACATACCGTTCAAATTGTCCAATCTTCCAAACTGACGGTCGCATTCGATTGTATGAGCCTCTCCAAATAAGGGTTGTGTCATTCAGAAGATACTCTTTTCTTTCATCTCGATTATCCAAGAATACTTGGTCATCTCGACACCATGGATTGAATAGAATATAAATTGGATACTGTATAGAATGTGATCTTGACGAACCTCCAATAAGTTTTGTATCGATGTCTAATTTCCACTGAGTTACAGGACAAGTAACAGCGGGTTTAATCAGCACCGACATGGTATTTCCATTGATATAATCAATTATGACACCCCATTCGAAAATATCACCAAGATGCTTAATAATCG
The DNA here is from genome assembly GCA_947049315.1 of Epistrophella euchroma. Taxonomy (NCBI): domain Eukaryota; kingdom Metazoa; phylum Arthropoda; class Insecta; order Diptera; family Syrphidae; genus Epistrophella; species Epistrophella euchroma. The sequence continues at coordinate 22,724,685 of OX346245.1, forward strand.
TCGAAGGTGTAATGCCAACAAGCGTTCCATGTCCTGGACTTGGTTTTTTATCATCGAAAACTGTAAACATGAAACTGATGGCATCTTTATTTGGCTCATAAGGACGATTAAATGATATCCTCAGCCGAAATGGCTCTCCTCGACGGACGATCAAATATTCATGGGATGACAAAAAGCGATTGGTATGATGATCATTGGAATTTTCATCGAAGCACATGTCAACGTTAAGCACCCCTAAGACATCCTCACCGGGAGTATCTATAAATAGATTTCGATAAATGATTAATACTATATTTTTAAATGAGTCAATAACAATCACAAAAAGCTGTGATTTATATCAATCAACAGCTTGCATGCATTTGCATAAATAGAAACAAGTTACAATCGATTTAATTTAAAATGTAAATTAAAACAAAAAAAAAAGTGATCTATAAATTTGTATGTCTACGACCATTGGGTATTGGAAATGATTGGTTGTGGTGATCTCATATATGTTGTGTTACAATTAAAATAGATTGGTAATTTTGAACGAGAATTTCAAGAATTTTGCTCTATTAAATAAAGAATCCTCTTGTTATAAGTTATTTTTGATGAGTAATGAACATTATGTACATAGATATCTAAGCAAGATAAATGCATGTTTTCGGACAATAACGTAAACATTTTATTTTAAAACAGAGCACAAATCTTTTGAGGTGTGAAATCTATAGTTTTGAAATATTTGTTTTTTTTTTTTTCTGCGTGTGTATTATGTATTTGTATTCAAATGAACAACCTATACTTTAACATTGAAATTGTTAGCACCTAAAGATATCATTTACATTTTATAAGTTTGTTTCTGAAATTTCTTTCGTTATCTATATTAAATAGCGAGCAACTGAAGCGATTGTTTTCAAAACTTGGTTTAAACGGAAAATTGTTTTTTTAGTTTTAAAATTAAAGCCCAAAACAGATGTGCAGCTTTTTCCCATGCAACGAAATTAGAAATAGAGATATCGTGCAGCAAAGGCTGCATGTAAGAGCCTGGAATATGTCAGCTCTCATAAGAACCTGTGTAAATTATTTTTCCAATGCAGCGAAAATAAATTTACACAGGTTCTTATGAGAGCTGACATATTCCAGGCTCTGCATGCAGCCTTTGCTGCACAATATCTCTATTTCTAATTTCGCTGCATGGGAAAAAGCTGCACATCTGTTTTGGGCTTAACTGTTACATATTTATCGTTAATGTTAAAATTATACATATTTTTTGCGGAAATGGCTATGATGATTATCTTTTAAATATTCTATACATCCATACATACCTCATATGTACGTAGGTGACTGACTGAATGTTAAGATTCTCGCCCACCGAATACTCATAAAAAGTTCACATTTACAGAGTTATTTATCTTATTGACTTATCTCTGAATGCAAAATACTACGTAACTTGACTACTGAGCGATGTATGAGAACACAAGCCAACATTATTAACTGTCATTGAATCTGGGATAAAAGATGTCTGAGCAACGATCTGAGATCAATTAAGACGAATATGGTTATTGACGTTAGCGCATCAAACTATTGAAATGTTTAACTATTTCATTTTATGGAAGAGTTATATTTTTTCTCCTTTATCTGAAGTATTGATTTGAGACTGAAAATCTTTGTACAACAAGTCGAGTCGCCTTTAAGTATCTTAAGTATCTGTTTAATTACGAAACGAAATTTTTAGTTGGTCTCCAACATGAAAACGAAATGCTTACGAAAACCATAACGAAAAATTACCCCTTAAAAGTGTCACCATTTGCAAAAACAAACACAAACGCATAAAAATCACAGAAACCACTGATCTCTATAATACACTGGATAGCGCATCCATACAAGAAAGTTGATGCCATTTGAGAATTGTTATAATGTTGAGTTGCCTATTTTTTTGTATAACGGTATAACTGTATAACATAATAAAATGCAAAATTTTTTACAAAATTGCAACTAAAATATTTTAAATTCACTTGTATTATTATTTTACGTTACAAAAATTCAAATTTACATACAAGTGATGGTTCTTTTGCTTTTTTTTCTGAGAAATTCTACTTTGGTTTTTGCCCCTCTTCGCTTGTAGTAGAATTTTTAAGATCTCAGCAACTTGAACTGGCCTTCTCAGCCTCACTGAACATACCTAAAGTGTTGAGTTGCCTCACTGAACATACCTAAAGTGTTGAGTTGCCTACGTACTTGTCATCTTCAATTGGAAGTAGAAAAACTGTTATACTTTGTAGGGAATCCACTATCCAGTGTATTATAGATAGATCAGTGCACAGAAAGCAATGTCGTGATGAAAGAAACAACAAATACAAACAAGAATAGAGACCAAATGTCACTTTTCCGCACACAATTAATGGTACAGGCAATTAGGAGTGTTCAGTGAGGCTGTTCCGAACAGTTTGGAACAGTTTAGAACAGAAAAGAACAGGTTTTTGCTGTTCATTGAGAAATTTTCTGTTCTAAACAGTTCTGACTTGCTTTTCAGTGAGTCTGTTTGGAACAGTTTAAAGCAGGATTTTCTGTACTTGCTTTTGAAGTAGAACAACTTAGAACAGATTAGAACAGGATTTGTGGGAAATGTCAAAATCAGTTGTTGTTCTGTTATGTCCTGTTCTGTTCTGTTCTAACTATTTCTTCACTGAACAAAGCTATTAATCATGTGCGAAAACAGAGGGTACATCTCTCCAAATAATCTGCTACAATTATCGATTTCGCTCATCGAACAGCGTACCACAGAACGAAAAGCAGAACGAAATTTTTCGTTTATGCTTTCGCTGTGTCATTTTTGTATGGGATTTTTCGTACTAGACTTTATTGGCAGTTTTAAGCTAAGTGCGGTTTAGATCAGTGGTGTGTTATTTTTCTAAAAATTAACTATTATTAACAATAGTTAACTCTGGTCGTTCCTTTAATCAAAAATAGTTATTTGTAACTAGGTATATGATGTCATAACATCGTTGCTAAGTTCATGCTGAAGTGTCAAATAGTGTCGATTTGTAACAATTTCCAATTCAACGTGATATGAATTGAAAGTGTTGATCTGTCAAAATGCACTAAGTCAATTTTTTTTTTACTTTTGGTTACGTAAAGGTATAAAAAACATTAAAATGAAATTTGTGCCGATTGTAAACGGTACAGATGAATTTTAATTGCAAAAAAATAATATTTTATGCAATAATAATGCATAAATATTTTGAATGTGAAGTTAAGATTTAATAAATGTTTGTTTGACGGATCAACAATTTATCGTTCCTAAATGAAAGTGTAACAAAACAATCCTAACAGTATCTAACAATGACACTACAATAATTTTTTTTTTTTTGACATAAAAACAATAGTTACCTATGGTTAGAAAAAGAACGCACCACAGTGACCATATTCCCTACAAAGGCTTTGAAGTTGAACCAGTTCCAGGTTTAAAACTCATGAACTCTAATGGAATGATAATAGTAGTACGACCTACAATTAAAATTATTTACGAAAAAAACGGCTTCCTATGACGGAAAATCAGAAACATTCACTTAATCGTCTCAAAATTAGAATTTTATTAAACTATATAGGTACATTATGTACCTACTTCTGGTTTGAAACATCCGGTTTAATTATTTAGCTGGCTTTTCTAACCGACGTATTTCGTTTGGAACTAACGTAATTTTTAGATTTAAAAGCCTGTTTAATAGTTGAAAGGGTTTTATGAAGTCGGCTGTGTCAAAATGGTTACTTTTTATTTCGCAAACAAAAATATTTAAGTGAATGATGCATCAATATAGATTGAACAAAAAACTTTTATCTAGCTATTGTACGATTATAATAGAAATATTTTAATACTTTTTTTTTTAATTTAAAAATATCGAAAACCAAATAAGATGAATAGCCCATTTCCTTTACTTCTTATATGTTTTGTGTTTTTTGGCATTTTTCCCATTTCACGTTTGAATATTTTATTTTTTTTTTCTTGAACTCTAAGCTTTCCAATTATTCTAAATTATCAAAAGAAAAGATAGCATAATTTAGAAATAATCCCACAATGAAATTCGTTTTGTTTCTTATGTTAGAAATGAGCACTATTGAATTAGATCATTTGTGTTTATGGAATTAAAAATACAAATGAAGAAAAACAAATTTTCTGTCAGGGAAATGTTTATTTATCGTGGGAAAAATATGGTACCTATAAGTTTGACCAAAAATAAAACAATTTAATAGAGTAGTGGTGGCTTTCGAAAACCATCATGTCAACATTAAGTGAATGATCAACATTTTAGAGATCACGAAGAATTTAATAATATTGATTGTTGATTTTACGCTGTAAAAATCTGTTTATAGTTAGATGGAATATTACGAAAATTAGGAATTAATATTTGGAATAACATCCTAAGAAAAATCCATTCCATTTTGTAATAATAGAAGTGGGTTTTGGGGCCCTTACTCTACTATACTGTTTTTCAAGTTTCTTTATGTGTAAAACATCCCATAACTAGATTTCGATCGAAAGTTATAAACATGGAATATAATAAAATGCATCGAAATAACATTTTCTGTTAAAATATTATCTACTTATTTTTTTTTTTCATTTTTTTTTACTGCCTAAAACCAGGTAAATTTACAGATTTATCTTTAAATTTATCATTAGGTATTTACGATAATATTGAAATGATTATAATGACTTTTTAAACAAAAAATACCTACTTCCAATTTAGACGTTTTTTGAATATAAAAAAAAAAATAAGTCGAAAACCGTTTAGATTTTAATAATAAAATGGTTTAGACCATAACTATAATGTCACATTCCTTTCATTAATTTCAGATCGATTTGTTTTTTGTTTGAAAGAATTTGTAAAAAATTAGATTTTGTATGTAATTGTGTGTGTGTGTATTTTGGCAGCTTTTTTTGTTCTTGTAAAAATTTAAAATTTTATTACGCGGATAAGTCACCTTAAAAAAAAGTTAATCAAAAAATTATAAATGAAATTGGTTATTCGTTATTCAAAAAAGCTTTCAAATTTTTAACTCTCTACGATGAAAAAAAAAAAACAAAAATAGTTATTGTGCGCTTATCTAAATAAACCAAAAACAAACTTATTAAAATCCATCCACTCCAGGGACACATCGGCGAGGGCGTAAGCCTGATGACTTAGAATCGAATTTTATTATAAATGCTAATCATTTGTTTACCTATATGTATGTAACTAAATTATGATTAATTAAACAAGTTTGAACAGATAATTTGTTTATACTATACTGCTATTTAATGAAATATAAAATTGTGAATAATGATACTTTTACAGGTGGAAACCGAAAGTATTATTTTTGCAAAGTAAGTTTTCCCGAATTGTTTATTTTACTTGCTGGGATTTTTTTTTTTTTTCAAAGACCAACACAAATATTATTTGCAATTCATTAAAATATGAATTATTGAATTTAAAAGCTTTTGCACATTTGAATTTCTTTTGAATATTTTTTTTTTTTATTTAAAAACCACACAAAATTTTAGCTGAAATTTCAAGATTTGTTTTGGCAGAAAAAAAAACAATTTTTTATTTAAAAGCTTTTTTTTTTGTAAATGTTCTCACTTTCACGCCCACTTCTCTTATGACTGCCGTAATATTCACGCCGCTTAAAACTCGGTTTAAAAGCTCTTAAGCCGACTACATTTAACCAAAGAATAAAAAGTTACCAGGAATGCGCATCTCATAAAAATTTTTTACTGCACATTTTTATATGGCGGGTTCCAATATTGCGATCTGCTCCCAGAGCTTTTGCTTTTTTTATGGGATTTTCAAGGACAAAAAGGCAGACTGTTTCAATGTGTGTGGTATCTCATTTTAAAAGCGCTGAGAGAATTATTGAAAAGCCTATAAATAAGCCAGTGTGGGTTCCAACATTGGAACCCGCCATTTTCAGTAGAAAATTTGTATGAGATGCGTCTTCTTGGTAACTTTACATTCTTTGATTTAACCGAACTAAACCGATAGAATTTAAACGACAAAATCTCGTTTAAATCGGTAATATTCACCCCGCATAAGCAAAAATTGCCATTCGGTTTACGTACGGTTTAAATTTGTGATTTAAGCCGAACGTCGCATAGCATCGCAAGTATGAAAAAAAAAATTAAAAGAGTTTTTTTGACATTTATTTTTTGAATTGACATTTTATAAATTGTCAAACACAAATATGCATTAGAAATGTTTTTCATTTCATTTCTCCTTGCATGCCATTGCATGATTTTATAATGTTAGGTATATCGTGTTTGACGTTGGGCATTGCGTCTTCCAGACATTCTTTAAAGGATTTGTTGCGAGTTGAATTCTTCTTGATCTGGTTGCAGTTCGGCGTCGGGTGTTAATTCGGTTCCAATATCTATCATATTATATTAAGCAAGATGCCACTCATTGCACTTGTCTATATGAGAATGGGAAACCGCCTCTTTAGAAGACCATACGAACGCTCGAGCGTATTGCGAGTCGTCAGCAATGACTTTTGGTAATAGACCGAGCGCTGGTGAACGAATTGCTCAGTGTTTTATACCGCTCCAAAATATGTCAGCATTTGTACCAATGCAAACCGATGGCATTTAATTTGGACACATATAAATATTATGCTCACAAACACTTTGAGCAAATCGTTCACCAACTATCGGTCTATAAGCCCTATCGGGTTAATTGGTCAACTCTGCCGCCCCGATGTATGAATAACCTGCACAAATATAGAGTGTTCGGATAGCCAGCATCGCCAAAAATCACATGATTGAATATTTTGCATCGACCAAATACACCAATAAAATGTTGAATATTAGCTAAAATTATTTAAACCGTATCTAAACGAAACGAAAATGCCTCGTTTAAGTTCTAGTCGGTTTATCGTACTTAAACCGATCATTCGGTTTGAAATTTTTGTTAACTTCGGTTTAAGTGAGTGAATATAACCGAATAGTGGGTTTAAAAATTTTAAACCGACTATTGAATTTTAAACGGCCGGCGTGAACATTAAGGGCGTAAGTATCTGATAAAAATAATCTCCCCTAAAGTTAAATTTTTGAAATCAATCTCTTTTGAATCTTATACGAGTACATGTATAATTTCTTTGAAAATCCGCGTTCTCTTTTATTTGAGTTTTTCAATATTGAATGCCCTTAAAAAGTTGATATTCTGTTTTTATGCCTTTAACATTAACAATAATCGTAATATGGTGTTAAAGGTCATTGGCCATTTTTTGAAAAATTAACAAAGCTATATTGAAATGTTAAAAATATTATATTTATTCAGAGAAAAAACATACATCATTGTTATTTTTTATTTGATTTAATTTAGGGCCACTTGCAAAAAACGAACGGATAAATACATAAAACTGAGGATAACTATTCCAGTTTAAATATAAATAAATAAATAAAAACTTCTCGTTTTTAAATTACACGAACTGAAATAAATAACAAGCGGATAAGAATATTTTTTCAGAATCACCAACACAACAAACACATTGAAAAATAATCAAACTCTAACGATAAATTCATTTTCTCAAAACTAGTAGACATTAAAATATTTAGTTATAAGTGTTTGGCTGAAAATTGATAAGAACAATGAGAATAGTGCTTAATGACGTAAAGTTTAAAAAAAAAATTGTTTCCATCCAAAATGTTGAGTTTGAAAATTATTCTTTTTTTAAATGTCTTTATTTAACAGACCTTGATTGAAAAAAGAAAATTGACTTATAGCGTGACAGTGTTAGTGTTGCCGTTATCTTTTCTTTTGATTTATTTCTCTTTTTGCTTAGAAAATGTCCCCTCCCGACTAAAAGAGGGAAATTGACATATTAATTATTAATTTAATTCTGTCAATCTGACCAAAGACGGTTATTCTTAAACAGCTTTTGTAAATCTGAATTTTTATATTCGAAAATAATGTCTATTACGACTTTGTCTTATTATTCAATGCTCTAGCTTTTTGTCTTTTGCTAAACACCCTGTACTATAATTGTTTTATTTGGAATATTATTATTATTTATAATTTAAGATATGTAATTTCAAGTCTTTTGGCCAGAATCAGATAATAATAAGACGATTTGTATTTAAAAACAAAATATTCAATAAAATTCTGAGAAAAAAACCCTGAACTGCAATACAAAATTAAAAATTTGAAAATAAATAACATGATATTTTTCATACCATTATTATTTATCGTGGTTATAAAGTTTTTGTTTTTTCTTAAGAGATATTTCTGGATGGGATAGCTTAACTGCAACACAAGTTTTTGCTGGCAACGACATTTTGAGTATTTGACAAGTTTTTTCGTCTAGATTTTACTTACTAAAATCTTTCCAGAATCTTTCTTGGACTATAAGCTTGGCAAAAACTTTTTCCATTTTTTCCAGGCGGGAGGTTATATGAGGTAAGCCACCCATGAAAACTAATCGATATTATTGTTGTGATGAAAATATACAGAGGGACTATGATTAAGGTTTTATTACTCGAATTAAATTTCATTCGAAACAGTTCAAAAAATAAAAACAATAATTTATTTTGTTTAATCTTTCGGCTTTTCTTCCTTAAGCCTAGTACCCAGATCGGGAAAAATTTTTCTTTTCATACAAAATGTTTCCCAGGACAAATTTTGTCTTTAGTTTTTTTCCAGGCAGTACGCAGTTCACGCGCAAAATTGTGGCGTTTGTACCCGCTTTAGGGTGAAGTCTCCACTAAATTTTGCCTGGAAAAATAATGTTCGAAGCATTGTTTTGCGGGAAAAATTTTGAGAGGTCAATAATTTTGCACAATTAACATCACGATCAATTATTATTTATCGATAATTTTACAAAAAGAAAAAAAAAAAAGAAGAAAAACATTAATTTTGCGCGATTTTTGTAACGTTTTTGTAGAGATTAGAATTGTAGAGACAAAATTTGTCTTTTCCCGATCTTCGTACTAGGCTTTAACTCTCAATTTTATCAGACGACTTCTATAAATCAATCAAAAAGTTTAAAGGTAGGTAGGTATCCTTAATAAAAATATTGACCATAAAAAAATGCCCTTAAATCATTAAACAGTCAAGGCCATGAAAACGTATCTATTTTTATGTGATTTTTGGAGCTTTTGGGATTTATTTTTTTTTCTTCATTTGAACTACGCAGTAACTATTTTAATTTATTTAAAAAAATCACTTTCAAAAAGCTCAAAGATTAAAAATAATATTAAAAATCGACAAATTAATTGTACATAGGTACATATATGGATTTTTTTACCACGTACGATTTGTATTGTGGTTTTTTAAGGGGATAATTATACAACACAAATAAACAATAATATACTAAAAATAAGAAATGCTGTAGTCCGAAAGAAGAAAAAAATTAAACGTAAAAAGTGAAAAAGTTTCATTTACAAACTTGTATTTGAAAAGGATTTTAAAGTATTTTTTTTTTTTTTTTATTTATGAGGTATCTAATGAAAAAAATAGTTTTAATTTCTAAAACCCAGGTATCAAATCAGGTATCCGATGAAATAACAGACGAGCAAAGGTCACACTGTAAAATAACACAAACATACTGTACATATACTGCTTTGAAATCAATCGAAATTTACACCCATACTAAGTAACCCAACATGTTCTGCTAAATAACTGAACAAAAACTCAGCCGCATAATGTACATAATAACTGAACGATGAGTAAGAATAACTTCGATTTCAAGAATAACTTTCAATTTCAAAGATAGAAGAATTTATGTTGCTCATACGCCCTACGTCACATCTGAACCAAACAAAAAAATCATAAAAATAAAACCCAAACAAAAATAATTTGTAAGATATAAACAATCCCAGAAACAGGTTATCTACCTATGTATATTATTTTTTTTGCCAAAATCGTGAGCAGTAACCTTGTTAAAGAAGATTAAGTTATTGTTGCTGGTTTCAAAAATGTTATTATGTCATTAACGGAAATATCGCCCACTTGCCGGCCGTTCAGTGGGCCATGTTAAGAATGGATACCAAAATGTTATAAAATGTAAGTTAGACAGTCAATCATTTTGTAAAATATTTTAATAAGTAAAAAATTGATAGTTACAATTAGGAGTTGGCCATCGGTGTATGAAGGCGGGTCTTGGAGCAGGGCGCCATCGATTCACCCACGAAGGTATGTAATCGTTAAACCAGGAACTTCCCATTGTTATAGTGCTTAAGTGTAATTCACCAAATAATACCACAAATTAAAAAAAAAAAAATCACGAAATTAAACACAAAATTATTTGAAATTATTTTTTTTGTTTTTTAATGTAAATCACGAATCGAATAAAAAATTAGCAATAATTAAAATAAAAACTCGAAGAGCACTGTTGGCTCTTTGGCAAACTTTACCGCCGACCAACAAAGACTGACTGAATATAAAATATTGTTTATCTGATCGAATTGACTATATAGAAACTTTATTCATTAAATAATATTTCTTCTCCAGTTGCGGAACGTAGATATACCTAGTAATATTTAAAACATCACTTAGATGCTTCTCTCTCCTCGTATGAACTGAAATCAGTGGAAGCAGTTAGTTATAAATATAGAAATAGATACAAAATTAAAAATGATCTTCCCGCACTATTATACGTTCAGTAATCATCAACAATGGCAACAACCCTTGAATAGTTTAAACGTGCACTCGAGAAAGTGTCATTGCCAATTTCAAGGGTAACCCATTGCATTGTCAAGTGGGTATTGACTAATATGTAATATAGGTACACACACGGATTCATTCATTCATTGGCTCGATCGTGGTTGTTTTTTCGAAGCATGAGATCATTACTGATTGGGTCTGCAAAGCAGGCGTCAAATGATTTCCGTATTAGACCGCCAGACAGTGTTGAATTTATTGATTCAAATATCTGTTTTCTACTTTGCGAATTATCTGTGTGGGGCCCCCAAAATTAAAAAGGAAACAAAATTAAAAATTAAAAATTTCGAGTTTGGAAATTCATTTTTCAGAAACTATTCATTAACACAACTTAATTTAAAATGAAAATCAAAGAAGAGATATTTCTGGCTTTCCAAAAAGGTATAAAATGGCATTTTAAATTGCACCGTTGTTTTCAAATATTTTTTTTCTGTTTTAAATCAATTTTTTAGAAAATTGCCCCTCCTGCCTAAAGGGGGGCAAATAGACCCCCCTCCCATACGATTTTTTTCTTGTCTTAACCCAACCTACTCGCTCCAGCAGTTTGGTGAATCTTATACCGATCACCCTGTATAAGTGCTATATGGCAAGTTTTGGATTCGTAAAAAAAAATGAACTCGAGATCACAATCAAACTTGACATTACGATGATAGGGAAGACGAAAAAATTGGGTCTCGCAATTCTGTCCGTCTGTCTGTCTGTGAACTCGCCTACAGCCTAAACCCATGGGCCGATTTTTATTAAACTTGGTATAAAGTGTTTTTTGGTCATTACCCCGACACTTTTTTTTCCTTATATTTTTAGGACCAAAAATAACTGTATTTATTAGCATTTTTGGAAAATCTTATTTTTCTCAAAAATGGCTCGACAGATTTTTCTAATAAAATCAATAAATTTTATTTGGTAAATGTTCCCTTTTTGTAAAAATTAAATTTCCAAAAAAATGGATTTAAATGGTACCTCCCATAGAACCATTTTTTTAATTTTGGTTTTTCCAGAAAACGAATAAACTGATTCTGATAATTTTCATACTACGCATATCAAAATTTTCAAAAAAACAAATTTTGGATTTAAAAATAAAATTAATTTTTTTTGAAAATTCGATACTTCAAAAACGGGTATATAATTTTTTTCGAAATTTAATTTTTAATTCAGCATAAATAAATACTAAAAAATTTTATACCAATTTTTGTTCTTAAAAATTTTTACAAAAATTTATATATAAAAAATTAATTTAAAAAAAACCGCTCCAACGATTTTAATTTTTTTTTTCTGCAAAACTAAGTTTAGTTAAAGAAATCTGATAGTGTACTTATTTTAGCTTTCAAAACAATTTAAGAAGACTTTTTTAATACATTTATTTCTAATTATGTTGATTTTTAATAATTTTTCAATTTAAGCTCTATAAATGTATAATATTAGTTTAAACTTAAGGCTCCCATAAAAAAATTATTTACTTTTAATATGCTCAATCTTTGAAATTCGAAGAAACTTTTACTACAAGAGCAAGTTTGTGCGATCCAGTCGTGCGTTTTATTTTTTTGTGTAAACAAAACATCTAATTTTATTTTCTCAAAGGCCATCAAAAGTCCCCTTAGTACTGCACCGGTTTTTCGTGCAATTCAATCGATCCGGCTGTCACTCAATCAGTCAATAGTACTACTTTAGCTGTACAGTGTTTCAATTGACATCCCTGGGTGATTAATGTGCAATGAATGTAACAAGAAACGGAAGAAGATGACACCCGTTTATGATTCAAAATTATTTCGGGAAAATACACTGTTTTAATCTTAACAAGCTTAATTCATGTATAATGATGTCACGAGTAAACCACTGGCGCTAATATGAGGTTTTGTAATACTTTTTTTTTTTTTTGTATTTTAAAGAGAAACGCGTACAAGGAGGACTGATTGTATGATGATGAAGAGCTATTAATGATTAACAAGGGCCTGAAATAGATTTATGCTCAAGAAGTGATTTCATTATGATGCATGAACATGAACTACTTATTTATTTATTTCTGGCGCAGAGTAAAATATACCTTAGTACCTACATATATGGTATTTTACAATTTTTTAAGCAAGAGGAGCAATAAAAAAAACACTTATGCATGTTCGATTTTAAATATATTTAACGCTTCTAAATTTTTAAATGACGTGTTTCGTATGGAACAAACGTTAATTTAAGGATTTAAAAGCCTTATTAAAAGTGTTATTGATACCGGCTGCTAAAATGAACGGGAAATATTTAAACAAAACGGAAACATTTATTTTTTATTACTAAAACCAAATTATTTTTATCAAAAGTTTTCGACAAAATTACTTTCAATGCAAATTCCGCTAATATTGTTCGATAGTTTTCTTTTTCCGTAATTAGGTATGTTCCTATCAAATTAAAGGTTTTACAAAAAAATGTTTTGACTCTTAACCAAACAATAAAGCCCATCGCCCACTAGGCAACTTTTTGTTGCGCAACTAAAAGTTGCTCAGAGTTGCTTGCCATCGCTCACTATACGATTTCCGAGCAATTTTTGGGTTCAGTATTTTTAATTGAAATGTTAAATTGACTGTGTATTTTGGATCAGTGACGATGCAAAAGTCGTTCAGTATGAAAATAAAACTTGTTTTTCAGGGTAAAAGCCCTCATTTGGCAAAAATTTTGGAAAATTCCGAAAAGTTGCTGGAAGTTGCTCGGAAATTGCCTAGTGGGCGAGGGTAAGCAACAAAAAGTTGCCGGGAAAAAAGTTCCGCGAGCAACTCCGAGCAACAAAAAGTTGCGCCACTAAAAGTTGCCTAGTGGGCGCTCTCCCATATAAGGTAATGTAATTGGATTGGGAGCAACAAAAAGTTGCTGGGGCTAGCAACAAAAAGTTGCCTAGTGGGCGATGGGCCTAACATCAGTTACTATAATTCTTCTTGCAGCCAGGTGGTCAAGTAAATTTAGTTTTTTTTTCTAATGTTTCATTATGAAAGACATTTTTTTCGATTCCGAATTTTCAACCATCAAGCCCTTGCAGGATTGCTGCTTTCTCGAAATGAAATTAAGTTTGTTCTTTTTGAAGGGGTATAGTAACCAATTTCAATTAAGTTGGTCTAAAGAATACAAAATTACCAGAAATAAATGTCAATAATTTTTTCTTCGTAATTAAATTTCAAATACACTCACAGGCACATTTAACCGCTCACCTCGTAATTCTGTAAATTTAAAGAAGTTAAGATCACATTGGATGTAAGTAATGTTGAAAGCAAAAGTTTAAAAAATAAAAAAAAAAAAACCAAAAATTCTGAGAAAAAACCACGTTTATTAAAGAATTAACACAAAAAATAAACAAAAACACAAAATACTGAAAAAGATGTTATCTTTTGTTGTTAAAAAAGTGGTAAAGTTATTGAAAAACTTAATTTTTGATAATGGGTGTTTGCGACGCAGGCTCTAATTACTTCGATAATCCGTCAATGATGTCCTGAACATCCGACTGAGGGATGTTGTGCCACTCCTCTACTGCAGCTGTCTTAAGCTCTCCTAGAGTGGTAGGGACATGTGTTCTCGCTCGGACACGTCTTTTAAGGTTGTCCTAAAGATGATCGATTGGTTTGAGATCTGGACCGCAAGATGGACATGGCAAAACTGGAATCCCGACCTTATTTAGGTAGTTAGTCACAGAATTTACGGTATGGCAGAGTGCGTTGTAATGCATTAACCGAAAGTGTTCACCAAAAATTGGTGCGAAAGGCATCCCATGGTCTTGCAAAACATTTTCCACGTATATCTGAGCGTTCACACTGCCTCTATCGAACACAACAAGGTCCGTGCGAGCTTCATAACTGATGCCTCCCCAAACCATTATAGACCCTCCTTGGTAACCCACTGTTTCGGTTATCGTGCATGAAGCAAACCTTTCGTTTTTTCGCCTGTAGACACGCTGACGTCCATCTGGACCTCGTAGACCTATTCTGCTTTCGTCTGAGGTTAAGACATCCTTTCCTTGCTCTGCAGTCCAGTTAACACATTCTCGCGCAAAACGAAGTCTTGCTGTACGGTGCTGTGGGAGCAATTTGGGGCGCACGCTGTTCGGAATTAATTCTGCCAACCTTTTTCTGATGGCACGAGCACGTTCACTCACACCAACATTCCTCACCTCAAAAAGACGTGTACGAGCTTCATCAGTAGCGATGCAAAACCGATTTCTCAGTATGTTGTTTAAGGGCCAGTTGTATAAAATATTTGATCCGTGGTTCAGGAATTTTAACTCACCAATTTCGGCGGATTAACTGTCGTTCAACGATGGTTCAGGCATGTAATTGGCTTTTAGTGCATATTAGAACCTTGAACCATCGTTGAACCTCAGTTAACCCGCCGAAATCGGCGAGTTAAAATTCCTGAACCACGGATCAAAATTTAAACCACGATTGTACAACTGGCACTAAGTAAATGAAACAATATTAAAAATCGCTTAAATTGCAAAAAATGCTTCGATGACAATTTTATCGGGCGAAATAAGAGTTTTTGTTTTTTGTTTCTTGCGAAAATATCCGCTAAAAAAAAACAAATCAGCAGTGAACTTAAAGAGTTAGGGTGACGAAAAATGCAGGTGGGCGGATAATTGTGCCTGTGAGTGTATAAAACTTTTTTTAAAACTAGAGAACATAATTTTCTTGTAAAAACTTCAGAACACTCCGTTTCGCTAAAAACTTGGGAACTAGGCTAGATAATGAATTACGTGGTTATAGATCAAGCTATTTGCTTTTGCGCTAGTAAGCTGGCAGATCAAAATTAGTTTGATTTTCAAGCTTATACTAGCACGAACAGTTCTCTTTTTAAATGCTAAATGTGCTCTCAAAACAAACTGCAGCAGCAAATACCATGAAATGTGAATCGAACTAGCGTGAACAATCATCCAAGATTTTTTTACTAGCGTGAACTAGCTACCGCACTCACTTACTTAGCGTTGGACGTAACCATAGCCTAATTTAGTAGTAATTTAGATCGTTTATTGACGATCAGATCAATACATGCACGCAATAACTTATGCCGAAAACAGATGTGCAGCTTTTTCCCACGCAGCGAAATTAGAAATAAAGACATCGCGCACCGAAGGCTGCATGCAGAGCCTGGAATATGTCAGCCCTCATAAGAACCTGTGTAAATTTATTTTCGTTGCATTGGAAAAAGCTGCACATTTGTTTTCGGCATTATGCTTAAGATAAACTATTTAATATAGAATTTCTGGCCTTCAGTGGTCTTACTCAGTGAATTCGGTATCTACTTGGAAAAATCCGAATGCCTGAAAAATTTCCATTATTCCTTAAAATTTAAAATTTTTAAACCGTCTCCATAAAAGTATACAATTAAAAAACTAGTAATGTGATTTTTTGAAAGATCCCAACTCAAAAAAAAAAGGATCAATTAAACATTTTTCAAAAAGGGCCTAAATATTTGTTTATTAACTCGCCTGGAAAAATATCAAGTTTTTACTAATGGTAAGTGGAAAGTCCCATTAGAATCGAAATTATTTGGAAAAATAATATTCATAACTGGTTAGGACCTAAAGAATTTCGATAGTAACCCTTGCTATACCTTATCCAACTAAAAGAAGCAGTGTAGGCAAGATAGGACGTTTGCCTCTCATTCTGGCTACAGCGGATTGCATAAATCTGTCCTTTATTAAAGCTCTGACAGGGTTGTCGTATTGTTCATTTTGAATGAACCCAAATATGAAATAATGGTATGCAGGGTAACCGCCTTTTTTTTAGAAATTTTCATTTAATTGTTTTATTGATACAAATTAAAACACATTTATCTTTTTCCACATCACCATGAGGTAAGATATTACACGGTTTAAAAATACAAATTGCACAAGTTAAAGGACTATGAAGAAAAGTAGTCTGGTACTGACGAAGGCCCAGAAAAAACAGTCGACAATTGAAATATTCTTAAATTTATTTTTAATATACATTTTGGTTAAATTTTTACTCTTTTTTTTTTACATTTGTAAATATTACTTGAATTAGAATTTATTGCACACACATTTTCAAATAACTTTACAAACGATTCTTAAAAAACTACCCGTCCTAAAAATATAAATTGCACAAAACTTAAAAAAATACACCTTTTAAAAAAACAAATTACATACAAATACTTGACTCCACATTAATTGACCGCACGCTACGAAAATCTACGCAAATAATATTCTTCTTCAAAGAAAACAGCTTAAAATTTTGTAACTGCATTTTAACGTATTTTCCACACATTAAACGAAATGCAAAAGATGAAAACACTCTACGATAACCCTCATCATTAAAAACTTTTTTTAAAGCTCTAAAATCAAAAGCAAATGGACATGGGTAACCCTGAATGCACATCAATATTTAATGGGGGTTGAAGTTGAATAGCAGCAGCAGCCATAGGCCACAGCAATTCAGTGCGCAGTGCAGTTAGATGTGCGCTCGATAGGACGTTGGGTCTGCGTCAGATGCCATCAGAAATTTACGGGCGGGCAAACATTTTTTATGAAGGAGTTCTTTCAATTTAGTATGGTGCAAAAATATGGTGTGCTACAGATTTTGAAAAAGCTCTCCCATAAGACGTGTACTGCCTTTTTATGTTGGATAGACTATAGGCTCTTGTTAGTATCTATAAAAAACTTAATAGATCCTCATTATATACTAAATTGGTTTTTCTGTTGGAACTTTCCCAATATGTATATAAAATTCAACACCATTCAAAACCATTATTTATTGCAAATTATTTCTGAAACGCCTATAATTTCCATATTACGATTTCTGAATTTTTCTGAATTTTATTATTTTATCAACGACTGCAATAAAAATATTAGGTATCTACTCTACCTCTGCCTTCCGTTTGAAAATAGCCGGAAACCCAAGCTTACTCTTTAAATCAAGACCCTACAAGGGATTGAAAGACGAAAACTTGGATTTAATCTTGATATTTTCTCAATACTCGATGGAAAAAAAAGTTCTTCACCTATTCGTATTAAATTCCCATATGACGAGTAATGACTAAACATTAAATAGGTACACTGCTGGACTAAGACATTTACATTCAAATGATTAATGTCATATTTTGCAATAAACGAGCACAGTCTACATTATGTACATATGTATTATGTATGCAAGTATATCGTCGATCGAATCGAATCTCTTCCCACAATGAACCTTAGACATGTCCAATAATGGAATCCAAATTGCTGAAAAATAAAATAAAATAATCAACGTTATATGGTGGGTGTTTCAGTGGGTAGAATGCATTGATTTAATGAAAAAAAAAAAAAAGAAAGAATTTTGCAATGTGTACCTGTATATCTAATATAGTATGTACATATAGAAGCTTACATATGTCCGAAAATCTTTATCTTTATCTAGGTTATCTCTTAATTAGTGCAATTATGTCAACAAAAAGTAAGTAAGTTATAAAATAAGTAAGTAAATTTATAAAATGCTTCACATAATGTATACATATGTACATAATATTGTATGTATCAAAATAGTTCTTTCGGTTATTACAGATAGAAAACGAACGGAACTCAGAATGGCCTGACAGATTCAAACGGATACGTTCTATAAATCATTTGCACATATATTAGTTTTTATACCTTATTAACATAATTTGTCACACATCTATTGCGTTAAAAAAACGCATTCCACAGAATATTTATTTACATTAGGTACTCAAATCTCATACACAAAGATATTTTAATATTGCAGTTTAAACTTAGCAACCCTCAACTCAAACGTTGTACAAACTAAAAAAGGTGCAAGGTGTAACAGAAAACGATTATAATGCAATTTATTATGTCATTAAGAGGTGTGTTATTGTTGTAACAAGCTTGTCAATATAGATTATAATTTTATGTCTTGAGAATTTGTAACATTGATGAATTCGTTTTTGTTTTTTTTTTTTTTTTTAATATAGAACACAAATAGAAAAAAAAGTATGAGCTAAGATCGAATTATAAATTGTTTATTGAAATTATACAGAAAACTGTTGTTTTAGAAATAGCAGTGAGGTTTAAATTTACTCACTTCATACCCTCCATGAATCAAAAAGAATAGGTATATATTTTCTTTTTCTTCGCGCACTTAATAATAAATTTCGAGATATGGATTTGTGAGATTTTGTTACATTTTTTAAACGATATATCAAACAAAGGAAAAGTGCCTGGCAAAAAAATAATACGTATTAACTGTCAAAATTTTATCAAAACAGTTGTTCCAAAATTACCAGTCTAACATGCCTATACAGCACATCCATTATTTTTTTGAAAATCGAAAATGGCGGTGGTTACTTCACGCTCGCAAAATGAATTTTTGGCTGTAAAAGCTGCATATATGCGAATATTTTTTTTATCTCTTCGGCACTTGGCAATACAAACTGAGCACTAAGCAGCACAAGTTTATTTTTTCGAAAATCGTTGTTTAGCAAAAATTTTTATTCGTACAATTTGCAAACTTGCGAATTTGAAAACAAAATTTACGGCAAAACGCAGCACAAGATGAGCACAATACAGCAAATCCTTTATTTTTTGAAATTCGAAAATGGCGGTGCTAACTTCACGCTTTCCAAAATGAATTTTTGGCTCTAAAGTTTGCAAATTTGCGAATTTTAAAAAACAAATTCACAGCACAAATAGAACAAGTTGGGCACAATACAGCACAACCACTATTTTTTTGAAAATCGAACATGGCGGTTCTAACTTCACGCTAAGTTACTTCGCAACATTTACAAATATGCGAAGTTTTTTTTTATCTCTTCGGTTTTTAGTATCATTTTTTGAGCACAAAACAGCACAACTTTAAGTTTTTAGAAAAACTTAATTATTAAAAAAAATTCATTCGAAAAATTTGCGAATTTGACAACCTTTATTTTTTTGAAAATCAAAAATGGCGGTGCTAACTTCACGCACATGTTTAAGTTGGACTAATAAATATTTAAGCTTTGTACATATGTATTAGCAAAGAGATCAACATAAAAAAAAAAAAACTACATATTTTTTATTATTTCATCGTTATTTATTTCATAGATTTTACCACGACACAACCTCAAACTTAAACATGTAAATTCTTGCAGTCCTAAAGCACATTTCATACAAGCATTTCTACACGTTATTTATTTCTTTTCCAAATGTATGTCCTCTTCAAACAATGCAGTTAATTGAATTTAAAAAACACACCATAATATCATTTGCTTACATTTAAGTTAATTTAAAGTTATGTTATTTGAACGAAAATTTTAAATGCTTAAAGTACTTAACTTTTTTTAAGTGTCAACATGACATCAATCAAGACGAATTCCACCTATGTCACGTTTTTGAATATTAGTGCCTAATAAATAAAGCACAGCTAAATAGCAAGATGCACCTTGAATGTTTGTTACGCTATAACTAGGTAATCAACAAAAAACATTGTACACTAGCTGACCCGGCAGACGTTGTCCTGCCTATGTATAAACGATTTATATATTACGAAACACAAATAATAAATGAGAAAACACCAAATGCGCACGGTAATAGAAGATGCAGTTTTTTATTTTAAACATTTAGAGTTAAGTAATAACAATAATAATAATAATAATCTGCATAAAATCTATATACATATAAAAAATGAATCCCTTTTTGTGTTCGTACGCGCATAACTCGGTTAAACATCATCCGATATGGACTGGAATTATTTTGTTGTATTTGTATAAAACCAGATTAAAATACAACGGAGCCGAAAATTGGAAAATTCGACCGAAAATTAGAAAGTTCCACCGAAAAAGTAGGAGAATCCTGAAAACACCTTCAAATTTCAAAATTTGCGAAATGAAATTGTGTTTGTACGCGTATAACTCGGTTAATCATCATCCGATATGGACGGGGTTTTTTTTGTTGTATTTGTATTAAATCAGATAAATTTGATCGGAAATCAGAAAATTAGACCCACAAATTTGGAAAATCGTGAAAACACCTTGAAATTAAATCGTGTTCGTAGGCGCATAACTCAGCTAAGATTCATCTGATTTGGCGATTTTTTTATTGGATTTGTATTAAAGCAGATGAACACACAATGGAGCCGAATATTTGAAAATTTGACCGAAAATTAGAAAATTCGAACGGCAAAATCAGAAAATCGTAAAAACATCTTGAAATTTCAAACTTTCTTAAGTAGTTTTTTTTCGTACGCGCATAACTCGGCTAAAGATCATCCAAATTGGATGGGGATTTTTTTCTTGGATTTGTATTGAACCAGATAAACACACTATGGAGATAAACATTGGAAAATTAGGCCAAAAAAGTCGGAAAGTCGTGATAACAAAAAATACATACTTTCTGAATTGTTTTTTTTTTTTTTAGTTCGAACGGTGTTTCAACATTGGCGATTGATACGTAGTGCATCAATACAGAAGCTTATTACGAGAGTCTATTAAAAATAAGGTTCAATACCAGCCGCTTTCACCTTAAATTTTTTTGCGGGCTACTGCCTCTTGCGAAGAAGTGACAAATCCTCCAAGAGTATCTGTTGTTATAGAATAGTGCCGCTCACCAGCCGTTCGGGTTCGGCAATAAACTGTAGGTCCCCTCCATTCCTGCAGACACGCACAAAGGAATGGTTGAGAGTTGTCACTAGGCGCTGGTTCTTCATGAGCCGTTGTGCCACATAATTTTTTTTTTTTATTTTTTTTATTAAAAATAGATTATTCAAATAGACTTAATTTATAATGTTGTTATATTAAAAATCTTATCGTTAATATTTTTCTATTTCATCATTTAAAATGTGTATTGATTGTTTTACTTCGAATAGACTCTCACAATAAGACCAATAGTGCACAAATGATTGCTGTTTTTTTTTTTCAATTTTAACACAACGAAAGTATTTTGAATTGAATATTTATTTTGTGTCCAATGTATTTAGGTATCTTTTTGTTGGATTCGTTTCGTATTTTGAAACAGGTAAGTACCTGTTCAATTTTAACACAACGAAAGTATTTTGAATTGAATATTTATTTTGTGTCCAATGTATTTAGGTATCTTTTTGTTGGATTCGTTTCGTATTTTGAAACAGGTAAGTACCCTAGGTAGTTTTCGGTAAGAAAAATCTACACGAGGAAAACATGACAAACCCCCTTTAGTGCCTCGCTGAGAATATTTATTAAGTTAAGTGCTGATGAGGCTCTAGCTAGTAACTAACTAGCGAAAACATTTTATGAAAATTAATAAAATAAGGATCGTTTTAAACTCTAATAACAATATTCATTTTTTCGTAAATTAACCTTATTGTCATGCGTCGTTTTCCAAGCTTTCGCTCCACAAGCTCTCATTATAATTCTTTAGTTATTTTATTATTATAAAAAGGACTCTATCATTATCAAGTCTAAGAATTTCATGTTTTTGGAATGTATAGACAAATATACTTGGCTAATTAACACCATAGTTCAACAAATTGAAGCCCGAAGATGGATTAACATATCAGAAACGCGTCGCTTTTATAATTTATATAATAAATAATTAATGTTGTGATCATTTCAAAGTTTACTTTAAAAATTAAAATTAAATTAAATTTGATGGCACAACAGCTCATGAAGAACTAGGGCCTAGTGACTTACAACTCTCAACCATTCCTGTGTGCGTGTCTGCAGGAATGGAGGGGACCTACAGTTTATTGCCGAATCCGAAAGGCTAACGAGCGGCACTTTTCTGTGACAGGAGATACTCTTGGAGGATTTGTCAATTCCTCGCAAGACGCAGTAGCCGTTTTTTCTTTTAAATAAATAGGTGGCGAGGCTGGGGATCGAACCTTAGACCTCCGGCATGACAGTCCATCGCACTAACCATCACGCCACGGCTACTTTATAATAATAAAATTAAATTATATTTTAATAATCTAATTTTAATTTTTATTTCATTATATACACACAACATGGAGACAACACCCCAAAGATATGTATAGAGTCGGTTCAGTAGTTCAAGACTATACCCCCTACATACAAACCAACAAAGTTTATAACTTTATAATATAGGCTATGTCCATCGTCATGTTACCAATTCTCATACCAATCATTTAATTTATTTTCTGGGATTAATTGGAACTGGTCAGGGCTTAGACAGGATTTAACTGTCGAGGCAAAAAGGTACATAACTAGTGAGAGCCTAGCGAATGCCTATTGTAACCCTTGCTAGACCCTTCTTAGTAACTATGAAAAACTTTTCAGGGCCTCATTGAAAACTAGATTCTTTTTCCAGGCGGGTACCAAGCCGAAAGTTGGAAAATTTGCCCGGAAAATTTGTCATAAACGAACGAAAAATTTATTTCCGAAACGTCAAATACACACGTAAACCATAATGCACGAGAGATTTGAGACTAGTTTACTACAACAATTTGCATGTAGCTGTCAATTTTCTTCCGTAAGGAGCGCTCGAGAAGCGCTCTTCCCCTCCGAAAGCAAAAATGAACGAAACGTAAAAAAACTCAATTATGTGTGCGTCTATAGGGCTTTTTAACAAACAGCAATATATCTCTGTCTCGTTCATATTTAAATGTCAAACTAAAATTCTTGGCACAATGACATTTAAGTGGCAGCCATTTGTTGGTTTTATTTTGGAGGCAATTAATTGTTGGAATTGTTATTTCCTTTTTTTTAGAAAATCTACAAGTAAAAATGTTTTTATAATTTTATGGCACAAAATAGCTAGATTTTTGTAACTAAAATAAGCCCGCTTTTTTTTTCTATCCAATTTCATCTGTCATTGTGCCAAGTTTTTGCTGTCATCTGAAACTGACAATTTGGTAGAGATCTCTATTGAATTGCTTGTATTCGTGTGGTTTCGTACGGCTGCGTACGCTGCGTTCCAACAATTATAGTTCTACCTTTATTTTGTATTATTTATTAAAGGGCCTGTAATATTATACATAGGAACTAAAAACAGGGAAAGAATAATGCAGATGATTTTTTCACCTTTCTCTCTTCTTATATTCCACATGTAATAGATTACAAGATCCAAACAAAACAATGGAAATATAAAAATGTATCAGTGTGTAACACGTTTGGCTATATTTGTTTTAGGGTCATAACATTTGTGTGTTCATCTGATGGTAAATCCTCTAGAAGTAGGTAATCAATTTTTTTCATTATCTATATATTCCAGTTCATAGCTAAGACAGGACAACGTCTGTCGGGTCAGCTAGTATTTCTATATTTATTGTAATGCCTTGTATCTAATAAACAACGTTTTTGGTTTTGCCGTTTTACACATATACACAAACAACGCTGATGGTTTGCTAACGTGTCAATATAGGCGACATAAAATTGGCCGTGTGAAAAACACGGATACTCTAAATTGATTCCGCAAATTTGCAATGACTGGCCTTGCATTATGTTTATTTTCATTGCAAAAGTAAGCCGAATCGGAAGTATAAGGCATTTGAAGTCGAACAGCAAAACATTCGAGATCATGGGAATTCGTGGAATCAAAACGTCTTCGCCTTTATAATTTCCCTTTAGAATAGTTGCTTAGATGACGTTGCTCATGAGCTTTTTTTACCGCTAGTCTGGTGCCATTACAAAGTCGTGGTTGATTCACCTCGCCTCCGATATAAAAAAATACAACCTGGCCCGGAATCGCATTTTGAATGGACGCTCGTTGACGTTTTTGATTTTGGCAGCCAATATAGCACGTTCGGTACACCAAATGTGGTTCTTGTAGTGCTGTGAAATGTTTGGAAAAACTCTTTGGATGAGTTCTTCTACTACTTCTTCTACTAGGTGCGTTCGCGTACAAGTCCGAAACTACCTTTTTAACTATAATTTTCTACCAGATTTGGTCCAAACCTGTTCGCGTATGCACATTTCGGTTAGTTTTGGGTAGAAGAGGTCCAAACCTGTTCGTGTTCGCGTATACACATTTCGGTTAGTTTTGGGTAGAAGAGAGCGCTC
The DNA here is from genome assembly GCA_947049315.1 of Epistrophella euchroma. Lineage (NCBI taxonomy): Eukaryota > Metazoa > Arthropoda > Insecta > Diptera > Syrphidae > Epistrophella > Epistrophella euchroma. The sequence goes on from OX346245.1 coordinate 22,749,284, forward strand.
GTGAAGCCAGGTACGCAGTTCAAGCTAAACTAAATTTTATCCCTACAATTCTTATCTCTACAATCGTTTGCTAAGAGCACAAATGTCAAAATTTATCTGTGAAAGAATGCGTTAAGCATTATTTCGCGTGCTAAATCAAGTGGAGACTTCTTGAATTTAGCGCGTGAACTGCGTACTGCCTAGCTAAATATCCTCGCTAAAAATTATCTTTGGAGGAAATTTGTATGGAAGATAAATTTTAGCGCGATCTGCGTACTAGGCTTGAGAGAGAGAGAGTAAATTATTTTCCCCTTTTTGCAAGATTTTACCAGAAAAATCTCTTTCGGCAGAAAATGGTAAGTTTGGTGTTCTGTCAAAAAGAGGAAAGGAAAAGAAACAACAAAAATAAAAAATGGCTGCTGTTTGTTTACTTTTAATTTTAGTTTGTTTTTTGTTAAGCCTAGTATGCGGATCGGGAAAAGCCAAATTTTATCTCTACAATTCTAATCTCCACAAAAACGTTGGAAAAATCGCGCAAAATCAATATTTTTCTTCTTTTTTTTCTTTTTGTAAAATTATCGATAAATAATAGTTATTCGTGTTTATCGTGCAAAATTATTGACCTGTCAAAATTTTTCCCGCAAAATAATGCTTCGAACATTATTTTTCCTGGCAAAATTTAGTGGAGACTTCACCCTAAAGCGGGTACAAACGTCAAAATTTTGCGTGTGAACTGCGTACTGCCTGGTAAAAAACTGAAGACAAAATTTGTCAAGGTACTAGGCTTTAGAAGTGAATTTTTTCTTTGTTTTCATCTTATATTTTTTGATAAACTACTGAAAAAAATTGAAAGAAAGTTCAATTTAATTTGTTTACTTCAATTTTAATAAAGACTTTCAGTAAATGTATTCCAATGTTGTGGTTTTGTTTAGTTTTTCTTTTGTTTACTTTTTCGTGACGTTTAAAATCTGTCAGACATTTTTGGTTCACTTCACAGCGTTCGTGTATTTTTGGACTGTTTCCATTCTTTGAGAGAATTTCATCCCCACTCCACAAAATTTGATAATTTTCCAGTACATAGGTACATCTTTTAAAAAATGAAAACATAAATTTGGTTTTTGCTTACATTTTGTTCCTAATACTGCGTTTTCATTAGACCTGAAATGAGGTAATTTGGCAAATTACAAAAAAAGTGTTTACATTTCAAATTTCCTAATTTTGGTTCAATATTTAATTCGTAGTTGGTGAATCAGCAAACATTTGAAGAGATAATTTACATATATTTTGTTTTTGTAAATTGTGAACGAGGGTTACCGAGATTCGTAAACACTTCTGTTTTGTTTTTGTAAATTGTGACAGGCAGTTCACTGAGATTCTCAAAGATGCGCAATATATTACCTTCAATATGTGAACTGTGCATTCGAAGTGTTTTATTAAAATCAAAACATTTATAAGTAATTTTATTTTTTTTTTCATATACTTTTCTAATTAAAAAATTTCTTCTTTTATTTTTTTTATATAAAAAAAAAAAACACTAAACAAATTAAAATTTAAGTTTTTTTTTATCATGTTCTACATTAAATATTCATGAGGAAGATTACAAAAACCGTTGAAACGTTACATTGTTTATTCAAAATATTCGGGTAATATTTTCTGAATTGGCTGAAATATTATTTAATTTTCAAGTTTCTGAAGGTATCTATAGATAAACCTGGAATAATAAAAATCCTTTGTTCAAATTCGTGTGGTTTATTTTAAAAAGAGGTTCAAGATCTTCGAGAGACCACAAGCAGGCTTTCACTACAAGTGAATTAACTTATGAAAACCATTAATAAATTAACTAACTTCTGTTCTTACCCACTAAGTTGCGTTCAACTTTCGGAAAAGTAAAACGTTCGATTTGAACTTCGGTTTGTTGCTTTGGTGACCAAGAGTCTTTCTGACAGCAAATTGGAGTAAGCTTGTCTGAGCTACAAGATATCTCATTCCCCATATTCCTTCTGATATCGTTTAAATAATAATTTAAAAATAAACTTTATGAACATTCCACATTCCGCTCATTTGCATTCAATTCCACACTTAAACCATTATAATCAAAACATGGCACACATAGTTACTTTGTAGAACTGGTTATTACGATCAACACTAAGGCTGTTTGCCTTAAAATCACAATATTCAAACAAATGTAAACAACAATAATATTTTTTTATTTTTAAATGTTACTTTTCGGAAAACTTTTTCTCTCGAATCTCATCATTCAAATATATTAGGTACACGAACACGAGTAATCAAGATGGAAATTATTTTAATCAAGTTGATTTTTTGCATACAAAAAATTGACCCCATTAATAAAGTCCTAGAAAAATTTCGACGAAAAAACTTAAAAAATCATCCAACCATACCAATGAACAGTACGTTTCTAACTAAAATAAATATTTTATCGACTATCATCAACAGCCACTCTGTTCTGTAAATAAGAAAGATAACTGATTAGACAACCAGCAGCCAATAATGGTAGGAAGGTACATTCAAAATGTGGTTTGTATAATTTAATTAAGTTTATTCATTGATATTATGTATATGTGTATAAATACTGCCCTTTGGAACTTGATTTAAGAAAAATTAAATATTTTGAAAGAATATGAATTAATTGAAGACTCGACAACACCCGAAGCCTATTAATTTACCATACCAGAGCAGTAATGTACAAATGTCCGTTGTCGCCTTAGTTTTAACTAGTGTTTGTCAATTACAATGTTTAAAGCTATATGGTAAATTGAGCTTTAATTTTTTTTTTAACAGAAAAAAAAATATTAATTAAATACTTATTAATTTTATTAAAATACTAGCTGGCCAAACCCGGCCTCAGTAAGAAAATCGTAAAAAAATAGTAAAATAAAGGCTCAACTGTATACAAAATTTTTTGCAAAAAGTGCAAAAGTGAAAAACTTTTTGCAAAATTTATAGCAAAAATATCCTTAAAGATATCTGCAAAAAATTGTGTTTGGTCTGTGAAATCAATCTGAAAAGATATTATCAAACACAATCTTCTTACGCTTTTTCGCACACAAGCGTTTCGTATTGAAATGCAATATGCCTGTTTAGTAACGTGAAATTTGTGAAAATTTGCAAAAATTTTCACGTTATCAAACAGACAAAATGTTGTGTCAAAATTTTAAAGCAATGATGTCATATAACAGATGTCTTAGTCACAGACGTCAATAAGACAGATATCAAAGTCACAGATGACAATGTGACAGGTGCCAAAGTGAAAGATGTCGAGGCGACAGATGTCAAAGCATCAGATGTCAAAATGACAAGTGACAGATATCGAAATGGTAAGTGACAGATGTCAAAGTGAGTTATGTCAAAGTGGTATATGTCAAAATGACAAGTGATAGATGTCAAGGTGACAGATGTCAAAGTGACAGATGGAAAAGTGACAGATGTTAACGGGCTACTAAGTGATATATAGATATTTTTTTTCGTAGAATAAAACGTTAGAATCCACATGATGTAGTGAATACACACAGCTTGCACAGAGATATGATATTTATTCAAAACCTGCCTGCCTCTTTTTGCAAACACAGGCATATTTGCTTTGGGGTAGCGCGATGCAACATTCGCCGGAGTACCCATTCACATTTAGTGAATTAGCAAAAACAAAATAAAATGTAAGGAAAACCTTACATAAGGTGCACAGTAGCCAAGAGTGCATTTCGATTGAAGGAAATGGACTCTTGGAAGCACAGCACCTACGGTCATGGGTTTATCTGCCAAAGATACGCCGGACTAGATGTGACCACTGACTACTTACCACCCGTAATAGATTTAAGGAAGAACTTCTCGGTTTTAATACCCAAAAGACATGGTTGGAAATACAACTTACTACTCAGTGAGCGGGGTATCCCCTTCTACACTGATGGGTCACAAATGGAAGAAGGAACAGGAGCTGGGGTGTTTTGTAAAGCTCTTAATATTAGAGAATCATATAAACTTCCAGATGAGTGTAGTGTGAGTGTCTTTCAAGCTGAGATTTATGCTATCGAAAAGGCAGCCGAAATCATCCACAGGAACAGATTGAGCTCATCAGAGATCACATTCTTCGTGGACAGCCAAGCTGCTATCAAAGCATTATCCAGTGAGACCTTAAGATCCAAAGCAGTAGCTAAATTTGTATTTGTATTTATTTGTTTTAAAACGCTTACAAAGTAGGACATTCTTATAAAGTGTTGAAAGCCTTTAAATTAATTTAAGAATACGAGTGTAACTATCTTAAAGAATAAAAAAAAAATGAATAAAAAAAAGACAAAAGATAAATGACCAATTAAATTATCAATGATTTGCCAAATAGTTTAAAAGTAAAAATTTAAATCTTTTTGTGCTTCTTATACTTCTCATCACAGTGGGCAGAGAGTTCCAAAGGCGTATAACATGGACAAAAAATTGACGCTCAGTAATAAGAAAATTATATCGAACGAGGGAAATTCAGTTTACGGTGTAGATAATCAGGCTGTTGTGTTTGAATGATTTCATGAAGATAGCTTAGTGAGCGAAAGTTTAATAAGTTGTCTAAGCTACAACCGGAAATACGAATTGCAAATGACGATACGTGGTCATAACGTCGTAGATTGAAAACATAGCGGGCAATGTTGTTATATGCAACATTGAATTTGTGGCTAGTTGCAGAGTCGAAGTTGCAAAAAATTTCGCATCCATATAACACAATAGGTAGTACAAGCACTTTGGCAAGAAGCATTTTAGTTTTTGTAGGAACGAAACTTCGAGTGACCTGAAGAACACTCAAACCACAATACAGTTTTCCAATTGCACTAATTAGATGTTCGTTCCAAGTGAGGGTACGATTAAAAACTATTCCCAGAATTCTAGCACTGCTGACATATTCTACGTTTTCGTCCTTAAGCTTTAATGGGCTTAGGTCAGAGAAATTAAAGATTTTTCGATAAATGGGGAGGGCAGTTGATTTGATAGGGTTTAACCAAAGATGGTTTTCTTTTGACCAAAGTGAAATGAGAAAAAGGTCCTCATTCATTAATGCTACGGCATCATTCTTCATCCCAAAGGGTCGACTTATCAAGAGCTGCACATCATCAGCGTATAAATGAATCAGACAATGTTTAACAACCTGTGCTAACTCATTTATGTAGAGTGAGAAGAGGATAGGTCCAAGGATAGATCCCTGTGGCACTCCAGCTAAGACATTGAGGAAGGTAGATGAGTGTCCGTTCTCCATCACGCATTGTGGCCTTCCGCTTAGGCACGAACGAATCAATTTACAGGACTCTAAGGAAAACCCAAAGCAATTACGCATTTTTTTCAATAAAATTAAATGGTTAACAGTGTCAAAAGCCTTTGAAAAGTCCAAGAGCGTTAGAAGTGTAATGTGATCACTGTCCATTGCGATTCTTATTTCATCAGTGACAAAAAGTAAGGCGGATTTGCAGCTACGCTGTGGTCGCCCGGAAACCAGACTGACAGCTAGTTAACAGTTTGTTATTTGTTAAGTACTTTTGTATCTGTTTCAGAATAGTTTTCTCAAATACCTTTGAAAGAAACGGGAGAATAGCAATTGGCCGGTACTCTGTACCAACACCTGCATACTTTTTAGGGACAGGAATAATTTTAGCTTTCTTCCATTCTAAAGGGAACTCAAAAATGGTTAGAATACTATTAAAAATGTGGCTAATAAAGCGTAATATGTAAGGAAGCAATAGTTTTACAAACTTAGGTTCGATTAGGTCGAGACCAGTAGCATTCGATTTAATTGATATTATTGCCTCAACTATGTCTTCCTCTCGTATTAACATGAAGTTGAGGGAGCTGTCGATACTGGTTGATTCCTCTTCAATAAAGGAAAGGAATCAATAGATGTGGAAAATTAGAAGACGTTGGATCTGGATGTGAACTTTTTATTGAGAGCATCACAATCGATGTCATCAGCTTTCCTCGTAGATTGCTTCCCGATACCGATTTCACGCAGTTTTTTCCACAACTTTCTGCCAGAAACTAAGGGACCCAGTCTGTATTAATAGTAAATCCTTTTTGCCGTTCGAATCATTACGACGACTTGATTGCGTAGTCTGTAATAAGATTTGTGGAAATGCTCCAGCTTATATCGCCTCCATTGACTGTAAGCGGCATCTCGTTGCAGCATCAGAGCAGAGATGTCACCATTCAGCCAAGGTGGAGCCATATGCTTAACCAACTGGGTTTTCAAAGGAACATGAGCATCAAAAAGTTGATTGACGTTATGCCGAAAAATGTCGTGACTTACTGAATAATATTTGTAACACTAACCAAGTCAAACTCTGCTGGATTCCTGGACATAGCAATATAGAAGGGAATGACATAGCAGACACACTGGCAAAGGGTCAATGACAAATAGAGACAGTAGAAGCCAATTAGATACGGGACCAGACGTCACGATCGGCGTAATCAAAAAGAAAATATACTTTATAATAATAGATATAAATAAAATAAATTTGGTGGCACAAACGGCTCATGAAGAACCAGGGCCTATTGACTTCCGAACGGCTAAGGTGAGTGGCACTTTTCTATGACAAGATATACTCTTGGAGGATTTGTCACTTCCTCGCAAGAGGTAGTAGCTCCGAAAAAAAACTTTAAGTGGAAGCGGCTGGTATTGAACTCCAGACCTCTGGCATGACAGTCCAACGCACTATCCATTACGCCACGGGCTACTACTAATAATGAAAGAGCAAATCATTAATCAATAACTCCTGGATATCTAGGAACGATTGCGCAATCTCTAGAAGTTTATGGCCTAGAAATAATGAAAAGGAAGCTCAGTATATTTTATCGCTGAGTAAAATGATCTTGATAGGTGTACTGACGGGACATTGTGCCATTGGCATAATGGCCACTAGATTGGGTGTCTACGCACCCGATTTCTGTAGGAGCTGTGACGCTGTGAGGATGTTGAAGAAATAGAAACCATTAAACAGCTGCTCAGCGACTGCCCAAACCTCTAAACAAACCGCCTCCGTTACTTTGGAAACAGGTTTGTTGTAAAACTGGACGATCTACCGCAGGTCTCGATGGCAAACATGAGAAAATACATAGATCCCGCCATAGAACGACCTACCCTCATTGAGGTATCAAATAAGAAGTATACAGTTTTGTAGGTAGCGTAAAGGTAGCGTAAAGTGGTAAAAGCATATAAAAGGAAATTTTATTTGCAAAAATATATAATGGGTGCTTTTTTTTTTAAATCTCAATTTCCGTAGGGGAAATTAGGGTAAACAAAAATTTAAGTCTAGAATCTATTATCTAAACGAAAACTGATAAAGAGTTGGTTTTTATGCGATAGAATCTTATATTATAAAAAAGTCATGGATACATAAAAAATGTGAAAAAAAAACTACAACTCGAGATATTAACGTTTGAAAGCAAAAATGTGAAAAATATACGTTGACGAAGAAAATTACCATAAATAAGGGTTATATTTTCCGGAAATAGGTTTTATATTTTTAAAAAGCAGGTAAGAAATAAATTGACCTGTATTTGCCAAATTTTCAATTTAACTTCAATTTTTATGCTAAGTGAATTTTTGAATATTTTACATTTTTTTTCATCAATTTTTGCCGGTTTTAAATCGTAATTAATGCCGTACAATTGCATCGTAAGAACAAAGGCGTACTATGGATAATTTAGGAAAATAAACATTCATCAAAAGAACATTAAGGCATCTACTGATTAAATAAAAATACAATACAAGAACTCTCGAATATATAGTTTTAAAATTCTGAAAGAAATTTAACATAAACAAATAATTTTTATTTCTGAACCTGAGAAAATATATCAATATGAGAACTATACTTAAAAGCTATTTATTATAAGCCTTTTAGAAGGTAAATACCTATTAATTTTATTGGAACTTCAATTCTATTCCTTTACCAACTAGGTATAAAGATATCTTCTGGCCTTGGTGCAATTTCAAAATGTAAATAACCATCCACATCATCCAATTCCTGTGACCGAAATTTTGCTATCAGAGTTCCTTTACCAGGAACATGTGCAATATATTTAAAATTCAAGACCGCTGTTTCTCCAACAGGTACTTCAGCAATCTTAAAAAAATTAGAAGAAATTATGAATTGTACTGCTTTTTTTTAAATTTGAATTACCTCAAATATCAACGATTTGTCAATTCCTGGTCCTTGTATATAGAACACACCATTTTTCAGTGGAATAGGAAGGGGATTCGTTAGTCGAACAACAACATCCACAGGTTCTTGGGCTATAGCATTACCCTGGAATGTGAATTTTATATCTGGCTTGCGTAAACGAAAATCGTCTTGGTCAAAGTATTCCCATTTTGTGCCCAGGACCTGTCCTGAGCAAGAGATTTTAAAAGCGGCCTAAAGAAATGCATATACATAAATATAATTTAAAAAATTAATTTTTAGATTTTGAACATAGCAAAACTCACTTCTGGAAGAAGTTTCGCATAGTAATCGTCAAAAGTGACTTCCATTGTGACATTTTCCGATGAATCGGGATCTAGATTCACCTTGAAACTCATTGATTTTACTTTGGAATTATTGCGACCAGTGTAAAGTACTGTGTCAGCATTAAGATGTACCAAAGCTACGTGTGCCATTTCCTTGGATGTGTTCGTAATCTTTACGACAACTTTGAAGTTCTCTCCTATTTTAATATCATCATTAAGGTGCATTTCGAATTCAACATCCCTAAAGTTATCATTCAAATAGCAACGGCTAAATGCATTTTCACATAGAGACAAGGCTTTCGCCATAATTTTACGTTCTTCTCTGGATTTTTCTGCAAACTTGTACGTATGTGTGATATCTTCCCGATCGTATGTACCCACAGCTTTGGTGCTTATGAAATAGCCAACTGTCGCATCCTCCTTTCCTATGGGCTTAAGTGGTTGAGTAGGTCCATTGTAACGCCAATAGACTTTATCTGCATTAACTTCCGAATACAAAAATCCACAATCATAAGATCGACGAATTTCTCCATGTTTAACAGCAACTACTGGAGCTGGTCCGCATTGATACTTTTTACCTGACCGTTCCTGAGGAGTAGCGTCAACAGCCTGCCAGCCTCCGTAGGACCCAGTTGGCCCTACACCCAAATCAGGTCGTTCCATCCACACTTCGTTCCATACATGAAAATTCCAAATAGAATCTGATTTCCCAGTGCTATTTTTCACTTCCCTATTGTGTTCATCGATCCAAATATCTACCGTCAAACTGGCTTCACCATCATGAGCGGATGAGAAGTTTGTGACAATTCGTGATGGCATACCCAAAGCCCTGGCAATTGTTGTAAGAACTCCTGCGAAATTCCAACACTGTCCAAATTTAACTGGTGTGTTAGTTGTATAATATTCTTGAAGTATTTCCGCTGAACCAATCCACATTCCTGGTGCAGTGCCACCTGAGAAATTTTCCGTCCAATTACCCACCATAACTCCGTAATCATCATTCGAGTTAATGGCAGCAGATAGGGCTCTGGATACTATGATGGGGTCTCCTCGATCTTGAGATAAAACCTTTCCCACTGAAGCAATTAGTTTTATGGAACATTCCAGAATATCCTGCTCGAATTGTCCAACCTTCCAAATTGACGGTTGAAATCGATTATAAGAGCCTTTCCAAATAAGGGTTGTGTCATTCAAAACATACTCATTTCTTTGATCTTCATTATCCAAGAACACTTGGTCATCTGGACACCATGGATTGAATAGAATATAAATTGGATTCTGTAGAGCATGCGATCGTGATGAACCTCCCATATGTACTGTATCGATGTACATTTCCCATTTTGTTACAGGACATCTAACAGCGGGTTTAATCAGTACTGACATAGTATTATTATTGGCATAGTCAATGATAACACCCCAGCTGCAAATATCATCAAGACTCCTAATCTCATTTGAAGGTGTAATTCTAATAAGTGTTCCATGTCCTTGACTTGCTAAGTCATCATCGAAAACCTTAAATATAAAACGGATGGCATCCGTCATTGAGTCATAAGGACGATTTAATGTTATATTGAGTCGAAATGGGTCTCCTCGACGGACGATCAAATATTTATTGGACGACACAAATGGCTTAGTATGGTGCTTAATTGAATTTTCATTGAGACACATGTCTACATCAAGCACTTTCAAGACATCTTCACAAGGCGTATCTAGAGATATAGATTATTTCGATTAATGATTAATTTTATTTTTAAATAAGTCAATATATAATAATCACAAAAGGCTTGAATTGCGCATATAAGAAGAAATTAGCTAAAACAAAAACTCGTTGAATTGGGAGTCAGTTTCGTTTTAAGAGCTAGAAATTTATAGTTGTTTGAAAAGCATATTAACATGGTGGCTCCACCCGAAAGATTTCATAGAATACTGTATTGCATGTTATGAAAATTGCTCATGAAGGCTACTAATAGTATTCTTTCTTACCACATATTGATTTGATCATAGAAAACCATGAAAAGCATTCTTTGAAGAAGCAATTTTCCCTTTGACATTATTGTGGGTCTGTTTGAATTTTTTTTTTTAATTTACCTAATTAATATTAATTAATTGTAGGTGCCAAAAGGAAGTTTTAGTTTCTTGTGGATTCAAATAAAATTAGAAATAAATCAATTCTTTTAACTTCAATATTTGCCCTGTGAAATTTTTGAGACAAATGAAATAGTAAGCTATGAAAATGCCCAACCAACATTTTATTGTATACTATCGCTCTTTCTTTCTATCAAAGTGATAGATGGTAATCTATGAAATATTTCAGGTGGAGACCCGGTGTAAAGGAGAAATGATTACAATTTATGAGTGACCTTATTTATTGGAACCACCCTAATGTATGTTAAAAATATAGATCAACACAAAAGAGCAAGGCAATCTACTTAAAACGACATTGGGAAAAAATGCGCAATAGGATATACATAAATTAACAACAAGCCTTAGAAAAAATATGCCTAAGGAGCATAGGTACCATAGTCTGGTCACGTACAGACAAATTAAACTAATTTTCTGTTATTAAAAGGCTGTTATTTTCGAAACATTGATTAGATAGGTCATGTATTAATTTTTTTCAAAAGTTTGTACATTAGTCTTCGATTTTTTGCTAAAAATTTAAAGGTATTCTTTTGAATTAAGAAAAGGTGTCACGTACAGACGGTTCGAGTCAACCAATGTTCTACATTGTTACCTTAATATTTAGATTTCAGCAAAACTATTATACATCGATCGAAAATTTGTAAGAACCGAATAATAAGGTAGTAGCCGTGGTGTGATGGTTAGTGCGATGGACTGTCATGCCGGAGGTCTAAGGTTCGATCCCCAGCCTCGCCACCTATTTATTTAAAAGAAAAAACGGCTACTGCCTCTTGCGAGGAATTGACAAATCCTCCGAGAGTATCTCCTGTCACAGAAAAGTGCCGCTCGTTAGCCGTTCAGATTCGGCAATAAATTGTAGGTCCCCTCCATTCCTGCAGACACGCACACAGGAATGGTTGAGAGTTGTAAGTCACTAGGCCCTAGTTCTTCATGAGCTGTTGTGCCATCAAATTTATTTATTTGTAGAATAATAAGGAAGAATCAAAGTTAGCATTTATGAGAAAAAAATATTTAAAAGGCTCATCCTTATATTTTTATGAATTTTTTAATGGGTTGTCACGTACAGACAAATTGCGTCACGTGTCTGACAGAGTTGAAATTAACGGTTTTTAAGAGCTGTTATTTAATAGTTAACAACCGTTTTGTCTTCTGATAGGCTATGAATTTGGTACTCTTTCCTTTTTTTGTCAATGGCCGCGTTCAACAGCACATTTGACAGTTCTGAACTGTCATTTTTAGAGCTTCTGATTGGCCAGCAGTCATAAAAATTCAGTTGACGTCGATTGACATTTAGTTACGTTTCTTACGTTTTTTTCTGAATTTTCAGATGAAAAATTCTATCTGAAAATTCAGATGACAGCTAAAAGCAACAAAAAAACAGTTCTTGATCCAGTTTTTTTTTTTTTTTGGTGTGCGTCTGGGTCTCGTATCGCTTTTCGAATTTTGATTTTAAAGTGCAAAAAATAATAAAAACGGAATAAATAATTTCAGACTTTTTTGTGCGTTCAGTGTTACGTTTTTCAGAACTGAATTTTTAGATCTGTCAAAAACGCGGTGATGAACGTGGCCAATTTTAATGTATTGGAAAGTCAAAATTCTGGGTATTGGTTTCGGATTTTCCGATTGAAAAAATGTCCTTTTTAGTGTCTTTTTTTGTCAGATATTCATGAGGCTGAAAGAAAAATCATAATTAAAAGTCATCTGATGTTATTACTCCCAAAATAAATATGAATAAAACTCAAACACATCATATTAATTGTATGTTCAATTAAAATTATTGTTTATATGCCGTCAGCTTGCTTCAAACATGCATTAACATTAAAAAATCGAAAATTTGAGAGTTCTCATTTTTCATGGAATGCTCCCTAAGGACTTCGAGAAATAACTTAGCAATGCTAATTGAATGCTAAGTTAAATTCGGGAAAAATCTTACGTAGAAAAAGTTGGTGTGGTGTAGTAACCTACACACAATATGTCATGCGTTAGGTTTAAAAGAGCTCAGTTACAAATTTTTAGCTTTTTAGGGAAAATGAAAAAGTAGAAAACTCAATTACAAGAAATTTGGGTTTGTTTGTAGTATAGCCGAATTTTACTTAAACAACATTTTAAGTTTTCTAGTTCTTAAGTTTTATTAATCTGATAGGTTTTATATTGCATACATACAAACAAAGAAGTTGTGGATTTTAAGGATGGTTTGGCTTTGTTCCCTAAACAAAGAACAAATTCGAATTTTTCTGGCATCAACTAATGCAGGATATTAATCAGTTTCAATAAAACAGTTTTGGTATTTTTAAACTTTACCAGAAACGGCTGATAAATTTTCTGAGATCAGTAACCACATTTAACATAAAAACCAACTAATTTATTTATTTAAAGATTATACTCAAATTTTTCTGTGAATAATTTCAGAATTTTCTGTGAATAATTTACAAAATCATGAGTTATCAAGTCACACCCTTAGCAATGAATACAGCTTGCCAACAGGTATGCCAATGATGCGGCATGTAAACGAGGTCTGATGTGACTTAAGATTAGAAAGATCGATCGAAAGCACAAAAAAAAATAATTTTGATTACATAATACAAACTGCCTTTATGAACTGGACAATGGACACAAATTAAACCCTGCAGCAAATTCCGGAAATTTCACAAACGAATAACATTTTAGATTGAAATTTGGCGTGCCTTTAAATACCTACATACAAGAGTACAAATTTTACACCCTTGTTTTTTTTTATTGTAAGATTTCCTTAAATATGCATTTATTTTGTTGTTGAAGTTGTTCAGGAAAATATTGGGCTTTTAAACTTTTAGGGCCAGTTGTACACGTGGTTCAGTATTTAACCTGTTGCGTTGTTCAGGAAATTTTATTAAATGCATTTAAGACAAGCAACTATTCTTTTAAATATTTTAATAATAAGTAATAAATTGATATTTACAATCAGAAGATGGATCTATGAAGCCGGTTACTGGCGCAAAGCCAAATGGATTCATAAATGGATTCATCCCTGGTATGTTTGGAATGTAATGTTCCATAGTTATTTCTTTTAAATGATTCCCCAATTAATATATCACAATAAAAGAAAGAAAAAAAACACAAAATTTTTAACACAAAGTTACTCGCAATTATTTAGTCAAAAAATTAATTTTTTTTTCTTTAAAACTAGCAGTATAGTGAATTGAATAAAATATTGGCAAACATTAAAATCCAAACTCAAAGAGCACTGATATTTATACCACGAATATACAGCAAGGACTGAATGACTAAATTATACATCATGTACAATGTACATAATACCTATATCAGAAACTGTAATCAGTAAAATTACTCCAGTTTGAGAACATATAATATTCAAAACATTGCTCAGATGGGTCTGCTCGTAGATATCCACCATCATTATACCATCAACCAAAAGTTTAGTTAAGTTTAAGGCAGTATTATATATGTGAGTACCTACACAAACATGACTAACATAGCACCATGCAGCACATTATATAAAATTCATACATGGAAAGCACAGTTTAAGCTTAAAAATACAATTCGAAATAAATTGATTAATAAACCTTTGAAATTGTTTTTTTTTTTTTTACAAATCTTAAATTTATTAGATTTTCAAGATTTTGAAATCAATGGGATCTTTTGAACTTCACTTGACTTGTTTGTGTTCGTTTCGTCTTAAGATTTTTCCGTCATCAATTCGTACTACATATAACATCATTCAGCGTTTGTTCAATTCCAACGACAACTTCAGATATTTTAAATTTTTGATGATCGGTTTTCCAAAAAGGTCGCTTAATCTTCAGAACTATTGTTTATCAAACACAAATATTTTGATCAAAATCGTTAGAGCCTTTTTCATAACGATTGTATTGCGGGCGGGTAGATTTGGCTATTTATAGTTTTCCAAACGTTTTTAGTATTAAGGAAAAAAAAGATGAAGAGGTAGGTATATAATAGCAACTCTTCCATCACTAATGGACATTAAATATATTAAAATATACTCTTAGGTAATATGTGTATCCGCCTCGAAAAATGGCAAGTTTTTGCTAAGTTTAATCAAGGCCCTGGAAAGTTTTCAGTAGGAAATATCTAGACGAGGAAAACTTGTCAAATACTTGGCAATGCCGAATGGGGTAATTTTTACTATCCCATCAGAAATACCCACTTTATATGAAAAATAAAAACTTTATAAACAACATATACAATGGTATGAAACATTAAAGTATATAAAGTTATTCTTTTTCAACATTTAAATATTAGCCCCGTGGCGTGGTTAGCTTATCGGAAAGTCCCAAGATCGAATCACAAATAATCCAACTTCTTTTTTGTCTCTCGAGGCAAAGTGGTACATAACTGGCAAGGGCCTAGCTGATTTCTAGTAATCCCAGCTAAATCCTTGTTAGAAACTATGTAAAACTTTCTAGAAGCTCATTAAGAACTAGGTCATTTTTCTAGGTGGGTAGATACGCTTATAAATCTTGTTTCGGTCTCGTCTCGATTTGTCATTTATTACATTGTGAATCACATTTTACCAGTAACAGTGATGGTGATCTGAGTGCTGCCCCATTCTTGGAAATGAGTTATCATACAATGTGGTAATTTTTATTATACGAAACAGAAAATTATGATACACAAATAAAAATCTTGATTCATGTGTAATGTTCGAAGTTCTGGCATTGCCATATTCTTTCCTACACAGTTATGTGTTATATGTTCTAATTTTTGTTCATACCTACGAAACAGAAATGTTCATATAAATTTATTATTTATTTATTTTCGGTTGAACGGTTTGGCCGCTAGAGCGCCAAAAGTTCGTATTTTTTAGAAAAAACTGTTTTCTCGTTATTTTTAACTTATAACTTTAAAACTATATTTTTAATTACAAAAAGCTCGGATTATTATAAAAAAAAAATAAATTTGATGGCACAACAGCTCATGAAGAACTAGGGCCTAGTGACTTACAACTCTCAACCATTCCTGTGTGCGTGTCTGTAGGAATGGAGGGGACCTACAGTTAATTGCCGAATCCGAACAGCTAACGAGCGGCACTTTTCTGTGACAAGAGATATTCTGAGAGGATTTGTCAATTCCTCGCAAAGGGCAGTAGCCGTTTTTTCTTTTAAATATGTAAATAGGTGGCGAGGCTGGGGATCAAACCTTAGACCTCCGGCATGACAGTCCATCGCACTAACCATCACGCCACGCACCAACCATCTGTTGGTTGATGAGAAATAGATAAACTGTCACTTGGCTTGGAAAGTAGGTACTCAGGGCATGGCCCGGATTGTTGAGAATGACTTTAGATCTATAGCGAAAAGCGCAATACACATTCGCGGTCAAATAGTTCCTGCCAACCCCACCACGCTGTTTCAAAGAACGACCGTTGCCGAAGAGTCTGAAGAAAAGTTGGAAGAATTCCTTACATATAAACTAAGTCCTTACCCATCATATTTGTTTGATGAGACTGGCATGAGGAAGGGAACGAAGTCATCCTTCTACAAATTCTTCGAACCTAAAGAAAACATAGCTCTTGAAAAGTGCAAATTTGTCATTGATGGTGGGTTTTTATTACACCGTGTAATAAACGACGGCGAACTCTGCCGTCACAAGCAAAAAGGGAGTATCTCCATTTTTGTAGCTTTGAGATAAATCCATTTTACTGTTTTAAATTAATTTTTGTTTTAAATTTAAAAAAATGATTTGTTTATAAAAAAAAACTATGTTATTTTATGGTATTCATGAATTTAAGTTATTTTAGTTATTTGTTAGAGAAAATTGACTTGCGCGCTTTTTGCTTAGTAAAAACACCTAAGCAATGGAGATGCGCCTTTTTTTTGCAGTAAAGAAATCTGCAAAATATTACTTTAAATTTTAATGAAACGGATTTCATAAAAATAAATTGAGTTATGTGTAGTTAATTCTACTTCAGTGGAACGGTAGCGGCAGTGTTTTGTTTTGTGGTCCACTCACAAGTTGTAAGACACTTCTCGTCAATACCCTTATGAAAACTGTTGTGAACGTTTGTGGTGACGCCAGCCCGACGAGATAAGGCCACATATGGTTTTACCTCCATTTCTAAAAGAGGTGTGTCCGTGTGGCCTTATTGAAATTATTGCTGCGAAATAACGCCCGTCGCGTCTTATTTCGTGTTTGGAAAATCCTGAAATTGTCTTCCTGTTATCCTATTGAGTTTAAGCCTGAAGAACAGGATTTGACGATTATTTGCAGGCAAGCAGAATTTTAAATTTTGATAAATGGATTTTCGAAATACCTACAGAGTTTTGTAAAGAAAGTTTTAATAACATGTGTATAGTAATAGTGAATATTCATCTTAGAAAGCTCTGCAAATAAAAAAAAATGTGCAGTTTTTTTATTTTTTGTAGAGCTTTATAAGCTGAATTTACAAAAACTGAATTATTCAAAATTTTTAAAGTTCATTTAAAACTCAGTTTTGTGAATTCAGCTTATAAAGCACTGCAAGTAATGAAAATAATCGACATTTTATCATATTCATTGATTTGTTTCTCCATGTGTATTGTCTTATGTCGTTTTTCTTTTGCAAATAGGGATTTTGATCCCTATAGGGATCTTGGCAAAAGAAACGCAGATTGGATTTGTTTTTTGTTTGTAAATGTATGTGTGGGATGTCAAATTTAATTTTGTCAAAAATAATTTTAATTTAATAAAGCACAAAATAATTTTGATAGGCAAAGAATCAAAAACGGAATGCAAATGAAATAGAAAATCACAGAATCACAGAATCACACAAAAGCACAAAATGACGTTTTATAAATAGTGTGTGTGCAAGTGCGTGTTTCATGTAGGTGTAAATCTCTCAGGCAGGGATTGATTTTTTTTGGTTGAATGTAATGCAAAAACTTGTCCGGGATCAAAAACCCTCACAGGGATCAATTTTTTTTGGCTGAAAGAAAAACGACATTAGTGTGTAATAAAGCGCATGAACCAATAAAGTTCTAAGACACACAGGCAGATCATTTTGGCACATGGGCCCTTTTTGCTTAGGAAAAGAGCAAAAAATGGATATGTGCCAATTTTCACCAGTGATTTTGAGCCTTTTACAGTTGGAAATAGTTTTTTCTTTTTACACCCAAAAATAAGACACTGTAAAACGTATCCAAAACTGATTCAAACTCAATTTCCTAATTTTTTGTTTGTGTTTTTTTCGGTGCGCTCTAGCGGTCAAATCGTTCAACCGAAAAATATATGTTAGGAAATGTAGGAAGTTTAATTTAGTTATTTTAACTGTGCATACTTGTTTTTCACAAAAAGTTCATATTTTTATGACTTATGATTTCGCAAAAAACTAAAAAAAGGTTGTAAATTTTGAGGTTTTTCGTGATTTACGTTGTGAAGCCATATCAGTGGCAAGTAGCAAAGTTGAAATTCGGATTCAGCATCCCCGAAAAAAAAGAACGATTAAGAAAAAAACTTCTTTATTTTTTTCCTCACCAAAACACCATTTGACTGGACTATAATATCATTGCCCGCTTTCCGGGTCTCTATCCGCTAGGCTATATCCAATCTTTTTCAAATAGCATATATTTTATTTAAATGTTTCAGTTTTACAAATATTTAACAGGTGAGGGTTTAAAATTTAAAATTACGTTTTTTTATATAAGATTTAAATGCCTGTTAATGCTTTATGAAATCGGCTAGTTTGAAATATTCTTAAAATAGCTTACAGTTATTTGTTTCCCTTTCCCTTTTCATTTTCTTTTTGCATTAATATATGATTTTTTTGATTCAAAACGTCCTTTAGACCTCAAAAATTATATAATTATGCAGTTTTTTCCTAAGGCTTTAGAAGATAGGTATGTTCATATGTATTTTCAGTAGTTCTCTGGATACTTGATTAAAGATCTGCGGAACAATAACTATAATTTGTTATCGGCAGGGCAGCATTGCATAAGTTATTAAGCCTTGATGCTTGATATTTATAAGAAGCCGTTTTCTCTTCTCGCATAAAATAGATGTTTATAATATTGTCCGATTGCTGGTTATTGAATAATATATTCTTCGAGAATATTCAGTTCGAATAGTTATTTTAGTTTAACAGTCTAAGTTGTTTGTAAGTTGCTTTTTGGTTTCTTACCCGTAAAAGACTCAAAATTAATAAATCCTTAAAATTGGGATACACATTTTTTTTTCTTAAAAACTTTAAAACTTTAAAAATAAAGAAACTATCGATTTTCATAATTTTGTTTTCATAAATTAAAATTGTTTGCAGAATTGGGCTGAATATCAGAAATTGTCTAATTTATTATTATTTCTAATTGAATATTGATTTGTAAGGATTTATTATTATTTAAGCTCTATTCATACTGCCCTGCTAACTACAAATATATATATTTTTTTTAATTATTTAAGGTTTTGTTTTGCAATTTTTTTAATACGAAGCTATAAAACTATCATTCTAAATTACCCCTAAGAAAAAAACTCCCCGGGAGACGTATTCGTTCGGGAGTACAGAATACTCCTATTCTGACTTCCCCAATAGAATATGTTTACCTTCGATAGCGGTAATGAGAGTTCTCAATGTTCGTATGTACTTGACATATGAACCACATTGTAGATACAAAATAATTTATTCCCGGGAAAATTTCGCCGGAAATTATTATTTAGAATTGGGCTGTATTTTGAATAAAAAAAAGATGTATTTCGATTATTTAATTACTAAAATAGCAAGATACAGCTTCAGTTGTTAATAAAAATCATCTCAAGGATTTCAAACTTAACTACAAAAATCGACAAAAAATTTGGATACGCATTTTCAATTAACACGGCAGCATAATACTTCTTTATTAAACTTTATTGATGTGGGCCCATAACTTATTACTTTTAAAATCACATGTACTTGTACGTATTCTGCCTTATTTATAAACACAAATTTGTTATTTCAGCTTTTATGTTTAGGGTAACTACACCATTGGAATAAGAATTTTCCGGTGTAGTTACCCTGACCTGAACACAAAGAGCTGAAATAACTATTTGTTTGCTTATTATTAAGGCAGTAAATGTATAAAATGGATTTTCTGCGCTGAACGATACTCTTTGAGCGTACATTAGCACAAGTGCGTTCGATATGAATTATGATAACTTACGTTTTCTGTTGTACTTCAAATTTTTCACTTTAAATAAATCAAAAAAAGATTCTATAGTTTCTATATAAATTTTAACCATTTATTTATGTATATCCTAAAAGATATGAGTATGTATAATGTTATACAATAGTTTAATGTAAAATGTTTATGTTTCAGTTACAAATTGACGGATATTTTCTTAGACTTATTTTATAATTGTTTGGATGCAGTATGTAATAGAACATTGAAAATACTACATAACTAAAATTTTTTTTAAAAACTGGTCCATTATTACATCAATATAAATTTGTAACATAATTGAGTATATAAGGAAAATATAGAAATAATATTCGAGTTTAATTTTTAATCTCAGTCAAATGCATTTAAAAGCAAACTAAAAGTAGTTAAACGTACCCCAAAAAATATACCATGATAAAATAATAACAGTGCTATTGTAAATTATAACTTATAACTACTACCCTTCCGTAAGCATTCAATAAACAAGTGCATACACATTTGGTTAAAAAAAAAATAAATACATAATTTCAAACTAAATAATAAAAAATGAAATAAACAAAATGAAAAAAAAAAATAAATAAAAAAATTAAATAAAAAAAAAATATATAAAAAAAAAAACAAAATAAAATAAAAAAATGAAATACAAACAAAAATAAATAAAAGAGACTGCTGTTTCAAGACTTAATTATATTGTTTCAGTAAGTGGATCTAGCAAGTGAATGGCTTTCATCAGTGGGGGACTGTTGTTTATATTTATTCCTTTTTTGGACATGTCAGTAAGGCGATCGGTTATTAATTTTTGGTCACGTCCTCGTTGCCACCTGAAAAAAAAAATAGGATATATTATTTAAACTATAGAATTTTTGGCTACATGAAATTTAGCCCCAAAGAAAAATGGCCCCAAACAAATAATGAAAAATAGTCCCAAAGCTGGGGCTTTTTTTCATAATGAAAAATGACCCCAGTTTCAAAATGGAAAAAGGACCCCTAACCCAAAAAAAAAAAAAAGAAAAGCTTAAACCAAAAGCGAAAAATGGGCCCAAAAATATACACAAAAAACAACAACAGATAAAATTGGTGCCAGTTTTCAAAATGAAATTCAACCCCAAAATGAAAAAGAGGCTGGGTTTGACCCACACTGATAACTTCCTATTGGTGCCCTTTGAAACTCGATACCCGATATTTACTTTTATAAGAAAATTATCAATTCAAAATCTTCAAAAACCTTATCAGTTGTGCAATCAAGAAAAGGCCTAAGTTCGTTTGTTTGCTCTGAATATAAGTTTTTTTTCAGTCTTTTGTCCTAGACAAATACCGTAAATTGAATTTTTTTGAAAACCTTATCAATTACTAAGTATGGTATTGTGTGTAAACTAAAATTATTCGGGAGTTTATACCATTGGTTGTTTTTGAGATATTCGAGCCGAAAAACATTTTTTTTACAATTTTTAGCATTTGTTTGCATTTTTTTTTGGCCCAGAAAAAACTGTATATGGAATTTTTTTAAAAACCTTATCAATTACTAACTATGGTAGTGTGTGTAGATTACAATTATTTCCGAGTTAATATCATTGGTTGTTTCTCAGACATTCGAGCCGAAAATCAATTTTTAACAATTTTTAGCAGTTTTTTTTTCCAGTGTTTTTGGCCTAGAAAAAAAACCGTTAATTCAATTTTTTTACAAACTTTACCGATTATCAGCTATAACTTTCTGTATTAAAAAAAATTAACCTGAACTTAATATCTTTGCATGTTCTCAAGATAATCGATATTTTTTAACAATTTTTAATGTTTTTTTTAATTTAAAAAAAAAAAACTGTGGGTTGATTTTTTTTTTTTAAGTATTACTTATTTTTAACTACGTCAATATTTATAGAATGAAACCAGGCCGAAGTCGATAGCTTTATTTGTTCTAGAGATATTTGAGAAACAAGCCATTTTACAACTTTTTTTAAAATTACTATAATAAAAAAAACCGCTAATTGAATTTTTCTGAAAACCCGTTCGGCACGTAACGACTTTATTATTTGTAAAATAAAATTTACGTTCGAACGTACGAACGTACATGGTACACAGACATCTCTCTAAAAACAATGTAATCCGACTCCAGAGACCTCGAAACGTCGAGAAATTTCAATTTCACAAATCGGACCGATTACAATAACTTCCAACAGAAAGTTAAAAATGAAAAGAGGCCCCAAAAAAATGAAAAATTACCCCAATTCACAAAATTTAATCAATTTTTTGTTTTTGTTGCTTTTTATATACATTTTTGGGGCTATTTTTCATTTTTTGTTTGGGGCCATTTTTCATTGGGGCCAAATTTCATGTAGCCAGAATTTTTATTTCGTTTCTTTTTCAGTTTTCTCAAGAACTAAAAGACATTTTTAAGCATTTAATTTTTAATACTTGAGGAAATGTTGGTGGTTCAAATTTGAAAATCGTTTATGTGTTTTAACTTTGATCTGACGATATATTCTTTATCAAAAAAATCAAAAGTAATTGCATTTAAACCTATCAATACAAAATTTATTCTTTATAATACCCACCCACTTAACCACACAATGATGGCAATGTTTGGTTTTTTTCGTTTCACTAAAATTCTACCTTGATGTTTCACTTCAAAAAATTTAAAACGCAAAACAAATTTTGAATTTTTTATAGTACAGGAAGTAAGGCTGCAAAAATTGGTTCTGTCAAGAAAGCGCTAGTTTTACTTTTTTTTTGTAATGTAAAAAAAATTATTGTATCATTTAACAAAGATAAAAATCTCGATTAAATTTTATCCTAGATTTAATTTTGACGTACAGATTCAAAAACTTTGTATAAAATTTAACTCAATTTTAATCCATTTCAAACACAGCGTTTATATAATTGTCTATTTCTTTTATTTCGAGTTCTTTTATCATAAAACAACAATTCAGGATTATGTATAGTAATTTGTAAGAAGTTAAATTCCCGAGAGTTGCAGTATTGTTTTATTTTAAAATAAAGATATAGACACAAATATTCAACGGGAAAAGTATCAAATTTATGTTAATTAGTATTCGAAATGACAATCTGAGTAAATTTACTTGTTTTCATTTATCATTGTCTGGTCAACACAGAAACAAACACTAACCTATGTCATAAGTAATATACAGTCCAAAAATAAAAGTCGACATGAACTTCGCGATTGGCGGCCGACTTTTGCAACCAGGCCACACATGGATATCTATTAGTCATGGTATTAACTATAGGATGATTCGATAATTACTTGAAAATGTTCAACGAATAACAATTTAATTTGTTTACTAAACAAAAATAAATTAAAAAAAAAAAGCCCTGAAGCTAACAAAATATTTAAAACAGAACGTAAATATATATGCAGGTATATTAAAACAAAAACAACTCACCATAAATGGGAACAAGTTTGTAAAAGCGGAATATAAAGAGGCAGTAGATCAGTGTCACATAGCGTTTCATAGCGCCTGAGAGCTAACTCAGCCCATCGATCGGCGGATGGATGTGGTACAGGCGATGTTGTACAAGCTGCCACTAAGCGGCAAAGTAAAAGCAGAACAGGCTTCGAACGATCCATAAATATTTTGTTCAACAAGCGGAAACAATTCTCTAGCAATGGAATAGCCGATTCATTGCGACGTTCGTCAAGTAACTGACAAGCTTTTCTCAATTCAATATCTTGGAGAAAATGCAGAAAATGTGGTGATTCTCTAAGGGAAGCTTTCGATACGACGTGATCTAGAAATGCCTCGAAAGCGGCACTTCGTTCTGCGATTAAATCTGGAGAGAAGTTTCCCATGAGTACTTTTTTCGGAAAGTACACTGAATTAAAAGCAGTTGGGTGATTTTTTTTTAAGTTGCTGTATAGATTCAGGAAGTCCGTGTAACGTCTTTCAATGGTAGCTGGATTTGGATCAATTACATCTGAATCTTGACGCACTGATAGGTCATAAACCACATAGCGTTTGATGTTGGGATTTTCAGTTTTTGGTGGCATAATTCTAGCATATGGAATTTCGAAACGAAGAATTGTTGTACCATCGTTTGGAAGCACTCGTTGTGTTGTTGGCCTTTGCCATAGTTCTGGAATTTTCAATCGAGGTTATATAATAAAAAAGTTAAATTCCAAAGAAGTTACTGGAAATTACCTTTTTCTTTCATACGCTCAGATTCTTTAATGGCCAGAGAACCAGTTTCGATACCATCTGTGGATGGAGTATCCAAGTCATCCAAATCATCTGTTGACCCAATAATATCCCCTCCAGTAGCTGAAGATCTTCTTGCCATTGCCGCACGCACTATTGAGAAAGTTGATAAGTTTTAAAGAAAAACTCTTAGACACACCCCGTAGAGTATCAAGATTAAACTGGATTAACAAAGGTAATTACTTTCAAATTAATTGTTCTAATTCGATTGAACAAAAACTTGGAGGCAGAACAAAGATATTTTTGTTATTGATGCAATTTAACGAAAAAAATACCCACTAGGCCACAAACTCATGTCGTTTTTCTTTTGCAAATAGGGATTTTGATCCCGGATCACGAATTTTCTTGGCAAAAGAAACGCAGATTGGATTTGTTTTTTGTTTGCAAATGTATGTGTGGGATGTCAAATTTAATTTTGTCAAAAATAGTTTTAATTTAATAAAGCACAAAATAATTTTGATAGGCAAAAGGGGGGTTCACATTCAACGACATGTTGATCAACATGTATCTAGTCGGCAGATTTTTGTAATGTGAACAGCAGTCGAACGACCGTCGATCGACTTGTTGTGTAGTTCAAATTTTTTAATATTTTGCTCGGTCGGTCGACCGTTGTAGTGAATAGGCCAGTCCCACGAAGAAAAAATCTCTGAGCGCTCAGAGCGCTCAGAGATTTTTTTTCGTGGGACAAAAAATCTCACCTGAGCACTGAGATATTTTGCTGAGATATGTGAGATGAAAATTTTTTGGATTCATTTCTCAGTTTTCTTTCTCAGCCAAAACAGCTGTTCTTTTGACAATCAAATTTAAATTTTTTTGTGGTGCGCAAGTGCAAAAGTGGTAAATAAATGCAAAATAAAGACGGAATGTTAATAAAAACTAAAATAAATTGAACTTTTTATTATTTCTCATTCATTTCAATAAGTTTTCTGCTTCAAAAATTAAATATTTTAAACAAAAGTTGAAAGTGATTTTTCAGAATTTCAGTACGAGAATTATAACACCTGAGTTTTTTACAATTGAGCGGAGAATGTTGTCCCACCAAATGATTTCGCCTCCGTCAAATTGACATTGAGCGCTCACTGAGATTTTTTCTCCGTGGGACTGGCCTAATGTGAACACTAGTCGAACGACCGATGATTTTAATTTGTCAGATTTTTCGGTATTTTCTGTAAGATTTAAATAGTACGCGGTGAAATCGAAGTCATACAATGAAAAAAGTGCAAAAAAAAACAAAATTTATGCGGTTTTATTGGTGCAAAAAAATAAATACGAGTAATGTTTTCTCATTGAATTTTTTTTTTCGAAATGATGTCGGGGAAACGGTCGTAGAATGTGAACGCTAGCAAAACGACTCAGGTCGGTCGACAGGTCGTTGAATGTGAACCCCCCTAAAGAATCAAAAACCGAATGCAAATGAAATAGAAAATCACAGAATCACACAAAAGCACAAAATGACGTTTTATAAATAGTGTGTGTGCAAGTGCGTGTTTCATGTAGGTGTAAATCTCTCTTTAATTCGGGATCAGAGATTTTGATCCCGAATTGTCAGGGATTGATTTTTTTTGGTTGAATGTAATGCAAAAACTTGTCCGGGATCAAAATCCCTCACAGGGATCAATTTTTTTTGGCTGAAAGAAAAACGACATCAGAAACAAAAACCCACAAAATTACCAACACCAAAAAATTGACATTTGGGTTATGGGAACTAATTTGCTATAATTTTTTATTTCTTTTAAGCGAGAAACAGATTGAAACAGCAACAGCACCGTCAACAGCAACAGCCGCCGCTATTAATTTAGAACCTACGTATTTCAATTGTGCAACACAGATAAGAACAGCAACAGCTTATGATGGATATGATGTTCTACTAATTCAGAGTTGGTTCAGAGCAGAGCACTGAGTAGACTCTGAGTGAACGGAGTAAACTCTGAGCAGAGTATGTTCAGAGCACTTCGATTTAATTACGAAAGACACCCGAGCACTCAATTGTCATATCTGTCAAATTACGTGAAAACTGTATGAAGTTGGCCGCGCTCAGTTTTTTACTCGGTCTGCTCGGTTATTTTATACCGAGCTAATAGAGCGCGCTCTGAACAAACTCTGAACACGCTCTGAACGAAAAAAGAAACGCAAATTTGAACTTTTATACACTCTGAGCTAAAAAAGAAACACGATTTTTTGTTTGACAGTTCAGGCTCTACTCTGTACTAAAAAAGAAAAACGCCCTAAGCTGGCCATACACGTACGAACCACAGGGTTCGTCCGATCGAGCCGAATGGCGTCGTGTGATTGTCTGATTGAGCTCGTGTGGTGCATTTGAAATAAGCTTGAAAGTAAAGTTCGCAGAATGAACGACGAATAGAATTTAATAAACCGAAACTAAAATGCTTACACTACATCGCTTTTCATTCGTTGTTTCCTTTTTGGTTTCCTTCTGATTGCAAAAAAATTAAAAAATTAGATTGTGCAAGTTAAAAGGTTTCATCTATCTGCACTCTTTACTCCACTTCATAGCGAAGTTCATAGAGTAGAAGACGAACTAAAATTATGATGGATTTACATGTATCTTCATCTGCAAACATCAAGAAAAGTAGAGCGGGATAGAGTGATACCAAAAAACCGAATGTGTGAAAGAGTACCACCATGAAGATGAACATGTTTGTCTTCGTTATAATCTTCGTCTGCGTTCCTATAATCAAGATCTCTGCATTTTGTTCTTCTCTCTCTATCCATCAAACACGCATTTTATATTTTGTATCCCTTATTTTTTGCAGAACTCGCATGAAGATACATGTAAATCCAGCATTAAAGGTACAACAGATTGTTAAGGAGATTTAAAGAAAACGTCAAAAAAATCACCAGCAACTAGTATCTTCGTGTGAAAGGGGACTATCTTCGTGTGAAAGGGGACTTTGCAATCAAAGGGAAGCCAAAAGAGAAACTGAGATAAAAATCAAAAACAGAAAAGTCAAACAGAACTAATTTTTTCGCCCACGCTTTGTTTTGACATTCGGTTATCAGACTTCTACTAGTAGTTGTTTTGTTGGCTGCATCATAAAGTCGAAGTACGAAATCAAATTATTCTTGTAGCGAAAAAACTTCCAAATTTTTCCGTAAAATGATGCAACGAATTACATTGCTGCCAAAAAGGCTTATCTATCCTGAAGGTATGAAATATTTGAACAGATTTAGAATGGCAAATCTAAATGGCATTCGTCTTGCATCAAATGCACCTAAAGCAGCTAAAGGTAACAAAATGTGAGATTATTCTGATGAAAATACTAATTATCCATCACAAATTTCACAACTAAAAAAAAAACAGATCCAAAAGATAAGGAAGATAAACCATTTATCCAACCCGAAAGAAGACCCTTGTATTTGGATGCCCAAGCTACAACTCCAATGGTGTGTAAGATGAAATAATTTCTAATTCCACTCAGTGTCATTGCCTTGTTTAGGATCCCCGTGTTTTGGATGCTATGCTACCCTACCTGACCCATCAGTATGGTAATCCGCATTCCCGAAACCACTATTATGGTTGGGAATCTGAAAAAGGTGTCGAATTGGCACGTGAACAAATTGCCAATCTAATTGGAGCTGATCCCAAGGAAATCATATTCACATCCGGTGCAACTGAATCGAATAATATCGCCATTAAGGGCGTTGCAAGGTAGGTTTAATGTTCTATTCTAAACAATAAAAACTATTTTGCTAACATTTTCAAAGATTTTATGGAGAAAAGAAAAACCACGTTATAACAACACAAACAGAACACAAATGTGTATTGGATTCATGTCGAGCTTTGGAAGCAGAAGGTTTCAAAGTCACCTACTTGCCGGTAAAAACAAATGGAATCATAGATCTCAAGGATCTTGAACAAGCTATAACTCCACAGACAGCTTTGGTTTCTATCATGACCGTACACAATGAAATTGGTAAGAACAGTCCACCAAAAATAAAATTTTTCTTTACAAAATTTAAAGAAGATACAAAAGTGTCAGATTTGTTTTCCAAAGGAATAATAAAAAGCATACATTTCTAGGTGTCCGGCAGCCCCTCACAGATATAAGTTCAATTTGTAAAGCAAACAAAGTACTATTCCATACAGATGCCGCACAAGCTGTTGGCAAAATTCCTATTGATGTCCATAAAGAAAACATCAACTTGATGTCGATTTCGGGGCACAAGATTTACGGCCCCAAAGGAATTGGTGCATTGTATGTGGGAAGAAAACCTCGCGTTCGTCTAGTACCTATTCAAAGTGGTGGGGGTCAAGAGCGTGGCCTTAGAAGTGGCACTGTTCCAGCGCCGTTAGCTGTTGGAATGGGCGCTGCATGTGATATTGCTAAACGTGAAATGCTATATGATAAGAAATGGGTTGAATTTCTGTCGAAACGATTATTGGACAAAATTATGGAAGGTTTGCCGCATGTTATTCGAAATGGTGATCCTGAACACACATATCCAGGATGCTTAAATTTATCTTTTGCATATGTGGAAGGAGAGTCTTTACTAATGGCACTTAAGGATGTCGCATTGTCAAGTGGATCAGCGTGTACATCAGCCTCGTTGGAACCATCGTACGTGCTTAGGGCGATTGGAACAGATGATGACTTGGCGCATAGTTCAATAAGGTAAGAACTTTTATTTATGCGAATACCTTACCGATAATTGCTCCCCTAACATCGTTAAAATATACGTTGGCATTGGCTTTTATGTTCGTCGGCCATTAGTAGCTATTTTTCCAGGATTATTGATTAATAAGCTGAACTATTCTAATTTGAACTCGAGATTTGATCTAAATTTTGTTTGTGACTTATTGACTTTGGATTTGAGTTGCAAACATTTGTCCTGTGAATAATAATAGGAACAAAGTCAATATCGATAAGATGACCATTTCATCATGCGAAAAGTTTGTTGTGCGCACGTGTTGACTGTATAGGAGACATCATCTCACTGTCGAACAAAAATCTGTGATCAATTTGTTTCTAGTTTCAACAGCTTTTTGACTGAGGTACCAAGATATTGTGAATCGAACTATCTATTTTCTGATAAGACCACTAGCACAAAGGGCGATTCAGTGCAAACTAGCGCACTCGTTTACTAGCGTTGGACGTAACCGCGGCCTAAAAGCTATTTTACACATACACGATGGCCAGCATCGGCACCGATTAGCCAATTAGCCAGCAGGCAACAATTTAGGTATGAGAAGTGATTTTTTTTTTTTTCATTTTAACAAAAAAAAGCAATGATCGAACACAAAACACAAAACAACCCTTATCTCGCACACAGTAGATATACAAAAACCACAAAGCAAATAACACCGGACCGGGTATGTGTGAAAGCGCAATTTGATTTTGTTCATCCATCCGATCTCGGCAACCAGCTATTGTAGTAGCAAAGTCAGCAGCATCTTCCGGCGAAAATCTATTTTTTAAAAGTAAGGTAACTGTGCACAAAAATTGGTTGGTAAATGTAATAAATAGGTGATTTTACTCAATTTGGTAAAAACTTGGTTGCAAGAAACTTGATGTATTTCTGAAATTTAAGCAATACTTTCCCCGGTCTTGTTTAGAAGCGCCTGAAGATCACCTGTTGATGTATTTTCGCTAACCTCTCTTTTACTTGGAAGCATCATTCTTTTAAGTTTTCTCAATTTATATAAACTCGGAAAGTAATCCTTATGTAAAGCATTGACAACCGAACGCAGTACATTGCATTTTTTTTTTTTAGAAAGGTCTAGGTCCAAATTGGCATTGGCATTCGGCCCTATCGAGGTAACCGTCGGAGCGGAATTCTCTCCGATTTCCACGAATCGGAAAAATTTTGCTTCGAGGTATTTCTCCGATCAGCAAAATATCTGCAATTCGTAGGAAATCGGAGAGAATTCCGCTCCGACGGTTACCTCGATAGGGCCGATCAGCCTCTATGCCTCTTGTGGTGTTAATATTTTTTTTTCTTTTTCTTCAGCTTCACCACACGACAGACGCTTTGACATTTTTGCCGCGAACTCTAGCTCTTCCGTTGAGTTTAGAGCCTAAAAGCTCACATACCCTGCGTTTTTAGTTTTCTGTCATACCTCAGAAAATGTTTTTTTGTTTTTTCACAAGATGATGCACTTTCCATAAAATTAAGAATACCTTCTATTTGGAAAAATAGAAGAAGTTCTCAACCAGTTACCGTGGCGTCTCGCAGAAAGAGTGCGGTTTCGTGTGTAAGCCTTCCACCTACGTTCAAGATTTTTGTCAAAAAGTCTTAATTTTTCCGACAAATCATTCTTAGTTGTAACCGGGCAGCTTTAATTTTTAATTCATTCAATATAAATTCAATAACACCTTCAATTTTCGTGTTTTTATCAAAAGAAATTAATTTTTCGAATTTGTTTTCATTTTGTATGGTTTGAGCTTGCCCTACAAAAAGTCAAATATTTTGAAGGTTAGCACAACAATAACGGAACATAATGACATAAAAGATTTTGCTGCCATTTTCTAACACAATTGTTATTTTTATGAACTCTCTTGATTTTTAATTTCCATGGTAAATGAAACCCTTTTGCTGAGTTTCACTCAATTCACCTGTGTGGTAATTTACCTGTACTGAAAGGCTCCAGAAAACAAACTAGCGAATAATTGCAAAATTTTCATTCTTCTAATTTTTTTTTTGCAGATTTGGAATTGGAAGGTTTACAACAGTTGAGGAAATAGACTACACGGCCGAAAAATGCATAGCCCAAGTAAAAAAATTACGTGAAATGTCGCCACTCTGGGAAATGGTACAAGAAGGCATTGATTTAAAGACAATTATATGGGCCCAGCACTAGAATCGCTAAATTGCTTCGCTTTTTTACGAATGCTCTAAATTCTTAAAAATGGAAGATTTTACGTATAGCATATGAATGATTGAGCCATTAAAAGACACACGAGTGGCTTCGAATAACAGAAAGATAGGTACTATCTTTATAATCTTTTATTTTTTTTTATTATCCACTGCAACTCGGAATATATGTATATATATATACCCATGGAGCATATGAGTTTATTTGTTAAGTTATCTTCTCGAGAATAAAAGAAATCAATACAAAAAAAATAATAATTTATTTTACTGTTTTATTCATAAGTCATGGTTAAAAACATAAGAAATCCAGTTCAATATGGGACGGATAAATATAAAAACTAAAATAAATATACCGTCCTCAAATCGACGATGGACAAAACAAAGACTAAAAGAAAATCCAAAAACTTTTTGGACATTAGAATTAGCAAATGCAGTTGCCATCATTTTCTGGTGGCTCATCGGGATGATCGATTTTGAATCCATGCTGCTCAAGGGCTTGCAGTTCCATTTTTGAGCGATTTGCATCAACAAGGATATTCGATATGTCGCGGAACATTTCTTCAACACCTTCGCCCGTCTTGCAGGACGTCTTGTATGTGGCACTTATGAGACTGTGACATTGTTCACAGAAAGCCTCCATTTCGGCATCGCTTACCTGTGGCTCTCGACCTTCTAAATCCGACTTATTGCCGCAAATGAATATTTTGGCATTCTCTGCATAAGTGACTATATCTAGCAGGTGTTGCGACAGTGAATGAAATGAAGATGCATTGTCTAAAGCAAAAACTAGTATAGCACCTTCAGCGAATTTATAGTAACTGGATGTGACAGAGGCAACACGTTCCATTCCTCCAGTATCCCAGAGTTGAAGCTGTCATGGGATAGTTAAGTACATTTGGACGTAAAAAAATCCCCCATTTCTATAACTGAACGAAAATTTTACTCACTTTGATGGTTTTGTCATCGACAGTGTATTCTTTATCCATATGATCCAGACCCAGTGTAGATTTACGATCTGTCTCGGTAACAAAACTATTGTTGGTGAATCGACGAAACAAGGAACTTTTGCCGACGCCATATTCACCACAAAGAATAACTTTTTGTTCAGGAATCCGAACTTTGGCCATATTTAATTGTAGCGGTAGATTAATGGTGTCACCTTATTTTTAAATCAATTAATTACATACGATGTTTTGGTAATTTGTTTAGTTTTACAGGAGTGCAACTACCGCAATTATAAAGGCTAGTTGGAAAGAATTGGAAAATAAAATACAAGTACCTAGAAGCGAGAAAACAAACACAAAAAGGAACGTCAAAGATCAGCTGCCGGACGTCAACATAAGGTTTGTTTGATTTGAAAAAGAAAAGTGATGGTATAAAAAAGAAGACACATTTGGAGTTTTCGATTGGTGCTCTGCTCCGGAAGCACAGCTCGAGAGGTTTAAAAGTTTGTGTTGAGAACTGAATCAATTTATAATTCTGATAAGGGCCAGTTGTACAAATATTTGATCCGTGGTTCAGGAATTTTAACTCACCAATTTCGGCGGATTAACTGTGGTTCAACAATGGTTCAGGCATGTAATTGGCTAGTGCATATTAGAACCTCGAACCATCGTTGAACCTCAGTTAACCCGCCAAAATCGGCGAGTTAAAATTCCTGAACCACGGATCAAAATTTAAACCACGATTGTACAACTGGCACTAACACACCACACATTTTCCTTCTTCATTTCCCATTTATAACAATGCAGATATAGTAATCAAATCTCAAATTTTTAATGTAGAATAGAAAACGAAATGAGATTGATTTTCTTTTTTGTTTAAGGCTCTACCAAACCAACGCGAAACTTTCGCCTATAAAATTTAATTTGGCTCTCCCAAACTTTTGCGAAACATTCAGGACGACGGCCAAACTTTCACATTACATGATGGGTAATGAGTGTCCGAACTTGCGCGAACATTATTCAGTCGTCATATAATCGCTCTGAATAATTCGCACCGGTTCGGGAAAGGATATGATGGTTAATTAAAGTAATTGAAGATTAGATTCATTGGACGACAACGATGAAAGCGCACCTTTTTGCTGTTGAGAACGTTTTTTGATCAGTCGTCAAGCTCATTTTTTTTTACGTTGCGAAACGTAATTTAAAAAAAATTTTCAGATTTTTTTAATTAAAACCGAGTATAAAAACGTTAGAAAAAAAGATATAAGGTGTTGACGTGACGACCGAAAAATGTAGTTTTGTAGTGGGTAGACTCGGATTTTACCTGTATAGATATAAAATATAAATTCACTTCATATTTGTTTTTGGTACAAAATTTTGCCGGGGATCTGTAGCAGGGTGTGCTTCCTGTTCTTTGAAAGGGGTCATTCAGTCATGTTGGATTCAAGATAAAACAAAAACGATTTTTTAACTTAAGTTTTAATACTTATGAAAATTGGCTAAATAAATATCAACATCTTAAATTAAATGCCTAGCTATAAATAAAAAACATACTTTACTTTTTAGGTAATGACTGAGCAAAAACTTAACGGAATGATCGACACTATTTTATGACATAGGCGAACTTTTAACAGAATCGTAGTTTGAATAAAATAATTAGCTAGAAAAAGAAAAGTAAACACTGACTACCACTGCAATCACAAAAAATCCTCCAACTCCATAGAGAATAGCTTTCTCTCTCAATGCACGCATCATCATGGAATTCAGAATTCGAGATGATCTGCCCAGTTCAGCATTTGTCTCTCGTAATCTAGATCTGGCATTTTGAAGTGTTTCGCGCTGATGATGTAAATCCTGCAGAACTTGTGTGCTTAGCTCTTCAGTTTCTACGGCAACACGATAGCCCTCAACTAGACGATTTCCAGTTCGTTCGATACGCTCCGAGTTATCAAGTAATCGTTGCTTCTGATCATCTCGAATTGATATGTCATCAAAGTCATCGGTTATCTCGAGGGAGGAATGATTTCGTGATTGGTCTTTGATGTTTTTGTATTCAGTTTGAAGACGCTTTAGTTCCACTTGATAGCAGTTCAGTTTGCTAATGAAGCCAGGTCGAACAGATGGATTCAAATCTCTTATTTCCAAACCAATCTGCTCTAACTGAAAGGAGGTAAAGTTTATGTGAATTTTTACTTAAATATAGAGCTGCTGAGAATATTACCAGTTCAGAAGCTTCTGTTAGACTTCCATCGATTTTTGCACAAAGTTCACGTCTTTCAACTGAAATGAAAAATATGTTATCAAAATGTATGTTAATTGGAAATGACATTCGTAATTTAATGATTACCTCCACTAAAGATATTTAATCGGCCAATAAGTGCTGTTATTTCTGCAATTAAAGCAGCATATTGTTGCTCGTAGTGATCGATTAAAGTCATCTTTTATTCTTCAATCTTGACTATAAAATTTATTGAAGTAAAAAGTAAATTTGCCCAGCTGTGTTGTTTTCTTTTCGTAATCTTTTAATTTGACATTTACATTTCCTCTTCAAATTGTAATTCGTCGATAGCGTAGTTTTAACTTCCGTTTAATGGTATGGTTACATTAGCCGTTTTTTTATTATCTACGGAACTAGATCAAAATGAATGCTCAAAGCGTGTTCACCCATTTATTTTATTTTTTAGTTTTCGTAGTCTCTATAAAAAACAAAAACATGTTGATGACTTTAGACAAAAAAGTGAAAAACTACAAAAGTGAAAATTTTCCAACTTATTTTGGGAATGATGCAGACTGCTTTTGGGAGAAACACTAGTTGTGTTTTGTTGAGCTAGTTACTGTGCCGATTCTGCAATGTTCCACATTAAGCCATAGAGTTACTGAAGAGCAAATGTGCTGTTAACTTGTTGTTGGTAGAATTTGCATGTGAAAATATAGCTTAATGTGAAGAATTTCTGAATGTGCACATTAAGGAGTTGAACAAAACACACCTACTATCCCAAAATGGGTTTGAAAATTGTCACTTTTGTCCTTTTTCCCTTTTTTGTGTAAAGTCATCAACATGTTTTTGTTTTTTATAGATACTACGAAAACTAAAAAATAAAATAAATGGGTGAACACGCTTTGAGCATTCATTTTGACAGAAACTACAAAAACCCAATACAGTTCTTTTTACAATAAAATAATAAATGTACTCACAACAAGGCAACCCTCGTTGTCAAATGTAATTTTTATTTTGAATTTCGGTAGCCAAAAATTGTTAAAAAAAAATACATACAAAAGTTGTGTTTTGTTGAGCTAGTTACTGTGCCGATTCTGCAATGTTCCACATTAAGCCATAGAGTTACTGAAGATCAAATGGGCTGTTAACTTCTTGTTGGTAGAATTTACGTGTGGAAATTATGCTTAATGTGAAGAATTTATTAATGTGTAGGGATTTGAACAAAACACACCTAAAGTTAATTGATTTTATGATTTATCTCACGTTTTCGTCATGTTTTCGAACCAAATATTTTGCGTTGGTTCGGGATAGCCTTTATAAAACAAAAAATGTTTTATTATAATACAAAAAATTATGTCGAATTCCTTATAACAAAAAAATCGATTTGTTAAGAAGAAAAATCAATATTTCTGAACAAATTCATCGTATTGAAAGAAAGTCGATTCCGTTTAGAAAAAAATCGAATTTTTTTGTTAAAAGGAATTCGACATTAAAAGAACGCGGGCTGACGGGCCGGTTAATACTTCACCATGGAAGGAAAGAACGCGACGGCCAAGTCTTGTTTGTAATTTTTTACAAAGACCGCCGGACAGCGTTCTGTTTGACAAGGCCTTAAAATATAATAAAAGTGAGTAAAACACATAAATACTGACATGTGTAATCAATACCTTATGCTAAAACAAAATGTCAACTTTTGACATTCTTCTTTTTTAGCGGCCATCTTTACCGCACCGCACTGCCTTATCAACTTCCTTTCCAGTTTATTTCTTGAAGGTATGTGTACCTAAAATTTGTTTTCCTCGAAAAAAATCTAAATTCATCCATTAAATATGGTAGAAAATATATGGAAATTAGTTTATTATGAAAAACTTAATATAACGTGTAATATAATTCTGTGAAACTCATACGAATTCTTTGTGTTTTCTTCAAATTATAGTTGCCGATAAAATGGTTCAGCGATTGACTTTGAGGAGACGTTTGTCTTACAACACAAAATCCAACAGGAGGCGAATGTAAGTTAAATTACACTTTAAAGAATTGTTAATTCAATTTTTATCAATAAAAATTTAGTACAAAAAATAATAATTGGAGATTAATTGTTCAGTGGTTATGAAACTTGAAATGCTTCCCAAGAATCTTGGCGCAACAAAAGTGTTTTGACAGATAAGTCGCCATGTAATAAACGACGATTTTTTCGCTTTTTGAATCAAAATGTTGAAAAGTTAATAGCCACTAACAACACATCGGTTTATTTTAAACTATATTATTATCGGCGCAATTTGAAAACAAAATCTGTTTCTATTTCAGTGTTCGTACTCCAGGCGGTCGCTTGGTTTACCAATATGTCAAGAAGAACAAGACCGTCCCAAAGTGCGGTCAGTGCAAGGAGAAACTAAAGGGTATCCGACCAACCCGCCCATGTGAGCGTTCCCGATTATCGAAACGCCAAAAGACCGTTCGCCGTACATACGGTGGTGTACTTTGCCATGGTTGCTTACGCGAGCGTATCATCCGTGCCTTCCTTATTGAGGAACAAAAGATTGTCAAGGCCCTTAAGAGCCAGAAGGAATCTGTTAAAGCTGTGAAGGTTGTCCGGGCAGCTCCACCAGCTCCTCAAAAGAAGCCAGCACAGAAGTCGGCATCAAAGTCTAAGAAATAGAAGTGTACCCTTTTAAAAAATCAATAAATTTTTATTAGAAAATACGTTTTTTTAAGTTGTGTACACTACCTTTCAATTTACTAAATCGGAAAACATCTTGAATTCAGGATTTTACTATTTTATGTAAGTATGTTTGGAACCGGAATATGGGGTCCTTCAATATGTCTTTCAAGCAGTCTATTGTGACCATACAAATTTGACAAAACTTAAACTTTAAAACGAACATTGTATTTTGAAATAGAACATCACTGATTTAGATTAAAATTAAGTCTTATGTTTCTAGAAGAATGTTGCTGATAAATTCAGACTACTGATTAATTGATAAACTATTCACGACTGTTTATTTATGAAAAAAGTTGCTTTTGGAATCGTAATGAATAATGAACTTTTAAGTGAAACGAATCTCAAACAAATTATTGTTGTGACATCTTAATTATTTGTAAGGCTAATTTCTTTTCGATTTCTCTTCAAAAGTATTTATCTACTGTTAATTTTTTTAAAAAAAGTGAGAGTATATTAACAAAAAGAGAATCCAACTTTCGTGAGTTTATTGCCTAACTGATCGATAAATTATCTTTGGGAAGGTATATATTTTTAAATGGATGTAGTATGCTAATTTGTGTAGACAAGATTGTTTCCTATAACTATACCTACTCCCACATTTAGATGGAAGTCGCTCGTGTGATTTCATGAAATTTGTAGCTGCGTTCACTGACATTGCAGAAAACTATAAATTGTCAATTTAACCAAACCCCTTTCCAGAAGATAGAACTAAAAAGAATGAAAAAATTCCCCTTTCCGATTATTTTTGATAAATAGAGTTTAAGAAGTTTCTTAAGAAATATCAATTCTTTCAAAAGAGATTAAATTCAAATAACAATTTTAGTTTTATTTTATCAATCTTCTAATTAATCAAATATTTCTGAAGATGGGATCCAATGGATTACAGTACTCAAATCTATTAAAAACCAACTTACTATAGTGAAATGTAAAATGCAATTTATTAGGTACCTGAAGTTCGTTGGCACGGTATCTTGGTAACACGGCAGTGTTAACTAAAAATGACGTAATCTACATTTTTTTAAAAACATTTCTGGAGCTGGTTCTTCCATTTTTTTTTCAAAAGATGTGTTTCGAATGTTTAACTACTCAAATAGCGGGATAGACGGCCCTATCAAGGTAACCGTCGGACCGGAATTCTCTCCGATTTCCTACGAATCCGAGACATTTTGCTGATTGGAGAACTACCTCGAAACAATTATTAGAATTATTTATTCGCCCTGTTTTTGGATTTTTTTGGGTTAATTTTGCACCAACAAAATACGAAATTTTCGAAATTTTGAGGTAGCATTTTTCAAATATTTAAAAATTTCATCAGAATTAAAATTTTCCAAAATTTAACTACAGATAAACAAAGGTTCGAATTATATTCTGAAATAATGTTGACGCAATTTATATGAGTTTTTTTAGGTCAATTGTTTTTTTCAATTTTTGTATAGTTTTTGATTTTTAATCTTTTTAAGGGTTGGTTTGAGAAACTTTAAATTTATAAAACGTATAGGTAATTTTGATCTAGATTTTTGAAAAAAAAAAAATATTTGATTTTTTTTTTAATTTAAAAAAAAATTATTTTTTTAGGACAATTTTTATTTTTATTTTTGATAATTTAAATATTTTTTAATGATCTTTTCATTACCAAGTTTATCTAGGTATATTTAATTATTTTTTCATAAAAGTATTCATATAAAGTTAATGTATTCCATGCATAAGAAGAAAATTTTATTTCGGCGAGCGTTGCGAAAACGCAACATGAATTTTCTGGGAAACAAAATGAAAAAAAGAACTATTAATATGCAAAAATCAATTAAAAATAATTTAAATAACTGCCGTAGTCGAAGAAAAAAATATTTAACTTAAAAAACGGGGAAGAAGTTGAAATATTTAATAATTTAAAAAATTTAAATAAATTATAAGTTTTTGTTTTTCAGAATTTTTTTATTTGTTTTTATTAAGAGCATTATTATTTTATAAAAATTAAATTAGAATAACTTGTTTAGATTCAGAGAAAAAAAAATAAATAGTAAAAAAGGTGAAAAGTACAAATATGTGAACTTTTTAAAATTCGAAATAAATTATAAATTTTTCTTTTTACATACATTTTTGGATGTGGTTTTTTAAAGGAATAGTTGAAAAATAATAATCAGAAATAAAATTAAGAATAGCTACATTTGTTCGATAGACAAAAAAAAAATAAAAGTTAAAAAGTGCAAAATCTCCATACAAATTTGTATGGGAAATGTTTAGAGGCACCTCGGAAAAAACTTTTTTTGGGCAATAAATTTTTCGTAGCGCATAAACTTTCGATTTAGTTGATGGCCGATCCATATAACGTTCGTAAGTTCGTTTTTTTCGTTCAGCAAATCTCGATCTCCAGAACGAATTAAATTATCGGATAAATTTTATTTTACAGATACTTCATAAATTGCAAAAAAAACTTTTTCAAAAAATATAAATTAGCGGTTTTCTTATTATTGCAATTAAAAAAAAAAAAAGATGTAAAAAGATTCGCCTCGAATATCTCAGACAAAAGATGCTATCAACTTTTTCCCAATTTTTTTCTACACAAATTGACAACATTTGACAAATTTCTTATAAAAAAAATACCATCGGGTCTCTAGTAACCGAGAGCACAAATGGAAAGTAAACAGTGTGGGTCGCACCCAGCTATTTTTGTTTTTTAGTTTTGGAATTGCAATTGTGCCTTAATTCAACATGCTACCAATTGCTGTTAATTAATGCATTGCTTTCAATTAATCTATCTCGCCCCGGATTAAACTGTAGTTCAAGATAAGCAAACAAAATAAATTGATAAAACTGTAGTTAAATTCATCAAAATTATATTTACAAACTAACAATTTTTGTACAAAATCACATAGGTAGATGAGTATGTTTTGTCTAGGAAATAGATTACAATTTCAAATGGAGCTCGAGTAAATCCGCCCACTCCTTGTCACCGATGCAACCGATTCCATGCGTTGAATCAGATGCCATCTGCATAGCTACTTCGGCATCATTTTCGTTTTTCGTAAACGACTCAGAGTACTCCCTGCACTGTTTGTAAAAGTTCTTAAGCATTATTTCGTGCACCATGTGATCGTAGAGCCTCAACAGAAATGCGGCCTTTTTCGAAAGAACATCCAGTTGTGTCTTTGGCAAAGGTCTATCGTAAATGTTTACTTGAAACTCGTCGTCCCCTTTAAAGTAATTGAGGGGAATGTTCAAGTAGGAAACGACGCACTGATCAAAATGGGTCACCAACTTTTGCTTCGAAATAAGGCAGTGTGCTACGAAAAGATCAAATACTCCATCTATTTCAACACTGTGTTTGTACTTCAGGTTATCAGCTATTTTGTTAGAATGATATAATACTTTTTTGGGTGACTTGCCCTGCAGAATATTTCTCAAATCTTTAAAAATAGCACCTAGCGAAATGAGGTCAAATATGTAAATATTTTGATAAGTCGTCAACGCCACCAAGGATGTACGATTATGGCGCCCAAAATTCGACGGCTCAATGTGAAGGCCTATGACACTTTGTTGTTTTAAATTGGCAATTGCTTTGTGATACCGTTGATCTACTTGGAAGATGTATATTGCCGAGGATACGAGTGCCTGGATTTGATCGAGTTCATCACAGCTGATAGGAACAACATAATCCGATTTTGGCCGATCAAATTCTTGATCTGAACTCGAAGTTGGGGAATCTGGAGAATCCAGATCCTTGCAGCATTTTATAGATTTGATTAGAGGCCGGGGGAGGGTTTGTGCTGATGTGTAAACATAACCACTGTTGAAATCTCTGGCATTCGATAGTTCAATTACACGTTTGTCTTTGGATATAAACTTCAATTCACCGATAAGAATTGCATCTTCAAGTTCTACAATTAGTGTTTGGCCAATTTTGCAGGTGTCCAGGTCCATTCTTTCAATCAAGTTTTTTGGATTTAGTAGTAGTCGTAATTTATTGAGATTCTTCAATTACGCATCTTTCTTTAGATTTAATGTTTACAATATAGGCACTTAGAAATAAATTGCCGACTTAGAATTGGTTCGGCTAAACATAAATAAGTTCTTTTAATTATTTAATAACAAAATAAATTGAAATTTATAGAAATATTTCCGATTATGCGTCGACTCCAGTTTTTGGATTTTGGTTTTTGACATTTGACGTTTGATTCTATTTTTTTATTGCAAAACTGAGCGCAAACAATTCAATCAGTTTCAATCAATAGGTTTGTTCGCTTACTTTCTGCACTAAAGGCCTTTCTACATTCAAGACTTTTTGCAAAAAAGTGGAAAAGTGAAAATCAAAAACCTGCTCTACAGATGTCTGTGTTTCATTTTTGTGAGTACAGAAAAGTAAATGCGTTTACAATCGATGAATAAAAGTGTTTGAAATAAAAAAAAAAAACTTTGCAGGTGTCGTAGGCAAAAATATTGTCCGCTGTCATTAACCTGCCTTTAAAGCCCTGGCCAGACAGAGCGTGGGCCGACGGGACGGTCAATACTTTACTATAGAGAGAAAGAACACGGCGGTCAAATTTTATTTGTAAATTTATACAAATACCGCCGGACCGTGTTCTGTCTGACCAGGCCTTAAAGGTCGTACTTTTTCCGTATACCTAACGGCCATATTATTCAGTAAATACATCTAGATTAAAACTTAAATCTGGATGTAAATCATACAAATTCAATGTAAATCTATCCAAATTTATGTTTATATAAGCTAATGTAATTGGATTGGGAGCAACAAAAAGTTGCTGGGGCTAGCAACAAAAAGTTGCCTAGTGGGCGATGGGCCTAAATCTGGATGTATTGAGTGAATAATATGGCGGTAAATGTGTAGGGAATATTTAAATATTATTATTTACTTATTTATACTCAGGAGGTATTCTACATTTAAGTCTTTTTGCAAAAAGTGCAAGAGTGAAAAGATAAAATTTGCGGTATGTTTGATCTGTCATTTCAGGTTGATTTCACAGACCAAACAATATTCTTTCGCACACAGGCATCTCTTAACATATTTTTGTTAATCACTTTTTCACTTTTACCTTACTTTTTGCAAAAAGTCTAAAGTCTTTGTTAAGCCCTTATTTTTTTTTGTTGCATTCCTTTAAATCACATTCGTGTCAAGTATGGAATCCGCAATAATAGATCTGAAGTGATTCGCAGTACTTCTTCTACTTCGCAAACCTAAGCGATGGCGATCACGATAGCATTTATCGCGCGATCAAGGTGCGATCAAAAACCAGCTCAAATCAACACAATATTGCGATACATTTTGTGACGGGCAAGTTGTCAAAAGAACATACAAAAAGTGAGAAAAAATCAGTAGCAGATAAATCTGGCTAAATAAATCGACCAGGACAGCAATTTTATTCGTAATTTCTATGCTTTTTTAAGCTATGCGCAAACCTAAGCGATGGCGATCACGATAGCATTTATCGCGCGATCAAGGTGCGATCAAAAACCAGCTCACATCAACACGATATTACGATACATTTTGTGACGGCCAATTTGTCAAAAGAACATACAAAAAGTGAGAAAAAATCAGTAGCAGATAATTCTGGCTCAATTAATCGACCCGGCCAGCAATTTTATCCGTAAATTGTATGCTTTTTTATGTTTTGTATTCTTTGTGAAAAAAATTGTACAAAATTTGGATTTTTTTAATTTTATTAATCGGCTGTATAATGTTCTAAACTATTGTTCATTTGAATTTTGTTAATATTTTCACAAAAAAAATCAAATATCGTGGCATACTGCGATCAAATGGTGCGTGCTGCGTTCAGTAAAAGTCGCTTGGTTGAACGTTGCAGTGGAACCTAATCGCAATCCACGTAGATGTGAGTCTTCCTATTGATTTACATGTGCTACATCCACATTGTTATCGCGATTGCCACCGCCATCGCTTAGGTTTGCGCAATGCTTAACTGCATTTGGCCACTTTTTCCAAATTACAAAAGTAAAAATATTTTTTTCCCGCTAGCGCAGTTGTTTTGTGATAAAGAATATACACATTTCATTTTTAAACAAAAATTTAAGCTTTCTGCATCATTTTTATAAGTTTTCCAGTGAGAAAAACTATCAATTAGTTTTAAAATTTTCACTTTTGTACCTCTTCACTTTAAAAAAGATTTTTGAAAAGTGGAAACAGTCCTTAATACCAAATTGACATTCAACCAAATTCATTCGGACGCCTGTCGGTTGAACTTTGAAGCCATACAAATTGAGCAACTCTCCATTCATCAAAGTTTCAAACCATAATATTATCTCTCCAGTTCATCTCTGCTCACAAATTGAATTAAAAATGGCCGATGTGTTGTTGTTTCGTGACCGGGGTACTCAGTGTTTTCTGTTTATTTTGTTATTTATGATGTTCATTTCATCTTCAAATAGTGGTAAGTTTTTAATTAACAAATCATATTATTCAATCAAAACAAAATTCAAGTGAAATTCTTATTAATAAAGTGTGTAATTGTAATTAAAATATCCTGTGGCCGAGTTTTCCCGTTGTGTGACTGCTAGTGTCTTTTTCTTATTCGACAGATATCGGTCGTCTCCTTTCTTCGGATATACTCTCAAATGCAGTGTTGTTTTGTTTTTTTTTTTCACATTTTTTGTTTTTTATTTTTGTTTTGCAAATCGATTAATTGATTTGGGAGGGAAGCGTAATTATATTTGTGGAATATTAATTGGATTGCAAAAGGAAGTTCAAATCCAAATATGAATGTTAATTATTCTTATTATAGAA
Source organism: Epistrophella euchroma (assembly GCA_947049315.1). NCBI lineage: Eukaryota > Metazoa > Arthropoda > Insecta > Diptera > Syrphidae > Epistrophella > Epistrophella euchroma. The sequence continues at coordinate 22,792,695 of OX346245.1, forward strand.
ATCTAGTTTTCTTATTTGTTATTTAGTTCAAAGTGTGCATTGCATTCGTTTTTGATTTCAAAGGAGACGAATGAAAGTGCATTAAGTTTTTTTTTCTTAGTAGTTTCAAATTGGTGTTTTGTTTTATTTAATTTTTAATTTATTTAAAGTTTAAATTAGTTCTTGTGCTGATAGGCTTAAGCATTTATATATTATATTAAATAAAGAAAAATGGTCCTATTATTTTTAATCAAGTGGAAAGTTCTTGTTTTACAAGTCAATTACGTAGATTCTACTATCTACCGAGAGATGGCGGAATCAATTCTCTAATTTTTTGTTTTGAATTAAAAGGCAGCGATGTTATTCGTCGCTTGTAAAACAAAGTGTGATTTTGTAAAAATAAACATGCTGGGCCTTACCAATAATCAAATTTAGTTATGACTTAAAATTGCAGTGAAATTAACCTTAACGTTATGGATCCTAAATTATTAACCATACATTATATTCTCAATTTTTTGAAGTCAGTTGAATATAATATGGTTCATTATATATAGTCCACTTAAATATTTAGGTAATACCATGCACGGTTTATTATTTAGAGCCCATTCAATTATGATCCATTTTACTGAAATATTTAAGTCGTAACTAAATTTGATTATTGGTAGGGCCCGCTGTGAATCAGTCAAAAGGAGTCTCTCTCTTCTCCCCTACTCGGGCTACCAAAATATTTATAAGAGTACAGCACAGTAAAGTAGAGGAAAGTTTGATCTAAAGTCTATTCCTTAATGAAAATATTTTGTATTGAAGAAATTGTACCTCGCGAACTTTATTGCAACGAATAATTCAAAATTTCGCTAATAAAAAAGAGATCTACTAAGTCTGAATATGGTTGACTTTGTAAAAGTAAAACTACGGCAATGCTACCAAATTCATGCATGCGTTTAGAAGAGTTGATTTTTGCACTCAGCAATGAATTCAGATTTTACAAAAAAGGAACATAGAAAAAAAAAACAGTAGTGGTTTTTAGCAGTAACTACGTTTCCATGTGGTATTTAAGCGAGCTTGAAGCTCATTTAGACCCTTTGTATACCTGCATCGAGTTGAAATGAGCTTGAACCGACTCGACTGCACTTCAGAAGCGGAGTCGAGTAGAAATTTGTTCTAAAAAACCTGGGTTGAGGAGTTAACTTTAGAAACACCATATGCTATTTCGACACCATTTCCATTCAACTCAATATCGAGCTCTCAAATCTGTGAACGAAAAACCTGGTTCGAAAATCAGACACAAATCCAACTCGAGTTCTCGATCCTGAATATAAACGTAGTATTTAAAAACAGAGCCTTAACTACTTACATCTAATTGCTGATTTCTTCTAATAAATATGTTTTCGTTCAAATCTTCAAAATGTTTATGTTTGAACATAAGAACGAGTCTTCTAGAAGACGTAAAAAAAAGTTATGATACAAAAACTGCCAAAGGAATCAAGTCTCCCTCTTTTCCCCTACCCCTTGTTAAAAAAATAACTAACAAAAACATATATATCTATCTATCTATTCTTTGATTTTGTAGTTAAAAAACCAAAATAATAATGAGTGAAAAATAAAATTAATCCATGAAAAAAATACAACTTAACTAAATAAAAAGTTTAGGAAGCAGAAATCTCTGATTTTGCTTTAGTGAAAGCAAATTTTTCTATTTCTTTCTTGTTTTTCTAATCGAAAAAATATAAGCTGCTTGAGATGCAACACGCAGCCAAAGCTTTGCGTTCTCTAAAAAACTCTTCGCTAACCCCCAGGGGTACGGGTACTAACCTTTGGTTACATATACATATCTACCAAAGTTTATCCTATTTTTAGATGTAAAATAAATTTGTCAGGTCTTATTTCCAAGGAAATCGATTTTTTCCATGTTCCCTCAGCACTGATTGGTGGAATTCGCTCCCAAGAGAAATAAGATCAGGGGGCCGAATTCCCGCATCAGTGATTGGGCCATACGTTACTAAAATATAACTTTTCAAAAAGATTTTTTTACTCATATTATCATCCTTAAAATTTAAAGTTCAACAAATCTTGCCTTGCGTTCTTTCGATATCGAAAGATCCGTTCTCATTTAGTTTTGTTTCACAGATTGCTGTCCATTGGTTACGCTCAGAATAAAAAACGACAAATGTTCATTGGAGATGTACCGGCCTATTCTGCTAAACGTTCGCATGAAAGATTGTATTCTGCTATCCGTCGGAGGGAAATGAATGTTCCAAATTTTGAATAAATGTCGATCAAAAATTAAATTTAAACAGTCAGTTTTTCTTTAGAACTTCGAAAATAAATATCGGATTAGATTTGCACTCTAAAGACAGAAAATTTTAAAATAAATTTTGGACAAATTGAATTAAAAATTCACGTGAATCGAAAGATTCGATCGAATCGTTTAGCAGAATAGGGCTGGTAGTCTAGTGTCGTTTTTTTTTGAAGCCATTTATAACATTGGTAATAGTTTTGAATAAAAAAAAAACGAGCACTAAACTTACACAAAAGAATTAAACCAGAAAATGAAATACAGATGGTAGCAATGCTAGTTTGCAATTTTCCACTCAATTTATCGAAGTTTTGTTAACATTATTGTTACTGTTTGTACTGTATCACATAGCAACTTATCAAATTACAATCTGTCCAACTAAGAAATTGTACAAATAAAAATGCGTTTCTTTTGCAAATTTTTTTTTTTGTTGAACTACAATTTGAGGTGGAAACAACAAAATGCGATGATGATATGGTGGTTCACCGCACGTTCATATATCAACCTTACAAAACTACTGCAAACATGATTGTTATCGAATAAAATACTTAATTCACGGTAGCTATTCGCTCTATCATTCTTGTCTACGCATTTAGCTTCTGGTTTATTTTTTTTGCTGCCTTTCTTTTGCCCAACTATCTATCACTCTAGCTACAGCAACATAAAGTGGTTATTCCATTGCATCAAGAAGTTTATTTATTATTCAATAACATCCTTTGCCGAACAACCTTGCAATCGTATTTACTTTAGTTATTGTCATTTTAACAGAGAATTAAAGCACGCATTGCTTTGAAATGAAATACTTAAGTCAGTTTTAAAGCCACTAGCACTACTTATAATAGATGGTTTGCATATAAATTAAATACATATACATATCTTCTTCTTAGTGCAGCGAATTGCAAAGAGAAACTTAAAAAAAAAAAGAAATTGATGATTTGTTGTGGGGGGTAAGGGAATTCAGGAATGGAGTAATACAAATAAATTTCAACCTTTCTTATAGGATAGGTCTATCTTATCGTGCTTAGATAAAAACAAAACAAAAAAATATGTACCTACATGAATTACGCACATGTTTCAATTGAATTAACGAATTCCTAAATTCACTAATGCGCTGAAGTACTGAGACGTACTAAACTAGGTTTTAGTTAAAATATTTTTTTCTTATTTCCAAAAAGTTTCTTAGACCTAGATATGTGTTGTATGAAAACATGGGTCAAAAGAATAATAAGAAGATTATTTTTGTTTTAGTGGACTGTATTGAATGAAATTCAATTTAAAGATTTTAGTGACTTTTAGTCCAATGCGTTTCGGCGAGGCACGACAGTTGGGCTCATAAGTTAGATGCTGTCGTACCTTTCTAAGACGCAATATTTTGGTGGATGCATAGCGACTCTTAATAAAATTTTCAGCGTATATGCCTGGGCGAAAAGTATTGGACTAAAGGTCACTAAAATCTTTTTAAATTGGATTTCAAAAGAATAATATTTAGTGTACATACTACATGTATGTAGATACGATTTAGAAGGCGTCATACGTTTGCAAAGTAGGGACTGCCAAACGGGCAGTCTCCACGGAGAATAACAGGCCAACTTATTTGATCAACCCTTATAAGCAGTGTTGCCGCTGAGAAAATTGAAATGGTCGCAAAAAAAGGGTCACGAGGAAAAAAAAGTCGCATTCAGAAAATTTCGTAAAATATATAGCTTAAAAAATCCGTTTTTTATCAGTTGACATTATAGTGGCGAGAAACTTAAGGTTTCTTAATTTTATCTTTACCTTCTTTAAATTTGGGAAAGTAAAAACGTCTTTCCTTTGTGATTGTGAGTATATAGGTACCTAGATAAAGTCAGCCCTGTTGGTACATAATGCATTCCATCGTAATTAAAATTTTGTTACGAAATAAGAAAAAGGAAGCTATCACAGAATCCATCACTTAGAAAAATTCATACGAACTCCCATCGCGAACAAATTCGCTGATATTTTTTTGGGGAACATGTAGGATATATGTACGTAATTACGTATGTACATAATGTCCTACTGCATTTTACTATAACATTTTTTTTTTTCAATTAAAAAATAAAGTGCCTTGTTATGGTTTGCGAATTGAACATTCGCTTACGTTATGGCCTGCAATTTCGTATTTCGGTTAGCGAATTGATTTTTCGCCGAAAATTCATTACTCTTAGACGAAATAACTAGGTAATTGATCTCTTTGTGACGAATACCAAAGTGAAACAAAAAATGTTTTTGTTTTTTACAAAAAGGAAAACAATAAATCTATAATCCAAGTAATTTTCTAGAAAAAGGTTCAGAAAAGTCGCAAGATTTTTAAAAAGGGTCAAAAAAGCCAGTTTTCCAAAAAGTCGTCTCATGGTCGCATGAGGCTCAAAAAGGGGTCAAAATGAGACTAAAGTCGCACAGCGGCAACATTGCTTATAAGTACAACAAAGAATGAAGAACACGAACACTGTTACTTCTTGTTTACTTGTAAGACTTTGTTTCCTTGTAAGACATAAAATATTACAGTTAGTTTGGACCAACAGTGTTTGACACTGAAGTTCAAGTAAACTGGACACTTATCTATTGAAACGGTTTTAAGATTTTTGGAAAAATATAAATAAATGCGGTACGAGAGTTTCAAACATGGAGGCGATTTACAGCCAAATTCTTCACAGAGTCCTATAGTTAGTACAGGTACTAATCCTAAAGTTAGTACCCAAATCGGTATCAACTCATTTCTTCACACACGTACTAAGCCTTAGGGCCATTTGCTAAAACGAAACTTAAATATTTCAACATAAGAGCTTATGTGGCAGTTTACGCTGAGGAAAAAGTACAACACAAGCGTTTAGGTTGAACATAAATATTTAAGTTTCGTTTCATCAAATGGGCCTTAGTCCTGTCAATTTGGTACCGAGTACTAGGAAGGACTTGGTTTAAGCTAGGACTTCAAAATCGACAGTCTAGCAGGTTAGTACTCAAATCAGAGTAATTAAATGCATTTGGTTTGAACATTTCTTGTCTGTTCTTCTGAAAAAATAGGTAATAAGTGTTTTTTTTTTTGTTGGTAAAATTGTTAATTTTGATTCTATTTTTTTGTTATTCAATTTTGTGTAATATGTCATGTTCTTGTTTAGAAAATGGATTTAGTTTTTGGCGGTGACAATGTGTTTCGCGATTTCGAAAACAATGAAGAATAGGAAGTTCGCTCCGAGAGACAATCCTCAGTTTTGATAACTTCTTGACAATTGCTTTTTTTATAATAAATGTAAGATAAGAGCGTTTTTTTTTTTCAAATTTATTGGTTTTTAGATTTTGAACTTTTTAAAAATAGTCAAAAAGTTCGGTGCATATAGCGGTTGCCGATTTTATGAAAATATTTGCAACCAAAGGCTTTGCATGGCATAATTACGACATTTGGATAAAAGCCAGCAACATTTTCAGAATTTTGAAGTGGCCGCTTATGCATTTCGGAAAATATTGTTTGCGGACTAAACGCACACATTTTGAAGCCGGCAAATTTGTTAATCACATTAGTAGGTCCGTGATTATACGCGAATACGCAAACTTAATTTAATATACTACGAAAAGTCACAAATTTGGCAAAATCATTACCACAAACACAAATTAGATATTTACATAATTTTGTATAAGAAGAAATTCAATGCAATATACGACAACATAATTATTATATTCATCTTTTAATATAAAATATATTTTGTTTATTTAACAATTTGGCAAACAGAAAACATAATTAGCCAGTTCAGGTTTCTCAAGCTCTCTGAGATCTTAGGGACCTCAGCAATCTGAACGTAATTCCTCAGTGAGATTTCTTACTATTGCAGTCAAAAAGCTGAGACTGATATTTTTTTCCATGCCTAATAGGCATGTTCAGGAAAATGAATTTTCTGTCGACAATTTATTAAAAACTTCATAAAAACTGATGTAAATCTTAAATAAATATCAAAATAATTTTTAAAATCTCAAAATGTTGTCAAAATCAATATGAGACCAGTTTTAGACGTATTAAGTTCCTAGTACCGCTGTGTGAATTTAGATCGGGTACTAGGGATATGAAGAAATGCTCAGGTACTAACTTTTCGTTAGGACCCAGTACCATAGTTAGTACCTGGTCCAGCTAGACCGGGTTCTAAACTAGCTTAGTACCTATGTGAAGAAATTGGGCGTTAGTAATTTTTAATTGAACCGCCTTAACTTCACAAGGTATGAAGAAACAATAAAAATTTTAGCCTATCGTTTGGAACTATTGGTTAACTAAAGATCTGCTGTTTAAAGCTAAATGATTCTTGAAATTTCTCATAAACAATTTTTACTGTGAAGAAGAGAATTAACAAAAATTATTTTTGTTGTTTTTGTGGACTGTATTGAATTAAATTCAAAATTGCGTCTTAGAAACGTACGACAGCATCTAACTGATGAGCCCAACTGTCGTGCCTGGGCGAAACGCATTTGACCAAAGGTCGCAAAAAATCTTCCATTTCAATTTTTACTGTTTTGTGTATTGAGAACAAAGAACAGGTACATTCTTTTAAATTGTTCATCGAATTTCATTTCTACGTCTAGAATTTACTAGAGAAAACTTGAAATAACTCAATTCAAACCACAAAGTTTTAGTTTAGTGTTTTTAAGAAAAGTTATCAAGAAATGGTATTCTAAAGATTACCTCAAGCTAATTCGATTGATATCGTTTGCTAATATATTAGTTTCAAAAATGTCCTTTACCGAAGTCAAGCTATTGCTTTTCCTCACTATTTTTATAGAAAATAACGTTCGCCAATATTCTGAGAAATGAAAACATTAAAAAATTCAATTTTAATTTGAGAACTCTTTATTTGAAAGACTAAAAATAAATTAGATGGCACAACAGTTCATGAAGAACCAGGGCCTAGTGACTTACAACACTCAACCATTCTTGTGTGCGTGTCTGCAGGAATCGAGGAGACTTAAAGTTTATTGCCGAATCCGAAGGGCTTAGGTGAGCGGCACTTTTCTATGACAGGAGATTCTCTTGGACAATTTCTCACTTCCTCCAAGGGGTAGTAAAGCTGAAAAACACATTTGCGTTTAGCTGGTAGTGGCTGGGAAGCGAACCCAGACCTTTGGCGTGACAGTCCAACGCACTAACCTTTACACCACGGGCTGCTACATTATTTGACAGACCATTTGCTTTTAAATCTCCCTAAACTCCCTAAGCCTATTAATGCACATGCAGGCGAAGAAATTGTTTTAAATTTTTTCTCATTGTAAGAATAGTGATAACTGATAAAGATAAAGGATTCACCTGAATCTAATTTTCTAAAAATTGTTATGAAAGTTGTCAAAGAGAGAAGCCCCTGTATGTCCCAAATTTAAAAATAATCTTGGCCATGTTTTCTGCATCTAAATTTACCTTTCATTAATCAAAACCACTGGAAATTACGATTAAAATAAGTGTGCTTAACTAATTGAATATCTAGCTTATTCAAATGTCTCATCAGCAGCTCAGGAAGGCAATCACACTAATCCAATTCATACACATCCGGCTTAAGCCATCACATCAATCATATTGCTTCCATCTGTCAGCGTATTATCTGTCATTAATGTCCGGAAGGAAGAACTATATTTTAGGATTTTCTTTTGTGAGCTGCTGCTGCTTGTACACAGTCAAAATATTTTGCCAAGTCAATAAATTTAAATTCCATAATTGCATGAGAAGATTTACTGATGAAAACTCGCAAAGAGAAGTGGACAGAGGGCGAGAGATGGAGTTGAGCAATAGCATTTTGTTTTCGCTAACTTTATTATAAATTCTCTTCACGAATGATATAACGATGATTATCTGAGAATTATACGTGTGGTGATGGTGAAGCTTCAGGGGAAGAGAGGAAGAGAACGAAGATAAACTTATTATGTGAAAAAAGAAATCAATAAGCACCATAAAATAACTATAAATCATAATTAAGTGTAATTTACTCTCCGAACAAAACTATAACAAATGAATCTAACGACCTTTTTTATACGGCCTTTAATGGCAACATTATGCGAACGTGAGACTTTTCCACTATAAGAAGAGACTAACTTATAGGAAAAGTTGGCAAACAATTTATAATCTCCCGCTGCTTGCTTCTTCCATTTTTCTATACTATATGACAGACCTCTCCTTACCCTGAAAATTGTTGCGCATATTTTGCTGGGGTGCGTAACTACGAGTAGTATTTGTAGGAAAAATATGGGCTTATACATATATGTACTCGTCCGTCATTTCTTGGTAATTGGCCTGAGTCCAATTTTCCAAAGCCAATCCTGGGAATATATTCGTCATACGCACCAACATAATGTGCCGAAGACGAAGAAGTCACCTGACATACATCACCGGGTTGTGTGCGAACACTCTGTCCATCGTGATTTATAGTGCAAATCTAAACCCATCATGATGTGATGATAAATTCAAAGAAGAATCCCATATAGGGCATTCAGCAATCCCAAACGAGACGTATCTATGGTGGTGGTAGAAGAGGATTGAATTGGAATATACTTATGGTTTGGCATTTTGTTGTTGTTGTTGTTGTTTGTGCTTCATTTCGGATTGATGGCCGACGATGCATGGTCATAGATACCCGATACCTACTGTCGCTAATCATAATCACTCGAGAAGCTTGAGATAAGTACGAGTACTCTCCCATGAACGATGCTGTTGATTATTATTAAATCGCACACCACACATCCTTTAATGGAGAAACCTATTTTCCCATAGAATCAACTATAATAGCGGCATATAGTAGCAACTATAACTGAACAAAAAAATTGTTTTTAAATCTTCACAGCGAGCAGTTGAATTGGATAGCCTTTATAGCTGGGAATTGATTATAAACTCGTTTGCTCCTGGATTTGTTGTGTTGTTATTCCGAAACAAATAAATGTGCACAAACATTTTTCCAAAGGTTTTTCTTGCAATTCCAACAACGGCCGGCGACGAGAAGAATATTAAAGCAGTCATATACTGGGCTGGGGTGGTGTTGAAAAAAATCAAGTCGGCACTGCCTATGGACGATAGCAGAAGACATCTAAACAAAATTCACAACATTATGACCATATTCCATAACGAAAGAGAAAAGATTTTTGCGGTGTGGTACCCGCCGCCATCTCGTAGCCAGGAAGGGAAACCCATTTCTGTCCATAAGTTGGAGTTAGCTAGCTAACTAGTCAGTCAGTATCGTGCGAGAGTCCTGTTTTGGTGCGTAAGAGCTATAGCTATACAGCACATTCATCTACGTAACAACGGTGCAATTGTAATTACAAAGTTCAAGTATACTCGCGCACGGTTACATGGTTAAATGAAAACAAACACGCACCGCTGTTTCTGCTGCTGTTGCTGCTGGTTCTGGTGTGCTAGATGATGAAACGGACAGAGAAGCAAAGCGGGACACACGAGGAACAAGAGATCTAGGCGTCTATGATGGGACTGGATCTTATTGAAATGCAAGCAACGACATTGGTCGTTTCCAGAATTACTAATTGAATCGACGCGTTCTTGTGTCGTCGACAATTATTTACATGTTGGGGTAATGTGAGTCTTATTTGTCTTTTTTTTTGTTTTTCTTTATTTCTTTTTATTTTGATTTTATTATTATTATTTTTCATCTCTTTGGGTTGTGTGTTTTGTTGTTTTTTTTTTTCTTTTTATTTACAGAAACTTGCGATTTATTATGAAATGCCTTATGTGATTTTTTCTAAAGAAATGTTGACAAATTGTATTAGAATCGTTCGAAGAAGAGGAATTTGTCTAGTTTAAATGTATTGTTTTAGGATTAGAACTTAAAAAATTTAGATTTAAGTAGAAAATTTAACAAAAAGCCATAAATTATTTATAGAAAACAATGTGTGAAATTCCAAAAGACTAATCAAGGAATCTATCTTTTCTGTTTAACAAAAATGTAAATCTACACCATACAGTACCTGATAATTTACATTTTCCAACAATTTTACACTTTTTCTATTTATTTAATGTTGGCCTAAGAGTCAGTAGTTACGGGGGATGAATGGATAAATTGAATTTGATGGTACAACAGCTCATGAAGAACTAGGGCCTAGTGACTTACAACTCTCAACCATTCCTGTGTGCGTGTCGGCAGGAATGAAGGGGACCTACAGTTTATTGCCGAATCCGAACGGCTAATGTGAGCGGCACTTTTCTATGACCAAAAATACTCCTTTGTCAATTTTTCGCAAGAGGTAGTAGCTCCAAAAAAAAACTTAAGCCGGAGCGGCTGGTATTGAACTCCAGACCTCTGGCATGACAGTCAAGTTTCTTGATATGCCAGTGGTCATCATAAGCATATATCTAATTATTTAAAGCGGGTTGGGTACAATATAAAAGACTATTCACATGAGAGTGACCAACGACTGACGAGAGAACTTATAAACGTGATTTAAAACAATTAATAAATCTTAATTCTCCACAAAAGCTGAACAAAATCGTGGAAATATAATTTTTTATAAATGTTGGATACAAAAATTTGCTTTTTAATTGCTAAAATAAGATAAATTTGAGAAAACAAATTGGTCGTCGCGAATTGCAATTTGATTGTTACGAATTGTCAAACTCTGATCGCGTTCCACATACGATCCACACTTACGAATAACAAAATCCCGAATTGAAAAGTCTTGAAATGAGTGATTATACTCGGGAAAATTAATATGTCTAATTAAGTAAAGAAAGAAATAGACAGAACGAGGGATTTTTCGAAGCGGTATGTAAAAATACTTAAGCTTGAATTAGAGAAGATGCACAATGATCTAGCCCATATTGATAAATTCATCAGATATTGCAATTGTTTAGACAGCGACACCTTTGGCTTGTGTGTCTCATACGTATCCGTCTAGATGATATCAAGCCTACCAAAATCTTACCAAAAGCCGTTGCACAACATTGTATTCTACGGAGTCTTAATATGAGCGATCGTGTAACAGCTCGAATTTCCCGATAAAATAAACCATCGTAGGAGTTCGGCTCAATCGTGGAACAACTGGGTTCAATACACTACAATGTCAAATTAGATAGCGGACATGTTGGCAAACTAAACTTTGATCAACTCAGACTTCTCACTATTCCATCACCTAAGTCAGCAGTCTGCAGATTTGCAGCCCCAAAGCCAGTTGACCACAGCCCTAGGAGAGTTACATTCGCAGATTACGACGTGATTGTGAGTCGACCCTCACCACCAGCACTACCTTAAGTTGCACCTCCACGCCCCGAAGTTCAAGTTCCACGTCGAACAGGAAGATGAACTAGACAACCCCTCCGGCTAAGAGACTATGACTATTATCTCGGTGGTTCTCATTGAATTTATTTTCGGCCAGGCGGAGAGTGTTGTGTCACGACCTATGTCGTGCAAAACAGCATGTGTGAACAACTAGACAACCCTTCTATCATATTGACCGGTTTGTGATTTAGCACTTTTGATAGTCCCCTGTTCACACGAAGAAACAAGTTGCTGAACTTTTTTTTGAAGTTTTCTTTTAATCTCCTTAACAATGGGCACGTTCAGAAGACGTAGGTGACTAGAAAGCTAGGCAAGTTTTTAGTTTCTGATTGGTCAGCTGTCAAAAATATGCCTTCCAATCTAGGCAAATTTTATTGGAAAATGACTGGAAAGCTAGGTGAGAAATATCTCCCTACATTTCTAGTCAAGTACATTTACATATGTCAGAATATCAGCTGATTATATTTTGTCACTCAATAGCAAGCTGAACTTTATTCTTCCGTGACTTATTTTTTTCACGTTTATGTTAATACACTTGTCAAAAAAATTATCAACTAACGCAAAACTTTGAAAAAAGTGGACAGAAATTGTTCCTTTTGTTTCCATTTTGATGAAGATTTCACAATGTTTATTAACCCTACAATTCGTTCCTTTAATTGGTTTGTACGAGTTTGATCATTCAGTGGATCGATTTGAAACTTTTCAGGTATAATGGTGGTCTAAATTTCTTTAAACTGCCTTACCAAATTAAGTACTGCAATCAATATTTGTAAAGCTGTGAAAGATTTAATAAAGGTCTTAAAAAAGACGTTTTTTGACCTTTTCTTAATCTTATAGTGAGTGGCAAAAAAAAATAATTTTAATAAAATTTTAGAACGATCTTGTTAAAAATTAGTTCCAATTTCCAAATATGCTCTTAAATTTTCCGTGTCGGAATTCTTTACAGAGATATTGGTAACCAAATTAAAAAGTCTCTTTTTTCATTCAAACCCAGATTTTCTTCTGAAAAAAAATTGTACAACAATGAACCGAAAGGTTCGGCGTTCGATCCCTGCTGGCGAAACGTTTTTTTTTTTTTTTTAATTTTCATATAATTTGTATTTTTCTCAAATGTTTGTTGCCATTTTGCAAAATAAGTAAATTATTTCACTCATTTAACTATAGTCGCGTACAAACTTACATACAATCATGAAAACAAATGCGAAACGATACCGGTACGATATCGTCCGAAAGCTCCATCGTTTTGACGATAGCGTTTTGATGATAATCGACTTACGTGAAGCAAATATTTGATCGTCAAAACGTGATCGTCCAGACGATATGCATTTTTAGGGTTACGTGTAGTAGGACTATCGTCGAAACGTTATCGTCGGGTGATAATCGTTTTACGGAATGAGTCCCTTGATTATGTCTTCTTGGGGCGAAACGCGTCGTACTTACACAGTCATAAAATTTCACTCAAACCTTAACCATATTTGCTCATATTTTAGTAGAAAGCAAAACAAAAAATCGCCTCGTGTCAAAAATTCGACTCATGTGAACCACTAAAGGCCATCGCCCACTGGGTAACTTTAAGTTGCTCGGAGTTCCTCGCGAACCTTTTTTCCCGGCAACTTCCGGCCCTCGCCCACTAGGCAACCTGCATACAACTTCCAGAAACTTTTAGGATTTTTCCAAGGTTTTGGCCAAATGAGGAGCCGAAAATCAAGTTTTATTTTCTCACCGAACGAGTTTTGTACTGTCGCTGATCCAAAATACAAGGTCAATTTAATATTCAAATTGAAAATACTCAACCAAAAATTTGCTCGGAAAAGCAAGGACAAGTAACTCTGAGCAACTTAAAACTGCCTTAGTGGGCGACAGGCTTAAAACAACGACTTGACTTGATGTAGGCAAAATAAATTAAATAAAATTTCGTTATAATTCGCATTTAAGTAAATAATTCTAATTATTATTTTAAAATAAAGCTACACAGTTTTACATAATTTTATATCCACATGCTGAGGCCTGGAATTACCCACCAAAAATAAAATAGATCCCGCGTCAATCAAATTTATTCTTTTCTTGATCTTCACGTAAGTAGACATTTACTTGATACCAACGTATCTTCAGAATCTAGGTTTAAGTATCATACGAAATTCCCCATTTTAAAATCATTTCTTTTATTATTATTTAAGTTTTAAATAAAAACAGGACAAAACACCAATCCGCCCGTCCCTTTCGAACATTTCTTTTTTCTTACACTATTAAAATGCCAATACGAAAAAAAAATGGTGCAGGTGTTATTGAAACCACAATCCAAAGTTGTATAAATCAAAGAAACAGTGACAAGTTTGAATACAAATTAAGAAAAAAAAAAAACACTTGTTTCACAATAAGCCGACACATATAGTCCCAGCCCCCCAAAAAAAGGTCGAATTTTGTTGCATTTATTTTCATAAGATCAAAGATCCCATGAAAGTGTGTTGATGTATATAATCCTCTATAACGATACTCATTCTCTGTCTGTCACATTCCAAAGTTTTCTTTTTTAAAAAAGGCCTAAATGGGCCCGAAGAGCAATTAGTATTCCCCGAATAGTAGAATTCCCGAAATGCCTTTAATCCATCAACCGGGATTTTATGTAGGTATATGTAGTTGTTCATTTCAATGACAACAATCATCTTGTCACCGGACTTTTGTTCCCTGTTTCTCTTGGAAATAATTTTCTTTAAAAGACGACAGACCGCCTACATTTAAAAATCCTAAAATTATTCAAAGAGAGAAACACAAAAAAAAATAAAGAATCCCCCAAACCTTTGCTGGCTGCCGGGAACACACCAAAAAGGTGTCTCAAAACACCTCGGCTGTGAATACGAAATTAAATTTCACTGTTTTTCGTCGTCCGCTACACAGGCTCCATTTTCATTTTGGCCTTCTGCGAAAGATTCAGATTCAGACCCGAAACCCCCGACCAAGATGAAGACCAACAAATTTTCAATTCCAAAGCCTTTTTATTTTCTTTAATTAAAAATTCTTTAGGTGCAATCATCACATGAATATCCACGCACTTACGGAAAGGATGACGACAAACCAAAATACTTACGCATTTTAAAATCATTTGTATGTTCATTCTCGGCCCTGGCCATCTCTTTGCTGATGTTTTGTTCTGCTGTGCTGGCTTGGCTAACTTAAAATTCTCTTGTTGTACCAAAATGCATTACTTTAACAACGATTGTATTCTCTTGGTCGAGCGAGAATATGGGAGAGAAAGAGCGAGAGCAGGAGTCATTGTCAAATTAACCCAAACAAGAGATTCTACTTCATGGGATTTGTTCCAGCAATGGGTCGGCCGGTCCGTTTCGTCCCATTATCGTCATCGGCTGGCTTTAGTCCAAGTGCTCAACAACAACAACAACAACAACAACAAAGACGACGAAGACGAAAACGTTGGCTTTCAAAATGGGAATGTGGAATCTCTGGGATGTCGTTACCATCGCACATTACCACATATAGTCCAAGAAGAAGCAGAAGAAGACCTATGGAATGATGTTGGTCGTAACTTTCAAATGGACAACAACGACGACGATGGACGTCGAGATCATTGCTTGCAGCCGCGTTGAGCTCATAAAAGGTATTTTGTGTTTTTGCGAGAAAAAGAGAATCCCGCATTGGCCATGGAATGCACGGTCGTCGGACGAACGGTCGGTTGGTCGGTTCGTTTCGGCATGAGACGAACGAAGGCATTCAGGTTCTTGGCATATTTTAAACACGGAATCGTTTGCTCTCTAGAGCAAAAAAAAAAAAAAATGGCAAAAACCAAGCGAAGAATTTTCTTTTAAGTTTCTCAGTCGCTATTGGATTTGGCTTTGACTCTTAAGGCTATATAATACTCGTAACATCGGGAAGCACTCAAGGAACGTTGAATATGCAAGCAGAGACGTCAGGGCACAAGGGAATTATTTTCCTTGGATGCTATACAACTGCATAGGATAGTCAGTAAAATGTTGATTTAGTTTGTTTGTGTGTACCCCAGGGGGAAAGCCACCAACAAGGAGCCACTCAAAAGGTGTTGGGTTTAATATGATTTTGACGCCTTTCAACGGTGAGGCTATACACGAGTGCAAATGGTGAGATATAATTTGTTATATAGGAAATGTAATTTGGTTGTTGGAAGGTTTATCTAAAAGTTATATGATTACAAAAAAGATGACCGTCATTATTTCTTTTAAGCAGTTATTAATTAAAGTTTAAATTAAATTATACATATACTGCCTTATTCATAAACCAAAAATTGTTATTTCAGCTCTCGTGTTCAGGGAAACTACACCATGGAATACAATTTTCCGGACTCAAATGGAGCAGTAAGCAATTGCCTTTATTTTGAGTCCAGAAAATTCTTATTCCATGGTGTAGTTTCCCTGAACACGAGATCTGAAATAACCAATTTTTGTTTATGAAAACCCAAATAATATAAAAAAAAAAATAAAAAAAAATAAAATAAAATAAAAAAAAAAATTAAAATAAAATAAAAAAAATTAAATTAAATATGTAAAATAAAAAAAAAATAAAATCAAAAAAAAAATAAAATAATAAAAAAAAAAAATAAAATAAAAAAAATGAAATAAAACAATTAAAATTACTAAAAAATAATAATTAATAAATTAAATAAAATAAAATAAAATTAAATTAAATAAAAAAAAAAATAAAAAATATGAATAAAATAAATAAAGGACCATGGTCTGGACAAGTAAGGCAAAGAAGCTAGTGCAAAACACCGTCAATCACCCTAATCAGCTAATAAGAAGGATAGCCTGGCCATCCAGCAAAGACATCCCGAGGCAAAACACTTTTTAGTACGTGTTGCCACTTTTTTTAAATATTTTTTTTTTTTTCATTTTGTGTATTATAAAATGCGCCAAAACACTATTTTCGTACTCGATTTTAATTAAGTCGCCATATGATGAAATAAAGTACTCTTCATAACCTTTCATATGACATAAGTTTCATCACTGTTGAACAATGCTGAAAGCGGGCCTCATGGTCCTTTGGTCGCGCAAGTGAAAAACCAGGGATGGAATCGGCTTAGGCGATAGTTGATTGTCAATTTTTTGATTTTCGTTTTGACGACAGCTGTCTCTGATTTTCATATAGAGACAGATAGAGAGAGCAATCATCAAAACTACAATCACTTAACCGAGCGATAACTCTTTTCTTTCGCGAAACACCCCCAGAACCGCCTTGGCGCAGTACTTATATTTTCCAGCCATTCTTGTGTGTGGGCTGTCAAAAGGGAGGGAGGTGCCGTTTTTCAGGGCATTCACGTAAAAAAAAAAACAGTTTAATGTGGCATATACTGGGGTTAGGTTAGGTTAGGTTAGGTTGGAAGGGGTGATGATTCGGCAAAACCGCGCCATCTCACTCAGATCTCATTGGATCCATTGCGCTCCCCAGGATTTAGGTTGTAGGTAAGGTAGGTGTGGTTATAGGCGAGGAGGGGTAAGGAGTGGAGCCTCCCTGAAGAATTCTGGATGAATTTCAGGATGTTTTTGAGAGGCAAGTTTGAGATGTCGCCCAATTCGTCGAAGAAATATTCTAGTCTGGGGCATTCACAGAAGAAGTGAAAAGAGCCCTCTTCTGCCTCTTCGTCCTGACACGCTCTACATAAATCAGATGTGCTAATGCCCATTCTGTTCATGTGGGTTCCCTTTGAGTTGTGCCCTGTTAGGCTGAGAGTTAATTGAGGCCTGCTTATCTTGAGTAGGTATTCTATTTTTTTCTTTGACATATTCGGCCACAGATTCCTTGAAAACCCGCCATGTGTCAAATGTTGACCTCCTATCATTTGTGGCTGTAAGAAAATTCTGGTGGATATTATTCTTTTCTTGCTCCAGTGGTATGAGTACCGAAGATTCGGTTTGGCTTGGATCAAGAGATGACCCGTTCTTGGCCAGCTCATCCGCCATTTCGTTCCCAAATATACCACAGTGTCCTGGGACCCAACAAAGGGTAACTATGTTTGTTGCATTGAGAGACCTCAGTTCATTGCGGCAGCGTTCTACCAGATTTGACTTTGTGGCGATTGAGGTAATGACTTTAATTGCCGCCTGGCTATCTATGAAGATGTCGATATTTCTATTAACTACTTCATATGTGGCAAGATATTTTGCGGCTTCACAAACGGCTAGTACTTCCGCTTGGAAGACACTGCAAAAGTTTGGCAGCTTTACTGATCTGTTTATGGGTGAATTATCTGAATAGATGCCTGACCCTACCCCTTCATTTATTTTAGATCCGTCCGTGAATACCGACACATGATTTGCATGTACATATGACCCTGTTTTCTTTCCAGAATTCTCTTGTTGGGATATCTATTAGAGCCACTGGGTTAAAATCTGTGTGCTGTGAAGTGTAGTCCGTTTGCATGTCTATGTTAGTGAAGTTCGTTATAGTTCTATGACCGTAATGGCCCCTTTTCCAATTACTGCACTGCTTAAGTCTTAAAGCACTTTTGGCCACTATCTCTTTCGTAAACAGATCGAGTGGGGCTAGTGAGAGGAATGTTTCTAGGGCTGCGGTTGGTGTAATTCTAATGGCACTGGTGGTGCCAATACATGCAATAAGCAATTATAAGCAAATGTTAAATGAATTGAATTATAATAATAATAAGTATACATACACGGATTTATTAAAGGTTTGTTTATTTAAATCGATTTATAACACCAATTGGTGGATTACAACTCATCTTCAAATTCATCTTATGATTTTAAAATTCGATAATTTACGCGTTAGATACTCGGAGAGCATTATGCTGTTCCTAATACATAACAATCTTCAAAAATGCCATTTTATTCTAAATTAATGTCATCAGTTCGACACTATAACCGGCTCAAACAATATAATCATCGTAATATCTATAAAAACATCACGCACCTACCTATCAATTTTTTGAACAAAATATTCCATAAAAAATATTTACGCATTTGATTGGACGAAATAAAATTATAACAAAAGTGACACGTAAATTGGTATTTACAACAATTTGTTGCCCCTTTACTACTGTGTTTCGCCCATTAAAAAAAAAAGAGAAAAATATAACACATAAGAAACTCATATACATACATAGATGGTATCAATCATTTGTAATGATTATTCTCCTCACACGCGCCCTCTAGCGCTTTTGTTTCGTTATAACTTCTTATCTTTCTTCGTGTAAAAAAAAATATATATTTATGATGATCCAAAGGGACAACAAAAATATAAATCAAGAATATTCAATGCACTATGCAACATAATAGGGAACTGCACAGCACACACACACACACATGTATGCATTATACAATATAACGAACGATAACCAACGATAAATCAGTTAAATTATGCCCGTTTGGCCCCCAGACCCTAACTCTTCTTGCAATGGCCATCTTTGTGTTACCTTCAGTTCAAATTTTTTTCATTTTTTTTTTTTTTTGCGTTTTTCTGTTTGGAGTGAAGAACAACTGCCATCATACACAATGCAACCTATACCAAACAACATCTCTGAAGGGCTTGCTCCTCATCATTTATTTTAAAATGTTCATTGGATTTTTGACAGATTTGCGCAGACTTTTGGCGCCTTCAGAGTAATAATTCTTATTTCTGGTATAAACCAAAGTGAAAAAAAAAAAAACAGAATAACAACATATATTACCATCTTTCTTCTTTATCTTCGTCTTCTCCAGACATCAGTCAATCAGTTTGCTACTTCTTGCACATCATTTTCTTTACGAGGGAAGTGCACACTGCATATATACGAATACGCATAACATGAGCACATGCTTCAGGTTAAAAGTTAAATAAAATTAAACGCTCTACAAGGTCGCATAAACTTGCTCTTTTATATGATCGATCGTTACCTCTAAAAACAATTAGCGGGGGCCCTAGACTTCTACAAGGCAGATATCACCGCCATAGAAGAAGTGCTTTGGGATTGGCTGGGCCGAAAAAAAAAGAAACTGCGATTTTTACTACGGCGATTGTTACCGACAGCAAAGTCAGCATCAATGCTAAATTCGCCAACATAAACCTGATATACGCACATGCCTTAAAGAGAAGAAACATGACGAAACCAAAGATACGTTCTACGAGTTCCTGAACCAGAGTTATGTGCTGAGCAGTACCCTAGCTGTGATCATCAAATTTTCCTAAGCGATTTTAACGACAAGCTAGAAGAGGAAGATATATTTGGTCATATAGTCGGAAAGCATAGCCTACACGAATACCAACTCCGATACCAGATTCAGGCTTTGCTGCGGGTGGGGATTTGTGGTAGCTAACACGTAGTTCCCACATCTCGAAATTCAAAACGGAACTTGGAGATCTCTAGATCGATCAACCATCAACCCAATTGACCACATTGCGATTTCCGAACGTTGCTGAAGGGCCAACATTGACTTGAATCACTACCTCTATGTAGCAAAGGTACGGCTGCGGATAACTCGACCAAGTCAAAAACATGGAAAAAACAGGAGGAAGTTCGACGTCGGACGGCTATAATCGCAGGAGATCACTAGGTCTTTTTCCCGATTGAGTCTCTAACAACTTCTTGAGAAATCCTATGTCACCAATATCAAGTATTGAGAACCAGTGGCAACATTTCCAAGAAACCACCAGCAGACATGAGTGCCGGCAAGCACATGCAGCTTAAAAAAATGCATGCAAAGCAGCGCTGTATAGAAAAAGCAAAGCTACTCGCGATCGCGAGCTCTACGTGCAGAAGAAGTGAAAGGAACACCGACTTCTCAGAAGGAAAAAGAAAAAGTAGGAGAAGCGCGCGATTGAGAAAATAGAGATGTCATAGCAGGAAAGAGGTCCGAAAGTTTTACCAAAAGATTAAAGGAATCTGTCAAAGTTACAAGCCCTGAACCGAACCCTGCGAAGATGATCAAGAGAACATCATAGTGGAATCGCAGTTAATTCTAAAGATTCGAAAAAAAAAAAAATTTCTGCAATTAGATAACAGCGATGTTTTCCGATGTGTGACAGAATAATGCACCATTCATTCTCCGTTCAAACGATCTCTATGAGTCGATGAAAACCATATCTAAATTTCAGCTGGACCTGAGGCCTTGCTGCCGAGCTGTTCAAAGCAGCAGACGAT
The DNA here is from genome assembly GCA_947049315.1 of Epistrophella euchroma. Taxonomy (NCBI): domain Eukaryota; kingdom Metazoa; phylum Arthropoda; class Insecta; order Diptera; family Syrphidae; genus Epistrophella; species Epistrophella euchroma. The sequence goes on from OX346245.1 coordinate 22,813,351, forward strand.
GATCTGGTTAGAAATATGCACCAGGTTATCTGCAAAATATTGTCGAAGGAAAGCATTCCCAATAAATGGTACTTCAGCATTATCAGACCGATCCTCAAGTAGGGATATCCTCTGACTGTACCAACTGTCTTCTGTCGCAAAAAAGCCGTTCGTCAACAACCTTATATGTCGACATCAGGTTAGGAAAGGCCACCAACGAAATTTTCACACTAAGGCAGATCTTGGAACAAAAAAAAAAATAGGAATTTCAAATCGATACCCACCGCCACCACCTTTCCATCGATTTCAAGATCGCCTATGACAGTGACAGCATCTATATAGGTGAGGTAATGTCTAGCTTTGGCATCCCTACCAAACTCGTCCGTTTGTGCAGGATGATGATGGAGAACGCAAGCTGCTCCATCGAAGGCGAAAACTTCACCAATACTTTTTGGTAGACAAGAAGATGCGCTGTCATGCGACTTCTTCAACTTCGTTCTTGAAAGAATAGTGCAAAATTTTGCCGTCAATACTAGAGGTTAATACCTTCCGCTTGCATACGCCGCCGACGATATTGACATACCTAATCGGAAGACCAAAGCTTCATGTCAGCAGCGCTTGTGTGAATATTGAAGCGGAAGCAAAGAAAATGGGTGATATGAATAAAATGGAGGAAGTACTCAGAGAAGGTGCTCCATAAGAATCAGAGGAGGTGCTCAATAAAGAAGCACCTGCTCCCGTTTCGTATGAATAAAATTTTACGCCAACTAGTGAGAACCTCCTCCTTTATACAGAGTAGGTGCTCTCATACCTCAAACCGATTTGCTGCCTGAAATGTATTATTTTATTATTTTTATTTTCGTTTCCATAGCTTCTATACTTTTTTGTCATTTTCTCTCGAAATATTTTTTTAAGTTTCATATTATTTGACAAAATATGTCAATTATTGGCTTCAAATAATAAAGAAATTAAAACTAATATAGTAGAACAACAATTCTGGGAGTTGGTGCAAATATGAGGGTTTTTCGGTATACATTTGCATCATTATAGTAGAACACAAATATGTGTGGCATGTTGTTATGGTAGATAAATAGATTTTTTAAATTTGTTTCACTGCCATTAAATATCACTTCTTAACTAACAATAAGAGCCCACAGCAATTTTTGGGACTTGCATATTTGCAAATAAAAAGTAAAGACCTATCTTATTGCATCATTAAATTTTTGCTATCATTCACATCCAAAAATTGCTGTGGGCTCTCGGTCTATTCTGTTGGTATGTCTCGAGTCCTATTAAACAGATTATCAAGTTTAATGTGTTTGAGCATAGGCATAATTAAATATCGTCATTTCTATTAAAAAAAGATGTATTTTAGTGATAAAACGCTATTTCCTTCATTGTTGAGCAACCAACTGAGCTTGCTCGCAAATGAGAAGCAGGTGCTCCTCTCGAAGGAGATGAACAAAGCATGTTATTTTGAAAAAGAAATTTAAGCTCAAACCCGTACAAAACGCAAATTGTTCAGTATCTCAACGAAAGTGACTATCCTTTGCGAGAATCCTTCGCAAGAACTATGCTGGAACGTTTTCGGATTGCACTTACGCTTGGAAACATTTTATTCAGTGACGAAGCACATTTCCATATTGATGGATATGTTAACAAACAAAATATGCGATACTGGTGCCCCAACAACCCTGGAGAACACCATCAAAAACGTTTAGATTGTTTAAAAACGACAGTTTGGAGTACAAAAAGCGCGACGCGCACGTACCAATGATTCACCGCACTTCAAATATTGCCCCAACGCATACGCGCGGTGCGCTCCCGACCAATGACTCATGGCGACTAACAATTCCGCAAATCCTGCGCTTTGAATGATACCCCTCCTGCTTACCTTAACCCGCTAGTATTTCGATAATCGCAATTTAAAGTTGAAAAATTCCCGCTGGACACCCTTTATATGGTGTCATCAAGAAAGGACACCGAACATCGAAGTCTCGGAAATAATATTTCCATGGACCGCTACAATTGTGTGGAGGTTCGAGACCTTGTTCAATAAGGGTGCGCTATCAACTCAGACAACGGTACCATCGCTGAAATGAAATGAAGAATAACTTGCCATTCGGTGCTTCTTCGGGATAAGAAGACAATTGAGTATTTAAGCTCCGGAAGACCTCAATATGATGTCTACGGACCTTATGTCGACTTCAGATCCATTAACATGTCCGTGGACAGACTGTAGCGCCACCAAGTAAATAAGTAAATAGGATGGGATAAATTTCATGCTGTCAGCTGTTGTTTTTTTGGAAAGAGATATTAAGCACTACTGATGAGAATTGTCGACTTCTAATAAAAGAAAAAAAAAAAAAAACAAAACTTCTATATTTCGAAAGTCTTGACCCTCTGAACTGGACTTTATCCATTAAACACACATTTTATAACAAATAATTTTATAACAAAATATTGCAGTAAAATTTTTGTACGAATACATAACATGCCCATTAGCAAGGAAAAACAAATCAGGTGTGAAAAGTCAAAAAAGATCATGGAAGAAAAAGAACAAAAAAAAAACTCGATGGAACGGAACGACCGATGTGCGATTTAAATGGAAAATAATAATAATTATAATTTCAGAATAATTCATACTCCTTTGCGCAGGAAATGATTATTTTATGACATACACTTTGGATATTGTACGCCATCCAGCCAAAGTACTATATTTATATAGAGAAATCCTATATTAGCATATTGGCTGTCAATTAAGAGTCAGGTGTTGATTGGAATAAACGGTGTCATAAAAATAGTAATTACAATGTTTTAAACAATGTTTTATTATTAAGCTTCTTCTTTTTTATGATCAGACGGAATCAGCCGTAACAGAATATTGATGATCACTCGCTGTATAAACGATTTAAAGTTTTGGTTTTAAATTTCATTTCTTGTGTGGTTTTAATTGGTTGTGTGGTATCTATTAATTAAAGTTTTTAGGTTTTCGAATTAATTTAATGTTTTTCTTCTCCTCTTAAATGATTTAACGGTTGCTGGTAAGATATGTATAATTACCTTTTTATAAGCATAACATACATTGCCCTTGATTTTTTTTTTTTAATGTTTAAATGAGAATTTTGAAAGTTTACTAATGAAAGGTAAGCTGCGCGCTACTGTTAATGGCATAGTATGTAGGAGTCTAGTTATATGTTGTTGACTTTCACTGTGATTTTTAAAGTAGAAAGGTTAATATATTTGTTTACCTATTTGGTATATCACCATCAAACTTTTGGGACAAAGTAGACCATAAGTATAAATTAAAATCACTCAACTGACGTTTTTATGATCGTGTCGACTATTTCAAACTATGATATCTTAAATCTCTTCCAATTTTTTTAATATTATTATCATCATTAAGAGCCTGGTGTTGAATGTCTTGAGCTAAGTTATGATATTTCTTCAGACAGATACATTTTGGGACAGCGTCAAATGTTTTAGTTTATAGACCTTAAGTGGGGTACACATTATCGATCAGGTATGACTGTCAGTCAATATCAACAAATTTTGTGAGCATGAGCTTGCCTGAAGTTTGCCTGACAAACCATCAAATAGAGTGTACACACTATCAGTCGTGAGCAAAACTGTCATACGTGATCGATTATTTGTACCCCGCTTTATGTGAACTTATGACCCTTTGCCAGTATTTATGTGTCACAACTTTACTTATACTGAAAATGGCCCTTAGTCTAGTTTTTTTTTTTTTTTTTTTTTTTTTTTTTGTATGAACTCATTCAATATATTTTTTAAAATCCATATAACCAAAACTAATATTCCTAAACCAAATGAACTTATCAAAAGTCATTAATTTAAAACACGATATTTTCCTGTCAACAGCCATCAAATGTATGCATACACATTTATGTATGTATTTCTCCATTTTGTCATTAATTTTTGTATGCCAACATTTTTTGTCGTCAGCGCCGCCAAATTGTGTGTTGCTTTTGCACTCAGTCAGAAGTGTTAACATAAATCGCCTAAGTCGGATAAGAAGAAAAACTTGTGCACCTCTATAGCTCTAGGCTAGCCTAATGCTAATGGGTTCAAACTCATTAGCGTAAAATTTCAAAGAGCAGCTACGTATATAATCTGGTGGCCGCAGCCGTGCGGAATGAGTTTTCTTGTAGTTATTGAAACTGAATTTGTATGAGTCTCATAATTACCAATCGATGTTATTAATAATAATAATTGTAGTATTGAAGCGAAATCATTCTAGCAGCAGCTGAACTTTTGCTTGGGTGTTTTGTTGTGCTTAATGATACTTTCGACTCGAGCAATATGAGCAAGGAGCATGGTAGAGTTTATTTATTGGAAACAAATTTTGAAATTCCAACTTTAAATTTAAAGTTAGTAGAACAATAAATTGAATTCAATTTATAAGTCTTATATAAAATGTAGTTAATATTACTAATAACCGAAATGACTTCAATTAAACGATTTTGTTCTACCAACAAGCCCCTCCAGCCAGCTCGGTCCCTAGCTAGCTGCCTTCAGTTACGCACTCCAAATTGGTTGAGGTCGTTCTCCACTTCAAAATCGATAAAGAGGTGGTGTGTATCGATTTGAAACTCCTGGGTTTTTTCCAAAATCTGTCGGAGTGTGAATGTGAACATTTGATCGACGGTTGATTTGCCGGGCCTAAAACCATACTGATAGGGGCCGATCAGTTTTAAGCGATCACACAGTACAGACGACAGGATTTTGTATGCGACGTTGAGGAGACTTATACCTCTGTAGTTGGAACAGGTCAGAGCATCTCCTTTCTTGTGGATGGGGCACACTATACCGAGGTTCCATTCATCGGGCATACTTTCTTCCGACCAAATTTTGGAGATAAGCTGGTGTATACTCCCTACCAAGTCATCTCCCCCTCCTTTGAATAGCTCGGCTTGCAGGCCATCCGCACCAGCAGCCTTGTACGTTTTAAGCTTGGCTATCGCTAACCGCACTTCATTTAGGTCGGGTGGACGGAAATTTTGACCATCATCGTCCAGGTTGAATGGAGTGTTCTGTTCTACAGCGGAATTTTGGCCATCTTCGCCGTTTAGCAGTCTTCGGTAGAACTTTCGAACATCCCCCCTGCCGCTACAGTCCTCTCGACCGCCTTGTTCTAGTCTCAGCAGCTCTGGTTCTAGTCTCAGCAGCTCTGGTTCTAATCTGCAGCATTGCTTGGTAGGCCTCGTTCTTTGCTTCATGCGCCAGTCTGCATTCTTCATCGAACCAGGGGTTTCGTTGTGGTGGCCTAGTGAAACCCAGCACATCAGTAGCGGCACTTTTGATGGCATTTTGGCAGTGCTTCCACTGATCCTCTACAGATGATGCTCGTGGTGGGCTTGTTCCGAGTCTATGTTGGCACCTCGGAACGTTCGGACATCCAGGATACTCGAAGCATGTCTGGCGTCTATCGCAACATGATCAATCTGGTTGATGGTTCGTTGATCCGGAGACCGCCAGGTCCCTTTGTATATATTGAGGTGTGGGAATAGAGTGCTTGCTATGATGACATTTCGCCCCGCTGCGAAATCAATGAGCCTGAGTCCGTTACCGGAAGTGTTGTCGTGCAGGCTGTGTCCTCCGACTATCGAACCAAAGATGCCCTCCTTTCCGATCTTGGCGTTGAAGTCGTCAAGAATAATCTTGACGTCGTACTTGGGGCACCTATCATACGTATCCTCGAGGAGATCGTAGAATTCTTCTTTGGTTGAGTCATCCTTTTCTTCCGGTGGGGCATGGGCACAGATCAACGTGATATTTTTGAACTTTGCTTTGATGCGGATTGTGACCAGGCGCTCGCTTACATTTCTGAAGCCCAAGACTTCTTGCCTAAGTTTTCCCCTTACCATAAAAACCACAACCAAAGAGCCGCTGACCCTGCTCCTTGCAGCACTCGCCAAAGTAGATGTCACACGATTGCATCCTTCGTATGCCCTCTCCATCCCATCGCACTTCCTGGATGGCTGTTACATCCCACCGTTGATTCCATCTGGGGGGAATTCTTCCGCTGCCGCCTGGATGAAGGAGAAGTGCCTTAGTGGGAACACTCCCCCCCCCCCCCCCCTCTCTCTCGTTTGCTGCCGCCTAAAACCGTCCACAGGGATTGGAACTCCATCTTCAGTTAAAGGTACTAGGCACCCAATGGTCACCACGTGGAGGTGAGAGTAGGAGTTGATAGACAGAGGTTCGCTTTGAAAAAGCTTGTGGACGCTTGTGTCCTCTTGAATCCACCACATTGTCTATCCTTTGATGTTTTCAGTAAAAATACCATTAATAAATAATTGGGGGCTATCGTGAACAAAAATTTCCCAGGGAATGTTTTCCTCGTTCAAACGTTGGGAACATGAATGATGCCTTAAAGGAGAATATGGCTCACATTGCATTGGATTTTTGTTCGAGGGAAATTTATTCCGTGGGAGATTAAGAATAGCAGACAAATTTTCGTGGGAAAAAATTATTCCGTGGGAAATAAAATTTCCCGGGAGATTTCCGATAGGGCCCATTATGAAAAGTTTCTATAAATAGCTGCATTAAGTTGTTAATAAATAGTAAGGACAAGTTCTTGCGGTCCAGTCATACATATTTTTTAGGAGGTTTTCTAACGATTTTTGCAGAAGTGTCGGTAAAAAGCTGGCGCGGGGATGGGCTCGCGGTGAAAAAGCGTCACTATGCGACACTTAAACATTACATTTTTTATTTTTTTAGGTAGGTAATTTGACATAGCGTTAACTTAAAGAGTTTTGGTATATAAGTCAGTTTTTTTGGGCGTTTTACATTTTTTTTTTCATTTTTCTTTTTTTACAGAAAACAAAGTACCAAGTATTTGTTTTTGATCACAACTTATTTTTTTACTTTATAAATGTGACAGCTGGTTGATCGGCAGAATGTCTGAAGAAAGTAAAATTAAAATGGATCTCCATCAAGTATTTACCAAAAAAGCAATAATGTGTACTTGAGTTCACTTGTTTATTTAGAGGTCAATTATTCGGTGAATTAGCTGAGGTTCAGCAATGGTCCAGGCATGTAATTGCCTTTTAGCACATACTTGAACCTTGAATCATCGTTGAACCTCAGTAAGTCCCACTTAATCGGTGGGTTAAAATCTTGATCTGAGGATGAGCTACGTTTGTAAAACCGGACCTTATTCCTGCAAATAGGTTAAAACCGAGTTTACTTATGAAGAAATTTTAACTTTAAGTTGTCAAAAATCTGTCGAAATAGCAATATGCAAGTCATTCTTTTCACAGTGCAGTGTACTTCTATTTGAATAGACAGCAAAATTTAACATCTATCAAAATTATCTGTTTAGTTAATCCCAGAGTTAACTCACCAAGTTGTTCGGGCAACACAGGTTAAAAAAAAAAAACATTTAAACTAAAATTTCCGTTAACTTAAATTGAAAATAAATTATTTTTAAATTTAAATTTGAAGTTAAACGTGAAATCTACATTTTTTGATAAACGACAAGCAATAAAACAACAGCACCTGTTAAACCTAATTCGTATTGTTGATGTTTTGTTCAACATATAGATCTGTATCCACAAAAACCAAAAATCATTTATTATATTTTAAAACTGTGTTATAAATTAATATAGGAGACTTTCACTCCCCAAAGCCATATGTATATGTATAAATGCTAAACTTAAAACAAGAGTTTGGTCTAACTTAACTAATTAATCGTGATGTTGTCCATGTTGCCCGGAGAAACACCAATTAATCTCAATGCTACATTTTGTCTTATTTATTTTTTTTTGACTTTTAGGAAAAAAGCGCAATTAATTAAAAACCATGAACACATACATTTTCATGTTGAATTCTTTCCATATGATTGCTCTCGTTGAATGCTACCATTTTTGCTTTTTCACACTGATCCTGCATCAAAGACTCCCAACTCCGGCGATGTCGTCATCGCAAATGAAAAAGAAAAGCAAAAAGTTCGATCGCCAGGTCCTCTGGTGTTGGTTGTTGGTGTTATAAGTTGATCGATTTGATAGATATCACAATTCCAGGTAAATACCAATTGCTTTCGAATTCAGTCATAAATCATTGGGCAGAAATGCAAATTTATTGCACTTGGTCAGAGTATTTTACTCGAAGCTAATTAGCCGCATGATCCGTGCGTGCATATGCCGGCTTTTATTAGTGCACTTTAGCTTGTCTTAATAATTTTTCTCTCCTTCATTGACAGAATGAGCCACAAACAAGTAAACAAAAAAAAAGAAAAAAAAAAAGGAAAAAAACAAAAACTGAGACTTCACTGGCAAATAAATTTGTCCGAGGCGTGTCTGGGGCGCGTGAATAATCTGTAGATCATCACTTTGATATGAGAATTGCCTTATTGGTGTAACAGCTGTGTTGTATATATACGGCTGGCGCGGGTTTGTGGGGTGTAGCGTACGTATCCATGAAGGAAGCAGCTTCAAGTTGTGTCTCTGATGTAAAGCCAGCAATAAATGTTGATTAATTTGTTCCAAGTCGAAGCTATAGTAGCACGATTATTGTGTCGTTGACGATGCTTGTACATCGTTTCATTGGGAGAGCTTATCTTTTTGTTTTTATTTTGATTTTGTTTTTAATTTTTTTTGCAATTCTAGTTGGGTAAACCAAATTGGTTTGCCAATACCTATTTATTCAGTTCAATATTTTGAAACATTTTTAAAGTCCGATCCAAAAGTTTTAAAAAAAATATAATTGAGTATTTTGCTTATTTTAAAGATTCTAAAAGCATTTTTCTAAAAAAAGGCTCAGGGTTACAGGCATCGCGCCGACGTCTGCAAGAACGGTCAAGGGAACGTTATAAAGCTGTCCTTAATTTTGATTTATTTACCAAAATTTTGATACGTGCAGATTTAAAGGTACACACCATTCTCTCTGTTTTCTGAATTTTGGGTTTTTGAGATTTTGGGTTTTTGAGATTTTGGGTTTTTTAGATTTTGTTTTTTTTTCGGAATTTTGGAATTTCTGGATTTCTAGATTTTGGGTTTACTGGATTTCGGATTTCTGAATTCTGACACCATCCACTTTGGAAGAATATAGTATAGTTAGTTAGGATAGTTTTTAATCGCGAATCGGAAGGTCTAATCCTTGTTGCATAGATTTATATATATCGCATGTCGGTCAAGTCATTCGAGAATTTTGAAGATGTTCGGAGTTCGTTGGCCCTCATATGATAATGGCGTCGACATAAGCGTCACGAAGTTCAATACCAGCTGTCAGTGGCAGCTGTGGGTGGCAACTCTGTATTGCAAGTGAATAAAAGTATTACAAAATCGCTCTTCAAATTTTTTGAAAAAAAAAGGCAGTTTAATTCACGTATATTGCAATTTAAATAGTACTTCCACTTTTAACTCACTTTATAGTAAGATTAACAAATAAAATTCCGGCAAATCAGGTAATCTTAAAGATAAAAACACAAAATAAAATTTTGCTACCACTGTCACGTCTTGTCACATGACTAAATATAAGCGGAATATCTATCAAACTTCACCTGAAGAAACGCAGAATTTAGAATATAATTCAAGAACACCGAAAATATTTAAGACCAATTACCGTGATATGGCGATTTCACCTGCTGATCTTGCAAAAATTAAATCAATTATTGACGATTCACTCCAAACACAACTGACAAAAGCAGTCGCTACGTTAGCCACAAAGGAGGACGTCAATAAATTAAACAACGAAATCAACGCTCTACGACAAAAAAATAATGAGCTGGAAAAGCAAGTCATACACTTTGAAAATCGATGTGATGCTATTGAAAAAGAACTTGAGTTTCAAAGTCGAGAAAGGAAAGCCAAGAACGTGATCATAACAGTTCCGAATGATCAAGGAGACCCACTCGAAAAAGCCCGAAGTACGACATCGCTACTACTTGGAGATGAAGTGTCACAAAGTTTGCCACAAGCAATGAAAATAAGTGAAAATAACACCTTCACCAAACTCAAAATCAACACTGGTTCTGAAAAAGTTGTTTCTGATATGCTCAAAAACTCGACAAAGCTAAAAGGCACAGGAATATATATTCAGCGCGACCTAACCAAACTTATGCAAACTAAACGACGAGTCCTCTTAACCTACAGGAAAATTATACGTTCACATTCTTTAAACGAACCCGTACAAATCAAAAACAACAATCATAGTCTATTGGTTAAAAAACAAACATTTTATTTAGACAATAATTTTAATCTTAAATTTAATCAAAAAGATGGAGAAGAAGAACTTAAAAGATTGTTTACAAAGGATATTAATTTTGATGCTGTCAGACCGATGATATCTCCGACACCTAGACGTCAAAACAATAATTGTACTAGAGTACCTGATGTTTTTTCACCAGGGATGTCAACAAGTACTAATGCACGTCGACCTAGTAGTTTTAGTAGTTGAGAAGTAGTAGCCGTCAGCTCAATTAATAATTTTTGTTCAAATCTTCTATCTTTTAATGTATCAGGTCTTAATAATAAACTTTTGTACCCAAATTTTTTCGATTATATTAAATCTTTTGTTATATTTTTTCTATTTGAAACGCATATAACAAATGATATTAGTAAATTTACAAAATATTTTAATGGATTTAAACTTTACTGGCAAGATGCAGTTAAAACATCAGTAAAAGGGCGTGCAAGTGGGGGAAGTCTCTACGGAATTAAATCGACATTGCTAAAAAACTACGAATTCGTTCAAAGTCAAGGATTAACGGTGGTCAAGCTTCTGCAAAAGAACATGTTCATTATCCCTGTATACATAAATTGCAATAAATGGGCTGAAGATCTTGAAAAACTGTATGAAGTCATGCATCATCTGTCCAGTAAAAGTGTTCTTATTATTGGAGATCTTAATGCCAGGACTAACAACCTACAAACAACAATAGTAAATAAACCAAACAACTTGCCTTTTCTTTCAACCCCAAGGAAATCCAAAGACGATGTATGCAACACGAACGGAAAAAATCTGTTAGAGCTTTTTCAACTATACGATTGTTTTATTTTAAACGGGGCAACTACTGGAGATCATGAGGGTCATTATACTTTCATCGGAGGACAAGGGAAATCCGTGATAGATTACTGTGCAGTAAATGGCGATTGGTTGAATTCAATATCTTCGTTTGAAATTCAATATAAAACTTATTCCGATCATATGCCGTTAGTAGTAAAGTTTACGAGTAGTAAAATCGCAACAGATGAAGTAAGAAATCTCGAACTCCTACCAAAACTAAAATGGAAAGGTGAAAATCCACACATTTATCAAATCCGATTAGAAGAAAACTTATCACATTTACCAGCAAACACATCTTCAACAGAAATACTTTCAAATCAAATTGTTTCGTGCATTAGATACTCTACAAACATCCGAACTTCAAAAATATCAAAACCTTCTAAACAGAAATGGTTTGATCATGAATGTCTCAAGGCGCGAAAAAAATCCTTTTCACTGCTACTTGCACTCCGCAGAAACTATTGCGATGTATTAAAACGATGGTACTTAGAGTCAAACTCTGAATATAAAAAAATATGTCTTCGTAAGAAAGTTGAGTTTCAGAACAATCAAGCTCGCTCTTTAGGACTTACCAAAAACTCAAAAGATTTTTGGAAAATAGCTGCCGAATTGAATGGATCCAAATTTATAATAGGTACAAACATCTCTGCAGATGATCTATCTATACACTTCCAAAGGTTACTTTGTAACAAATCAAGCCTGTTATTTGCATATGCCGAACCACTGTTTATTGACACAACTTTAGACGCCGAAATAAATCTTCAGGAAATCCAGGATGTAATCAATAAAGCAAAAAATGGAAAAGCACCTGGCGAAGATGGCATACCATATGAGTTCTTTAAAAATGCCTCACAAACTCTAATAAACCAACTAAAAAAGCTTTTTGATAACATACTTATAACAGCTTCAGTTCCTCCTTCGTTCAAAAAATCAGTTATATTCCCAATTCACAAAAAAGGTGACGCAAATAATCCCGAAAATTACCGCGGAATATCTTTTATGAACACGATAGCAAAAATATTTTGTGGCATTCTTGCAAGCAGAATAGAAACATGGGTGGAAGAGAAAAGAATCCTAACAGATTTTCAAGCAGGTTTTAGAAGGAACTTTTCAACAGTCGACCAAATCTTTTGCCTAACATCGATAATAAAGGCTTTTCATGCTAGAAAAAGAAAGGTATACTCCTTCTTTGTTGATTTCAAAACGGCGTTTGATTTAATCAACCGCAATACGCTAATGTATAAGCTTTCTCGAATGGGCTTGTCATCCAGATTAATTAAACTTCTGAAAGAAATGTATACGGACACGAAAGCGGTGATATGGAATGGTTTAGGATACTCGAAATGGTTTAACACCGACTCTGGAGTGAAGCAAGGTTGCCCGTTAAGTGCGCTGCTATTTTCATTGTTTATAAATGACATAGTTTCTTGTATACCAGGTGGTATGCGAATCGCCGATACAAATGTTAATATCTTGTTGTACGCAGACGATATAGTTCTTCTAGCCGAATCACCTGAAAGTTTACAACTGATGATAAACCGACTTTATGACTATTGCGAAGCATGGGGACTTACTGTTAACGTAGAGAAATCGAAAATTATGGTTTTTAACCAAAATTCACGAAGTGTAGCGAGAAACAATTGGTTCTTTAATAGAAGCAGAATTGATGTTGTTAAGGAATTTAAGTATTTAGGAGTTAAAATAAATCCAACCTGCGACTTCAAGAAACACACCGAAGAAAAAGCCAGCACTTCACAGAGCTTGATCAACATGACGTGGCGCAAGATTTTTACCAATAAAAATGTATTACTATCAACCAAATACAAAATTTTTGATAGCGTCGTGAGGTCAACTTTGTGCTATGCTGCCCAAATATGGGGAATAGATGAATTTGAAGAACCGTGATACAACTACAAGAGGATACAGCTCGAAATAACCTAGTTGTTGAAGCCCGTAAATCTCAAAGCAGAATAATCTACTCACAGCTCAACCATAACCTTTTGAGTAGAAATTACTTTCGTGATGATTTAAGCTATCAGGAAATCTCGATCCTATTCAAAACAAGATGTGAGCTACTCCACTTAAATGGCATCCCATACAACGGCAGTTTCAATCAATTCTGCACTCTCTGTAATATGAACGCAAAGGAAGACGTATTTTACTTTATAAGCATTTGTCCAGTTTTAAAATTCCAAAGGCTATCATATCTTGGGAAAAAAACACTTACAATGACCGAAACCATCGATATTTTAAATGAAACAAATTGGAAATCCTTCTGTTGTTATGTAAAATCCATCCAAAATTTCAGAAATCTTATTATTACTGAGTATTTTTAAATTAATTTTGTATAAAATAAATATTGTGCCACTCGAGCTGACGGCCTAGCCAAAGCGCTAAAAATTCATAATTTGTAACTAATACTATGTTATGTAATGAAAAATTGTATCTCAATAAATGGATTTACTTACTTACTTACTTACTTACTTACCAGCTGTCAGTTGATTCTGACACTGTGAACATTTTCAGTTGAGCTATTAGTTCCAAATGGCGATGGTTGTTATTCCAAAAGACCTATGTAAATTTTTTCACAACTGGAATTGCCTGGGCATGAAATCTCCACCCAAGCAATAAACTGCCATCGCTATTGAAATTGTCACTTTCTCAAATATTGCTTGGTTAAAGTAAAAAGTGACCTACAAACAAAATTCTTACTGCCACCATGTTCCGGGCTGAAGAGAAATTTGTTTATTTCACTGAAGTATTCTCGTCTCCTGTAAAAAAATGTCATTATTCCCAACTAATTTTGTTTTATTTATTTATTTATTCATCAATGGATAATATATCTGCTGATTACATTTAATATTCTTAAGTCATAATTATAAAATTAATTTAACTAAAAAATAAATAAGTTTTATATTATAATATTTTTTACAAAATTATGTTAGCTTAGTGCCTGTAAGGCGTTTCGTTTGAACTGGTTTCTGTTCGTTTAATGTCGAGTTCATTGCAAATAGAGTTGAACAACGATAATGAACGCAAAATGGGCGTATTAAATCCATAATAAGTCCTGTGAGTAGAGACATGAAAAAGTACACATCTGTTCCTTAATATTCTCTCTGGGACATAGAATTTTATAAGATTTAGTAATTCAATAGAATTTATTCGATTTGAAATAATATCAAAGATTATGCTTTGAGCATTTCTTCTGACTTTAAGTGTTTTCATACCGATCAGGGCACATCTTGAAAGATAATTCGGCATATCACCTGACCAATTTAAATTTCGAAGTGCAAATCGCGTGAATATTTTTTGAATTTGCTCGATTCTTAATATTCCATTAGCGTAGAATGGGCACCAGATTATGAAACAATATTCAAGATAAGGCAGTACCAATGAATTAAACAATGTTTTAAGTGTGTAGGCATCTTTAAAATCGGCTGCGTTGCGTTTTAGAAAGCCTAGCATTGAGTTACCTTTGGAAACTATAAAGTCAAGGTGGGCACGAAAGTCTAATTTAGAGTCAAGGAGCACACCGAGATCTTTTACCAAATCAACTCTTAAAAGGGCGTCGTTACTAAATTTGTAAGTAAAAGCATTTGGGGAAGTTTAATTCTAGATGATTGTAATTACACCATAGAAGAAGTAAGTCTATATCCATCTGAAGAAGGTGGCAGTCGAAGAACGATTGAATTACATAAAAAAATTTTACATCGTCGGCAAATATAAGACAGAAGGCGATTTTAAAAACTAGAGGTTAATCATTTATAAACAATAAGAAGAGCAATGGGCCAAGGTGACTACCTTGCGGAAGGCCAGAGTCCACATGAAAAGGATTAAAAAAATGCCCACTTATTTCAACAATTTGCTTCTTGTAAGAGAGGTAAGAATTTAACCAAGTAAGAAAAGAGCTGTTACATTCCAACTTCAATAGCTTTTGTAAAAGCAAATCATGATGAACTCGATCGAATGCTTTGACAAAGTCGGTGTAGAGGACGTCTACTTGATTGCCTTTTTCCATTTGGTTTAAGCAATAGTTTGTAAAGACACAAAGGTTTGTTGCTGTAGAGCGACCTTTAACAAATCCGTGTTGACCTTGCGACAATTACTCTTTTACCGAAAAATAGAGCTTTTCAGTTATAACCATGTCTAAAAGTTTTGGTATACCCGAAAGCTTCGAAATGGGCCTATAGTTTTTAATTAAATTCTTGGAACCACTTTTATGAATCGGGTTAATAAATGATGATTTCCATTCTTCTACAAACTCAACTGATGCGAGAGATTTGTTGAAAAGTAGAGTTAGGGCAAGACTAATTGAAAAAGAGCATCTTGACAACAGAAGAGGGGGTATTTTATCACACCCTGCTTTATTGGACACATCAATTTTGCATAAGGCAACCAAAATTTCTTCCACAGTTAAGTAAGGCAGCTCAAAATTGATCAAGGGATAAATATTTGAGTACATAGTATTAACATCTTGTATAAAGTCGTTATTATAAGATGATTTAAAAAATTTGGCAAACAGTTGACAGGTTGATTGGATGTCGTTAGATTCCTCATCCTTGTATTCTATCGACTGAGGAAAAGAGGAGGTACAATTGCGCTTCGAATTAATAAAAATCCAAAAAGATTTACTGTTTTTCTTTATATTTGATTCTGTGATGTTTATATATTGTTTATATAATAAACGATTAAAAAAAGTCTAATTCTCTTCTGAATTGGAGGAACCAATTTCGATCTTCGATAGACCCTGTTAATTTAAAACTCTTGAAGGTTTTGTTTTTAATATTTTCCAAATTTTTGGAATTGGTAATTAATTTTTGTTATTAAATGCGTTGAACCAGGCGATTCCCATTATATTGGCACTAAGGGAGCTGTTGATCACCAGTATGGTTAAGTTGTATGATTTGTTCTGCCAAGTCACTGTTATGTTGGTGATCCTTTAGGCTTTAAAATACCGGGTTTTCGGCCCACAATGTGTACTACCAAGACTATGAAATCCATCAAATCCAACATGAGAACAAGTGGCACCTGTATCCAATTGAAAAATAATTTCGGGCCTTTTTGCAATAACTAACTGTGCTTGAGATGCTAATGTTAAAACTTGGGCCGAGACCGCGAAAGATGATCGAGTGCAAAGTACACATATAGAAGGTATTATCTTCCGAGTTTTCATTCTTATTCAGTTCAGCGCATGTCTTGTATTTTGTTTTTGTAAATTGTGAACGAGGGTCACTGCGATTCGGAAACATTTGTGTTTTGTTTTTGTAAAGTCTGACAGGCAGGTCACTGTAATTTTCGAAGATGCGCAATATATTACCTTTAATATGTGTACTGTGGATCGAGTGAACGATCATCGTTTTGATGATTGCTCTTTCTATTTTTCCCTTTAGATATTATGGGGATAGCTATTGTCAAAGCGACGATCATGCAATCGATTGTCTTAGGCGATCTAGGCCTACGAGGTCAAAGTGAACAGTAGGTGCGTTTTATTGGTAATTAATAACTTACGCACAATACAAGTTCAATAAAACGCTTTATCCACTTTTAAGTCCACTCCTTATTTCTATGGCTGTTTTCACACCCTTTTGTGAGTGAAGACCAATCTACGTTACCGACATTTAAGGTTCAAGTCCACAGTCCTTATCCACTAATCTACTGTCTTATTTATCAAAACTTTTGGTTTTTGTTATTGTTAATCAAAGGACTCTAGAGATTTTGACATTCTATACTCTTGTCCCTTGAGCAGATAAGCAGACACTACTTTGTTGATTTGTATGCCTTTACACACAAGTGTAATTAAAAAATGCGAAGCCCTATGGAAATGCTTGGGATCACCGAAGATTCGGGAACAACTGCAACAATTTTATTATCTAATTATCTAAAGTGGTCTGCTCCCTTAGTTAAAGCCATAGATATCCTTCAAGGAGAAAATAATTGCCATTAAGGGTATCTTTTGCCAACCCTGTTGACAGTTAAAAAAAAAAAAATGGGAAATGTATTGTTAATTACCAACAACGAACTTCAGTTCAATGTAACAGTTGTACAAAAAGTTCAAAACTCAATATTTTTTTCCAAATCACCGATAAAGGTTTATTTGCGGCTATAGCTTCTGTAACTCATCCGCGATTTAAAATGAATCAATCTTTTAGATTTAGAAAGACAAGAAAAAGTTAAGAACTTAGCCCAAAAACTAACGAGAGGACCAGGAACAAGTAACTGTTCAAATATTTTCCGCAGGAGCAAGAGGAAAGTGAATTGATGAAATTTTTCTTCAGTAGTATGCTCAATTTGAAAGACTTGAAAGCTTTTCCTTCCATTCGACAACTTTTTATAAAATATAATACGGCTTTGCCGTGATCGGCCGCAATCGACAGATTTTTTTCATACGTTACTCGTTTAGATTTGCTGAAAAATAATCGACTGATCAATTCGAAATGAGAGTCGTATGTAAAGCTAATGCACAAAAAAAATATTTTTTAATTTTGAAGAAAATGTATTATTAAGTTGCAAACTAATTTGAAAGTTACTTGATTAAGAGCCGATTTTTCAGTCTTCGGTAACATACTCGAGGAATAAACAATCGAAAAAAAATATCGACTTTTTCTATCGAAAAAAAAAAACAATTCATAGAAGTTTTAAGTCAATTTATTTTTATTTTGTATTACTTAGTTTTTGATATTTTTATATTTGAATACCTGATATTTAAAACAATTTGATCACTTTTCTTTTATATTTTAATTGTTTTTGGTAAACTATTGTAGATTTCGAAAACAAAAGTATTAAGAAGAGGAATAACAAAAATAAAAGAAAAATATTTTTGTTGTTGTTTAGTGGACTATATTGAATTAAATTCAATTGGAAGATTTTATGCGACCTTTAGTCCAAATGCGTTTCGCCCAGGCACGACAGTTGGGCTCATCAGTTAGATGCTGTCGTACCTTTCTAAGACGCAATGTTTTGGTCGATGGCTACCGACTCTTAATAAAATCTACAGCGCATACACACTGCAAATTGTATTATTCTAGGGGAACATGGTTATATTCTTGCACCTAGAAAATATGTTGTTGTTGTATACCCGTGGTCTGGCTAATGTATTAAGAAGAGGAATAACAAAAATAAAAGAAAAATATTTTTGTTGTTGTTTAGTGGACTATATTGAATTAAATTCAATTGGAAGATTTTATGCGACCTTTAGTCCAAATGCGTTTCGCCCAGGCACGACAGTTGGGCTCATCAGTTAGATGCTGTCGTACCTTTCTAAGACGCAATGTTTTGGTCGATGGCTACCGACTCAGTGTGTATGCGCTGTAGATTTTATTAAGAGTCGGTAGCCATCGACCAAAACATTGCGTCTTAGAAAGGTACGACAGCATCTAACTGATGAGCCCAACTGTCGTGCCTGGGCGAAACGCATTTGGACTAAAGGTCGCATAAAATCTTCCAATTGAATTTAATTCAATATAGTCCACTAAACAACAACAAAAATATTTTTCTTTTATTTTTGTTATTCCTCTTCTTAATACATTAGCCAGACCACGGGTATACAACAACAACATATTTTCTAGGTGCAAGAATATAACCATGTTCCCCTAGAATAATACAATTTGCAGTGTGTATGCGCTGTAGATTTTATTAAGAGTCGGTAGCCATCGACCAAAACATTGCGTCTTAGAAAGGTACGACAGCATCTAACTGATGAGCCCAACTGTCGTGCCTGGGCGAAACGCATTTGGACTAAAGGTCGCATAAAATCTTCCAATTGAATTTAATTCAATATAGTCCACTAAACAACAACAAAAATATTTTTCTTTTATTTTTGTTATTCCTCTTCTTAATACATTAGCCAGACCACGGGTATACAACAACAACATATTTTCTAGGTGCAAGAATATAACCATGTTCCCCTAGAATAATACAATTTGCAGTGTGTATGCGCTGTAGATTTTATTAAGAGTCGGTAGCCATCGACCAAAACATTGCGTCTTAGAAAGGTACGACAGCATCTAACTGATGAGCCCAACTGTCGTGCCTGGGCGAAACGCATTTGGAAAACAAAAGTAGCCTATGTCCATTCTGATGTTTTTAACTCTCGCTCTACCAAACAAATAAACTTTCACATTTATAATTAATTAAAATAATAAGATGAAATACATTTAAGAAAGTTTAAATATTTTTAAGAACCCTATCAATTTAAGCCTTGGGGTCATTCCGTCATTGGGGTCATTTCAAAATGATTATCGTTGACGTGATCGTCAATGATTTGCTTCTCGTAACTCGAAACACTATCTTCTCTTTTATCGTTTTTTCAAACCATCATTGAAATGTCATAATAACAATTTGCGTTATTAGGACGGGGTTCTTTAGTGCACAGTTTGTTACTAAATCCGAAAAATCGGCAGAATTTTACTTTACATGGTGGCGCAATGGAATAAGTATTTGCTTCTCAATCGAAAGGTTCGGCGTTTGAGCCCTGCCGGCATACATTTTTTTTTTTAATTTTTCACATAAATAAATAAATAAATTTGATGGCACAACAGCTCATGAAGAACTAGGGCCTAGTGACTTACAACTCTCAACCATTCCTGTGTGCGTGTCTGCAGAAATGGAGGGGACCTACAGTTTATTGCCGAATCCGAACGGCTAACGAGCGGCACTTTTCTGTGACAGGAGATACTCTTGGAGGATTTGTCAATTCCTTGCAAGAGGCAGTAGCCGTTTTTTCTTTTTAAATAAATAGGTGGCGAGGCTGGGGATCGAACCTTAGACCTCCGGCATGACAGTCCATCGCACTAACCATCACGCCACGGCTACTACTAAACAAGAACTTAAGCTAAAAAAGAGCTGCCTGATTTAGTGTCTCCGATGGTGGTCACTTAAGTGCCACTTACTCAATACTCATGCTATGAAAATCAGACTAAACTCCCAATTAGCGAAATTTAAGTGCCACTAAATGCACTACGAAACTGGCCCTTACATTTTTGATTCGCAGAATTATAGCAATGCCCTCTGTCGACGATGACCCCAATGAGGTTTTAAAGAAAAATTAGCAGTAGAATAGAAACTGCAGCAAATTTTTGTATTACTAATTTTTATTGATCTATCTATTAATTTCCTACCTCCTCGACAAATTTAAAAATAAAAATAATTTATGCATGCGCTGGCAATTGGCACACACGAGTCACCATATGACCAATCAATTATCGATTATTGGTTAAAGAGTTGTATTCGAATCAACTAACGTACTTTGAACCCCTGACCATATCTAAATAGCATCTTAAAAGAATCAAACCGGCACAGCCGCCGCCGCCGGCCGCCGGTAATATGGTATGGTTCGTTTGCATCTTTCAGCGAAGTGTTTTTTTTTTTTTTTCTATCTTACTTGCAGTACCGGCTGTTGAGCCATCATTTTCAATTAAAAATCATTGATTGCACTTAACGACGATAACTTACATGCTCAAGCCTATACCCCGATGTCTAAAGAAATTATTTCTCCATAAATTTCCCAAAAAGAAAAGCAAAACAAAAAGCCACAACAAAGTCCGTTCAAGTATCGAATCTATTTTCTATGAGCGGTTTATTAAGCATTATATCCACCGAGTATAGCCTGCAACATATTATAATGCTCCTATATTGCCAAAGGAAAGACTTATAGTTGCACGTATCTATGAGTTGCACATTTACATATGCAACACAAGGACTGCATTGCACAAAAAGCATTTTACTTTCCATTAAAGGCAACTAACCGCGGTGGTAAGTAACAAACAACAACAACAACAACAACTGTATTTCGGAATTTGTGCGCGCTCTCACAAAAGGAAGAGAATCCAATCAGCCATATACATAGTCATCATCATAGAGTTAGTTAGGTATCTAGCTCGGTCCAGGGCTATTAGATTAAAAGCCAACTATAAGATGAAGAAGACAAAAACGAGGGCTGTATAGGCATTAGACGACGACGTCATCACCTTAGATGGTGCGGTGGCGGTATGCGCTTAAATGGTCGTAGACGTGTGTGCATGTGCATCCGAATCCAAAGCGCAAAAACCGCGAAACACTAAGAAGCGCTTTCGGCCAAAAAAGTGCATCTCTATTTTCGTGGTGTGCTCTTAATATGGTTGTCTAATCTATGTGCCATATATGTGTATATAAACGTTAAGCGTTGAATACTGGTATTAGATGGCATCGTCATCGACATGAGCATTAGAAGATGGCGGCGTACGATGGACATGAACATTATTGTCCGCAAGTAATCGAATATGGAGTTTTAACATTTTCATTTAATTTTTTTCTTCTAACTCCTAACTATCACCCACACCCGTCTACTCTTCGGTGGTGTAACACTTAAACGGTATTATAGTCATAGCTATGTTTGATATAAAAAAAAAGTTAAAAATTTTGCCACTGTGGCTGAAACTAACAAGGTAAACATGGTAAACTTTCCAATACTGTTTACCTGTTTGCTTTGAAAAGATTCATATAACAGGGTTTCCATTAGTAAAAGACTGCTTATGAAATATTTGCCTTCTGAGCTCGTTAACCAAATAAAAAAAAATATCCAAATTGACTTAGGTTGTTTTCGCATTGCGATGTCCAAAGCGGACTTCCTCCATTTTTTCTTTTTTTATTTCAACGCACGTTTTAATTTTGCTATCCCGAATTAAATGACTGACGACTATTCCAAAGCTTCCAAATCGTTATTACAGTTTAGAAAAATTATAAAAAAATATATAAGGGTCTTCCAATAGGGACTTCCGAACTTTGACAGTTGATAGCGGCCATACTGTTGAAGCTACATCTGTCAAATTGGCTGTCATGTATTCAGTCTGTTTTGCCAAATACTCATGGAGAAATCATTCGTTCAAAACAGCACGTACAAATGATGATTTTGGGTACGCAGCGTCATGGATCCATACGACACATTGGCCAGGCCATCACCGTCAATGGCGAGCACTATAGGTCGAGGATTACCAACTTATTTTGTTGACTGAATTGGATGATATGGACAGCAACGGCATGCGGTTTCAAATTGACAGCGCTGCGTGTCATACAGCTTACGCCATATTGGAAACTCTGCACGTGGAGGTGATGTGAACTGGCCACCGCTTTCGTGCGTTATACTTTTTCTTGTGGAATTTTCTGAAGTCGCGCAAATAAGCCACAAACTACAGCGGCCCTCAAAGCCAACATAATCCATGCCGTCCTTCAAATTCAACCTGAGCCAGATTCATGAAAAATTGAACATATCAGATGCGTGCCACCCAGAGAAGCCGCGGCGGACATTTGAACGATTTTGTATTCCATACATAATGGAACGGCCTTTTAAACGAATAAATAATTTCGATGATATCTCACACACAATTTGTTGTGTGTCCCCTTTCACACAAAGAAACAAAAACTACCTTGGCATAATGCACACAAACATAGTGTGAAGAAGAACGTAAAAAAATATCTCCTGAAATCGTTTACCGGGGAGATTTTGTCTATCCCTCTTTCCTTCTGCCCTTCTTGCCTATGAACCGAATATTGCTGGAAACTCATTTTCCTCGTGTAAAAGGGGACAAAGGAAGCGCTTTTTGAAAGACCCTTTAGAAACGGTTTCACAGAAGCTAATCTAAATTTTGAGTCAATATTTTTTATATTTTTTTATAATTTGAGGTCAGAGCGATCAGAGAATTGACTTTGTTTTTCTTTTTCGTTCAGAGCTGGCTTGGAGCGTCCTCCATGAGCTCAGAATGAAATAATCCAGCAGACGGAATGAAAAGCTAAGCGCGACCAACTTCATACAGTTTTCAAGGAATTTGACAGATATGACAATTCAGTGCTCATGTGTGTTTCATAATTAAATCAGAGGGCTCTGAACACACTCTGCTCAGAGATTACTCCGTTCGCTCAGTGCTCTGCTCTGCATAAACTCCGAACTAAAAAAGAAAAAAGCCTAATGTCTCACTTCATTATGGGTATACCAGGCTAGAGTAGGCAGAAAGATACAAAATTTGGAAAGAGCTCCCCAAATTAGGGCAGGCTGTATTAGGTACGTGTGCTTATTCGTTTAAAATTTCAACAAAATTCTATCCGAGATTAAAATTTGACATTTCTACGTACAGATTCACCTCACAAGTGTCAAAAATTAATTTTCGAATTAAATTCGCGCATGGCCTTAGCAATTATAAGCAAGTTCGCTTTACAAACATTGTAAAGATAAAGTTTTTGAAGTGATTTCTCAATAGCTATTAAGCAACTTGATTTTAAAAAGTAAATAAAATAATGGAACATTAACTTTCAAAAAAGCTACGACACATTGTTGTTTTTGTGTGTGCTTTCGTTGATTTTTAATATATTCTTTTTTCATTTTAAGTCAGAAATTGCCTTCACCGACTCAGGGGAGATAGAGATAGAATTTTTCCCAGGAATCATCCCCCAAAATAAATTGCATACATTTGGGGTCACCCAGAATAAAAGACTTCCAAACATGATAAAAAAGAGTTTTGCTCTGTTCCTTATTGTATTATTTTTATGAAATGTTTTGTATAGATTTTGCGATAACATAACGCGCCAATTAGTTATATCCTCTTCAGACATTTTACATAATATTCGCAAGTAAAAGCCAACCCAGCTCATGAATTAACAACTCAAAAAAGCGAATAAATAGAACGGAATCTTATTTCTACCAAAATAAATTTCTTGACGAAAACGAGCTGTTAGAAGAAATATAACGGGATAGCACAGCTTTTACTGAATTCAAACCAGAAGACCCAATCAATTATAAAATAGTAATCATCCGTTTTGAAGCATACAAACAATTTTCACGAACCACGACTGGTCGCAGAAAGATTGATCAAATATATTTTTTTTTTAATCACGCGGATTCTCAAAAAATAATCATCTGTCATTTCGAATTGAACGAAAAACCTGTTCATAACGTATCTCTGATCTGTCAATAAGACCAATATGGCAATTCATTTTTGTATGCTTCACCCTGTTAATGCGTGATCATTTACTATTTTTGTTAAATAATATTTTCCATCATCATCGTGCAAATATAAAATTAACCAAAGTTGATAGACCAATTTAGAGGCTGCAAGGCAACATAAATAAACCAAAAAAAAAAAAGTAGAGCGCGGTGAATTCACAGCAAAAAGAAACGCTTGATTGGTGTTTAAACCGCAATCAACGCCATCACCAACGAACGCTTGCCGGCACAACCACCACCAACCAGTCCACCATCATCGCCATCGTAGCCGCAGCCAAAGCCGCCAGCAAAACATTACAACAATGTGCAACAATTGTTTTGTTTTGATGTGATGTGTGTAGGAGAGCGAGGGCAATTTTCTTTTGAATATGCACAAAATAGTTTTTGACGTTTTTGGATATTTTATTTTCTCAGCTACCAGCTATGCTATAGCGGTGCTGGTACTGCTAATAACTGCCTCTCCTTTTTTGGTATAACGTCCGTCGTCGTCGCTTTTGAGCATGTGGATAGTGGAGGAAATCATGAAGGTATTTAATATGTGGTATGCACGATTTCATAAGAAATATCTATGCAGTAATTGAGGTTAGACTGCTCTCAACTAAGAAATTAGGTTTATGAACACTACTTGAGATTTTAATATTTTCATCGCTTCCAAGTTCGATATCGATATTGCACATTATGAATTATTGGAGTGATGCAAATTGAAGTTTTATTTTTGTCGTGGCCTTGGGCGGCTTAAATAAATAACTTTGTATAAAAATATGGAATTATATGTTGTTGTAATTTGAATTATGTGAAAAAGTTATCAAAGATCACTAAGGTCCGTTTGTTCATAAACAAAAAACGCTAAAGGGAATTTTCGCAATGATTTACAATATCAGACATTTCTTTGTTCAGTGGGTTTGCTGTTAGGACTTTTTTTTTGAAAATGGCCGTTCTGTTATCGCCACGCAGAGAGCCTTCCGACAGCACTTCAATATCCCTGTTTCGATATTGGGCTAATGAAAACCCAAGGGAAATTCACCAGAGGCCACTTCAATCCCCTAAAGTGACGTATGGTATCCCAATTTGGGATTATTGGTCCTTAATTTTTCGAGGATAATAGGCGAACCGTCACTGTCACCGAAAAAATTTTAATTGGGTAATTAGCCGTTAATTAGTCGTGAATTAGTTGTGATAATTTAGAATTTGTCGTTCGATGTTTTTTATGTTTTTTTTGCTGCTTCGCTAACTTGATATCAAGTTAGCGAAGAAGCACCTCAAAAAGGGGTAAAAACGTCTTATAGTGAATAGTTTATTGCTTAATAATTTGCCGTTCAGCAGTTCTGAATGATTTGTGACAATTTTAATTTTGTCGTGCAATGTTTTCTACGTTTTTTTTTTTGCTGCTTTGCTAACTTCGTGTCAAGTTAGCGAAGCAGCATCTGGAAAACGTATAAAAACTTCTTATTGTGAATGTTTTACTGCTCTATAATTTGCTGTTCATTAGTCGTGAATTAGTTGTGACAATTTTGAATTTGTCGTTCTATGTTTTTTTTTTTTTTTTTTGCAAAAAAGTGAAATTCGTGTCAAGTTAGCGAAGCAGCAACTGGAAAACGTATAAAAACTTCTTATTGTGAATGTTTTACTGCTCTATAATTTGCCGTTAAATAGTTGTGACAATTTTGAATTTGTCGCTCTATGTTTTCTATGTTTTTTTTTTGCAAAAAAGTGAAATTCGTGTCAAGTTAGCGAAGCAGCATCTGAAAAACATGTAAGAACTTCTTATTGTAAATGTTAAACTACTTTATAAATAAATAAATATAAATAAATTTGATGGCACAACAGCTCATGAAGAACTAGGGCCTAGTGACTTACAACTCTCAACCATTCCTGTGTGCGTGTCTGCAGGAATGGAGGGGACCTACAGTTTATTGCCGAATCCGAACGGCTAACGAGCGGCACTTTTCTGTGACAGGAGATACTCTTGGAGGATTTGTCAATTCCTCGCAAGAGGCAGTAGTGAAGCAGCATATCGAAAACGTATAAAACTTCTTATTGTGAATGTTTTACAACTCTATAATTAGCCGTGAATTAGTTGTGACCATTTTGAATTTATATTATAAATATTTTTGAAGAAAAACACACAAAGAGCGTTAAAAAATTGCAACTTCAATGTTAGAGCTCTGGCGCAAATCATTCGGAGCGAATATGCCACGACTCCAAGAACGATTCGATGAAATATTGCATGTGTAGACACCATGCTATGTAAATCTGAATTCTCAGATTCTGAAATTTCAGATTTTCTATTGAACGCGGCTGATGTGACATCTACGTGTGAGAAATTTTCCTAAAACTATGGTGTGTAACCGCCATTTTTCTTTTAAAACCCTACAAAAGTTAGAATGTACTGCCATAAATGCCTGAATAAATGTTTGTTCCCTTAAATTTCCCCCATTACAGCGACATCTACTAGTCGCTTTTAACCGTAGACCTACGTTAAGAAAAAAACACTAAACTTACGTTGGTGGGTTGCTCTTGATCTGTTGAACATATAATCTTTGGTCAATTCGACACGGAATTTGGTTCTCGTAATGGTGCTATTTTTTTTTTTTTTTACCGCAGCTGTACCTACATAGCATTTCGAAACATCTTATATTTTTGAGAATCCAAAGCAAATTTAGTTAACAAGAATTTATTTTTCCTCAAAATCTTTTGCTTAATCCAAATTTGAACCTTTATAAAGTCCGGCTAGTCCACAAAGATACCTACATGATATCTACAATATTATATTTAAACTAAACCCTCTCATAAATTAAAATTTTAAATCTTTTGAAAAGCGAAAATCTAAAAAAAACAAAACTATAACGTTAACTTAATCCCACTATTAATATTACCATAATTTTTGTTTTTTTTTTCTCCCAAATCCCAAGTCTTTCATTTCTTAAGATGGCCGGCAGTTGCAAAATATTTTATATTATAAATGAAATGGCAAAATCCCCAAATGAAAAAGACCACACAGTCATTTTGAGCCATTTTTTTTTCAACCGCCATTAATTAATCGATATCGTGTGAATTTCAAACTAATTCGGATTCCACATTTACATTGTCACATTTTGAAAGGTGGTCCACAAAATTAAAAAAAAAAAATTGCAACTAAATTAGCTTCACATCAAGCAAAGCCTTTGAAAATAGGTTTCTTATTTAAATTTAATGTTATTGTTTTCAAGTTTTTTTAATAATTTAAGATGACAAAAAATTCGCTGTGATGCAAATTGTGCTATGCTTAACTCCGACACTTCTATAGTGGGGGAAATTTATCACCCAGGCGCAGACGGCTGCATATAGTATTTTGACAGTTGTTGACACATAAACAAATTCAAAGAAGCTGTGTGTTGTGGTGATATGATAGTCAAATGTCAATGCATTCGAATCTTTATTTTGACAGTTTTGTGTATTTATTGCTTAAAAAAGCGATTTAAAAAAAATTTATGCAAGAATTCGTGATGAAACAAAAGTAGTAAAGAAGATGATAAACCTTTTCCAGGAATCATCATCGTTCGTTTACTAAATATACAACACAACACCTTTTTATTTTACCTTTTTGACAAGTCTTCTTCTTCTATCGTCTTGTCGTCTGTCGTGAACGTGTATCGTTTCTCCTACGACAAAACTGTCAACCCACAACACGTCTCTCTGACAGTTGTTCACACTTCAAATTTATTTCCATTCAATGATCTTCTTAAATTCGTTTCGTTTGTGTATTTATTCATGCGCTCTTCTTTTCCCACTCGACGATTTTTATATACCGTGCATACCTTCATATGTCGCACTCAATTAGTGAAGGCGGGAAAAGTCGGCTTCTTTTGAACGTGTCGTCGCCTTTCTTCTCACATCGTTTCAAGATCTCCCCAACACCTGCACTGAAATAAAAAAAAAATAAATAAACGTATGTTTGTGTGTGTGTTTTTTTGTATTATTTTTTTTTTTATTATTATTATTAGTTAGCCTGGGTTAGTATTCTTTTGAAATTCGATGCCGCAAAGTTTTTTTTTTTTTTTAAGCTAACCAGAAAAACAAAACCTCGCCATCATCTCAGTCACAAAAGTCTCCTCGCACTCGAAATGGTCAGCACTGATGATTTTTACGACAGCTTTAACCCTTTTCACTTCCTCTTCACCATACAAACCAAAAGCTGCAGCTTCACCATCATAACACGGCCATCATCGTGTCGTGGTACTCCTGAGGTGTGACCGCGAATCTACCTGTGAGGATAGTTTGCAATTCTATACCCAATCCTCAGTTGTTTTCTGTTTTTTTTTTTTTTTTGTTTCCCTTCACTCGTCGTTGCACAGTGGCGTAGTTTATTAAATCGCTTGCCTTCATTAAGATAAGCCTCGGTTGGGGGTAACATAAAAAATCTCCCCGCTTAAAGTTGTATATTGTGGTTTATAGTCGGGGAAGTTGTGTTGTATTTTTTTTTTTGGAATTGATATTTATTTATAATCAAATCAGATTAGGAGTTTTAAAATAAGCTAAACTAATTTTTAATTTTAAAACAAGAATATATTTTTTAAGGGATTTTAGCACTTGAATGGTCGAAGAGAAAAACGGCATAGGTCCAATTTTTTTTTTCAAAATTAAACTAATGATGAAATTTTGTAGCTTTTGGGAGTACTATTTGATGTTCTATTAACTTTTTAAAAAACTGGTGATTTTACAAAAAAAAACAATTAAAAAGAAATGGAAGACTGGCAGATATTTTTAGCGAGTCGTTTTCTTGTAACAATACTGAGGCGGATTGAACTATTTAAGCTATTTGAACAACTGTCCTCCGACCTTATTAATGCATATCAACATTACCCTATCTTCAGTGATCAATCTAGGCGCACGGTAGTGCGCCCGCCAAGACGAGCGGTGAGCACTACCTATATTTTCTCGAAACGTTTCGTCGTATTTTCAAGCCCTAATAGCTTCGGTATAGATAGAGCTAGAGAGCTCAAATTTTCAGGATTAGATGTAGTCCGCGGCCTTATAAAACACACCAAATTTCATATTTCTAGCTTTTATAGTTTGGATGTTATTAATAGCCAAAAACGTCGATTTTGTCACTGACCACTCACTCATCAAAACCTAAAGGGTACTTCCCGAAGTGCTAGAAAGCCAAAAACATTTCATGTAAAATAGGTCGCCAAGACTTACAAGCTCATAACGCTTTCGCTATGAAAAAGTTATGAGATCTCATGAAGAGCCAAGCCCTTAACTCTATTAGGCCTAACTCTCCAAGCCCTAACTCTACAAACCCTAAATCGCGCTCAAAAATTATGGTTTGGCCGTTTCCCATAGATTTATTGTAAAATGAGATCTGCCATGCTAAACTTCTATGTGAAACGACCAAGCTATAATTTTTGACCACGATTTAGGGTTTGTAGAGTTAGGGCTTGGAGAGTTAGGCCTAATAGAGTTAAGGGCTTGGCTCTTTATGAGATCTCATAACTTTTTCATAGCGAAAGCGTTATGAGCTTGTGAGTCTTGGCGAACTACTTTACATGAAATGTTTTTGGTGGGATAAAATCACTCAGCTAAAGAACGAATCCTCCCCTGGCCCAGATGGTCTTCCTGCAATTGTTTTGAAAAAATTATCAAATTAGGCCAGGCCCTCACTGCACTCTTCCAGCTCTCTATCACTAGTGGCATTTTCCCTAAACTGTGGAAAGATCCTTTTATTATCCCTATTTAATTTACAAGAAAGACCTATCGCCAAACTCTCTTGCATTCCTAGGGTCTTATAAATTAGGCAATGTTAGAAGGAATAGAAGGATAGGATAGATTTTTGTTAGCACAGTGGATTGAGAAATAAGGTTTTGATTATCTCAATAAATCCCAGGGGTGGCGTTCAGTTAAGTGAATATAGAAAAGAATGCTGCCTAGACTGGGGCTCGAACCCACACACATCCAGGTTAGCAGTCAAGCACTACTTCCACTGCGCCGGGGCCACCCTGGACTATAATGTAATAGCCTTAGGATCATCGCCGGCCGGGGTTAATGTTTAGATTTCACTCTAACTTCACCGAGAACTTTATTGTTTTACTTCTTTTGTGATCAATAATTTTTTTTGTTGCATTTTTGTCTAATTGCGATGTTTTAAAAGTTATTAAAACGAGAACATTTAAATTTAAAGCCAAGTTCATGCTACTTGTTTTTGAGTGGAACTATTTTCTTATTATTTTACATCATCGTTTCTAAGTATTTTCTTAATGATCTTTTTATTGGTAAATTCTTAATGTGTCATTAAGTAACTATTATAGTTTGGAGGAGTTAGTCCTTTAAAATATGAAGGTACCTACATGATTAGTGACAAAGTTAAAACTTTAACGACAAGAACTTAAAATTAAACTACACTGCACAAATTTTAGGTTCGTTTGATAGTTTTTTTTTTTTATGGAAAATCTCCTTTTCGATAAATGCAGATGAAAAAAATAAATAAATTTGATGGCACAACAGCTCATGAAGAACTAGGGCCTAGTGACTTACAACTCTCAACCATTCCTGTGTGCGTGTCTGCAGAAATCGAGGGGACCTACAGTTTATTGCCGAATCCGAACGGCTAACGAGCGGCACTTTTCTGTGTCAGGAGATACTCTTGGAGGATTTGTCAATTCCTGGCAAGAGGAAGTAGCCGTTTTTTTCTTTTAAATAAATAGGTGGCGAGGGGATCGAACCTTAGACTTCCGGCATGACAGTCCATCGCACTTACCATCACGCCACGGCTACTACTAAATGCAGATTAATGTGCAATAAAAAACCCGTGTTCCATTAATGATTTAAATAAACTTAATTTTTTTTTTGAAAGATCAACACAATATTCGTTAGGTTTATAGTCGATTGACATTGCCAAAACTAAAAATATCAAAGATTCGATACGACGATAATACAAAATTTACCGTTGGTCTCTAACACGACAGCGAAATACCTTTGTACATACGAAAACCACAGGAACAAAATACCTATTGAAAGTTTCACCAATTACAAAAACAAATTCGAACGCATAAAAAGCACAAAACAATCATGATTGTCAAGATAACGAAGCAACATTCGCCGATCAAAAAATTATTAGGTGGATAATTTGCCGTTAATTTGTCGTTAATTAGTTGTAATAATTTTCAATTTGTCGTTCGATGTTTTCTATGTTTCTGTTTTCTGCTGCTTTGCTAAGTTGATATCAACTTCAAAAATTGTTAAAAACATCTCCTATCGAATGGTTTATTGCTTAAAGTGGGATACAAATTATCGATCACGTATGACAGTCCGCTGACTGTCAGTCAATATCAAAAATGTTTGTGAGCAGGATTGTTCAGTGAGTTTGCCTGACAAACCATCAAACAGAGTGTACAGTGTACGTACACACTATCAGTTGTGAGCAAAACTGATCGATACGTGATCGATAATGTGTACCCCGCTAAGTAATTTTTTGTTCATCAGTTCTGAATTAGTTGTCACAATTTCAATTTTGTCGTGCAATGTTTTCTATGTTGTTTTTGCTAAATTGTCAGATTGGTATCAAGTAAACGAAGCAACCGCTGTGAAAGGGGTACATTTTTTATATTGAATGGTTTATTGTTTAATAATATGCCGCTAGTCAGTCCTGAACTAGTTTTGACAGTCTAAATTTTGTCGTACGATGTTTTCTATGTTTTTTTACTGAACAAAAAAACAGAAAACATTTCAGGACAACTTAAGGCAAATTTTATAGAAATAAATTTATCGAACGATATCACAAGTTGTAAAACCTTTTGCTTTGCGAAGTTTAATATAAAAAAAACATAGAAAACATCGCACGGAAAAAATTGAAATTGTCAACTAATTCAGGAGTCAGAACAGGATGGCAAATTATTAAATTGCATATAAAACGTTTTTGGCCCTTTTTGAGTTGCTGCTTCGCTAAGTTGATATCAAACAACGGCAAGGCTCACAATCTCATCCACTAATTTTTTTTTTTAATTCAAAATCAATTCTTTTATTTTGTATTTTTATAATTTTATAATACTGAAAATGTTTTCTTTACCATTATTATGACGATTTCACAATGTTTATGAACCATACAATTTGTTCTTTTAATATGTTTGTACGACTTTGACCAGACGGGAATATGGTTCAATGAATCGATTTGAAATTTTACAGATGTACTGGTGGTCTATAGCACATTAAAATGCTTTACCAAATTAAGTCCTGCAATCAATAGGTAGTGGAAAAGGGAGCAAGATCGCACATGCGGGCAAGATCGTTTTTGTACTATATTGTATGAACAAAATGGAAATGTCAACTTACCATGAAAAACACGTGACTTTTGGTATGATCGATCATGTCTTCCAGTATGAGGTATTTCGGTTGAGACATCGAGAAGTTACGGTAGTTTTCGTGATTTTTCGAAAAAAAACGTTATCGTTCGGGTAAAATGTATTCTTTACTAGTAAAATATTTAAAATTATTAACTTTTTCTTTTTTGTTATTAGAAAGTGCATATTGAAAATTATTCTTTGTGAAAGAAGGGAGACATAAAGAAAAAAAAAATCATAAAACTCCGTGAACTTCGGGTAAGATCTGAATGGGGCAAAACGGCACATGGGCGGTCTTGCCCCTATGCGGTCTTGCTCCTATGTTTTAGTATGTGTTTACTTTGCAACCAAAAGGCCATTATTTGATGAAAAATCTTTGGTAGAAGTCACTGAAGAGCCCACCAAACCTTCCTCATTGCAAGTAGTTTCTAAAGCACCCAATTGGCACGTTCAATTGCCCACGGCGCCAAAGACGTCAATATGCTATGAAATTTCTACTAATGAAATCAATGTCAACACAGACTTTGTTGACGCTCTAGCTTCTCTAGCTAACACTCCATCAGCGTCACTTTATCTTCTCCAAAAGAGCTTGTTAAGTTACCATTCGTCTCAGGGAAAGGCAAGGTGAGGAAAAACAATTTTGACAAGTTTGCCGTATTAAGCTAAACTGGAAACTCCGGAGGCTGACAAAAAAATAGCAAGTCAACGTAAAAGCCGGCAAAAAAGGTGACAGGCTGAAAGAAATTTTGAATTTTGCATCTTCTGCTTGAAGCTTTTTTCAAATCGAATCCATCTGATGAGTAGATTTAATGCACCATATGCCCTGGGTGGGTTCTCGAATCTTATTGTTACCTTCGCTGTGTATGGATGCTTCGCTGTTGATGGATGCTGTGGGATCGTTGAGAGGTGATATGAATAGCAGAATAATGAATGCGAAAGCACAAGATATATAATATTATAATATGATATATATAATATTTATTTAAATATATAATTCATTAACAATTCTTATAGTGTTTAATATTTACGATGTGTTGCGGCTTGTGGTCAAGAAAAGAAAGAAGGAAGTTAGATTGAAATTCACAAAACCATATGACAGCCGCCGTCAGTGCTGCCAGCAGCTTCGGGTTAGCACGTCTGCGAACATTCTGCGAACATAGTTCACAGGGTGCCAACACTTATGCAGGAGTTGGAGCAAATGAAGATGTCACATATATCAGTGACTTTTGCAAATACGTTGCATTTTAAAGGAAAAAACGATGTTTTGCCCCCAATAAACTTTGACAATGTTTCCTAAGAGTTTGTTATCTTTTTTTGAGTAATTTATTTATTTATTATAGGTTCCTAGAAGAAATGTAAGTCGTTGTAAAAAAGTTTTTTAATGGTTTTCAAGGCAGTCAAACACTAAAGGTGCGGTCTTGCCCCCACTTCCCCTATTTTTAAAGCAGTCAAAGATGTACTAAATGTCTTTAAAAAGTCGTTCTTTTTTTACCTTTTCCTAATCTTACGGTGATAGGCCCAAAAAAAAATCGTTATAAAGTTTTTATAAAGTTAATTCCAATTTTCAAAACTGCCCTTAAATTTTCCATGTCAGCATTCCTAGCTGAGATATTGGTAACCAAAGTTAAAGATTGTAGAGCAGCGAAAAATGGGGACATTAAAGCTAAATAATTAAGTTATCGAATCAATACATTTAATTTGCCCAAAAAAAATTTCACAGAAAATGATTCTTGTGATTGTGCAATAACATTACCTTAAAAAAATCATATAGTAACATTTTTCAACACAAAAAACATAAAGCTTTAGGATGCTTTTTGTTTCATCTCATTACGACCACTTTCAACAGAGATAAAGCTCTTAAAAAAAATCTACAAAAAACTCTACAAAAAAGTGAATGTTTTTTGTTCCCTTTTTTTTGACTGTTTATATTGTTTCCAAAAACGTTGTCTCTTAGTGGCGGAAGTTTATTGATTGAAATTGACAAATTTCTCATTGCGTTAGAGAGAAAAAAAAACTCAGATAGTCTCAGAGAGGTGAAAGTCTATTGAGGGAGTTTAAGTATAACCGAAATGTAAATATACTTGGGTAAATAGGTACAAGTGTTATGATATCAAATACAGCAATCTAAGCTGGTGGTGTATATGGGGGGTTCAAAATGGCGATTTTTCCAATTATTGTGTTAAGAGTATAATCCACCTTTATTTATACATTAAAAACACCTAAACCTTGACCATCCGATCAATAGAACCCAAGATATAGGCTTCTTAAGCGAACCATGAATTTTGCATTTGATAAGTGTGTGTGTCCAAAAAGGTGGTTATTATCCTGTCTACATTTAAAGAGCCTATTTAAAGCCCTTATATTGATTTGAATGTTGAATTGAAGTAGAATACATAATGTCGAAATGCGAGACGCTCATTTTTCATCTCCTCTGATGTGATCGTTTCATCACTAAGCCGTTTTTCTTCCTTAACTATTATGAGTCTAAAAACCCTTTTTAGAAGAAAATCAACAACAATTTAGTTCAGAACATTCAAGCCACGTTTTAACCACTTTTTCTAAGAAAATAGTAAAAATAGGATAAGAATAAGCGATTTCTAGAGAATTTTCTTTGCGACATACAAAAAAAAAACAACCTTTTCTATCTGATGTAAACAATTCTTCAAGACATTATTTTTTTTGTATACATATTTGAACCTCATGAAAAAGAACAACATCCAGGAACTCGGACGAATAAATTTTTCAACACGTCCTCTCCATTCCGCACTCACACACAACCATTAGATCTCAAAGATAAAATCCTTACATCTTTACCGCCACCAACCAAGCCACAAACTCGTATTATTTCCTGCGCAAGCTGCTTCTCTATTCTGAATGTCACATCTGATGATGACCCAAGCGATTATATACCTAAAATATCCTTAGCTAGCAACTTACATGATAGCTCTACGAAGGTCTTTGTTTTGGTTCTTTGTTAAACTTTTTTTCACACCTTCATTTTTACCAAGGTATTTCCTAAATCAGAGTGATATATTAAACCATTTCAATGCGTATACATCTTGTGGAGAACAATATTGCATAGCCACAAGGAAGAGAGGACGAGTGTGAGTGAGACTTTCAATAGAATCGATCCTTTGCCATCAACATCATCAACTTCATTGTCAGAATCGAAGTTAAGAAAACGGTTTTTTTTTTTCGTCTTCTGTTTATGTGGTGGAAAACCATAAATCCTTTGGCCCAGCGGTGGACGGACACTCAAGACGCTCTGCGGTGTGTTAAATTTGTGGCGGCCTCAGAAGGGCTTCACAATGAATGTGCCAAAGCCACGTCTGCTGCTGCCATCTTTGTTGTCGTTGTAGTAATAGCCACGGCAAAGATACCGCCTTCTTTGGGGCTTTGAAATGTGCAAAACCACGAGATCGGTTGTTGTTGCTGTTGTCTTTATGGGTTGAAAACCAAAAGCAGTCGCCACAAAATGCTGCGACGTTTGAGTATTTATGGGGCATGCGGCCAATGTTGCTGTGGCTGCTGCTGCTGCTGTTTTGAATCACAAGAACCGATCGGTTGCCAAATGCGAGAAACCAAAAAACAAAGGCCCCAAAGAGAGGTGATCTCACATTAAAGTAACGTAAAAGCCAAAAGGGCCACTATACTACTTTACCTGGCTCTCTCCCTTCAATATCTCCCCGTCCGTAAATTGGTGCTTGGATCGTGGCTGATGGCCGGTTTTTTGTTTTAGACTGTTTTTTTTTTTTTTGTGTGTCTTTTTCTTGTTTTTGATCCTTCGTTTTCCATTGTTTTTGGTGTTAACCTGAGGGAGACTCGGAAGGAAGGGGATTGCTGTTGGCGGTTTGGCTGCTGTGCCACCGAGCACGGTGTTGCTACACTTCGCTTGCTGTTCGCTACTCGTGTATACCTGAAATTCGAGATCCAGAGCCCGCATCAGAGGAGTTTGAATACACGTGTAGATGTCATCTCCAATTTTTTCACGAAAATAAAAATGTGTATATAAAGGTATGGCATTGCCGGAAAAAAAAAGGACCAACCACCGACCGGGAAGGAAAGGGAAGTTTTGCAAAAAAACAAAAAAAAAATAAGAAAAAAATGGAACGGAAAGAACGAATTGAATTTAGATTACGCGTCATATTGTCGCCTCTGTTCGGTTTTATACTTGATTGGGCAGACAGTGTCAGCGTTGGCGACAAGAACTTCACTTCTCAATTTACTCAATGTCAAACAGTTAATGGTATTGTAAAATTGCAAAAATTTCCTTTTGTTGTTTATAACAAGTTTTTTAAAGTACATAATTCTAATTTAAATGTTATGTTAATTAAGAAGCGACTGCCAGGCCGATTAGACCAAAATGTTATGTTGGGCACCAAACATAATTTCTTAGACATACTTGAAATGTGGGGAATCTTTTTAAGGATTTTGGTTTTGTGAATTTTTGATTTGAGGATTTTGGTTTTGGGGATTTTGGTTTGGGGATTTTTGTTTGGGGATTTTGGTTTGGGGATTTTGGTTTTGGGATTTTGGATTTGAGGCCAGGGTACCCAACCCGGCTAAAATTTGTGAAGACGATGCTGTACCATTGCAAACATATTAACCATCCCCCTGCCACTCGCCCTTATATCACCTTGGTGGCAATAGGTTATAAAAGAAAACAGTATTGTTTGTAGGCTAAGAAATGGTAACGTTCCAAATAATGGATTTCAACGTAGAAATTTAAACTTCGCAGCAGTACAGTTCATATGTAGCTTGACCATGGAGTAGGATAACAGACGGCCATACAAACGACAAAAATCAAGCTATAAAGGCATACCAGTCCAGCTTTTATACTACGCACTTAGACAGATTTAATTTGAAAAGACTTCCCGCCACCTGAGGTAAGGGCCAAGGGGCATAAATTAAATAGTTAATCCATTGCCGCATTCGTTCGTTCATTTGCCTGGTTCGCCTGTTAATATGCCAGATTCTTCCGTTGATTTTCCTGATCCGCCAGTTGATCTGCCGAATTCGTCCGTTGACTTTCCTAATCCGGCAGATGATTTTCCGGATTTGTCAGTTGATTGCCGGTTTCGTCCGTTGATTTGCTGGATTCATTGATTTGCCTGGTCCGCTAGTTGATTTACCGGATTCGTCAGTTGGCTTTATTTTAGTCCGGCAGATGATTTGCCGGATTCGTCCGTTGATTGCCGGTTTCATCCGTTGATTTGCCTGCTTCGCCTGTTAATATGCCGGATTCTTCCATTTGATTTTCCTGATACGCCAGTTGATTTGCCGAATTCATCCGTTGACTTTCCTAATCCCGCAGATGATTTGCCGGATTCGTCCGTCGATTGCCGGTTTCATCCGTTAATTTGCTGGATTCTTAAAATTTTTTTTATATACATAAAATAATTTTTAAAAATTGAACAAAATTAATTGATCAAAAATAAAAACATTGTTCTATGGGAGCACACAGGTCAAATTTCCAAAAAAAGGTGCTAAAAATTATTTTTTGTGTTTTTTGGTCTATTATTGCATAAATCCGTCGAAAATAGCTTTTTTTTAGGTAAATACACTATTTTTAGTAAAATTTTGTTAAAATACACAAGGAAGTAAATTCAAGAAGTAGTTTTAGTTATTTTTAATTTTCTCAAAAACTAGAAGACATAAGACCATCTAGTTTTTAGCCTTCGATTAAAAAACAAGAAAACATTTAATACTTAAAACCAAAATAGTACTTTTTATAAAAAATTGTATGGAAAAAAAAGTTAAAAGTATATAGGACACACTTTTATTTTCATTATTTCTAATATCTTGAATTTCCACTGTCTTAAAAAGTTGCAAAAAGTCGCAGTAGGTTTTGATTGATTCTTAATCTAAATACAGGGTGAGGGAAAAGGTATGAATCGGTTTTGACCGGCTGGCGCTAGGCCTGTGGTTGTATGGTGGGAAAAGGGGAGGGGTCTCGTTGTGGCAGTGAGATAGTCTAGTTTTCAGTAGCAACCATGGTTTGAATCGGGAGAGCATCGTGGGTTTGCTGTTACGGTTTTTTTTTTGAAAATGGCCGGTCTGTTATCGCCACGCAGAGAGCCTTCCGACAACACTTCAATATCCCTGTTGGGGGAAACGTCTCTGGCGGTTATGCAATTAGACGTTGGGCTAGGACATTGGAAGACCCAGAACTGTAAGAACTCCTGAAAATGT
This sequence comes from Epistrophella euchroma, assembly GCA_947049315.1. Taxonomy (NCBI): domain Eukaryota; kingdom Metazoa; phylum Arthropoda; class Insecta; order Diptera; family Syrphidae; genus Epistrophella; species Epistrophella euchroma. The sequence continues at coordinate 22,851,838 of OX346245.1, forward strand.
CGATCTTGGCAAGAAATGCTAGCAAACAGTCTCCCTGGCGCTCTGTCCGTAGACATGCAGTTGCTTTGGGCATGTCTAGCAGATCTTTAAGGAGAATTTTACATCTGAGAGACATCTGGTTCCAACAGGACGGGGCTACATCCCACACTGCTAGGATTTCAATGGCGAGATTGAGGCAAGTGTTCCCCCAGTGTCTCGTCTCTTAGAGGGGGTGACGTGGAGTGGCCTTCGCGCTCACCAGATTTGAGCATTTGTGATTTTTTCTTTTGGGGTAGGTACATAAAGGAAAAAGTTTTTAGACTTCGTCCACATACCCTGGAAGAACTTAAGGACAGAATCAGAGAGGAAGTTACGGCAATACCCATCGAAATGTGCAAAAGAGCGGTTGAAATCCTCAGAATTCGCCTTCATGAGTGCATCGCTGCTGACGGCCGCCACACCTACGTGATATCATCTTTAAAACATAATGCAAAAAAACTAGACTGAATTAAACAATATAAACATAATTTCTGTAAGTTGAATTGTTTTTGTTTTTAATCGCTTTAAAACAGGTTCATACCTTTTGCCCCACCCTGTACTTCAAGGTAAATTTAAAGCCTAATTTCATTGCTCAGCAATGCCCAGAAGTCAAACTTTTCCTTTATGAAAGAAAATAGTACAATTTTTCCTTGTACTTGAAATATCTCAAAAAAAAAATTTATCACAATTATTCTACTTACCATTAGCAACAGATTTCATAAACAAAGTAAAGCCAATTGTTGTCGCTACCAAAATTGGTACTGCACGTGCTCTTTAAAAGCCTCCACTTTGGATGCATTAACTGACGAAATGGTTGCAATCTAAATAGTGGGATCAATGAGAAACTAAGCTCGTAAATAACTTTGCATTAAAAAAAAAATAACAAATCGATTTTTATTGTTAATAGTTTTGGCCATGTGTTTGGCAAATGAACCAGTTTGGGGAGATGCGATTATTAAACAATTTTTCGAAAAAAAAAATCCCAAAAGAAAGCCTTATGCCTCTGCATTTTTTTTAAAGAAAAAGCCAGTGGAGCAATTTTTGAAAAAATTTAAGATTTTCTTAAAATGACAAAAAAATAGGGAAGGTACAATCGGAGGAATGTCCAAAGAACTCTAGGTAAAGTCCCTCAAGCTGGGTCCACCACAACCGAAATTTAAAAATCTAACTATGCAGGAATTAGGGGCTAATTTTAATTTGGGGTCAATTTAGTACTCCAATCCTGAAAGAGCTTTAAAATTCACTTCACCCTAAAACTTGTAGTGGACTCAGCTTGACGTCAAGCTCGGTCCACCACACCTCCCAATACACAATTTCAAAACTCAATTGAAGCCGGGATTAGCCGCTAAGTTGGGGCTTATTTAGTACCCCAATCGCAAAGGAGCTTTTTTTTTTTTTAAGCGCCAACTCAAGTGGTTATGACCCTTTAAATGTTAAAACACAGTGCGAGCGTTTAGGAAGATTGGAAAGGATTTAAAAGGAAAACCGATGTACATTGGTTTTGAATGTCTGGATATCGCAATGGGGGGAGGGGGGGGGGAATATTGAGCCGGGTACTCGAGTTTTGGACGAATAAAGGCCTTATAGATAATAGCCAGATCAGAAGGGGAAACAAATTTCTTGCATCGACGAAGAAAACCGTTGAAGCCGTTGAAGCTCCACATCCGAAGGACAAAGACGTGAATCTTGAAACGAATATGAAAAGCTGAGGGTGCTGTCGTCAGCGAAACAGTTTAATGGATTAGAAGTTTCAGACAAAAGGTCGTTTATATATAATATAAGGAAGAGAGTCGGAGACAAAACGGAGCCCTGGGGCACACCAGCATTTATTTTGTAGGTTTCAGACTTAAAGCCGTCCAATACAACTTGTATTAAACGGTCCGAAAGGTTATTTCTAATCCAACGAAGAAGAGATTCATCAATATTAAAATGCATGCATTTTCGATAAGACAGCTTGATGCCAAACTCTATCAAATGCTTTTGAAATATCAAGTGCAATAATCTTACTTTCTCCTAAACGATGTAAAGATTTGTGCCACTGTTCGGTGAGATATACCATCAGATCACCAGTGGACCTATTGCTACGAAAGCCGTACTGTCGGTCATTAAGAAGCTTTCGTTCTTTAAGATATTTCTTGAGCTGCTGATTTATCAGCGTTTCCATGACCTTGGACGTAAGAGCAAGATCAAGATCAAGAATGCCAATGCTGACGCATTTGTCATGAAACCACAGCCTCGGCGATGCTCCCACAAGGGGGCCTACCTCAAGCATGATCTAATGGGCAATTAGCGAGGGGATCATGCCCCGCCGTACCCAATTTGGGTATTTTTTGGAAGTATTGAGCAATAAGCATCCGAAGACGCATGAAAAACGCTCAATCAACCAGGTATGTCTTCTAATCCTACGTGAAAACTTCAAATCCATTCCCGAGGTCAGGATTAGAGTCGTATTTTCACTTATGATACCATAATTTCCAGCCAAGTCTGGAAACCTTTAATGTACATGCTCATACGAGACATGCTTTAATTATTGGAATATGCGGCATCTACATTCCAAGTCTTTGCTGCCCCTCTGACAGCAAGGATAAGACGCTCCTTGACAGTCCGAGGATCATCGGCAATCAACCCAGTGATTGCCTGCGCCTGTGGGGTCTTCTCAGGACTTACGTCCCGATTAGATCCCCACCTTCATTCTGACACCTCTTGTTACCGTTCTCCCTGGTACTCGTGTTGTACCAGTTAGAAGCTCATGTTCAACGTCTTTTACCAGTAGCACTGGCTCCAACTTTAGTCTTTTCCAACACCTATGTTTCCATAAGTGCAGGTCCAACTTTCTCCGCTAGTACTCGTGTTGTACTAGCCCTGTTTTCACCATCTTTCGTCTCCCCTAGTAGCACTAGGTTTGATCCCTTTGTCGGCTGTCCAGTAAAAGATACTGGATCAGCACTCCTTCGTCTTCCCTAACATTCTTACGAATATTGGGAGACACATCTCCTCATCCTCCCAGTATAAATACCGGTTGGACGCAACTTCCTCCGCTATTCTCACCCTTACGAATGAGATATAGCGAGGAAGTCCCTGTTCACTCCTTTTTCATCCTTTTCACTCCTTTTTCAACCTTTTTCACCCTTGTACAACCTAAACACCGGCTGTTCGGAGCAAGCTCCTACTACCACCGGATCAACTCTCCTCCTTCTGAAGACGTATTAGCTTCAGCATCAGTGTGCAAGCACACAGATACCTACTAGACCCCCAAGCCGCATTGAGGCTCGTCTCCCCTTGGGGGAGTTGAAGGGGGAAGAAGATTCGCCTTTTTTAGGGGCAAAAACTGATTGGATGACGTCATCATGCCGTCAAGCTGGGTCCACCACAACGTATACTTCTGCTGAATAATAACCTCTTAAATAACCCCTGTTACTTAAAGAAGATTCACTGATTGAGTTATGGTAAATAAATATAGGTAATGCAGGTATCCATATATACATATTTAGGTATCACAACAATAACTCTTACGGCTAGCTTAAGCATGCTAAAAAATCAATTCAATGAACAATTTACCGTTCGTTTCTAAATTTGCAAAATTGTTTACATATCAAATTAGCTTAGGAAAGATTCTGGGATACGAATAATTTTAACTTCCCACGGAATCATTTTGATGACTATTCACTGTTATTTCACAATATAAAGTTTTTTTTATTTTTATTTTTCTGAGAAGCTGGTTGAAGAAAAAAACAAATAATTTTTACTTAAAGTGTCAACAAAAAATATGAATTCGCATAACTTAACATTTTTGTACAACCCGTTAAAAAATATTGTTTTTTTTTTATTTAAATTAAACAAATACACAAATAGCTCAATTTTCTAAATGTGGTGATATTAATTTGTCTTCTAATTCTTTTTGCCTTAAATATGGTAACGACTTCCTTCTTAAGAGTTTTAACCCGAAACGGAAATCATACAAAATACACATTTAACGTATTTTCTTATTCCTGACATATGCAAAATGATTTCCGTTCGAGCAATAAATATTTTGTCATTTGTTCTACTTAAATAAATAAAATGTGGATCATCATCTTATCGTCAAGCTCGAGGTGGAAGCAATCCCTAAGGAAAGACTATTAAGGTACCAAGAAGTAGGAAATTTTTTTTTTTTTAAATGTCTTTCTTCAACAACTAAGATCAATTTCAAATAAAATCATCATAAATATACAATTTTATTGTCGCTCATAAAAAGTGATTTTATTACGAACGAGAATATTCATTTCATCGATTATTGTCGTGATAAAATGTCACATATAAAGAAAAACAAAAAATGTGTTGTTGTTGTTCTGTGTGCTGCTCCATGTTATTCCAAATTGGATGGCAAAGGAAAAGAGAAGAAAGCCAAAAGGCAAATAATCCCCCCAAAATAATTTACATGATGTGGAGTTTCAATTTGACAGGTTTAGGGTCAAGCTGTCATTCGTTCTGGGGTGATACCGAAGGTCTTTAACGCGATCTCAGCGTTTTATTTTCCTCATTCGGGATTATTTTTTTTTTTCTTTCTTTCCCTCATTATATTGTGTCCAGTTTATTTCTTGGAACCTTGTTGTGTGAATAGATATTTAACGTTTCAAGCCCAGATGACCAAACTGGATTTGTGAGGTTGATCCTTATCATGTGTGTGCACAGCAAGATTCCAACTGCGCAAGTGTGACTTTAAGTAGTTTGCTCCATATCAAATCTGTAATGCAATCATAAAAAAAAAAAATAAATAAAAACAAAAATATAATTTCGAGCAGAAAATGAGAAATGGATTGATATGAGATCTCTTATATCTTAAAGCGTTACATGTTTACTTCGAAAATTATGTTTAATTTTGACACAAATTGTTTTTTTTTTTTTTTTTCTTTTTTTATTATTTTTGTAAAGATAGACCTACGTTTAAGGTGATTTATGGATGGAACTTAAGCTATTGTTGTTGTTGCTATTCATGGATAGAGTTAAGATTGATATTTTAATTAATTCTTAACATCGTTTTTATTTTTTTTCTCATCTAGGGGTTTGGCTGCGAACAAAAATATAAATTATGGTATTTTGTATAAGTCGAAGGCTAATCTGAGTTTTTTTTTTTTGAAAGCTCGTTAAGTGATCGTTTAAGAAACAAGGTTATTCCAGGGTATCTATTTCATTTTGGTCAGTGATTTAGTGGGTTCTGACTTCGGTTAAATGTAAATAATAAAACATTTTTAATATACCCATTACACAAAGATTGGAGCTTAGAGTCACCAACTAGGTATGTACAGGGTGACCCGTAAAAAAAGTAAATTTAAGATTTCATAAATAAAATTTTTTGTAAAAGTTAAAAAAAGAAAAGCAATTCACCGTTGTTTTAAAAATTTTTTGTAATATTAGAAAACCTCTTCAGAGAAGTTCGTTGACACACAAGAAAAATTTACCAATTTACACACACCTGACGGATTTTGTGTGGCTATTTTTATATTTCGCATTGCTTTCGCATTCTTTCAATTAAAAAAAAAAAAAAAATACAAAATAAATATAATAAAAACAATAAAAAAAAATTAAAAAAAAATAAAAAAAAAAAAAATATATATTATAATAAAAATAAAAAATAAATATAATAAAAAATATAAAAAAAAAAATTAAAAAAAATAAAAAACATACAAATATAAAAAAAAATAAATAAAAAAAATGTTAAAAATAAAAAATAAAAAATTATAAAAAAAATATAAAATAAAAAAAAATATACATGAAATAAATATATATAAAAAAAAAATTAAGTAAAAGAACAAACTCGGATTAGTAGTTGTTTTTCATTTCATTTCATTTATTTATTTCATTACTTAGAAGGTTAGTACATGTACAATAGGTAGGATCTTAAATTTAAGTGCAGAAGCAGGTGCTTATTCAGCTTTAATATTAATTAAATATATTGAAAAAGGGATATAATTTTTAACATGTGTATTTGGGAACGCTGAAGAATATTTGAAAACCCATTAACAATTTTTTTTTTTGTTTTAAATTAAATTACTTAAAACTAGATAAAATACTTACAAACTAACTAGGCAAAAGCTCAACTATAAAAGAGGATTATCAGAAAATGAACATCTATCAAAAAACTTGTTTGCTAGAGAGTTTTATTTATCTAAGACAAAATCAACGTTTGATATGTTGTGTAAGTCAGAGGTAGAGAAATGCCACGATAAGTCAAGAATCATTTTCAGAATTTTATTTTGCATAATTTGTAATTTTTTAATATGAGTACGCGCGCATTTATACCAAACAGGGGCACCATAGACAATAAGGGCCTGAAATATTACTTTAAATATTATGAGCTAATTTTCCAAGCTTAATGTAGATCTTCGGTTTATAAACAGGTATAAGATTTTGATCAAAATTCCAGTTTTGTTAAAGACATTACTTATGTGGTTGTTTTATGTGAGGGTTTTATCTAAGGTGATGCCAAGGTATTTAACATTATCTGCCCAAGGAATACTACAACCGTTTAAATGAAGTGGATATTTTCTATCTATGAAAATAGGAACTAAGAGTGTGTAGGCGTTGTTGAAGATTCGATCAAATATCGAGAGGAAGTTCATTCGAGCTTTATATAGCGATATCATCAGCGAAAATTGACGAAAAACAGTTGTTTAAATTGGGATAGTCTGCCAAGTATATATTATATAGAATAGGAGCAAGAACCGATCCTTGAGGGACCCCTGCCGTAATCAGTTGTTCATTAAATGTAGCAGAATTAACGTGAATCTAAAAATTGCGATCACTCAAAAAGTTTCGAATTAATGCCATTAAGGCCATGGGAAAATTAAAGTTTATCATTTTGTGAATTAAAGCAAGTTGTTTTGGAATGTAATCTAGCTTTTCTATCGTTTCGCAAAATCATTATTTAGCATGTTTCACATCGCAATTTGTATCTTGCATTTCAATTTCTCGCATTTTATTATTTCGCAATTATTTATTTTTAAAAGTTTATGTAATAAACTTGATAAAAAGCGAATATAATGTGAAATAATGAATTTACATTAATTTGAATTTAATAAGCTATTATTCTGTGCAAAATACATAATATACAAATGAAAAATGCTTAATCAATTTGCAAAATCAAATATTGAAATGCCAATGAAACGTCAATTCGCAATCTACAACAGCCGGACGCATTCCACAAACTGGCGAATAGAAAATTCGTTCGGTTTTGGTCTCAAACTCTCATTTTACTTGCTTATGTTTTTATGACAGTTCGCAGCTCTTAGTGACCACACATGTTAATTAAATGTCAAAACTTGCGTCCTTTTGCAATTCGGAGTTCGCTGGTCGTGTCTTATGTGCAAAGCACTTTTGTAAAAAAAAAATAAAAAATATCTTGAAAAGTCTCAAGCATTCATAACGTTTTTTAATGCATCTTTACTCATTGATCAACTTAACCAAACAAATATTTCCTATATAAACCATAAAAGCACGTTTTTTATTTACATGTACTCAAAAAGCATTTTTTTTTTTCAATTTTTTCTAAGAAAATGTCGATGTTTTTAATCAAACTTAACACTACGATAAGGAAGTTTAAATAAGAGATTTTCACCGTACAGTCATTTAAGTCGATCTGTATGCCCTATGTTCATCGTTCGTTTTAGAACCTTAACGAATGGACAGATTTGATTAGAGGTCGGACTCGCGTCAGCAACCCCCAAAAGTCTGTCCGACCACTAGATTTGTAAAAAGGGGAAGGCTTACCTTTCATTTGATACCCCATTTAATAAAATCCCTTATATGATAGGTGAGCAAAAAATGCAAGAAAAAAAGTTCAACATTTTCGTGCACTTGGCAACCCCAGTTGAACAAAACAAGTCCAAAATACGTTTTTCAATACAAATTTTTATTTTGTTGAGGTTCAAAATTATTTTGAAAATCAAAAAGAAACTGGTGATCTATAAAAATTAATAAAACACGCCTGCAATTAACAGTGTGCAAATACGCGACAACCCTAGTTTCATGTAAAACAAAAGAAATATAACAAAAATACCCTTATTTGAGGCAATGTTTATACAATGTCCCCAGTTTCAATCTCCAAACCTACACTTAGGGACGGGTATCTTAAAAAAAATATGGGTTACCTATCCTTAACGTGGCAACTCTGATTTAATGCTAAATTATGTACTTTAGCTCAAAAAGAAGTGTTTTTAGTATGAAAATCTGTTCAAAGTTTTTCGGGATTTATTCACTTTATTGAACTCCCTAGTAACTCTCGTAAAGTAAGGCCACCAAATTTATATCCTAAACTTTCAGCGGATATAACCTTCCGCACAATAAACTACAACGATAGGATGTGGTATAGAACTTGGTTGGTATCTTTACTCTAACTCTGCGCTCCCTTCTAAATTTAAGAATTGATTCCTTCATCGTTTCTGTTTTCGTAACCAATTTCGCCTTGATTCTTAAATCCAATCACCGGTTAAAAAAAAAAAAAAAAAAAAAAAAAAAACTAATAAAAAAGACTCCCTAATGAAGCAGATGAAGACCAAAAAAAAAAAATTCTACCTTCTTTTTTTTTTTCTTCCTGTCTTTCCAATATTTCTATACCTACACTCCATCGATTGAGGACGCATTTTAATTAAACACACTTTTAACACGGGGTTTTTAATTAAGTAGACACACGTCGGCTTCGTCGTTGTCATCGTCATTCTCCAGAGTATCCCTGCCGTGCTATCCAATTCAATTCAGGGAATTTGCTACTGAATAATTTGTGTGTGGACGAGAGATGACTTTGAAAAAAAAAAAAAAAATTCAGATAGATAGGTGACTAGGTTTTGGATGAGATAAGCGAGAATATGTCATTTGGAAATTTATTTGCCATTACTAGAATCTTTTGATGATGAGAATTACGTTGCTGTTGTGAATCTAGGATAGCTCGTAACATCTGTATAAATAATTCCCCTTGGTACATATTTTCCATCTTAAATCGGATTGTTATGGTAATTTAAAATGCAACCTTTTGTCCCTCAAAGTTCGTTTTCGATGTTTTCTTCGAAAACGAGTTTTTAAATTTCTCATGCTTTATTTTTATTTTATTTTGATTCGGCATTTCATTTTAATTAAGAATTCGATAAGGTGTATTGGTTGTACATATTCGAGATACCCACATATATTTTGTTTTTCGTGCTCTTGTGAATTCCTTAAGGTTTCGTTATTTTTTTTTATTTTCTTATTATTTTTTACAATGTATTTGAATTTTCGACCTTCTGAGGAGAAGACTGAGACCGAAAAGACCATCAACCGGTCGATCGATCGACAGGTGAAACAAGAGAAGAAGTGGTGAACATTTTTGTGGTTTCCATCGAACATGACCGCTCTAATGCACTATTCGAGTCTTTACATATTTTTGTAATTAAAAAGTCCCATGTTCAAGGGTTGAGTTGAATTTTTGTTAATTTTTCTGAACCTTTCTTTCTTGGATGAGGATCTATACGGCGAGTAGAGTATACTCGTATTTTACAAGATTGTGTAGATTTATGAATAAAATCCGTCGTAAACGTGGTGGGTGGGTAAGGTAATTGTGAAGTTTTTTTTTTGGGATGTGAATGGCATGTTTTTAAAAGGTCTAAATGTTGTTTTAATTAAATCAATTCGAGATATTTACTTTCTTATTTTTATCTTTTTATTGACGAATAACAATTTTTTTTTTTTTTCAGGTGAGTCTTGCATATTTTTGAACCAAAATTCATCGAATTTGAGTAAGAATAATAAGCTTGCATGTAGTTGGCCCCCCGACTTTCAAGTTGGGCAAAACTGTTAATGGCAATCGTTTGTACATCGTTTGTACACGTTTGTACAACTTTTAGAATAATTTGTACACGCACCGTTTTTTTTTTACAGGCAATTTAAATAAACGGACGGAAGTTGGCCCCAAAAAAAATTTTTTTTAATGTTTTGAAAAATTTTGAAATGCAATTCGATAGATAATCGTTTGTACACGTTTGTACAAAAAATATTTTCATTTGTACACGTCCCAAATTTTTTTTACAAAAAATTTTTTTTTAAAAAATGTGTCTCGAAATTTTGAAAAGTATGCAATCGTTTGTACATTTTTTATGATGATTTTTCATGGTATTAATTTTTTGAATTTATTTTTTTTTCTATTTTTAATTAATTATTCAAAATTTTGGGACATGTAGTTGGCCCCATTTCAATTTTTTTTTTACAATTCGAAAAATCTGAAAATGCAATTCCATGGATAATCGTTTGTACACGTTTGTACAAAAAATATTTTCGTTTGTACACGTCCCAATTTTTTTTTACAAAAATTTTTTTTTCGAAAAACGTGTCTCGGAATTTTGAAAAATGTGCAATCGTTTGTACATTTTTTATAATGATTTTTCATGGTATTAGTTTTTTGAATTTAATTTTCTTTCTATTTTTAATTAATTATTCAAAATTTTGGGACATGTAGTTGGCCCCATTTCGATTTTTTTTTTACAATTCGAAAAATCTGAAAATGCAGTTCGATGGATAATCGTTTGTACACGTTTGTACAAAAAATATTTTCATTTGTACACTTCCCAATTGGATTTTACACACAAAATTTTTTTAAAAAACTTCTGTACAATTTTCGAAAAATATGCAATCGTTTGTACATTTTTTATGATAATTTTTCATGCTGTTAATATTTTTAATTTGATCAACTTTCTATTTTTAATTAATTATTCAAAATTTTGGCGCATGTAGTTGGCCCCATTTTGATTTTTTTTTTACAATTCATAAAATCTGAAAATGCAATTCGATGGATAATCGTTTGTACACGTTTGTACAAAAAATATTTTCGTTTGTACACTTCCCAATTGGATTGTACACACACATTTTTTAAAAAAAAACTTCTGTACAAATTTCGAAAAATATGCAATCGTTTGTACACATTTTATGATAATTTTGCATGGTATTAATATTTTAAAATTGATTAAGTTTCTATTTTTATTTAATTATTCAAAATTTTTGTGCATGCAGTTACTCTAAACTTAATAAAATGTTTAGGTAGGTAGGTATGTAGGTATACGTAAACTAATATCTATGTTACCTATAAACTTTTTTTTTCAAACTTTTTTGTAGTAGGTATCTACATACCTGGAGCTTACATACCTAGCTCTTCTTTTGGTACCTACTCACGTATATTTTGTAGGTACATAGGTACCTACATAAACTATTAAGTTAAGTGAAACAACGGAAAATGGCATTAAATCCATAACTATACTAATTTGAATTTTGCCGTCGGCAAAACGCTTTTTATGTGTTTATATTTCATTTATGTACCTACATACCTTCCTACCTCCCTACCTACTGAAAAGTAGGTAGTTAACATTCCCTCGCATTAGTTTCTGCAGCAAAAAAAAAAAGAAAACTTAACAAAAATAAAATAATGCAGTTTACATTTTCAGTAATATTTGTCCTTAATTAAAAAAGCCCAACATTTTTGAGTAACAAATCTATTTATTTCCTTAAAAATTTTACAGAAAAAGGAAAGAAAAAAATTTTGGCTTGTTGCCTAGTAAAATTGTAAATTTTAATTTTTTTAGTAGGTAGGTAGGTACCCAAATCGTGAACTTACACTATCAAAAACTACTTACAGGGGTCCCAAATTCATAATCGTGTAGGTATTTTTCTGTTGCATTGAGATGGTATGTACCTAACCTATAGTAAAAGTGCAAGATTGTTGCAATACTGACTTAAATATACTTACAGTGACTTCTTTAACTATAGGATAGCTATACATACCTACCTACATTATAAACATAAAACATTAGTTAATACCTACCTCTTAACATATACCTATGCTCAATTAATTTTTAAAAATTTTGGAAAAAATACCTATACATATTTGGGGGACCTAACTTTTTTTTTCGGGCAATTACAAGTGTTGAACTTGGCTTCTTTCAAAGGTGTTGTACCTCAAACATACTTATGAGCATGTACCTATATACCTACATATACAGGGTGTCCCAAAACTCAACGTCAAGCGGGTACCGGGTGATAGGGCAGGTTGTGCCCGTTATTTGAAAAGTATGAAAAAATAATCCATCTCGCTTGGTTTAGTAGTTATAGCCATATTAAGAAAAAATATGAAAATCGATACCCTAGCTCAGATTTTTAGATACAGTGGTTACAAATTTTAAAATTTAGCTAAGTTTTTCTTTTTTGCGTAATCCTTAATAACTATGCTATTGATCGCAATCACAAATCCAAGAATTAATATTGTCAGTTTCGTAAGAAAAATAAAGTTTGACTGAGTCATTGTTCAAAAAGATTTTGTGAGCTAACTTTGACACTTCATATTTTTAAAAAAATGTACCACACTACCCTCGGCAAGTTATTTAAAAAAATGGCCCGTTACATCAAGATTTCAAAATGGTATAACACTTGGTTTTTATTTACTCGTAAAAAATACGGTTGCTTTTTTATTTGCAAAAGAACCTCAGTTCACTTCATATCACTTTTAAGTAAATAATGCTTTTTTGTGCTCAAAAATCAGTTTTACCGGGGTGTATGTAAAATAAATAGAGGCACTTGAATAAAACACTGTTTGCAGTAAATTAGAGTGAGACAATCAACGATCTGTAGGCTGCGTTCCTGCTTTTACTAGCAACTTCTTGTAATTGTGCGCGATTGTGTTACCCTGGACTCGATTAGTGTTGTGAAAATTATGTTAGTTATTATTTGGTAATTCGTAATAAAAGCCTTTCGAGAATATCGTATTAGTACATGGTTCAAGAATATGAAAACATCCATATAAGTCCATTGAAAGTAACAGTAACCTGGCATTTTATATCCCTTTAATTATAATTTTCTTAAAACTTTCGTCTGTTTTAAATTTTAATTTGTTCTCAATTTTACGATAAAAAGTGCCTTACCATTTATTGTACAGAATTCAATTTCATACACAAATGTGCAAAATTATTTTTGTAAGACGCATGGTTCTCAAGATATAGCGAAAAACTTTTAACACCCCATTTTCCAAAATGGCGCCCAAAACAGGGAGGGGCTTTAAGCCCCGAAAATTTCATTTTACACTAACACTTATCCCTCCCATAAAGCAAAAACATTTAGTCCTGAACAAAATGCCAGGCTAATGTAACATTTCAATGAGCTAGTATGAATGTTCTTATATTCTTGAGCTTCGACAAATATGCTATTCGTGAAAGGTTTTTAGTATCTACGTATTATTAGATAATAACTAACATAATTTTCACAACACTAATCGAGTCCAGGGTAACACAAAGGCGCACAATTTCGAGAAATTGCTAGTAAAAGAAGGAACTAGCCCACAGAACGTAGATCGTAGCGTACCGTGTGTAATGTCGATCTGTCTCACTCTAATATACTGCAAAACAGTGTTTTATTCAAGTGCCTCTATTTATTTTACATACACCCCGGTAAAACCGATTTTTGAGCACAAAAAAGCATTATTTACTTAAAAGTGATATGAAGTGAACTGAGGTTCTTTTGCAAATAAAAAAGCAACCGTATTTTTTACGAGTAAATAAAAACCAAGTGTTATACCATTTTGAAATCTTGATGTAACGGGCCATTTTTTTAAATAACTTGCCGAGGGTAGTGTGGTACATTTTTTTAAAAATATGAAGTGTCAAAGTTAGCTCACAAAATCTTTTTGAACAATGACTCAGTCAAACTTTATTTTTCTTACGAAACTGACAATATTAATTCTTGGATTTGTGATTGCGATCAATAGCATAGTTATTAAGGATTACGCAAAAAAGAAAAACTTAGCTAAATTTTAAAATTTGTAACCACTGTATCTAAAAATCTGAGCTAGGGTATCGATTTTCATATTTTTTCTTAATATGGCTATAACTACTAAACCAAGCGAGATGGATTATTTTTTCATACTTTTCAAATAACGGGCACAACCTGCCCTATCACCCGGTACCCGCTTGACGTTGAGTTTTGGGACACCCTGTATATGTAGGTATATAGGTACATGCTCATAAGTATGTTTGAGGTACAACACCTTTGAAAGAAGCCAAGTTCAACACTTGTAATTGCCCGAAAAAAAAAGTTAGGTCCCCCAAATATGTATAGGTATTTTTTCCAAAATTTTTAAAAATTAATTGAGCATAGGTATATGTTAAGAGGTAGGTATTAACTAATGTTTTATGTTTATAATGTAGGTAGGTATGTATAGCTATCCTATAGTTAAAGAAGTCACTGTAAGTATATTTAAGTCAGTATTGCAACAATCTTGCACTTTTACTATAGGTTAGGTACATACCATCTCAATGCAACAGAAAAATACCTACACGATTATGAATTTGGGACCCCTGTAAGTAGTTTTTGATAGTGTAAGTTCACGATTTGGGTACCTACCTACCTACTAAAAAAATTAAAATTTACAATTTTACTAGGCAACAAGCCAAAATTTTTTTCTTTCCTTTTTCTGTAAAATTTTTAAGGAAATAAATAGATTTGTTACTCAAAAATGTTGGGCTTTTTTAATTAAGGACAAATATTACTGAAAATGTAAACTGCATTATTTTATTTTTGTTAAGTTTTCTTTTTTTTTTTGCTGCAGAAACTAATGCGAGGGAATGTTAACTACCTACTTTTCAGTAGGTAGGGAGGTAGGAAGGTATGTAGGTACATAAATGAAATATAAACACATAAAAAGCGTTTTGCCGACGGCAAAATTCAAATTAGTATAGTTATGGATTTAATGCCATTTTCCGTTGTTTCACTTAACTTAATAGTTTATGTAGGTACCTATGTACCTACAAAATATACGTGAGTAGGTACCAAAAGAAGAGCTAGGTATGTAAGCTCCAGTGAAATGGATATATTTATTCGTCATTTTTGTAGGTATCTAAAGTAGGTACCACTAGGTAGAAATATATAATAATTTGGTAGGTAGGTAGGTATGTAGATACCTACTACAAAAAAGTTTGAAAAAAAAAGTTTATAGGTAACATAGATATTAGTTTACGTATACCTACATACCTACCTACCTAAACATTTTATTAAGTTTAGAGTAACTGCATGCACAAAAATTTTGAATAATTAAATAAAAATAGAAACTTAATCAATTTTAAAATATTAATACCATGCAAAATTATCATAAAATGTGTACAAACGATTGCATATTTTTCGAAATTTGTACAGAAGTTTTTTTTTAAAAAATGTGTGTGTACAATCCAATTGGGAAGTGTACAAACGAAAATATTTTTTGTACAAACGTGTACAAACGATTATCCATCGAATTGCATTTTCAGATTTTATGAATTGTAAAAAAAAAATCAAAATGGGGCCAACTACATGCGCCAAAATTTTGAATAATTAATTAAAAATAGAAAGTTGATCAAATTAAAAATATTAACAGCATGAAAAATTATCATAAAAAATGTACAAACGATTGCATATTTTTCGAAAATTGTACAGAAGTTTTTTAAAAAAATTTTGTGTGTAAAATCCAATTGGGAAGTGTACAAATGAAAATATTTTTTGTACAAACGTGTACAAACGATTATCCATCGAACTGCATTTTCAGATTTTTCGAATTGTAAAAAAAAAATCGAAATGGGGCCAACTACATGTCCCAAAATTTTGAATAATTAATTAAAAATAGAAAGAAAATTAAATTCAAAAAACTAATACCATGAAAAATCATTATAAAAAATGTACAAACGATTGCACATTTTTCAAAATTCCGAGACACGTTTTTCGAAAAAAAAATTTTTGTAAAAAAAAATTGGGACGTGTACAAACGAAAATATTTTTTGTACAAACGTGTACAAACGATTATCCATGGAATTGCATTTTCAGATTTTTCGAATTGTAAAAAAAAAATTGAAATGGGGCCAACTACATGTCCCAAAATTTTGAATAATTTATTAAAAATAGAAAAAAAAATAAATTCAAAAAATTAATACCATGAAAAATCATCATAAAAAATGTACAAACGATTGCATACTTTTCAAAATTTCGAGACACATTTTTTAAAAAAAAATTTTTTGTAAAAAAAATTTGGGACGTGTACAAACGAAAATATTTTTTGTACAAACGTGTACAAACGATTATCTATCGAATTGCATTTCAAAATTTTTCAAAACATTAAAAAAAATTTTTTTTGGGGCCAACTTCCGTCCGTTTATTTAAATTGCCTGTAAAAAAAAAACGGTGCGTGTACAAATTATTCTAAAAGTTGTACAAACGTGTACAAACGATGTACAAACGATTGCCATTAACAGTTTTGCCTAACTTGAAAGTCGGGGGGCCAACTACATGCAAGCACGGAAGTTGGCCCCAAAAAAAATTTTTTTTAATGTTTTGAAAAATTTTGAAATGCAATTCGATAGATAATCGTTTGTACACGTTTGTACAAAAAATATTTTCGTTTGTACACGTCCCAAATTTTTTTTACAAAAAATTTTTTTTTAAAAAATGTGTCTCGAAATTTTGAAAAGTATGCAATCGTTTGTACATTTTTTATGATGATTTTTCATGGTATTAATTTTTTGAATTTATTTTTTTTTCTATTTTTAATAAATTATTCAAAATTTTGGGACATGTAGTTGGCCCCATTTCAATTTTTTTTTTACAATTCGAAAAATCTGAAAATGCAATTCCATGGATAATCGTTTGTACACGTTTGTACAAAAAATATTTTCGTTTGTACACGTCCCAATTTTTTTTTACAAAAATTTTTTTTTCGAAAAACGTGTCTCGGAATTTTGAAAAATGTGCAATCGTTTGTACATTTTTTATAATGATTTTTCATGGTATTAGTTTTTTGAATTTAATTTTCTTTCTATTTTTAATTAATTATTCAAAATTTTGGGACATGTAGTTGGCCCCATTTCGATTTTTTTTTTACAATTCGAAAAATCTGAAAATGCAGTTCGATGGATAATCGTTTGTACACGTTTGTACAAAAAATATTTTCATTTGTACACTTCCCAATTGGATTTTACACACAAAATTTTTTTAAAAAACTTCTGTACAATTTTCGAAAAATATGCAATCGTTTGTACATTTTTTATGATAATTTTTCATGCTGTTAATATTTTTAATTTGATCAACTTTCTATTTTTAATTAATTATTCAAAATTTTGGCGCATGTAGTTGGCCCCATTTTGATTTTTTTTTTACAATTCATAAAATCTGAAAATGCAATTCGATGGATAATCGTTTGTACACGTTTGTACAAAAAATATTTTCGTTTGTACACTTCCCAATTGGATTGTACACACACATTTTTTAAAAAAAAACTTCTGTACAAATTTCGAAAAATATGCAATCGTTTGTACACATTTTATGATAATTTTGCATGGTATTAATATTTTAAAATTGATTAAGTTTCTATTTTTATTTAATTATTCAAAATTTTTGTGCATGCAGTTACTCTAAACTTAATAAAATGTTTAGGTAGGTAGGTATGTAGGTATACGTAAACTAATATCTATGTTACCTATAAACTTTTTTTTTCAAACTTTTTTGTAGTAGGTATCTACATACCTACCTACCTACCAAATTATTATATATTTCTACCTAGTGGTACCTACTTTAGATACCTACAAAAATGACGAATAAATATATCCATTTCACTGGAGCTTACATACCTAGCTCTTCTTTTGGTACCTACTCACGTATATTTTGTAGGTACATAGGTACCTACATAAACTATTAAGTTAAGTGAAACAACGGAAAATGGCATTAAATCCATAACTATACTAATTTGAATTTTGCCGTCGGCAAAACGCTTTTTATGTGTTTATATTTCATTTATGTACCTACATACCTTCCTACCTCCCTACCTACTGAAAAGTAGGTAGTTAACATTCCCTCGCATTAGTTTCTGCAGCAAAAAAAAAAAGAAAACTTAACAAAAATAAAATAATGCAGTTTACATTTTCAGTAATATTTGTCCTTAATTAAAAAAGCCCAACATTTTTGAGTAACAAATCTATTTATTTCCTTAAAAATTTTACAGAAAAAGGAAAGAAAAAAATTTTGGCTTGTTGCCTAGTAAAATTGTAAATTTTAATTTTTTTAGTAGGTAGGTAGGTACCCAAATCGTGAACTTACACTATCAAAAACTACTTACAGGGGTCCCAAATTCATAATCGTGTAGGTATTTTTCTGTTGCATTGAGATGGTATGTACCTAACCTATAGTAAAAGTGCAAGATTGTTGCAATACTGACTTAAATATACTTACAGTGACTTCTTTAACTATAGGATAGCTATACATACCTACCTACATTATAAACATAAAACATTAGTTAATACCTACCTCTTAACATATACCTATGCTCAATTAATTTTTAAAAATTTTGGAAAAAATACCTATACATATTTGGGGGACCTAACTTTTTTTTTCGGGCAATTACAAGTGTTGAACTTGGCTTCTTTCAAAGGTGTTGTACCTCAAACATACTTATGAGCATGTACCTATATACCTACATATACAGGGTGTCCCAAAACTCAACGTCAAGCGGGTACCGGGTGATAGGGCAGGTTGTGCCCGTTATTTGAAAAGTATGAAAAAATAATCCATCTCGCTTGGTTTAGTAGTTATAGCCATATTAAGAAAAAATATGAAAATCGATACCCTAGCTCAGATTTTTAGATACAGTGGTTACAAATTTTAAAATTTAGCTAAGTTTTTCTTTTTTGCGTAATCCTTAATAACTATGCTATTGATCGCAATCACAAATCCAAGAATTAATATTGTCAGTTTCGTAAGAAAAATAAAGTTTGACTGAGTCATTGTTCAAAAAGATTTTGTGAGCTAACTTTGACACTTCATATTTTTAAAAAAATGTACCACACTACCCTCGGCAAGTTATTTAAAAAAATGGCCCGTTACATCAAGATTTCAAAATGGTATAACACTTGGTTTTTATTTACTCGTAAAAAATACGGTTGCTTTTTTATTTGCAAAAGAACCTCAGTTCACTTCATATCACTTTTAAGTAAATAATGCTTTTTTGTGCTCAAAAATCGGTTTTACCGGGGTGTATGTAAAATAAATAGAGGCACTTGAATAAAACACTGTTTTGCAGTATATTAGAGTGAGACAGATCGACATTACACACGGTACGCTACGATCTACGTTCTGTGGGCTAGTTCCTTCTTTTACTAGCAATTTCTCGAAATTGTGCGCCTTTGTGTTACCCTGGACTCGATTAGTGTTGTGAAAATTATGTTAGTTATTATCTAATAATACGTAGATACTAAAAACCTTTCACGAATAGCATATTTGTCGAAGCTCAAGAATATAAGAACATTCATACTAGCTCATTGAAATGTTACATTAGCCTGGCATTTTGTTCAGGACTAAATGTTTTTGCTTTATGGGAGGGATAAGTGTTAGTGTAAAATGAAATTTTCGGGGCTTAAAGCCCCTCCCTGTTTTGGGCGCCATTTTGGAAAATGGGGTGTTAAAAGTTTTTCGCTATATCTTGAGAACCATGCGTCTTACAAAAATAATTTTGCACATTTGTGTATGAAATTGAATTCTGTACAATAAATGGTAAGGCACTTTTTATCGTAAAATTGAGAACAAATTAAAATTTAAAACAGACGAAAGTTTTAAGAAAATTATAATTAAAGGGATATAAAATGCCAGGTTACTGTTACTTTCAATGGACTTATATGGATGTTTTCATATTCTTGAACCATGTACTAATACGATATTCTCGAAAGGCTTTTATTACGAATTACCAAATAATAACTAACATAATTTTCACAACACTAATCGAGTCCAGGGTAACACAATCGCGCACAATTACAAGAAGTTGCTAGTAAAAGCAGGAACGCAGCCTACAGATCGTTGATTGTCTCACTCTAATTTACTGCAAACAGTGTTTTATTCAAGTGCCTCTATTTATTTTACATACACCCCGGTAAAACTGATTTTTGAGCACAAAAAAGCATTATTTACTTAAAAGTGATATGAAGTGAACTGAGGTTCTTTTGCAAATAAAAAAGCAACCGTATTTTTTACGAGTAAATAAAAACCAAGTGTTATACCATTTTGAAATCTTGATGTAACGGGCCATTTTTTTAAATAACTTGCCGAGGGTAGTGTGGTACATTTTTTTAAAAATATGAAGTGTCAAAGTTAGCTCACAAAATCTTTTTGAACAATGACTCAGTCAAACTTTATTTTTCTTACGAAACTGACAATATTAATTCTTGGATTTGTGATTGCGATCAATAGCATAGTTATTAAGGATTACGCAAAAAAGAAAAACTTAGCTAAATTTTAAAATTTGTAACCACTGTATCTAAAAATCTGAGCTAGGGTATCGATTTTCATATTTTTTCTTAATATGGCTATAACTACTAAACCAAGCGAGATGGATTATTTTTTCATACTTTTCAAATAACGGGCACAACCTGCCCTATCACCCGGTACCCGCTTGACGTTGAGTTTTGGGACACCCTGTATATGTAGGTATATAGGTACATGCTCATAAGTATGTTTGAGGTACAACACCTTTGAAAGAAGCCAAGTTCAACACTTGTAATTGCCCGAAAAAAAAAGTTAGGTCCCCCAAATATGTATAGGTATTTTTTCCAAAATTTTTAAAAATTAATTGAGCATAGGTATATGTTAAGAGGTAGGTATTAACTAATGTTTTATGTTTATAATGTAGGTAGGTATGTATAGCTATCCTATAGTTAAAGAAGTCACTGTAAGTATATTTAAGTCAGTATTGCAACAATCTTGCACTTTTACTATAGGTTAGGTACATACCATCTCAATGCAACAGAAAAATACCTACACGATTATGAATTTGGGACCCCTGTAAGTAGTTTTTGATAGTGTAAGTTCACGATTTGGGTACCTACCTACCTACTAAAAAAATTAAAATTTACAATTTTACTAGGCAACAAGCCAAAATTTTTTTCTTTCCTTTTTCTGTAAAATTTTTAAGGAAATAAATAGATTTGTTACTCAAAAATGTTGGGCTTTTTTAATTAAGGACAAATATTACTGAAAATGTAAACTGCATTATTTTATTTTTGTTAAGTTTTCTTTTTTTTTTGCTGCAGAAACTAATGCGAGGGAATGTTAACTACCTACTTTTCAGTAGGTAGGGAGGTAGGAAGGTATGTAGGTACATAAATGAAATATAAACACATAAAAAGCGTTTTGCCGACGGCAAAATTCAAATTAGTATAGTTATGGATTTAATGCCATTTTCCGTTGTTTCACTTAACTTAATAGTTTATGTAGGTACCTATGTACCTACAAAATATACGTGAGTAGGTACCAAAAGAAGAGCTAGGTATGTAAGCTCCAGTGAAATGGATATATTTATTCGTCATTTTTGTAGGTATCTAAAGTAGGTACCACTAGGTAGAAATATATAATAATTTGGTAGGTAGGTAGGTATGTAGATACCTACTACAAAAAAGTTTGAAAAAAAAAGTTTATAGGTAACATAGATATTAGTTTACGTATACCTACATACCTACCTACCTAAACATTTTATTAAGTTTAGAGTAACTGCATGCACAAAAATTTTGAATAATTAAATAAAAATAGAAACTTAATCAATTTTAAAATATTAATACCATGCAAAATTATCATAAAATGTGTACAAACGATTGCATATTTTTCGAAATTTGTACAGAAGTTTTTTTTTAAAAAATGTGTGTGTACAATCCAATTGGGAAGTGTACAAACGAAAATATTTTTTGTACAAACGTGTACAAACGATTATCCATCGAATTGCATTTTCAGATTTTATGAATTGTAAAAAAAAAATCAAAATGGGGCCAACTACATGCGCCAAAATTTTGAATAATTAATTAAAAATAGAAAGTTGATCAAATTAAAAATATTAACAGCATGAAAAATTATCATAAAAAATGTACAAACGATTGCATATTTTTCGAAAATTGTACAGAAGTTTTTTAAAAAAATTTTGTGTGTAAAATCCAATTGGGAAGTGTACAAATGAAAATATTTTTTGTACAAACGTGTACAAACGATTATCCATCGAACTGCATTTTCAGATTTTTCGAATTGTAAAAAAAAAATCGAAATGGGGCCAACTACATGTCCCAAAATTTTGAATAATTAATTAAAAATAGAAAGAAAATTAAATTCAAAAAACTAATACCATGAAAAATCATTATAAAAAATGTACAAACGATTGCACATTTTTCAAAATTCCGAGACACGTTTTTCGAAAAAAAAATTTTTGTAAAAAAAAATTGGGACGTGTACAAACGAAAATATTTTTTGTACAAACGTGTACAAACGATTATCCATGGAATTGCATTTTCAGATTTTTCGAATTGTAAAAAAAAAATTGAAATGGGGCCAACTACATGTCCCAAAATTTTGAATAATTAATTAAAAATAGAAAAAAAAATAAATTCAAAAAATTAATACCATGAAAAATCATCATAAAAAATGTACAAACGATTGCATACTTTTCAAAATTTCGAGACACATTTTTTAAAAAAAAATTTTTTGTAAAAAAAATTTGGGACGTGTACAAATGAAAATATTTTTTGTACAAACGTGTACAAACGATTATCTATCGAATTGCATTTCAAAATTTTTCAAAACATTAAAAAAAATTTTTTTTGGGGCCAACTTCCGTCCGTTTATTTAAATTGCCTGTAAAAAAAAAACGGTGCGTGTACAAATTATTCTAAAAGTTGTACAAACGTGTACAAACGATGTACAAACGATTGCCATTAACAGTTTTGCCTAACTTGAAAGTCGGGGGGCCAACTACATGCAAGCATAATAATATGCTGATAAAAAAGTACGTATACGCCACAGTGACTCTGCTAATAAGTATTAGTAAGTATTATTTTGTATTATTTATTTTAAAGGTTCTGTAATGTTATATGTACCTACCTATGTATGTATATACCAAAAATAGGCAAAGATTAACTAAGACGATTTTTCATCTCTTATATCTAAATGTAATGGATTAAGTTCCCAAAAAAACACTGAAAATATAAAAATGTATCAGTGTGTTTTTTATGGGTCATAGCATTTGATTATTTCCTTCTTCACCTGAAGGTAAATCTTCTAGAAGTAAGTACACATATCTGGTGTGCTTTTCCAGCACTTTGTCGAAAAGTCAGAAAATCCAAAAATTACATACTTTCTGAATTGAATATATCGATTAACATCGGGATCTTTTCGTTGAAATCGTACTGAACCGGGTAAACACTCTAAGAAATCGAAAATTGAAAAATTTTACCGAAGAAGTAAGAGAATCATAAAAATCCAAAATGGCTTACTTTTTGAATTGGTTTCTTGTTCGTACTATACACGTAGGCTCGGTTAGTAATAAAAATTCATCAATCAATCAATCAATTTATGCATTATGCATAATGTTAATTTTTAAGGAATCTAAATGGCCGCAAACCATATATAGAGCAAGATTTGTTTGTTTCATCTGATGTTTCTGCCTGATACATATATTCCTGCCATTATTGCAATTTATATTATTTTTTTATGGTTCTATTAAAAATGAAATAAATGAAAATTTATAATAATTTATGTATTTTTCCTCATTGTTTTGCTTAAGTCGTCAATGTATGATATTCGTTTTGGAGTTCCACAAGGTTCTGTTCTTGGGCCCATCCTTTTCAATATTTTTGTGTCAGATCTACCACAATTAGAACATAATACCAAAGTGGCCATGTTTGCGGATTAGCGTTTTTTCGTCGAGTGTTCTTCCTCATGAAGCACTTACTAGTTTGCAGAGTTCACTAGACACTACTCTTATTAAATTCTTCAATAAGTGGAAAATAAAAGTTAATGCTGAAAAAACGTCAAGCTATTTGGTTTACTCGATGCAGAAAGCAATAAGCTTTCACCCTCAAACTATGCTTACAATAAACTCAACTAGTATTAAATGGACTGAAAGTTGTAAATACCATTTGATAAAAAACGTATCAAACATGATCCATAAAACTAATCTTTTAGTTAAAATATTATATCCATTTATCAACAGGAGGTCTAGACTGAGCATACATAATAAAATCCTAATTTTCAAAACGGTTTTTCAACCAGTTCTAACGTATGGTGCGCCAGTATGGTTTGACTGTGCTGAGACCCACATAAAAAAGCTACAAATAAGCCAAAACAAAATTCTTAAATTAATGCTTAATTTGCCATGGTCTTTTTCAACTGCTAGGCTCCATAACAGAGCTAATGTCAGCCCAATTAAATTTGTACTTTACAAGCTACAAGAAAACATTTTTGAAATGTGTTCTTACTCAGATAATGAACTTATACTTAACCTTGATTAAAATTGGGTTTGTGTGCAATTTTAGTTTTTAAGTATTACATGAGGGTTTTTTCCCTTAAATATTATAATATTAAACTTTGTATGGTTATGTTAATATTTTGTCATAAATATAATATTTTGTAGATGTAAAGAATAAGTTTCTATAACTTTTAAACTATTTAAATATTCAATTATAAATAATGTAAACCTTAAACTGCAAATAAATTTGAACTTGAACTTGAATTTTCTATTCCTTTTTCGAATTGGAATAACAAAATATTTAATTTTTCTTTTCATTCTTCCTTATAGTCCAGTAACCTTGTCGTCTCATAGGAGGGCGTGTTTGCGTTAGCCGTTTAAATCAAAAATAACTAAGACACATTTTCTTTTAATTCGCTTTCAATACGTTATTTAAGATATTTTTTTCATTTAATAAGTAGTAAATTATTTTATGTTATTTTCAATTTTCTCAAAAACTATGAGTCATTTTGGTATATTGTTTTTGGTGTTTGACTTAGAATTGACAATAGCATTGAATTTTGAAAACAAAACAGGTGCTCAATAACGTAAAATTTTATTAAAAAAATTGTGTTTTATAAAAAACGGTACTTTTTTTTCAAAATTTTGAGTTTGGAAATAAATTTTTCAAAGACTATCAATTGAAAAAACTTTATTTAAAACGAAAAATTGAAGAATGGATTCCTGGCTTTGATAAAAGGTAGAGGATTTTATGCTAAAAATTGTCGGTTTATTTTTATGAGTCGTTTTCTATTTTAAGTCCATTTTTTGAAAAATTTCCCCTCCCAATTAAACGGGGGGATATAGACTACCTCCTGCAAAGGATTTTTTTCTTCTTTTGATCCAACTTATACGCTCCAGTATTTTTATGCATTTTGTGCCAAGAACCATTTTTTTTTTTATTTTACTGAAAATTATACTAGGTACTTGTTGTTATAAATTTATTATTGCTAAATTTTGAATATCTGTATTTTCGAAACTGTTGGGTCTACACAGATGGCTTTGGGCTCAAATTGAACAAAAATTTAATTACTTTGAAATCGTATAGCGAAGTTAAGTCGGAAAACTAATCCTTGGGGTTAAAATAGCTAAAAACTGAAAAAGGCGCGAAAATTTCACGATGTTTTTGGCTTTTGACTATAATGCGTTCGGCGCGCGCTTGAGTTCGAAATATCATAAACGACTCAGCAAAAAATCAGAACTACCGGAGCTAACGCAAGCGCTGATGAATAAAGTTACTGGGCTATAAATACAATAATATCTGTAAATTTTTTAAGGTTGAAACTAATGCTAATTTTTCAAGTTTTTTAAAGCTTGAATACCGTTTTTGGCTACAGTTTGCCTACCGTTTTTTTATTGATTCAAACTTATATTTCAAATTCTTTTTATAATGAGTCAAACAAGCTTTAAAATAAATTATAAATCGGATGAAATATGACCCAGTTAAAAATCGTTGAGTGTGGGACATAACTCGAAAAGGGTTTTTAACAATAAATTTTTCAATTTTAGAATAAAGACGTTAATTACACGTTAAGATATTCATATTTTATACAAAACCTATAATTCTTTAACCAGTATATACATACAAACATACATATACATATAGCGATAAAATTCTAAAATGTGAAGAAAAAAAAATCAAAAAGTAAAAACACGCAATTGAAAAAAATACCCAGATATACAAAACATCGAAAACATCTATCTGCAAAATTCAATCCATAACGAATTGCACATACAAAATATTTGTTGCGGCATTGTTCGAGTTTTGGGTTTCTATGGAAATTGTTCAAAAACTCAACCAAAATACCATTCGACGAGGATATTAAAGCATTTCCAGGGACCCAGTAGCCGTTGTATGTGGTTTTATTGAGGTAGTGTGTTGTTGTGTATACCTCCGTGAAAAAATCCTTTCCAGTTCGTTCACACTGGATGTGTTTGTCTCGCTTCATCTGACTATGTTCACGTTCACACTGTCTATACAATACCACCCGCTGAACCAAGGGAGTTCATGTTTATGACAACATGTCAAACCGTGACGCGTACCAAATTGACGCATTCTCTCTTTCTATCTCATTTGGTTTCGTAGATAGCTCGCGGTGGTTTTGGATATTTTCAATATGCCAGGTCAAAGTCAGTTAATTTTTCAAGGAGGCCACCAATTTGCCTTAATTCCTTACAAATTGAGATGTGTCCGACAAGTTTTTTTTTTTTTTGCTTTGTTTTTCGAGTTTTTTGTTATAATGTACGTTTCCTTTTGCGGTATGGATGATAAGGTACCTTACTGCCTATGCCGATAGTGTTTTGTGTTTATTTTTCTTGTTGCCACAGGAAAGACTGTTTTGTGTGGAAACATCAAACCAGGAAAACTGAAATAACTTCTTGTGGTCGAATTTTATGCTCTGTCAGATGGAGCTACTCGCCATCCAAATATGCCAATTGTAGTTGCAGCTATACAAAATTCAGACCTTAAAAGATGTCTTGTTTCATAGATTTTGACAGTTCAAAAAAGTGCGATGAGAATTTGAGTTTCGCGCCACAAAGTATAAATCCTCATTCATTTTCTGTTTCTAAAAAAAGTAGATAAAAAGCCTCATAAAAGTTAGGTAACGTTGTCACTTATAACGGGTTACCTAACACTTTTACAACCTTTATTGCATAAAGGAGTGATATATTTTTATAACTGCACTGCGAATCCTTTAGATGAAAAGGAGTGATGGTTTTATGATATTTTTGCTTATCCTTTAGCAGAAAAGTGTTAGGCAATAACTAAAGGTAGAAGTTGTTTCTTAGAAATAGCATTTTTTCTTTTAATTTGCAAAAAAATCGGATAGAAAAACAGTTTTCGCCTTTTACATAAAAGGTCTTAATCTTAACGGTTTGAAAAAAAATCCAGTTTCATAGGTTTTTTGCTAGCAATGATGAGGAAATCTGTAAAACAATTTTCAATTAAAAATTGGGTATACTATTTTCAGAAATATCGCCTGATTTTATTACCTCCAATATTGTTACATCTATACAAATTCATCTCTTCTTTTTATAAATGTATAGGTCGACTTAGGTATAAGTTACCTAAGTTTTCTTAGAAATAAATATGCATTTATGGGTCGTTAGTAAAATGATTAAAACATTTTATTATTAATTATTGGGCTTTTAAGAAGGTAATTATAGTTTTTCAACATTTACTCGTGGAAATAAATATGAGGCTTGTCTTATTGAGGTAAGTATATATAAAAAACTAATCATAGTTTCATTTAAAGTTAATGTGGGTTCGTGATAAATAATTAGATAGGTTATAATGGTAACGTTTCTTGAAATTAATGTTCATGTAATTTAACTGGGTTATTCCAATTTTAACCGAACAAATATGTGAGTGAAAAAATGTTACAAGGCTGCATCACCACTCAAACAAATTTTTATTTTATATTTACTGAGATAATTTAACAAACATTTATCTCGGTCTTAGATTCGAGATCCACATAGTTTCGGATATCCGGATACAGATTGAATAAAAAAAAAAAATGGTGAAAATGTTTAAGAAATTTTCACAAAAATATCAAGCGTGGAAAAAGGGTTGGGGGATCCGACACTATCCGGATAGTTTGAATATCTGATTTTGGATGCGGATCCGTTTCGGAAATCCGAAATATCCGGATATTATTAATTTCTAATATGTTTGATGTCGATTATATTTTTAATGAATTAACCTCTCCGGTCTCCTTCCTTCTATTATATCTTCACATCTTTGGTATAACATCGAAAAATTTACCTATTTTCTAACACCTTAAGTCTGACATGATATGAAACCCAAATGATTTCCAGTTCCACTTGAAATCATAATGCGAAAAATTATTTTCGTTAAGGAAGCGATCAAATATATCTTAGCACAAGAGCTCATTTTAGTCGATATCATATACCGTATATCAGCCGGGAATGCAAGATTTCTTCACAATAACCGAAAAAATCGTTATAACCAGGTTCGGATTTACGGCAGGACAACTGATGCGGAAGCTTCTGGGCCCCTGTATGTTTAGGGCCTTCACAAATCTTGAATTAAGAAATTTCAGAGCTTGGGTCGGCAATCCGACACTAATCCAACTTGAGCTCTTGATCCTGCATATAGACAAAGCTATAACCGATTTTAAATGTACCTACTTCAAAATTTTAAATTTCAAAGTGAAGAACGTTGGCAGGTCTTGTGAATTCTTATAAAAATGTGAATTTATTCAGAAAAAAAACAAAAATCGTTAGAGCGGTTTTCTTAAAAAATAATTTTTAATAACTTTATCTACAGTAATTTTCCCACTAATCCGAACCACCTTTATTCCGAATATCGTGCTAATCCGAACCTTTATTTTATTCCATTATGTTCTTTACCCCAATTTGTGTATGCTGTAATCCGAATTTCAACTTAAAAAAAACACTGGTTTTCACGCTTGCATGTAGTTGGCCCCCCGACTTTCAAGTTGGGCAAAACTGTTAATGGCAATCGTTTGTACATCGTTTGTACACGTTTGTACAACTTTTAGAATAATTTGTACACGCACCGTTTTTTTTTTACAGGCAATTTAAATAAACGGACGGAAGTTGGCCCCAAAAAAAATTTTTTTTAATGTTTTGAAAAATTTTGAAATGCAATTCGATAGATAATCGTTTGTACACGTTTGTACAAAAAATATTTTCATTTGTACACGTCCCAAATTTTTTTTACAAAAAATTTTTTTTTAAAAAATGTGTCTCGAAATTTTGAAAAGTATGCAATCGTTTGTACATTTTTTATGATGATTTTTCATGGTATTAATTTTTTGAATTTATTTTTTTTTCTATTTTTAATTAATTATTCAAAATTTTGGGACATGTAGTTGGCCCCATTTCAATTTTTTTTTTACAATTCGAAAAATCTGAAAATGCAATTCCATGGATAATCGTTTGTACACGTTTGTACAAAAAATATTTTCGTTTGTACACGTCCCAATTTTTTTTTACAAAAATTTTTTTTTCGAAAAACGTGTCTCGGAATTTTGAAAAATGTGCAATCGTTTGTACATTTTTTATAATGATTTTTCATGGTATTAGTTTTTTGAATTTAATTTTCTTTCTATTTTTAATTAATTATTCAAAATTTTGGGACATGTAGTTGGCCCCATTTCGATTTTTTTTTTACAATTCGAAAAATCTGAAAATGCAGTTCGATGGATAATCGTTTGTACACGTTTGTACAAAAAATATTTTCATTTGTACACTTCCCAATTGGATTTTACACACAAAATTTTTTTAAAAAACTTCTGTACAATTTTCGAAAAATATGCAATCGTTTGTACATTTTTTATGATAATTTTTCATGCTGTTAATATTTTTAATTTGATCAACTTTCTATTTTTAATTAATTATTCAAAATTTTGGCGCATGTAGTTGGCCCCATTTTGATTTTTTTTTTACAATTCATAAAATCTGAAAATGCAATTCGATGGATAATCGTTTGTACACGTTTGTACAAAAAATATTTTCGTTTGTACACTTCCCAATTGGATTGTACACACACATTTTTTAAAAAAAAACTTCTGTACAAATTTCGAAAAATATGCAATCGTTTGTACACATTTTATGATAATTTTGCATGGTATTAATATTTTAAAATTGATTAAGTTTCTATTTTTATTTAATTATTCAAAATTTTTGTGCATGCAGTTACTCTAAACTTAATAAAATGTTTAGGTAGGTAGGTATGTAGGTATACGTAAACTAATATCTATGTTACCTATAAACTTTTTTTTTCAAACTTTTTTGTAGTAGGTATCTACATACCTACCTACCTACCAAATTATTATATATTTCTACCTAGTGGTACCTACTTTAGATACCTACAAAAATGACGAATAAATATATCCATTTCACTGGAGCTTACATACCTAGCTCTTCTTTTGGTACCTACTCACGTATATTTTGTAGGTACATAGGTACCTACATAAACTATTAAGTTAAGTGAAACAACGGAAAATGGCATTAAATCCATAACTATACTAATTTGAATTTTGCCGTCGGCAAAACGCTTTTTATGTGTTTATATTTCATTTATGTACCTACATACCTTCCTACCTCCCTACCTACTGAAAAGTAGGTAGTTAACATTCCCTCGCATTAGTTTCTGCAGCAAAAAAAAAAGAAAACTTAACAAAAATAAAATAATGCAGTTTACATTTTCAGTAATATTTGTCCTTAATTAAAAAAGCCCAACATTTTTGAGTAACAAATCTATTTATTTCCTTAAAAATTTTACAGAAAAAGGAAAGAAAAAAATTTTGGCTTGTTGCCTAGTAAAATTGTAAATTTTAATTTTTTTAGTAGGTAGGTAGGTACCCAAATCGTGAACTTACACTATCAAAAACTACTTACAGGGGTCCCAAATTCATAATCGTGTAGGTATTTTTCTGTTGCATTGAGATGGTATGTACCTAACCTATAGTAAAAGTGCAAGATTGTTGCAATACTGACTTAAATATACTTACAGTGACTTCTTTAACTATAGGATAGCTATACATACCTACCTACATTATAAACATAAAACATTAGTTAATACCTACCTCTTAACATATACCTATGCTCAATTAATTTTTAAAAATTTTGGAAAAAATACCTATACATATTTGGGGGACCTAACTTTTTTTTTCGGGCAATTACAAGTGTTGAACTTGGCTTCTTTCAAAGGTGTTGTACCTCAAACATACTTATGAGCATGTACCTATATACCTACATATACAGGGTGTCCCAAAACTCAACGTCAAGCGGGTACCGGGTGATAGGGCAGGTTGTGCCCGTTATTTGAAAAGTATGAAAAAATAATCCATCTCGCTTGGTTTAGTAGTTATAGCCATATTAAGAAAAAATATGAAAATCGATACCCTAGCTCAGATTTTTAGATACAGTGGTTACAAATTTTAAAATTTAGCTAAGTTTTTCTTTTTTGCGTAATCCTTAATAACTATGCTATTGATCGCAATCACAAATCCAAGAATTAATATTGTCAGTTTCGTAAGAAAAATAAAGTTTGACTGAGTCATTGTTCAAAAAGATTTTGTGAGCTAACTTTGACACTTCATATTTTTAAAAAAATGTACCACACTACCCTCGGCAAGTTATTTAAAAAAATGGCCCGTTACATCAAGATTTCAAAATGGTATAACACTTGGTTTTTATTTACTCGTAAAAAATACGGTTGCTTTTTTATTTGCAAAAGAACCTCAGTTCACTTCATATCACTTTTAAGTAAATAATGCTTTTTTGTGCTCAAAAATCAGTTTTACCGGGGTGTATGTAAAATAAATAGAGGCACTTGAATAAAACACTGTTTGCAGTAAATTAGAGTGAGACAATCAACGATCTGTAGGCTGCGTTCCTGCTTTTACTAGCAACTTCTTGTAATTGTGCGCGATTGTGTTACCCTGGACTCGATTAGTGTTGTGAAAATTATGTTAGTTATTATTTGGTAATTCGTAATAAAAGCCTTTCGAGAATATCGTATTAGTACATGGTTCAAGAATATGAAAACATCCATATAAGTCCATTGAAAGTAACAGTAACCTGGCATTTTATATCCCTTTAATTATAATTTTCTTAAAACTTTCGTCTGTTTTAAATTTTAATTTGTTCTCAATTTTACGATAAAAAGTGCCTTACCATTTATTGTACAGAATTCAATTTCATACACAAATGTGCAAAATTATTTTTGTAAGACGCATGGTTCTCAAGATATAGCGAAAAACTTTTAACACCCCATTTTCCAAAATGGCGCCCAAAACAGGGAGGGGCTTTAAGCCCCGAAAATTTCATTTTACACTAACACTTATCCCTCCCATAAAGCAAAAACATTTAGTCCTGAACAAAATGCCAGGCTAATGTAACATTTCAATGAGCTAGTATGAATGTTCTTATATTCTTGAGCTTCGACAAATATGCTATTCGTGAAAGGTTTTTAGTATCTACGTATTATTAGATAATAACTAACATAATTTTCACAACACTAATCGAGTCCAGGGTAACACAAAGGCGCACAATTTCGAGAAATTGCTAGTAAAAGAAGGAACTAGCCCACAGAACGTAGATCGTAGCGTACCGTGTGTAATGTCGATCTGTCTCACTCTAATATACTGCAAAACAGTGTTTTATTCAAGTGCCTCTATTTATTTTACATACACCCCGGTAAAACCGATTTTTGAGCACAAAAAAGCATTATTTACTTAAAAGTGATATGAAGTGAACTGAGGTTCTTTTGCAAATAAAAAAGCAACCGTATTTTTTACGAGTAAATAAAAACCAAGTGTTATACCATTTTGAAATCTTGATGTAACGGGCCATTTTTTTAAATAACTTGCCGAGGGTAGTGTGGTACATTTTTTTAAAAATATGAAGTGTCAAAGTTAGCTCACAAAATCTTTTTGAACAATGACTCAGTCAAACTTTATTTTTCTTACGAAACTGACAATATTAATTCTTGGATTTGTGATTGCGATCAATAGCATAGTTATTAAGGATTACGCAAAAAAGAAAAACTTAGCTAAATTTTAAAATTTGTAACCACTGTATCTAAAAATCTGAGCTAGGGTATCGATTTTCATATTTTTTCTTAATATGGCTATAACTACTAAACCAAGCGAGATGGATTATTTTTTCATACTTTTCAAATAACGGGCACAACCTGCCCTATCACCCGGTACCCGCTTGACGTTGAGTTTTGGGACACCCTGTATATGTAGGTATATAGGTACATGCTCATAAGTATGTTTGAGGTACAACACCTTTGAAAGAAGCCAAGTTCAACACTTGTAATTGCCCGAAAAAAAAAGTTAGGTCCCCCAAATATGTATAGGTATTTTTTCCAAAATTTTTAAAAATTAATTGAGCATAGGTATATGTTAAGAGGTAGGTATTAACTAATGTTTTATGTTTATAATGTAGGTAGGTATGTATAGCTATCCTATAGTTAAAGAAGTCACTGTAAGTATATTTAAGTCAGTATTGCAACAATCTTGCACTTTTACTATAGGTTAGGTACATACCATCTCAATGCAACAGAAAAATACCTACACGATTATGAATTTGGGACCCCTGTAAGTAGTTTTTGATAGTGTAAGTTCACGATTTGGGTACCTACCTACCTACTAAAAAAATTAAAATTTACAATTTTACTAGGCAACAAGCCAAAATTTTTTTCTTTCCTTTTTCTGTAAAATTTTTAAGGAAATAAATAGATTTGTTACTCAAAAATGTTGGGCTTTTTTAATTAAGGACAAATATTACTGAAAATGTAAACTGCATTATTTTATTTTTGTTAAGTTTTCTTTTTTTTTTTGCTGCAGAAACTAATGCGAGGGAATGTTAACTACCTACTTTTCAGTAGGTAGGGAGGTAGGAAGGTATGTAGGTACATAAATGAAATATAAACACATAAAAAGCGTTTTGCCGACGGCAAAATTCAAATTAGTATAGTTATGGATTTAATGCCATTTTCCGTTGTTTCACTTAACTTAATAGTTTATGTAGGTACCTATGTACCTACAAAATATACGTGAGTAGGTACCAAAAGAAGAGCTAGGTATGTAAGCTCCAGTGAAATGGATATATTTATTCGTCATTTTTGTAGGTATCTAAAGTAGGTACCACTAGGTAGAAATATATAATAATTTGGTAGGTAGGTAGGTATGTAGATACCTACTACAAAAAAGTTTGAAAAAAAAAGTTTATAGGTAACATAGATATTAGTTTACGTATACCTACATACCTACCTACCTAAACATTTTATTAAGTTTAGAGTAACTGCATGCACAAAAATTTTGAATAATTAAATAAAAATAGAAACTTAATCAATTTTAAAATATTAATACCATGCAAAATTATCATAAAATGTGTACAAACGATTGCATATTTTTCGAAATTTGTACAGAAGTTTTTTTTTAAAAAATGTGTGTGTACAATCCAATTGGGAAGTGTACAAACGAAAATATTTTTTGTACAAACGTGTACAAACGATTATCCATCGAATTGCATTTTCAGATTTTATGAATTGTAAAAAAAAAATCAAAATGGGGCCAACTACATGCGCCAAAATTTTGAATAATTAATTAAAAATAGAAAGTTGATCAAATTAAAAATATTAACAGCATGAAAAATTATCATAAAAAATGTACAAACGATTGCATATTTTTCGAAAATTGTACAGAAGTTTTTTAAAAAAATTTTGTGTGTAAAATCCAATTGGGAAGTGTACAAATGAAAATATTTTTTGTACAAACGTGTACAAACGATTATCCATCGAACTGCATTTTCAGATTTTTCGAATTGTAAAAAAAAAATCGAAATGGGGCCAACTACATGTCCCAAAATTTTGAATAATTAATTAAAAATAGAAAGAAAATTAAATTCAAAAAACTAATACCATGAAAAATCATTATAAAAAATGTACAAACGATTGCACATTTTTCAAAATTCCGAGACACGTTTTTCGAAAAAAAAATTTTTGTAAAAAAAAATTGGGACGTGTACAAACGAAAATATTTTTTGTACAAACGTGTACAAACGATTATCCATGGAATTGCATTTTCAGATTTTTCGAATTGTAAAAAAAAAATTGAAATGGGGCCAACTACATGTCCCAAAATTTTGAATAATTAATTAAAAATAGAAAAAAAAATAAATTCAAAAAATTAATACCATGAAAAATCATCATAAAAAATGTACAAACGATTGCATACTTTTCAAAATTTCGAGACACATTTTTTAAAAAAAAATTTTTTGTAAAAAAAATTTGGGACGTGTACAAATGAAAATATTTTTTGTACAAACGTGTACAAACGATTATCTATCGAATTGCATTTCAAAATTTTTCAAAACATTAAAAAAAATTTTTTTTGGGGCCAACTTCCGTCCGTTTATTTAAATTGCCTGTAAAAAAAAAACGGTGCGTGTACAAATTATTCTAAAAGTTGTACAAACGTGTACAAACGATGTACAAACGATTGCCATTAACAGTTTTGCCCAACTTGAAAGTCGGGGGGCCAACTACATGCAAGCGAATAATAAATATATTTTTTTTTTTCAAAATTTGAACCAATAAACATAAGATTTACAAGTAATTATGCCAAAATATTGTTACCCAGTCAGCGTCTTTTAAGGTAAGGATTTTTCGTTGGAGCAAAGCTCTTGGACATGAAGTCTTGAGTTTTAAATGGGTAAACAAACGTCTATAAAAATCCGCATCAAGCTTGAATTGGCTATTATAATTGAATACACACATGCCCCTAAAGGAGAGTTATATGACGAAACGAGCTACGAGCTTTAATATCACACATAGAAGCGGTATCTTAGATATGACATTAAAATGGTCCTTGACGATTTTAACGCCAAGGTAGGAAGAGAAGACACATATTTGGTCGTACAGGAGCATAGCATAGTAGTTTGCACGAGGCCACCTTCGTCGACAACAGATATAAACTGATCGGCTTTACTGCGGGAGGGGCGGTGTGGAGATATTGTGGCAGTTAGTTCCCACAACTCATAATTCGCAAGGGGAATTGGCGGTCTCTAGATCAATCAAACTTCAAGCCGATTGCAACATTGTGATCGACGCAAGACAGTTAGCCAGTTCAGGTTTCTTAAGATCTCTGAGATCTCAGAGACCTCAGCAATCTCAGAAATCTTAACTCAGTGAAATTCCTCACTTTTGCTGTCAAAAAGTGGAGACTAATATTTTTTGTCGCAGTTGATTAATTAATAAAAAAGAGATGTAAATTGTTTTTGACTTCTAGCGGCGAATTTTTGTTAATTTTTCTTCTCCTGCTAAGTAGAGCTGATGAAGCTTGCTCAGTGAGATGTCATCAGAAACGTGAACTGGCTAAGTACTGCATTATCATTGATATCCGAACTTTCCGAAAGTCGAGTGGCCAACATTGACTCAGGCCACTACCTCATTGTAGCTAAGGTACGGATGTGAGAAAGGTTGACGTCAGACGGTTTCTTCTTCCCATCGAGTCTCGAATAACCTCTTCGAAAGTTCTATGTGACCAGCATCAAGTATTGAGAACCAGTGGCAACAGTGCCAAAAAGCCATCAGAGATGCTGCCTCAGGATTGCTGGCATTAAAGACGGACACTTCAAAGAAACCCCTGGTTTTGACGATGAGTGCCCATGCTGCTAAAAAAGTGCATACAAAGCGGCGCGGCGATACATAGAAGGTGTAAAGCTGCTCACGAGCTCTTCGTGCAGAAGAGGAAAGAGGAACACCAGTTTTTTAGAAGGAAAAATAAGGAGTGTGAGAAGTGCGTGATCGAGGAAGAAGAGAGCATGAATGAGGTCTAGAAGTTTTACCAAAAAAAGAACCTCTCAAGGTTACAAACTGAGAACCGAAACCTACAAGGATGATCAAGGGAACATTGTAGTGGAATCGCAGTCGATGCTGAGGACAAGGAAAAACCATTTCTGGAAATTGTATAATGGCGATGATGAAACGAATCTGTCACATAGATTTCACACTTCAAACTTAACAAACCACGTAGACCAGCAAATCTGTCCATCCGATCTCGGCCAGGTGAAGATAGCCATATCTTAACTTAAGTCCAACAAAACAGCCGCGCTGGTCAAAGAGGCAGGCGACGATCTGGCGCCTGATTCTGTAAAACGAAACACATCGAACGGCATAATTTTGAGAATATCTTTCTCTACAGACGTTATAGAGATAGATATACTAAAAACGATATTGTTCGATCGTTTTCGGTTTACGTAATTACGCTTCTGGTTAAGACTACCAATGCACCAGCTCATTTGGGTCAGGAGGAAGCATACCCGATGAATGGTACCTCAGCATTGTATGCCCGATCCTCAAGAAGAGAAACCTTCTGAATTGCGTTACAGACATCGAATCCCCTTTACATCGCTTTCAAGATCTTTTCTGCTGTATGAACGCCTGAAACCGCTTGCCAGCAAGCAACCTTATAGGTCCTTATCAAAGTGGCTCTAGGATAGGAAATCCCACCAAAGCTGTAAAAAAAAGGGAATATATGACAGTATCTATAGAAACGAGCATTATAGGGCAAAGCTTTTTAGTTTTAGCATCCCTGCCAAACTCGTCCAGCATGACGATGGTAAACGAACGCTGCTCTATTAAAGTCTGCACAGACGTCACCGATAGCTTTGACCCTGTTTAGATTGGGAAGATTGAAGTCGGTATCACGGCAGTTTGTGGATATGAGAAGTGCGGGGTGAAGTATCTTGCGAGGCGCGAAGAAAACATAAACACCGGACAAATAAGTCTCCTTTGTTGTTGCTTCACTGTGGGAAATTTCGAAATTTTTGTTGTATCAATGTATTTTGAGGCGCCTCAGAGTTTGTAATGTAGACACGACGACTCTCACCAATCCGGGCTCAATTTTACCAATCTAAATAGGGTCTTTGATATCAAAACACGATTTAGACAAGGTTATTCGTTGTCATGCGACTTCTTGAGAATATCGTTCTTGTAAGAATAGTACAAAACTCTGCAGCCAGCACTTATAAAAATCCGTCAATTGCTTGCATATGCCGAAGATATTGACATAATCGGAAGGAGAAAGCGTGATGTCAGTTGTGCATTTGTGAGTATTGAAGAAGAAGCGAAGAAGATTGTTTCAACGGTCACCTAACACCATTGTCTTGGACAAAATATTATTATAAACAGCTATAATTTTTAGGTAGTAAGAGACCTTGTCCACCTAGGCTCCGATATCAACTCAAAAAATGAGCGCTGAAATTAAACGAAGAATAACTGGCCAATTGCTGCTTCTTCAATCTAAGAAGGTATTGGAGTTGGAAAGCTCTCTCGGGCATAAACTGCATGGGCAGTACAGCTACACCGACCTAGCGAAATGACTAAAAAGCCAACGCATTCGGTGGTTAGGTCATTTAGAGCGAATGGACATCAAAGCTCCGCCCCAAAGAGTCTAAATCTACCCCGAGGGACTAGAGGCAAAAGAGAAAGACCACGACTCAGGTAGCGCATGCAACTGGAAGAGGACCTCAAACCTCAACCAACTTGGCGTTAGCAATCGGAGACAGCTAGCTAGGAACCGAGCTGGACCCATGTTCTGTAACTCTCAAATCGAAAAAATTAGTCGAGAAACGCTGAAAAATGGAACAAAACTCATGTATCTTGTTTCAGTTTCCATCGTTTCTCGACCGATTTTATGCATGCGAGAAGTTACAGAACATGGTCCTGGTTAGAAAAATCATGTTGGTTGAGGCCCTGGTCCACTTGGACTGTAACGCCGCTTTAAGCAAGTCTGCAATATCCATATTCTAATTCCATTCCTAAAATTTACGGAACACAAGACATTTGATGACTTGAAATGTAAAACTTGAAAACAACCCGACAGCTTTTATAATACATATAAATGGGAACCAATTAATAACATCACCAATTTGATCTCTATAATCGTGCTGTTTTACGACCGCATTTAAATGCCCTCATCGCATCAGACAGGCATTTATTTGAATAACATAATTTTTTTGACTCAGACATCATGTATCTAGTATCATTTGAAGAATAAACAAAAATCCAATCAAATTTTTCGTCACAATCACAGCCATCTCACAGCAGGAATACAACAACATTCAAAAAAAAAAAAAAAAAAAAAAAAAAAAGAAGTGATCACAATAACACCACAATTTTTAACCATCAACGAATCGACCAAACCCAAAAACCCATCATGTCCAACACAATCTGATCCCATGACTATATGTGCTTAGCTATGCGACTACGAGCGAGAGAAGCCTTCAAATTTGCATCGCCGCGCCGCCAGCCGACCGTCACAGCCACAGCCCGCGACACGGACATTCACCACAAACTTTATTACACCCCATAACTTCATTGTGCAGCACATGCCGAAGGTATTCTACGACGCGCGATATGATTAATTGCCTGTGATGCTGAGATTTTCGATAAATAACACAAAAGCTGCCACCACAACCAACACCAACACCACCACCACCACTAGTTCCTGCAACAGGAACAAAAACAACAACAGCAAAAATGGATATGAACGTTATGGGGAAACTTATTATCCCCAAGAACCAACCAACAAAACGTCTGGATCGTTTATTTTTTGTGGTTTAAGGCTGATGTGAGACTCCTCCGTATGCAAAGACGCGTATATTATATGGAATTGCGCATATGCGCGCGCTGCAACTACCATCATTCATGGAAATCTCATTTCGCAGATCTGCGAAAAAAAGTAATATGTTTTTGAATTGTTCCTGTTGCCTTCTGGCCATCATATAGAATTCTCTTGCAAAACAGTATGCTGTTCAGTTGCGTACGTATAATACAGAGTTTTTATCCTGAGCATGCATCATGATAGATGCTGCATTTGCCCCCATCCTGCACCTCGTTTAATAATAATTTTTGCAATTTATTTTCATCGCGATGGCATTGAGTATTATTCTGTGTATTGTCAAGCTCCCGGATATAATCCTTACCCAGAACACATAGAGCACCATTAATAGCAAAAAACCTCAGGTAAAATTAGGTGAATTTCATCTGCTTAGTTCATTGATTTATAGTTTTTTTTTTTTTTGAGCCGAACGAACTTTCAAAGAATATTGAAGGTTTATCTTCTGTGAGCCCTTAAATGAAATTAGGAACAACAACATTGTTTTCTCGTTTAGAATTAAAGTAACTGTGGTCCAAAAAGCCAAAAGCCGTGGCAAAAATACAATTTTTTTTTTCTAATAGGAATAAAAAAACAGAGCTTTAAAAACAGCAAACGAAATAAAAGTTTAGGAAAGGATTTTTTTTATAAACCTTTTCAAGGTTGGGCAGTTTTGTTCTACCAGCAAAAAAAAAACTAATTTATTAATTTTCTTGTTAGAAATTATGGAATATTCAATAAAAAATCTTGCTTTTCTTCAAAGTTAAGTTGATGTTTTATTTGTAAGTACATTAAAATTTCAACTAAAAATAAATGTAAATATTTTGAATAAAAAAAATAAAAAAAAAAACACTTTTTTTTATGAGTTTTTGAAGTTGGAATAGAGCTACAAAAAAAAAAATCTCCTTATTTTAGCCCAACTGTTTGTGAAACCATGCAATGTTTTGAGATAATGTTATTTGTTTAAAAAAAAAAAGTCTATTCCCGGTGCTAAGATTTTGATCTTGCAATCAAATTTACTTTTGGAATGTTATTTCCTTCCTCAAAAAAGATGAGAATGTGAAATTTTCTTCTTATTTCAATTAGAATACCTTTAGTTATTGTCTTGATCGTACAAAAATCCGCCTCATTTCGACAACCCTTTTTATGCAAATGGGAATTTCTCTAAAAAATGCACTTATAATCTTGTAAACAAATTAATGATTGTTATATTGAACATTCAATTTGTGTAATCCGCCCACTTTCACGCCTGTTTTTGAATAAATTCCTCCTATACACGAAAAGTTATAGAAACTAACGCTGGTAAATACCAATGAACGTTGTCAAGAAAGAAAATACTACTCATTAATCCTTTGTGTTTTTCGTACCCTGCCTGCCTAATCAATACCAAAAAGGTAAAATTAAGAGATTAATTTAATTTTGCCTTCTCTATAAAATGGTTGAAAGGATATTTAATTATAGATCGTTATTTTAAGGTCCAATAAAACATAAATATTAATAGTCGTATTTATTAGATTGACTGTTTAAACAGTGTCTAAGTATTTTAAAACGGTCAAAAATATGGTTTATTTAATAAAAAAAAAATATTGCATTTGTCAAGGTTTGGACAATAGATTTCGTTGTCCAAAGTAAGATAACTTCAGCAACAATTAGAAAGGTTTATTTATAATTTGGACGGCTGTTTAAAGTTAGACAACGTTTTTAATACGACCGTAAGTTTTTGTCGCTACGCCCAGAACTAGTAGGTATATAAAATAATCAAATTTAAATGAACATACAAATAGTAAATTTAAAAAAGAGGTATGTATTATGTATTCTATTTTATTAAAAAAAAAAAAACAACAACAAAAAATATTTATTAAAATTTTGGTCCGTTCACTTTTTTCCTACACTGTTGCGCATATAATTGGCCACTGGAACAGTTTATAAGATATGTCGATGAGCCTCAAAATAAAAAAAATACTGTTTTAAAATACTTGCTATTAACAATTAACATCAAAAATAGGTTCGTTACCTTTATTCATACACTGTTGTAAGCAATTTTATTGTGGACCACTGTGAACAATTAAATAGCAGCAGACTTTTATTTTACAAACTTCGAAAAATTGTAACTGTTTTTAAAGCTTTGCTTCAATTCTTTTCTCTCTTAGGGCCACTTGCACAAAAGTTTTCTGACAGCAGTAACCCCTGGTTTATAAATAATTGAGAGCTCTCTTTGATTTGATTCAAATCACGTTGTAGCAAAATATGTTTTCTCTATTTAAGTTTAAAAAGTTATATTCTCCACGTTCTCTGGATAAACATTTAAACCCTAAATAGCTCTCACGTCAAGTTATAGAATTTCTTACGAGAAAGCAAGTCAAAGCGTTAGAGTTGGTGATTCTTAAAAAATATTCTTATCCGCTTGTTATTTATTTTCCATTCGTGCAATTAAAAAACGATAAGTTTTTATTTATTTATTTAAACTGGGATAGTATCCTGAGTTTTAAATATTTATCCGTCCGTTTTGTGAAAGTGGCCCTTAATTCCTTTTTCTAAGAAAAGCTTACATTATCCTATGATTTCGAAATACGCTGTGAAGCAATTTTCGTAAAAATCACAATTTTTCTAGCCTTGGAAATTTCCGAAATTTCCTTAAAAAGAAAAAAAAATCTAGCGATATCTTCATGCCTTCAAAAGTTATGATTTTTGCAACGAAACAAGTAACAAGTGGGCCGCCAATTTGCTACAAAAGCATTATTTATAGTTATTTATTATAAGGCTTTCCGCGAGACAAACCGATTTTCTTAATTTTGGGCGTTTATATTACATTTAAAGTGGGTGTGGCAGTGGGCGAAATTTATATAGGTACTAGTACTTTTAACATCTTTTTTTATTCCTTGAAATTTCATAAAAATTTGTTTACTGACATAATTTTAAAGCTTAACCCATAAAAATACAATTTTAAACATTTTATTTATTTTTAAGCTTTAAGCAGAATTTTTGTTTTTTTGGAAGAAGATTCAATTAAAAAAAAAAAGAGTCTGGGTTTGACCCACACTGATAACTTCTCATTGGTTCCCTTTGAAACTCGATACCCGATGTTATTTTTTATAAGAAAATTACCAATTAAAAATCTTTGAAAAACTTATCAGTTGTGCCAATCAAGGGAAGGCTGTTTGCTCTAATAACACGAAAAATTTAAACAATTATTAGCAGGTTCTTTCGCAGTTTTTTGCCCTAAAAAAAAAACGGTCAATTGAATTTTTTTACAAACCTTATCAATTACTAATTTTTGTACTGTGTGTAGGCTAAAATTATCCCGGAGTTGATATCATTGGTTGTTCTCGAGACATTCGAGCCGAATTTTTTTTTTTTTAACAATTTTTAGTAGTTTTTTTTTTGCAGTTTTTTTGGCTTAGAAAAAAACCGTTAATTGAATTTTGGTACAAAATCTAGCAATTATCAACTATAACTTTATGTATTAAATAAAATTAACCCGAAGTTAATATCCTTGTGTGTTCTCAAGATATTTGATACTTTTAAACAGTTTTTAATGGTTTAAAAAAAAATAAAAAAACTGGGTTAATTTTTTTTAAGGTTTACCAATTTTTCACTACGTCAAATGAATAGAATTAAATTAGGCCGACGTCGATATCATTATTGGTTCTAGAGATATTCGAGAAACAAGCCATTTAACAATTTTTTTTTTTTTAATTACTGTAATAAGAAAACCGCTTATTGAATTTTTATGAAAATCCTTTCTACACGTCAAGGCCTTATTATCTGTAAAATAAAGTTTATTCGAAGTCGATATCTCTATTCGTTCTCGAGTTATCGACGGCGAAAACAAGCTTCCCAACATACGAACGTACGAACATACGAACATACGTATGTATACACATAGTACACAATGTTGTCGGACTCCAGAGACCTTGAAACGTCGAGAAATGTCAAAATTTGCAAGTCGACAAATCGGACCTATTACAATAACTTCCAATGGGAAGTTAAAAATTTAATACAGTTCATGTCTTATTTTTGTGAATTTCCCCTTTCAAAAATCGATCAATGATAGCAGGATGCTGAACACAAAAGAGAGACCGTGGAAAATTTAACACTGGCTGGGGATACAAGAGGCAGCTTTATAGGTACACCTACCTACATAATATTCCCAATCCCGTCAAACCCACCAAACTCCTTACAAAAGATTCGTTCCAACTCAAACTGACAGGCGTCCGAAAGTCGCGTCTGTGTTGCATCGTTTGTTGTTATTCGATTTATGAGATTCACTGTGGATGATATTCATTTTTTTTTATTTGTATTTTCAAAATCTTTTCGTGCTTTTTTGTTTTTTTTTTTTTAATTTAATCTTTTATTCAAAACGAATATTTTCTTTTATTACTTTTCCTTCGTCTATTTGATTGACGGGTTGACCCTTTTCTTCATTATTATTATTATAATGTGGAACCCCCTGTACCTTTATAACCTCTTATGTCGACGAACCTTTTTTTTATTTAATTACTCTCTTAAAAATATATAAAAAACACATTTCGATTTTATTGAACTTAAGTTTTCCCGTATAAACAATATAAAAAATGCATTCGTTATCTTTGGAGTTATATCGATAAAATGTGTTTTATCAGTTTTTTTTTTGTTGTTGTTGTTATATTGTTTGTTGTATATTTTTTCTTATCGATTGTATCTTTTCTTGACAACTTGCTAAACAATAATATTTTTCTTCAAATGTGACAAGAGTTTGTTGAGTTGTTCCGCTCTGGGGGGACACAATCACATAATAATTATTTACACGCCAAGTGGTTATATAAAATGAACAAATATAAGATTGTATCGTTTTTATTGACATATTATTTTATATGATGTTTGATTGAAAGCTTGCTTAAAAGATACAAATAACTTCTCACAACTTACAAAAGATTGAACTCGTTTATAGATCGTGGGGGGGGGGGGGGGGGGGGCAATGATAT
This sequence comes from Epistrophella euchroma, assembly GCA_947049315.1. NCBI lineage: Eukaryota > Metazoa > Arthropoda > Insecta > Diptera > Syrphidae > Epistrophella > Epistrophella euchroma. The sequence goes on from OX346245.1 coordinate 22,896,291, forward strand.
GGTATAAATCTGTCATTTTTAGTTAAAGCCTTAAATCATGTCAATGACACTTAAGATTTGATTGAAATAGTGTCATTTAGGGCTGGTCTCACAAACTATACTACAGGCATTGGAATCCACACAGTGGAATGACTACGTCGATGACCGAAGCGACTCAACGGCTGGTTTGGATTTGAAAAACAAGTCATGTAGTATAAATCTTATCGAACAATCAGTTTGGGGTGCAGAAAACATGTTGTTTGTTTAATTGTTGTACAATTGTAAATTATGTCACGTTTCCACCCACGGTATTTGTTTTGCCATTTAATAAATTAGCAAAATTATAAAAAAAAAAAAAAAAAAAAAAATAAATACACCTAATGAAAACTCTCACGTATAGGGAAAAATATCGGAAGTCAAGATCATGGTAAAACTATCAAAGCTATTTGACATCTACATTAAACATTCTTTATAAATAAAATCACATTGATTGAAATGAAGATAAAAACAAAATTAAATTCAAATAGTTAGACAACACTTTTTAAACGCATTCCAGCAGTTTAATTCATTTTCGAATGAATTAATAAATTTAAGTGAACTTATGGATGCGTTCAAGAATCATTAGATTAGATTAGATTAGATTAGATTAGATTAGATTAGATTTTTATTCAACTAAATATAATTATTTTACATTTTACAATGATTAAGTTTATATTTTGAATAAATAAAGACTTGGCAAAATATGCCGTCAGTCTGAGTGGTTTCAAAAATGATATGCAATACATTTATTAAAAGCAATTATTATTAAAGGCGTTACAAAATTAAATAAGATACTTGCAGTTTAAGATACTTAAGATTTTCTGAAGCAGAATTAAATTAAGACAATTTTTCAAACTGTACCATGGTAAGACTTTGAGTTTAATTAAAACGAAATTTTAAAAGGACTTTGAGTTTAATTAATAAAAGACTTTGAGTTTAGTTAAAACGGAAATATAAAATTCTAAAAGCATTCAAGAATTATTTTGGATCGATATAACGAAGCATTTTTGCAGAATCCATACAGCTGCAACCAATTGGACCCATTCAGTAGGTAGAATATCTCATTCTCTTCTAAAATTTTTTTTTCCAAAGTACGTTCTTCTTATTTCCTTTAAAACAGGGCATACCCCCAGAAAGTGGCCAATGTCTTCTCTAGCTCGTAGATTGCAAAGGCTGCAAATATTCATTAAGTCATTTCTATGTGGCATACAGTTAAGATGTAACATTTCCCCTCGTACTTTAAAAATGGTACCTATAGCTGCACTAGACAGGTAGAGTTGAAATAATTGAGATCACTAAGATTGTAATTGACTTTGGCGTAGTAGTTTCTCTCCGTTAAGGATCTGGCTTTCTCTATAAAGGTATACCTTTCGTTTTCGCCAGTGAGCTGGATTATTTTATATAACAATTTTCGTAATTCTAAAGCCGTTTTATCTTCAATGTTAAACGTTAATCCACAGTCAGCTGCTAATCTTGACCAGTCCTCATAGTAGATTTTCTTGAACTGAGCTGCATATCGCCAGATAATTTTTGGCAGCCTCGAGTTATGCATTTCTGCAATTCTGCAAACATAGTCCGCATTTAGTTTTAACGTCGAGACGAAAAGTGTTGAGAGCCCTGTTTATAGATAGTACATGTATTTCGGTGAATTGCAAGGTAGATAAAATATTTTCCTTAAAAAGAAGAGCAGCAGATTTTCCACAGTATCAAATTTTTTCAAACCCCAGACTTGAACTCCATAGAAAAGTATCGATCTTGCAGTAGCGTTAAAAACTTTTTACTTCGTTTGAATTGAAACTAGTTTGTTGCTAAACACTTTTTTCCAATTGGTACATATGGCAGATCTAGCATTGTTTGCTTTTAGTTTGAGGTGTTTATCCAATTTAAGATTGTATGTGAAAACTATTCCCAAATACGTGTACTCTTTAACTATCTCCAAAGGATTTCCATCAAATTTCCAGCTTTCTTCTCTCGAAACTCTTCCTCTCCCATTTTGCATTATCATTATTTTAGATTTCTGAAGATTTACTTCTAAGCTCCACATCTTGCAATAATCTACCAGCCTATTAATCATCAGTTGTAGAGACGCAGGAGATTCTGATAAAATGACAATATCGTCAGCATACATAATGACTTTAATATTCGTATTGCCAATCCATACACCACAAGGCAGAAAGTCAACTAGATCATCAAGGAACAGGGCAAATAGTAGAGGACTAAGATTGCAGCCCTGCCTTACTCCCCGATTGATTTCAAACTTTAGAGAGACTCCTTTAGTGTTGTAAACTTGGGCACTCGTTTCTTGGTATAGCTTTTGCAACGCAGATACAAAATTTGAAGACACTCCTAAGTTATAAAGTTTATAAAACAATGCTTTTCTATTTATTGTATCAAATGCAGCCTTAAAATCAACAAAGAAGGCATACAGCTTTTTATTGTGACTCATCTTTATTCTGGCGTTCAAGAATCATTGCATGACAACTTTTTGATTCGCAACTAGAAACTAGCCTTCTCTTTTACATTTAAAGTTCCCACTTTAGAATAGAATAATCACTTCTCTAAAAATTTTAAGTCTAAAACTGCTTCGCTGAAGACATAAGTCAGTTTTTTCTGCATGCGTGCATTCTGCATTTCAATAGTAAAGCGATGCTTTTTGATAAATTGAATTTTTCAAACGATGATGAAAGTTTATTATGCCGCATTAAACACATTTGTAATTTTTTTCAAATATAGATTTACAAAAAGTATTTTCAAAGATACAAGAAATTATTGAAGTAGCTAAAATTGGATTTGTTTCAGTGAAAAAAAAAAAAAAAACAAGAAAACTTCTAAACCAGTCTGGTTTATCAAACAATTGTGTAACCTAAAAAATAAACTAAATAAGCTTCAAAAGAAAAGTCAACCTAGTTTGCTTTTTCCGAGAGCAAGTTAAATACCTCAGAAAGCAGTATGAAATCCTTAAAAAGTTTTTATACAATCAGTATATTTGGAGTTTGGAAATGAATATTCAATCCAATCCTAAATCTTTCTGGTCGTTTTTAAACAGTTAGAACATCGTATTGTCTCCCAGCCCATATGAATTTTAGGGATAAGACATCTAATAACGAAACCGAATTTTGCGATATGTTTGCTGATTTTTCCCAATCAAATTTTATAGTTGAAAGTTCAAAAAGTACAAATTTGGATATGAATTATCGGCCTATCACTAATTTGGATGAACTTATATTAACAGAAGAAGAAATTTTGGAGGTCCTTTCATCTTTGAATGGCAATTAAAAAATCGGATATGGGTGGTATTTCCCCACTTTTTCTGAAAATGCGTAAAGATGGTCTAACAAAACTGCTTCCCGCCTGGAAAAATGGCTAGTTTAGGCAAGGCCCTGGCAAGATTTCGGTAAGGGAAACCTAGACGAGGAAAACATGATAGGGCCCTTTGAGTAGCTCGTGGAATAAATCTGGTTTTTCTAGTCAGGGCTTAGGCAGAATTTAACTGACAAGGCAAAAAGGTACATAACTGGCGAGGGCCTAGCGAATGCCTATAGTAGCCCTTGCTAAAACCTTGTTAGTAACTATAAAGAACTTGCCAGGGCCTTATTGAAAACTAGATTCTTTTTCCAGGCGTGTTTTATATCTATTTAACTTATCTCTTCATAGTGGTATATTTTTATCTGTATGGAAAAAATTCATAAAGCAGGTTCTAAGCAAGATGTTTGTAACTATAGGCCTATTTCTAAGCTATAAACTATACCTAAGATGTTTGAAGCCATAGTGAAAAGAAGGATATATGAAAATATAAAGCAAGGCATTTCGGAAAATCAGTACGGATTTGTAAGTAGACGTTAACTTTTTTCATATTTCTGTAAAAACGGAATGGAACGTAGTGGCCAAGTTGATGTTATATATATAGATTTTTTTAAGGCTTTCGATAGAGTCCAACATGATGTGTTAATAATGAAGTTTAAGGTGTTGGGATTTCACTCAAATCTCCTTAGATGGATTGAGAAATATCTGAAAAATCGTACTCAGTTTGTTAAAATTGTATGCAAAATTTCAAAAGAGATCTTCAATTTATCAGGGGTTCCTCAAGGTAGCCATCTTGGACCCCTTCTGTTCGTTACTCTTTATCAATGACCTTTCACTTTATGTCATTCATTCTGAGAATCTTATGTTTGCGGATGATTTCAAGATTTTTCGGAATATCAAGTTCCTGAACGATTTTAATCTCCTCCAAGCTGACATAAACAATATTGACAAATGGTGCGAAGAAAATTGCCTGCATCTAAACGTGTCAAAGTGCAAGCAAATGTCATACACTAGGTCTAACCAGCCTATTCTTTTTGAATACCAAGCTAATAATACAAAACTACGGTTTTTAATTCGGTGTGCGACGTAATCAATTTGCATTTAAGTAGGACTATGTTTAAACAGGCCTTAAATGAACTTAACTTAACCTAACTACATAATTATTTATATAAATTATTTTATTATATTATTAAATTGTACGTTACTTTTAATATTATCTTATTTTAATATTTTTCTGTTTGCATTGCATAAATTTATTAATATATTTTTAAATTTAAATATGTTAGTCTGTAAGAGACCATACTCGATACTTGACAACTTGATCCTAAAATTGTCAAGTTACCATTTTTGAACTCCTATTAAATATTTTTAGCCACTCAAGGTTATCAAAATAATAAGCTTGAAAAAGCGGGAGGCTCAAAGAATGCTTTCCAGAAAAAATCAAATTTGATTAATCCATATTCAATATTTTGATTTTCTTCTTTTTTTTATAAGATTTACTAACTGACCCGACATATTTGGTTTGGTGGCCAGCCCTAGACAAGGCAATCAATCTTAGAACCATGACAAAAATTCAAAGATTAGCTTGTATAGGTACAACCAGTGCCATGAAAACCACACCAACAGCAGCACTGGAAACATTCCTTTCACTAGCCCCATTAGATCTCTTTACGAAGGAAATGGCGGCCAAAAGTTCTCTACGACTAAAACAGTGCAATAATTGGAAAGGGGGCCACTTCGGGCACAGTACGATTTCAAACTTTATTGACAAAGACATTCAAACAGACTACACAATGCCGAGCATTGACTTCAAACCAGGAGCCCTAACAGAGATCCCCACAAGGGACCTCTGGACGGAAAACGAGGTCATAAACGAAGATCATGTCTTAGTATTCACGGATGGCTCAAAGACGGATAAGGGGGTAGGGTCGGGTATCTTTTCAGACAATCCACCCCTAAATAGATCAATAAAGCTTCCTTACTTCTGCAGTGTTTTTCAAGCGGAAGTCCTTGCAGTTTATGAAGCCGCAAGGAGTCTTGCCACATTTGAATTAGCAAACAGAAATATCGACTTCTTTATTGACAGTCAGGCGTCACAAAGTCTAAACTGGTAAATCGTTGTCGTAACGAGCTAAGATCGCTCGGCGCAACAAATACAGTCATCCTTCGATGGGTCCCAGGACATTGTGATGTATGTGGGAATGCAAGGGCAGATGAATTGGCCAAGATCGGGTCATCTCTTGACCCCAGCCAAACATATTCCTCTGTATTTATGCCACTAGAACAAGAGAAAAGTAGAATTCACAATAGTTTCCTACAAGCCACAAATGACAGATGGTCAGCAATTGATACCTGTCGGATCTCAAGGAATCTATGGCCGGAAATCTCTAAGAAAAAAACAGACTACCTTCTCAAGCTAAGCAGACCTCAACTGTCACTCTTGGTGGGAATCCTAACGGGTCACAACTCAATGGGAACCCACATGAGCAGAATGGGTATCACCACATCTGATTTATGCAGAGGGTGTCAGGATGAAGAGGCGGAAGAGGGCTCCTATCACTTTCTATGTGAATGCCCCAGCCTAGTCAGAGCCAGAATGACAGCCCTCAGGGAATACTTTTTTGACGAATTGGGTGATATCTCATGTTGACCACTAAAAAACATTTCGTTCAGAACTCAAAATGGTTTAGGGAGGCTCCCATACGTACACCTAGCCCCTAAGCTCCACTAACTCCTCTCCTTACCCGTCCTTAAACCTACCTTACATATGTCCTGGGGAGCACAATGGATCCACTGAGATCCGAGTGAGATAATGCGGCTTGTCGTATTATCACCCCTCCAAACCTAACCTAACCTGACCCGACATACGTTGTCCTGTCTTAGCTATGAATTTGAACTGGAATATATAATAAAAAATAATTGAGTACCTACTTCTAGAGGATTTACCATCAGATGAGGAAGAAAATAACCAAATGTTATGACCCTTAAAAAAATGTAGCCAAAAGTGTTACACACCGATAAATTTTTATATTCCCATTTTTTTTTCAGATCTTGTAATCAATAACATATGGATATAAAAAGAGAAAGAGGTGAAAAAATTCTCTTAATTAATAATTGCCTGTTTTTAGTTCCTATGTATAACATTACAGACCCTTTAAATTAAATAATACAAAATAAGAGTTAGTGGAGTCACTGTGGCGTATACGTACTTTTTTATCAGCATATATTAGTTAGACTTTAATCACAGTTTAACAGTTCATTTAATATAGTTAGATATATTTTGAATAAAAAACCCATCAAGCCAAAATAAGTCCTTATGTGAGTTAAGTCAGAGTTTGTTGAAAAAAAAAATTGAAATCGATGAAAATATTACTTCTTTTGAAAAAAATTTTGAAAATTATATTTAATTACATAAAATTTTGAAAAAAATTAGTTTGAAACTTTTTTTTTTTTCATTTTTTTTTTTCATTTTTTTTTTTCATTTTTTTTTTTCATTTTTTTTTCAAAATTTCGAGTTTGGAAATTAATTTTTCAAAAACTATTGACTAACACAATTGTTTTAAAACTGTTGTTTTAAAATATTTTTTTTCTGTTTTAAGTCAATTTTTTAGAAAATTGCCCCTCATGCTTAAGCGGGGGGAAATAGACCCCCCCTCACCTACTCGCTTCAGCAGTTTGGTGCATCTTATACCGATCACCCTGTATATTTTTTTTGTCTTTTAATAACTAACAACTTTTAAATCAGGTTGAAAACTATAGACCAGTTGCAAAACTTCAACTGATTCCCAAAATTTTCGAATCCTTAGTTAAAGATAAAATTTATGACGCTGTTAAAACACATATCTCACCCTATCAGCATGGTTTTGTCTGTGGTAAATCCACAGCAACAAATCTCACATATTTACTAATTATTGTATTAATGCGATTGAGAAAAGAAGCCAAGTTGACGTTATAGTATATACTGACTTCTCAAAGGCGTTCGATAGAGTGAACCATAAACGACTATTGTTAAAGCTTAAATCTTTAGGTTTTCACTCTCAAATGTTAAATTAGATTAAGAGCTATCTAGAAAATAGAGTGCAATCAGACAAATTGGTCGAATTAAATCCGAATTAATATTTAATTACTCAGGCGTAACCCAAGGTAGTCATCTTGGCCCTCTCTTGTTTTTGCTTTTTGTAAATGATTTACCTAGTTTTGTTTTAGATTCACGATGTCTGTCGTTTGCAGATGATTTTAAGATATCTTGTTCAATACAATTCCAAGACAAAAATCTCCTTCCAATTTAGATGATGTTTAGTTGAGTTATGCGTGTACGAAAAAAAAAAACAAATTCAGAAAGTTTGAAATTTTGGGATGTTTTTACTATTTTCTGATTTTGCCGTTCAAAGTTTCTAATTTTCGTCCAATTTTTTAAATTTTCGGCTCCGTTGTGTATTAATTTGGTTCAAGACAAATCCAACAAAAAAATCCCCAACCAAATCGTATGATGTCTAGCCGAGTTATGCGCGTACGAACACAAATAGGGATTAATTTTTATATATATATAGAATTAAGTGTAAGTGGCCTCGATCAATTGACGTGCAGTGTATGTACATAAATGATCCACTTGTCAATTTCATATCAGCTTACAATCTTTCTCGTATATAAGTAAAAATAAACAAACATTAAATAAACACTATAAACTATGCAACTACCAGTTCTATGTTTCATTTGGGATTTATTGCTTTTTGATTTCTTCAACAAAGAACAAAGGAATTATAATATTCTTGAATACAAATTCAATTAATCTGATAACAACATCACAGTTTTGCAATCATAAATTGTACAAAGTGTGAGTTTGTTTTGACAGAAATAAATTATTTTTTATTAATGCTTTATTGCTTTTGATGATAAAGTGATTTGATTGGAGAATGAGTGATTGGATTAATTTTGCAAACAGGATGTCTAATTTCGGTCTGTATACTTCAATTAGAGAACATTGAACTGGAATACCTACCTGTCGGAAAATGAGAAGGACATTTTGTTTTTTTTTTTCGTTTGTTAAACCTTGACTAATGAGACAATGTATTTAATAAAATATAACATGTTTTCAACAATTTGGAGCTACTAAGACAAAAATCTTATAAAAACCGCGGTTAAAATGTTAAAAACTTCAAAAAACCTTAATCAAAGTTTTATGAATTTGATTTATCTAATAGGTATATTAAAATCTCGTGTCACGGTCGGTGTTTGTGGTTTTACTCCTCCGAAACGACGACTTGGCCGATTTTTATGAATTTTGTGTTTGTATAATTGGTATGTCTGAGACAGTGTTGCCAGACGAAAAAAAAATCTCCCCCCCAGAAAAATTTAAAAACCCCCCAGATTACCACATTTCAATTAAAAAACCCCTTAGTTTTTTTTCAACTGTTTTGTTTTTATTTTTTATTCACAGCTAATACTCTGTATTTACTATAAGTACTTTTTTACAAACAAAAATTGATTTTATTTAAAATTTATTGGATATTCTTTGATTATAGATTCAATTTGAGAGGGAAATTCAGGTAATGGAATAATTTAACTTTAAAATGAATCCCCCCAGATTTCCCCCCAAACATCTTTTCCCCCCAGATTTCCCCCTGACGATGAAAAAACCCCCTAAATCTGCGGGGAAAACCCCCAAACTGGCAACCCTGATCTGAGAATAGGTCGTAAAGTATATCTTATACCGCTAGGTGATTAGGTCGACCATATACGGACAAAATTTTCTATTTCTTTGAAGAAGTTTTTTTTTGTATTTTTTTTAGATTTGAAATAAAAAAAATACCTAATAACCCCAAATTTTCACCCTCCTACCACCACCCCACATTTTTTAATCGTGATTTTAATATTTTTTTATGAACAATATCCAAGCAAATCGACATCATTCGTTTTTCAAACAGAACCAATGTTGTTGAATGACAGATGGCGCTAGGTCTGCCACATCGTAGTTTCAATTACACATGCGCAAATCCTTGACGTGAAGTGTTGCGTCACTTCGATCTTTCATTCTGCATTTGGTATACGTACCTACATATGTATCATAACGCAGTGCGTCCAAAATTTTGCAAGATTTTTTTAAATTCAAATAAGAAATATATTGGACGTGTTTTGAGACGTGTTTTGAAAGTTGGTAGAATATTAAAAGAACAAATACATTATCGAAATCAAATTTTTCAATAATAAGTAAAACAATTTGGTCTATTTATTTTGTGTGTGTGTGTTACACTGAACAATACCAGCAATACGCAAGGGGGCTCATTTGGGCCTTCGAACGAATAAAGCAATATAATTTTTTTTTAGCAAGTTCGATCGTACATTTTATTCACTTTTAAACAATGAATCTGTCAGTTAAGTTAATGAAATACATTGAAATAAGAAAATAATTGTTGGTTTTTTTTTATCGGCGACGGTCATACCACCCAATTCTAAATATTTCCTGGGTAAAAAACTCCACGGGAGACGTATTCTTTCGGGAGTAAAATACTCCGATTCCGAATCTCACGGTTAAATTTTTTTTACCCTCGATAGTGGGACTGAGAGTTCTGAATGATACTTTTCAGTATTTGACATATAAATCAAATTGTAGAAGAAAAATAATTTATTCCCTGGGAAACATTTCCCCGGGAATATTCATTTAGAATTGGGCTAATAGTCTACTGCTTTCCATTTGTCTTTCTGTTATTCCATCCCCACATATCAGTTTAATAATCAATAAAGAATGGACCGTTATCATAATCGGGCTCGGGAAGACCATATTTTTTCACGATATCCACGTTAAATCAATGCTCAGCGGCGAATAAGTTGTGTCCACTGTCGTCGTACTTAGGTTACCGGCCCGGTACAGCTACATCCGAAATCGGGCCCGGAAAATTCCTAAAACAGAACTGTTCCACACAAGAACAGCACACTTTCAGGTTCAAATTTAATATTTCACTTTCGAATTATACTTGCGCTCCATTTCTTTGAGACATCCGCGTGTTTTACAAACGACCCGACGAGATAAGTCATGAAATGTTTGATTGCACCGATATTTCTGAAGTGCTCCGCCACCGATATAGTGCTACGACATTTTTCTTCTCAATAGGACACCAAGAATCACGAAGGTTTTTTCGTTTGTTTATCAAATGACAATGCTCACCGTCACTGCCGGCAGCATAAACGTAAAGCACACTTTCGTTCAAATTGATTCATTGGTTCTATTTTATCGATAAACGATTTTATCGATCGTTAAACATTCAAACACATTTATAATACATTCGTTATTTTTTATTTAACAACCAAAATATTCACTAGAAATAATTTATATGACAGAACAACGTTTGCCGGGTCAGCTAGTTAACTTTATATTGGAATTTACTGTAATCGGTCCGATTTGTGAAATTGAAAATTTTGACATTTCTTGACGTTTCGAGGTCTCTGGAGTCGGATTACATTGTTTTTAGAGAGATGTCTGTGTACCATGTACGTTCGTATTTTCGGAAGCTTTTTTTCGTTCACGATATCTCGAGAACGCGTAGAGATATCGACTTCGAGTAAATTTTATTTTACAGATAATAAAGCCGTTACGTGCTGAAAGGATTTTCAGAAAAATTCAATTAGCGGTTTTTTTTTATTATAGTAATTTTAAAAAAAGTTGTAAAATGGCTTGTTTCTCGAATATCTCTAGAACAAATAAAGCTATCGACTTCGGCCTGGTTTTATTCTATTAATATTGACGTAGTGAAAAATAGGTAGTACTTAAAAAAAAAATCAACCCACAGTTTTTTTTTTTTTTTAATTAAAAAAAACCATTAAAAATTGTTAAAAAATATCGATTATCTTGAGAACACGCAAAGATATTAAGTTCGGGTTAATTTTTTTTTAATACACAAAGTTATAGCTGATAATCGGTAAAGTTTGTAAAAAAATTGAATTAACGTTTTTTTTCTAGGCCAAAAACACTGCAAAAAAAAAACTACTAAAAATTGTTAAAAAATGTTTTTCGGCTCCAATATCTCAGAAACAACCAATGACATTAACTCGGAAATAATTTTAATCTACACACACTACCATAGTTAGTAATTAATAAGGTTTTTAAAAAAAATCCACATACGGTTTTTTCTAGGCCAAAAAAAAAATGCAAACAAATGCTAAAAATTAAAAAAAAAATGTTTTTCGGCTCGAATATCTCGAGATCAACCTTTGATATAAACTCCCGAATAATTTTATTTTACACACAATACCATAATTAGTCATTGGTAAAGTTTTTAAAAAAATCCAATTGCCCAAAAATCTGCAAAAAAAACTGCTAAAAATTGTTTAAAAAATGTTTAAAAATTACAAGAGACTGCTAAAAGAATTTCAGGACGTGTATGTATATTCAGAGCAAACAGCCGAACTTAGGCCTTCTCTTGATTGCACAACTGATAAGGTTTTTTGAAGATTTTGAATTGATAATTTTCTTACAAAAGTAAATATCGGTTATCGAGTTTCAAAGGGCACATATAGGAAGTTATCAGTGTGGGTCAAACCCAGCATCTTTTTTAAATATTATAATTAATCTATAGTTCCTAGTTGCGTTTTAGGAAGTTAAAAAAGTTTTAGGTGACAAAAAATAATTGGCATGCAAAATACAAGTAGTAGCCCGTGGCGTAATGGTTAGTGTGTTAGGCTGTCATGCCAGAGGTCTGGGTTCAATACCGGCCGCTTCCACCTTAAGTTTTTTTCAGGGCTACTGCCTCTTGCGAAGAAGTGACAAATCCTCGAAGAGTATCTCTTGTCATAGAAAAGTGCCGCTCACCTTAGCCGTTCGGATTCGCCAATAAACTGTAGTTCCCCTCCATTCCTGCAGACACGCACACCACACAGGAATGGTTGAGAGTTTTAAGTCACTTGGCCCTGGTTCTTCATGAGCCGTTGTGCCAGTAAATTTATTTTTATGCAAAATACAACAAAACGATTGTGTATGATCTTTTATTATTATTCAACGCTATCGATGCGATCTGGATAACTTTGTGTTGTTGTAATCCCAAATCGTATGATGATGACATGGGATGCAAAAACAAATTAAAATTTATCTCAAATATTCCATAATCGACCTTCGACTAAAGTTGTTATCGATTATAAGAGAAAGACTTGCAATAGCGGCGATTAGCATTCCCACTTATCCCACTTATGAGCTAGGCGGTTGTGTGTTGATATTTTTTAGGGCTGTCCTCTCTTGCCAATCACGTTCCTTGAACTAATTGTATATTCAAAAATTAATCAATGAAAACCAACTTCTAATATAATTTCTTTCAAATGAACAATTTCTCACAATCGTAATCAGTTTCATAAATCTTTAGTTTTTTTGTTTTGTATTTTTGTTCCCCTAAGGGCCTTTTGTTTTTGGTGCTGACAAGGTGTCCATTAATTTTGAGATTAAAAAAAATATATCACAATATACCTTGGAGATGGTTTTCATTTATTTAGATTTTAATCTTTTTTTAACTTTACAAATTTTTATAATCAAATTCAGAAGCTTCTGAGTTGAACAGTGTCCGCTTTAAATATGAATGAACTTAACATTTAACAATATTCATGTTTTTTTTTTTTTTTTTTTAATCGGTAAAGTTCAATAAATCTTCCAGGGGAACTCGTTTTTAATTTCCAAAAACAAAAACCAAATTAAAAAGGCAATAACACCATTAAAACGATCAAGTAAATCAATTTGTGTGATTATAATAATGAAAGTTAAAATTTCGAAATGGAGGGACGAATTATTATTAAACTGCCAAAGATGATTTCGAGAAGAAGAAGATTTTTGATAATTATTTTTTTTTTTTTGACAGTTTTTTGACCTACCGTTTTGTTCAAATTTAAATTATAATATATCCTCCTCCCGTTTGATGATAACGTAAACGGACAACGTCAGTCAGTATAGAAGTCAACTGCTGGAACAGAAGACTGACAGCGTGAGGATGGCCAATGGTGTGAGATGATGTTGCCGACCACGACGATGACGACGACGCACGATGGTAATAATATTGATTATCATCATTCTGATAGAAAGATAAGCACCTGGTAGCTCAGGGAGAATTATAACTTGCACCCGGTTAAGATGTGAGGATGAGGCAAGACAGTTGCCAGACGGAGAAGTTGTAATAAAAGCAAATAGAACGGGCATTGAAGAAAAAAAAAAGAATAATTTTTTATAGCCCAGGTAAAAGGTACTTTAACTGCGGAAAAATTCCAAGTGAAGATTTTCAAACACAAAATTTTGGTTAACAAAATACTGGCTACAAAGTCCACTGTCTGAATCTGGCAAACCGAAAATCTCGGTTTTTCGCATATAACTCCTATAAACTGTGGGTTTTTAAAAAAAAACATGTTTAAAGTTTGTACATTATACTTGACCCTCTACAAGAAATTATTAACATTTTTATCCTTACATTTACCGTTTTAAAGATGTTAAAAAATAGTTAAAAGTCAAAAATACTTTTTTTTTTTTTTTAATATTAATTCTCAAGAAGATATACATACGATATTTGTTGCTGGTTCAAAATGGCGAAGGGTCAAAAATTTAAGTGTTTTGCATAAAACTCTTAAACGCTTAATTATACCTATATTTTTTCTTCAAAAAAATGTGTGCATTATGTTGCCCTACTATACGAAAAAAGCTTTAACATATTTTTCCTTATCTTTTAAAAATTGATCAAAAGTCGAAAATGAATTAATATTTTCAATAGAAAATATTATAAATCTTTTTTTAAGTGCATTAAGTTAGAACTTATATTTTCGGCTTCAAAAATTGCGCTATATTGTGCTAAACTTGTGCTGCCTGTGCCGTGATTTTTTTTTTTTCAAATTCGCAAATTTGCAAATTTTACCGATGAAATCTTTTCCAAAATTACGATTTTCAAAAAAATTCGGCAAAGTGCCAAAGTGATACAAAATTCGTACTTTTATTTTCAGGTTTTAGATGCAAAAAGTTTAAAGAAAAATCAATTCAAAAAAAAGTTTCATTCGTAAAATTTGCAAATTTGATTATTCACAAAAATAAATTTTACGGTACAACGTAGCACAAAGTTAAGCACAATTATTTTTTCGCAAAATTATTTTTTGGATCCAAAAGCAGCAAATATGCGATTTTTTTTTAGCTTTTCGGCACTTTGCAGCGAGCACAAAGTGAGCACAAAACAGTACAGTTTATTTATTTTTTTTTTTTTTGAAAATCGTAATTTTGGAAAAAAATTTATCTGTAAAATTTGCGAATTTAAAAAAATAAATTTAGAGCACTGGTGGCACAAGTTGAGCACAATACAGCGGGCTAACTTTACGTCAAGGCACTGCGCAACATTTGCTTTCGTTTGTAAAAAATGCAAATATAAGTTTTTTTTTTTTTTATCTCAACAAGCTAACACACTGGGCGGATCGGTGTGGACTGGGTATAAACCCCCACAAAACTGATCTTGTCTTCTTCACTAGGAAGTATAAAATTCCGCATATTGACCCCCCTACTATTAAAGGCACACCACTCAAATTTTCTGATGAAGCTAAATATTTGGGTCTTATTCTAGATAAGAAATTAAACTGGAAGCCTAACATACAAGAAAGAATAAAAAAGGCCACAGTAGCCATTTTCTCCTGTAAAAAAGCCATTGGAAACAAATGGGGACTTGGGCCCCGCATTACTCACTGGCTATACATTTCGGTAATAAGACCGATTCTTACATACGGTGTATCAGTTTGGTGGACCGCTCTGGATATAGCGACAAACCGCGACAAACCGCGACAAACTTGGGAGAGTCCAAAGATCAGCCTGTTTGTGCACAAGTGGAGCACTACGTACTACTCCTTCTGCGACACTAGACATTCTGCTTCATTTAATCCCCCTCGATATTTATAGCAAACAAACGGCCGCAAACACAGCCATTCGACTCAAGGCCTCTTTACAGTGGATCAATAATAAAATTGGCCACTCCACTATTCTAGATTATTTCGGATCACTTTCAAGTAACACTGATTACACCACCCCCCAATTGCACTTTGGTAAAGATTATCAAGTTACCATCCCATCCAGATCAATATGGGAGGATGAGTCATTCCTAAATGATGAATCGATTCACTTTTACACTGATGGATCCAAAACCGATTACGGGGTTGGTGCAGGCGTGTACTCTGACAGACTAAATTTACGTCTCGCATTCCGTCTTCCAGATCATTGTAGCGTCTTCCAAGCGGAACTTTTAGCGATCAAAGAAGTTTTGTCTTGGCTTAAAGAAAACGTTATATCAACAACTGATATACGCATCTTCTCCGACAGCCAAGCAGCACTGAAATCCCTGGACTCGGTCTCTGCTAATTCGAAAACAGTCCTAAACTGTCGATCATCTCTTATGGAGATGACGCAGCAGTTTAATATTCACATCTGTTGGGTGCCGGGCCACAGGGAAATTCCAGGGAATTGCAGGGCTGACGAGCTCGCTAAAAGTGGAACAATAATACCTCTTTTCCCAGAGAGGAAAGATATTGGTATACCCATCGCTACATCCAAACTTATGATAAATCAAGAAGCTATAAGGTGCACAAACCTTAGGTGGAGCAACATCACCACTTGTATAGCGACTAAACAAATCTGGCCAAAGCTAGATCTAAAACGCACTAAATGTCAGATCGCACATAAGCTCCGTTATAGGCGTTTTAACTGGACACTGTCTCATAGGCAGACACGCCACGCGACTTGGCATCTTTGCCAATGACTACTGCAGAAGCTGCATGGAAGAGGAGGAGGAGGAAACCGTTCCTCACCTTCTCTGTTCATGTCCTGCTCTATCCCAAAGACGTAGAACCCAATTGGGAGACTTCTACTATAATGATCCAAGTGATCTGGCAAATACTGATATTAGCAATCTTGCACGCTTCATAAGGAGCTCCAAATGGTTCAACGAGTAGGGGAAGTATCTCCTAGATCCATGTGGTATCACAACGGGCCACTGATTGGCTCACGTGAGCCGGTTCCCGACAGCCACTTCTACCTACCTACCTACCTCTACTTCATGCTTCGCAAAATTAAATTTTTGGCTCCAAAAGCTGCGAATTTTTATGTCACTAGTTGGTATAAAATCTTATTCATACGAAACGCGAGCGCAGGTGTTTCTTTATTGAGCACCTCCTCTGATTCTTATGAAGCACCTTCTCTGAGTGCGTACTCCGTTTTATTCACATCACCCAATATTTAGAGAAACAACGGTGACATTAGAAAAACACATAATTTCCTAAACCAACTAAAATTATTATTTGTAGTAGCCCATGGCGTAATGGTTAGTGCGTTGGACTGTCTGGGGTTCAATACCAGCCGCTTCCACCTTAAGTTTTTTTCGGAGCTACTACCTCTTGCGAGGAAGTGACAAATCCTCCAAGAGTATCACTAATCATAGAAAAGTGCCGCTCACCTTAGCCGTTCGAATTCGGCAATAAATTATAGGTCCCCTCCATTTCTGCAGACACGCACACAGGAATGGTTAAGAGTTCTAAGTCACTAGGCCCTGGTTCTTCATGAGCCGTTTGTGCCACCAAATTTATTTAACTAAAATTATTTGTTGGTCTATCCAACCTTAATATACTGTCTGCCTTATGTTCAAGGAAACTAAACAATGGAATAAGAATTTTCCGGACTCAAAATAAAGGCAATTGCTTACTGCTCCATTTGAGTATGGAAAATTCTTATTCCATGGTGTAGTTTCCCTGAACACAGGAGCTGAAATAACAATTTTTTGTGTATGAATAAGGCAGTGTGAGTTTTGTTCTGAACAGCATTTTCGCATGAGAACTTTCACATTTTTCCCGAAAAACGTTTCATATTCGAAAAAATTCACCTGTCATAAAATTTTCGATTGAATAAGTTCACAATTAATTCGAAGATGAACTTTCATTAATTCGAAGATGATGCTTCATATTCGAAAACACTCACCTGTCATAAAATTTTTGATCGAAATAAGTCACAATTAATTCGAAAATGAATACCTACATTTTAACAGTTTTCAAATTAAGTTCGAAATGTCACTTTTCTTCGAAATGATACTAAATTCGCGCGAAACTTGCAATATATTTCAGGAAAATAAAAAATTTTGAAGTCTGGCAATAAAACTGATTTTGTCTTATTTTCTTAAATTTTTTTTTTTAAACTGAGTTTCTTTAATTTTTTTCTTTTTGATTATGAAAACTTATATATTATCTAAATTGTCGTTTAAACGCCAAAACTTTTCCATGTGAATCACAACATTTTCTCAATGATGAACAGATTGGATTTATGATTTTTGTCTTTTGAATAGCAGACCTTATAATAAATTGTCACAGAAAATAAAGCTCCACGCCAGGCTTCATTAAAAATATACATGTATAAGTCCATGTGTGCTATTTGCTGTTACACCTGTGACAACAAAAATACGAAACCAACATGATGCATCGCTTGAAAATAAATAGTTCTGCTTCGGCTATAGTTAGCTAGCTATGTAGGTATTTCTACATAGCTTATATATTTTGAAAAAAAAACTCGCCCGTAAAACATGCCGTGTAAACGGACAAGTTAAAATAATAAATTACAAATCGTATTTATGTTTCTTGTGGCGTAAAACTTATTTTGATATAATCGCGGATATGTTCTCTTTCAAAGCGGCCACAACTTCAAAGGGACCATGGGGATCGTAGTGCACACAGCACATCACATCAGAGAGCGAAAAATGCTATATCAAAGGGAAAATTTATGTGCATCCCAGAATAGTGTGTTTGTGTGTGTCTGTGAATGTGTTTTTCTGCGATGCGATGCCAAACAATATAAATATGTACCCCCATAGTTTTTCCAAAAGCAGCATACATCTGTGCAAAAGAAAAACAAATGGAAACTTCGTATCAGATTAGAACGATGTGTTCTATGCGGATGGGATGATGCAGTTTTCCCTTCACGTCTTCTTCGTGTCTGCTCTTATACAAAAGTTTTGCTAATTTTTCATTCGTTCGATATAAAATTTATTCGTCTAGATCGCGCGCAACATATCTCACTGCATACGGAGGAGTCGCCAAAGTCAGCTTGCTGCCCGATGATGGTGCATGTAGAAGGGTCCGTTTACGGTTCCAATAATCATCGTCTGTCATCTCTTCTCGCCGGCCGCTGCTCCCCTACCACCCTCCCGCGCCAATGCTCAACATCAGTCCTCGAACTCGAAGACCCAAAACCAAAACAGAGAAAATAACCAAACGCAATATTAAATACGCTATATGGCTGAGTTCAGCGGATGCGATGAACTCTCTTCCCGGATGATTGGGCTCAGAGCTGGGCCAAGGTCTGCTGCTCTGTGCCTGGCTGCATGATGGCTTGGGCTTGGAATTGCGCCTGGGCAGGAGGCGAGGAGTTCTCTCTCTCTCTCTATGAATTGGAATTGTTTTCTTCATTTGCACGCGAGGGTAAATGCGACTTAAGACCGAGTTTCATATTTCTTGCCTTTTATTTCGTTTTATTTTGCTTGCCGTAAGCTATATCGACTTTGGCGATCGTTTTGCCTTGCCATGCAATATGACCAGTTATGTGTAGATTTTGCTGGAGCACCACGGCTCATATTAGGCCAACGGGGACGATTTCTGGTGTCGCCAATAGTCTGTAGGTGGAAGACGTTTTGTGCAGTCGATTGCACCAGCATTTATAGCAATCGATTTTCTACGTTTGGTTTTGGTATGGTATTTTAGAGTCGCAGTATCTACCTATGTGTAGATATCTTACCTATATAGGTTCTTTAAATGATATGTGAATGACGATTGTGGGGGATTGTTAAAATGTTACCCTTTTAACAATAATACACTGAGACAAACCTAGAGGATATGTAGAAAATTCTGTGAGTACAACGTTGCATGGGTGCTTAAAAATATTGTGAAGAAGTATTAAATCCAACTCTTACTCACTGAGCCCCAAAAAGACAAAATTTACAATTGACATTAGGATTATAGAAACCTGCTTTTTCATATTTATTTTAATTACGCTGTTATGAAGGGAGGCTATAAATACAAATTCAATCTAAAAACAAAAAGATTTCTGAATAACGCAAAAGGAAATCAAAATTTAATATGCACCTAATTTATTAAAATCACTTTTATACTCATTCTTTCTTTAAACTTTACTTTAAAAAAAAAAAAAAATGTTAAGACTGATTTTGTTCAAAATTTTACGTTATTAACTTGTATTTATGTGTTTAAAATTCAATGTTCCTATAAAGTTTTAGTTAAATCTAGTTAATTCTAGTTTTTGATAAAAAAAAAATAATTATACTCCGTTCAACAAAAATATTCAGTACAGGGAAGATAAGATACTTGCCTTCACCCTTACAATTATGGATTTTAATAAGCTATTTCACTGTAAAAGCTCTCATATGATTGCCGTACTGTACTGAGCATTATCAATTGGCATAATTCTATCACAAATGTTGGCTGGGTTACCAACTGTTTATTATAATTTCATGTGATGACCGCAAACTAAAAGAAAATCTAAGCAACAATATTTATCACTCACAACTTTTAAACTCCACTGCAACGAATATTAGCTAATAATGTCGAGACCCTGCGAAAATAATTTATTCTTTCTAAGAGACCTGAGAGACTGCATTTTAACGGAATTTTCAGAACAACAAACAAACAAAACTTAATCGACAACACTTAAACTTCCTTGTTGTTCTCAAAAGGCTTTAAAACAGATAGCTCTTTGATAAAACCCATTGAAAAAATCTCTTTTTTACTGCTTTCAATGGGCAATGGTAACTCTGTTGGAATGCATTTTTTTTCATCTCACACAGCAAGAATAGAAACGAGCAAGCGATCAGTATGCGGTATTGCTAAATAACCAGTTTTCTGTTTCTCCGTTTTTTTTCCCTTCAGTTTAACTGTAGCTTTTTAACCGAAAAAAAAAACACTGGTTTTTTAAAGAAACGGTTTTCGGTTTTTAGAAAAAGATTTTTGTTGAAAATTTTATATTGGGTTAATTGATTCGAAAAATATATTTTACAAAAACTAAAATATTTACATGTATCTTGAAATAATACTGCACTTTTACGAGCAAGCATTTTTCGTTTAAAATCGGCGTTTTTAGAACCCATATTTTCACGCGTTTTTTATCAAAACGTTACCAAACAAAATTATAGAGATAAATCTAATGTTCTTAAATTCAATTGGTTCTAAAATTATGTTTCACTTTTATTGGCAAGATTTTTCGTCAAAAAACTGGTTTTTAATAACCGAAATTTGACTTTTTCATGAAAAAAAAATCTAATTGTATAACCTACTTTAGTAAATAACCGGGTTTTTCACGCGGTTATTGGATTTTGAAAGAACCACCGGTTTTAACCGAGATAAAAAAAATCATCAAAAACACCGGTTAACCGAAATGAAAAAAAAAAACCGGTTTCGTCCGGTTTTTCCCATCCCTATGCTTTGAGCATGCGAGCAGAAAGGACTTGGAGGGTGTACGACATTCTCAAAGGAATTATGCGCAAGTCGGCGGTGACGTGTTTGGTTTTTTTGGGGCAATTTTTCTCAATTCTATGCATTAGACGCCACTGCTTTAAAAAAGCTTCTCCCATAAGGCCTTTTCTGAAAATTTTTGTTGAACGAAGATGTTTTCGTTCAGATATGAACAATTTGGGCGTAATCAATTTTGTAGATAATTTTATAAGATATTTTTTTGTCTCAGATTATTTTTTGAAAGGATAGGTAAACAGTTTCCAAACTAAACACGAAAAACCGAACAAGACGACATGTTACACTTTCCTGCCGCTGGAGCTCGCTTTGGATTCACGGGGACTTTTGTAAACTTTTAAAAACTGTTGGATTTTTTTTCCAGTTGAAGGCATATTTTTTCCTTAGTTGACTGGACTATTGCTTCGATTTCAAAAAAAAGTTCCGTTATTTCAGCTTCTAAAAAAATCACGTTTTCAATAAAAAGCGATTACTTTTTTGTTTGTATTTTACGAATATGATTAGGGGAATTCATGCAACGTCGGAAGCCCATCTTAAACTTCTTAAGCGTCGTAAACGTCGGAATTCCTATACAAATATACGAAGTTTAAGATGTTTAAGACGTTTACGATGGTATATCAATATCATATCAATATATGTGATGAATAATCAATCACACGATTTAAACGCTAACGATCACAGGAATGACGGAAGTTTAAAATGTTTAATTTCTGTCATTGCGATTAGTCTCATTTGGTTTTAATTGGTGAAGTATCTTACCAAAAATCGTTGCTTCTAAAATTAAATAGTTGTTGAATAGCATAACTAGGAATTAATTTTTTTCCAAGACTAAAAGAAATGGGACAAACAAAAAAAAACGAGGTTATGGCTTTTAAATTTACATTAAAAGTCCTTAAATTTTAAGTGAATTTAAGCTGAATTCTTCTGTATTTGTGGGAACCAGTAAATGCGCTGACGAGCGTTCCGTCAACGTTTTCAATATTACTACGTCAATGAAAAACGAACAAAATAATCAACGCGCGTTGACCCAAACAACGTGAGTGTCAATGCGTTTATGATTACATACCTAAGCCTTTCGACAATAAGTCATTTTGACTTGATTTTGACTTTTTTTACTTGATTTTGTTTTGATTTTGACTTCATTTTGTCTTGCTTTTGGCTTGATTTTGACGTCAAAAATTGACGCCATTTTTTAAATAAGTATTTTGACTTTGTTTTGACGTGATTTTGACTTAACTTTGACTTAATTTTGCCTTAATTTTGACTTAATTTTGACTTAATTTTGACTTAATTTTAACTTAATTTTGACTTAATTTTGACTTAATTTTTACTTAATTTTAACATAATTTTTACTTAATTTTAACATAATTTTTACTTAATTTTTACTTGACTTTAACTTAATTTTGATTTAATTTTGACTTAATTTTGACTTAGTTTTTAATTAATTTTGACTTTATTTTGACTTAATTTTGACTTAATTTTGACTTAATTTTGACTTAATTTTGACTTAATTTTGACTTAATTTTGACTTAATTTTGACTTAATTTTGACTTAATTTTGACTTAATTTTGACTTAATTTTGACTTAATTTTGACTTAATTTTGACTTAATTTTGACTTAATTTTGACTTAATTTTGACTTAATGTTGACTTAATTTTGACTTAATTTTGACTTAATTTTGACTTAATTTTGACTTAATTTTGACTTAATTTTGACTTAATTTTGACTTAATTTTGACTTAATTTTGACTTAATTTTGACTTAATTTTGACTTAATTTTGACTTAATTTTGACTTAATTTTGACTTAATTTTGACTTAATTTTGACTTAATTTTGACTTTATTTTGAATTTATTTTGACTTAATCTTGAATTAATTTTGATATAATTTGATTTAATTTTGACTTAATTTTGACTTGATTTTCACGTCATTTTGTGACTAACATGATTTTGACGTCATTTTGGTGTAAACTTTTAACCCGAAATACGTAGAGTCATATTTTGGGTTAGAAATTTACGACATTTCGACAATACGTCATTTTGACGACTTAATTTTGACGTCACTTTGATTTCACAGAGTCAACGTATTAAGATTAAAGTTTTGATGGAGTGAAACAGAAACATTTCTGAAAGCGTCATTTTTCTGGAAAATATGTAACTACCGGAATTTAAAATTTATTTTAAGCAAACAATTTACTTGCTTCTGTCAATTTTCTCGACCACGTAAAATTGAATTCTTATATGTCAAAGTGTAAATAAAATAAAAATATTAGAACGTCCTCTACTTTTAAGAAAAAAAATTATCAATCACGAAATATAAAATGGCGGAAATAATATGGCGGTCTGAAAAATTTAATTTTGTTGTTATCCTTGAAAATCAGGACCGTCCTATATTAGTTCCGCCATTTTATTTTTCGTAATTGAAAAAAAAATTGTCTAAAAAGAAGAAGATTTTTCGATGAAAAAAACATTCTCACCGGATTTTTTTGATCTTTCTATCTGCACCAAAATAAAAAAAAAAGAAAACATAGAGAAGAACAGGCCCGGGCGCCGGCACGTGTTAAAATAAAGATAGGGACAGGAGATTTCGCGACTATTTTTTTTTTTATTTATTTTGAGACATTTTGAAGGGTACCCTCATTATAAATTTGGACCAGTCTAATATAGGGTAATGTCGGGGGATATGGCACCCATTTTTGTTTTTCTTTATAACTTAAAAAATAAAAGATTTTTATATTAAACAAAAATAATTTTATTCTTTAACAAATTCTTTAACAAAAAGCAGGAACACAAGTTAAATTCATAGGTTATTTCATATATTTTTTTACAAAAACAAAAAACATTGCAAAAAAGCGATGCCAAAAATTAGAGGGTGATATGGCACCTACTGATGCTGGGTGATATGGCACTCTTGTTTTTTATAGTTGTTCTGGCCATATTTGTTGTATGTAGGTATTGCTGAATGAGATGTGCATGATGAATCGTGACACTAAAAGTGGCTATTATGCTCATAAACCACTCATCCGGTTTTGTTGTCACAGCATTATCCTCGCAATAGCCTACACAAATTTCCTCCCTGAAATCTTCAGGTTCGATGTTTTAGTCCTATGATACTGACGTCATCGCCATCGTTGGTACTCTTTTTGAGATATATTGGTTTTCTAAGCACCCTTCCAGTGAAAATTTGGTAAAAAAAGTAGGAGCGGGGTAATTGGCACCGGTGCCATATATCCTGAGATTGCGAGGTGCCATATCCCCCTTTTGACATTACTTCTACTTTTCCAAATAACACGAATAAACACGTTTGCTTAGTTATATCAATAAAGATATAAAAGAATTCACGGTTAACTGTTCTTTTTTTTTTCATATGAACACCTGGCGTCAAATACTTAAGTAGCTACACGTATTTAAGTGACACACAAAAAAACTTTTTGCTTCAAATATACTAATTCTTTTTTTCATTCGGTTTTAAAAAAATATTTTTAAGGGCTACCGCGATTGTGAAAGGATACATTAAGAGCTTTCGAAATTCTGAATAATATTTTGTTCTCTTTGTTTCAAAAAGAAGTCATTAAGTGGAAGATATTAAAAGCGTGCCATATCACCCGACTTTACCCTACATACTTGATATAGGTTTGCCCTTTTTTCAGTGTTTTCCAGCATCTGACTGCGTATTATTTTAAAATTCTTTTCAGCAATTTTCCTCGTTTTCATGTGGAACTTTTTAAATTTTATATATTTTTCTAACAATAGATACCCTCATTCTAGCTTCGTATTTCTTTAACTGCATCTATTAGTGTGTTGTGCTTCGAATGCCCGTTTATAATTTAAACCAAATCGGCGATTATGGTTCTCCGATCTTTTCGAACATAAGTCACGAACTTGCTCCAAAGAAACCTTCGTTTCTACGCTGCGCTGGCTGGCTGCAGTTCTATTATTGCGCATATAAAGGATACCAAACACTCTATGGGCCTGTTGGTACTAGTACTGTACTCATTGTGTTTTTTTTATTTTTTTTTCTAAAGTTTGCCCCTTTTCAAAATGCATTCAACCTCTTTATAGTTTTTATGTATTCGCTCGCACTCTTGGGGTTTTGTTCCTTCCTTCATTCAGATGGATGCATGGTGATTATGAACCCGAAACGACGAACGTTTGGTTTGCCCCAGCCCATATAATCAGTTGGAATGCATCGCTTGGTGTTTCGGATATTATGTGCCAGCGCAGCTTATAGGCCCTCATGCGATTCTACGGCCGGCGTTTCTTCAGGATCCACTTTTGTTAAGCGTTATTATGATCGGTTCATGCAGATTGTTTGGAACAGTTCGTCGTTATAGCCGCATAATGTTGCAACAACACCCAGAACTCTATGCTTCAGCATCACAATCGCAAGCAAACACACGGTGCAAATGGAAAATGAGAAAAATCATAATTTGCATCTTTTGTGGGTTTGTGCATATTCGCCATACGGTAAACCTTATACATTTGCCTCTCTTGAATTTTTTTTTTTAAGACGAGGCTTCGTGTTTCTGTTAGCACATAATTATATCTTTGTTTGCGGTTCTTGAATATCTTTTTTTTTTTCTTTTTTTTTTTTATAATTAGAGGTCGAGTGAACCAGTATCAGATTTTTATCGATTTAATATATACGGAATAATAATCAAAACATAGGATTGGATATATCAATTTATTTTATATTGATTATAGTTTCGTTGTTTTATTTATGAGAGACCTAAGTTTATGCATATTTTGCAACATTGTGTTGCTTTTATAATTGCCACCCTCTCACGCTAAAATCGTGAATTAATAGTTTTATAATTCATCCATCACTCACGACATGATGGCAATGAATTAATTGTGGTGATGTAGGTGTAAGAGAGTAATTAGACTTTGACACACTGCTTGCTTTTGATATACCGAACCTATTCTTTGTTTTGATGGTTTGTTTTAACTTTAAAGTTGAAAAGGTGTTGAGCCTTGTAAAAACCTAAATTTTTGTCTGTTTTGGTAAGAAATTATTATGAAATCTATTTGATTTGTAATCTAGCCCCCGTATTTTTATAAACGAAAAACAACCGAAAGATTGGACTTACACATCTGTGTCAACTTGCAATTCGTTTGTAACATTTTTATAGCGAGCGGGTAACTTTAACTCACCAGATTTGGCATTTAAGGAATGGATAACACACACATGCATACATTTCATAATAAACGTTTCAACTACAAGCTTATTTTGCATCGATCAGTGCATGCGTGTGACACATGTACAGGGTGGGGCAAAAGGTATGAACCGGTTTTGACCGGCTGGAGCTAGGCCTGTGGTTGTGGTGGGAAAAGGGGAGGGGTCTTATTGTGACAGTGAGATAGTTTAGTTTTCAGTAGCAACCATGTTTTGGACGAGAGAGCATCGGGGGTTTGCTGTTAGGACTCAAAATATTTTTTTATAAAAAAATTCTCCATCCTCAAATATTTTTTTTCTTAAATTGAGAAAAAATATTTTTATTACTAAAAAAAAGGCCGTCCTAAAATATTATTACTAAAATATTTTATTTTTTGTTCAAAATTATTTTTTATATAAAATAATTTCAAAATATTTATAATGAAAATTCTCCTTTTCGTTATGAAAAAATTGCCTTAAATATTTTTTGGTAGGTATAAAAAAATGTGCTGAATATTTTATTATATAGACAAAATTGTCCTAAAAAATTCCTAAAATATTTTTTTTTTATAAAAAAACTTGTCCTAAAATATTTTTTAAAGAAAAAATTTGTCCTTATTTATTTTAAATGCCAGAATATGTATTTTTTATAAAAAAAAAATTAATTAAAAAAGTTTTTAAAGAATATTATTTTTGTCCAAAATTACATTTTTTTATAAAAAAAAATTGTCATAAAAATATATTATTTAAATAAATTTCGTGGCCAACGGCTCGTGAAGAACCAGGGCCGGGTGACTTACAACTCTAAACCATTCCTGTGTTCGTATCCGTAAGAATGGAGGGGACCTACAGTTTATTGCCAGTCCGAACGGCTTGAGCGGCACATTTCTATGACTGGAGATACTCTTAAAAGGATTTTTCACTTCCTCGCAAAAGGTAGTAGCCCTGAAAAAAACTTAAGGTGGAAGCGGCTGGTGGTATTGAACCCAGAGCGCAAAAGAAAATTGTCATAAAATATTCTATTTTTACCTGAAATTGACCTAAAAATACTTTTTTTTATACCAAAAATTGTCGTTAAATAATTAAAAAATAATAGTTCTAAAATAGTTTTTATAAAAAAAAAATTTCTACAATTTTTTTTTTGTTTCCCAAAATTTTTTTTTTGTAAATTTGAATCGTCCATCCATTTTTGAATTTTTTAAAAATTGTCTTAAAATATCTTTTTAGGCAGATAAAGAAAATATTTTTTTTAGGCAAGCACCAATTTATTTTAGTGAAGCAATTTTTTTTTTAAATTTAGGTTATCAAAAATTTATAAATGTCAATTTGTGGTAGTTTTTTTTAAAGATAACTTTTTATGCGACTCCTCAGGGCAAGGACCCATAGCCGCCGCGTCAGTGGACATACATTTAGCATATTTTTGGGTTTTGCTAAGGAAATAAAGTAATATTTAGCCATCTTTCACGCGAACTTACGAATTGATTTATGAGCTTTTAAAAAAACAAGAACCAAATAAGGATCCAATATATTTTCATAAACTAGTTTGTTCTATTTTTAAACTTATTGCATAATATCCAGCCATTAGGTCTTGTCTTATTGTTAAAAAATTTGTTCGTGTAATTTTTTAACAAAAATCTGGCTCTAAGGCTTTCAACTTTTGTGCCATAAAGCCTTTCGCCTGTGCAGATTATTATAATGGGCCAAAGTACATGCTTACATTTTCACGCAGCGTTAACTAGAATAATTCACATGTTTCTGAAAGTGTTAACCATTTTGTTAACCCTGGAGATTGCTTTGGTACGAAATTATTACAAATTCGTTTTCTGGACTTTTTGTTCTGTTATGTGGTGCGGCGCGGCGGACGTCTCTGCCGCTGATCTTATGGCCTTTATCCTTTATGTTTTCAAAGTTCCTCTATTCAATGAAACTCACTACACGACCAAGTCAGACTTAATCGAATAGCCTCTGGATATCTTTCACTTCTTAACTCAAACTATATACGAGTCAGTGAACCTTCTCCCAACACGTGTAAGATAGGCGTTATGTTGCAAGATCATCAGTCAGATTGATCATAGATACATCTCTTTGGTGGGTGAAATGTGTGGGATCTTTGCAATTATCTTGGATTGTTTTTTTTTGTTTTTTGTGTAGATGCTGCTGACACGACGTAAAACTCCACCTCCGCTAAGTTTATGGTCGTTTTCTTCTTCACCCACTGAGTGTTCATCGTGGTAAGTGCGGTTTTCCACTTCTTGAAGGTTTCTTCTTGTTTTTTTTTTTTTTTGTATTTTTATGACGCGTTGTTATAATCTTAGGTAAGATCAGTTGGTAGACTCGGAGTAGGAACTATCATTAATTTTGCAGGCACTTTACTCTTTTGAGGTTGAAATTTTAAAATGGATCTTGACCGTTTGTGTTGTTAAAGCTCAAAATTCTTTTTATATTTTTTTTCCAAGCCATTGATACAATTAATCAAAACTATCTGCAAACTAGAGGCGGAGCCAATAACCTACTTCATTGGTAATTTTTTTTTTTTGAAGCCAAACCAAAATCTAAGCCTTTTATATTCCAAGCTCAATATGAACTCTTTTTAAAATCCAATGATTTCAAAAAATACATATTTGTCACGCGCCGCGCGCTGGATATTTATCAATTCTATTGTTTGAAAGCCCCTGGACCTTGTATATATTTTGTCCCTTCCTGATAGATATTATTGTTGCCAACAGATAGATAAATGCTGATTAGCTTTGTTACGATTCTTTACAAAGAGTTAACTCGCAACAGTTGTTGTTATAAAATAGATATACCTATTTTCCGGGTCCAAGTAAATTGATTGGGGCTTTCAAATTGCCCTGGAATGAAATATTTGGTTGTTAGTTTTAAAACTTGTATTTAGACTGGTACTACCGGCAGATAGAATTATGACAAAAGAAACAGTAGCAAATCCAATAAGTGATTTAATTTTTTTTTTTCAAGCTGTTGTTCGTGAGGTATTATAATAGATTTGATATCTGAATTGTGTAAGATTTAAATTTGTATTCTTTGTACAAAAGCATTTTTTTTGTGCAGAAAGTTAAATATCTGCAAAGATTGGCAGTGGAGAGTAGAAATAAGGATTATTAAGTATTATGCGGAAGGAGACAATTCTCCTGTCTTGTACTTGTAAATCAGTCTTAATTTAAAATTGTTTTTTTTTTTGGTTTTTGAAAATTTCAAAATTACAAAAAAAAGTCCCCAAAAATTCTAAAAAAAAACGTATCAAACCGAAAATCAGATTTTATAAAATTGTACAAACAATTATCAGGGTCGATTAAAATTACGTTAAATTTTTTCCGGTAATCTATGCGATGTCTGACTGGGCGCAGATTTAAAAATTCTGCTTTTAATGAAAATAATATTTAAAAAAAAAATTAATTCCGCTCGTTCAATTTTCCCAAAGTAAGATTTTTTTAACAATACTTATCTACACAAAAAACTTAAAGTTTCCCTACTTCAACAAAGAACATAAGAAAAGTTAATCTAAGCAAAGCAATAGAGAATAATTTTACATATTCTCTCAAGAAACCGCTTATAGATAGGCCCAGTCATTTGGTAGTTTTACACTTTTCTATATGCGAATTGTTAAAAAGTATGTTAACTTAATTTTTTTCATAGAACACAACCCTGTTTTTTTATCAATTTCGGGAGATTATATAAGTTTTTCAAAAGGTGCATTTTATCAACTGTTAAAACTCCTGGAATGGTTTAGATTGTAACAACCTATAACGGCTTTTCCGTACAATAAACCACTGCATTGTACGGTGTGCTGTTTTGTTTTTTTTTTTTTTTAATAACATATTTGTCTTACAAAAAAGAGAATTAGACAATGTTTAATTTTTTTTTAAGATTTAATTTTTATTTTGACTATTTTCGTCTCAAAATTAGTCGAAAAAGCAAATACTGGCGAAAAACCATTTTTGGTAAAGATACGAGGTGGCGAAGTGAAAATTCGAAAAAAAAAAAAAACACTTCAAATCTATAAAAATGCCAATTTCCAAAACTCGTCCCAAATGCATCAGATGTGCATTTGCTGCAAAGTCCTAAGTTCCAAAACACGAACCAAAAAATTAAAAAAATTATGACAAAGTAGCAAGTTCCAAAATGCATCCGAAATGCAAAAAAGAATTTAAATTTGAGAAATTTAATTTTAAGTTTTTTGTGACCTTTACTCGAAGGCGTTTCCCACAAGCACGATAGTTGGGCTCATCAGTTTGATTTTTTAACTAGTATCATACTAAACCTAATTTTAAGTTTAATTTGGTAAGTTTACTTTGGAAGTTTTCTTTTTTTTTCACCTCACAATTTAAAAGGTTTTGAAAACTTGCCAAGTAAACTTGCCAAATATTAATTAGTAATCATTAAATAAGAAATTTCTCTCATAATTTGGAGTTGTTTCGACGATATTACTCTACTTAAAATATTTGATAATAGCCCTTCATAAACTTAGAACTTGGCGAACTTTTACATCTCATTACTTTTCACGGCTGGCTTGTTATTACATAAAGGGTTTTTTTTATACATGGATAACTTGGCTTTTTTTTTTTTTAACATTTTTGCAAAGAATTTTTTTTTTGAACACGAAATCTTAAATTTTCAATTTTTGAATGCACCTGAGCTCTAACACTCAAATTATAGTCCAGTAAGAATAGACGAAAAAATGCCAAAGAAAGGAAATAATTAGTTAGAGGCTGAAATTTGTACGAAATCGCCTCAGCTACAAGATTGAGTAACAAAATTTTTCTCTAACACAAATCGTTTTTGAGATATTTGCAAAAAACTCATTTTTAGACTCTTGGACCTAGCGGTCATCGAATCGATGAGGAACTCTCTCAGTTTTTAAAGAGTCCCATTTCCAACGTCCATGCCAAATTTCCGCCTCTAACTAATTTTTTAATTTTAAAAGTCTATTTTTCTTGGACTATTATCATTGTACAGCAAACCATGATAATTCTACGAAAGTGGGTGGACACCACGCCCCCTGAATGACAAACCCCAAATTTTCAAGTTTTCCTCAGCACGCATTATAAACCCCACTGCTCTACCGAGTGGTTCATATAATTGACAACACTTCTGAGAAAGTGGGTTGATGCCACGCCCCTGAATGTCAAATCTCAAATTTTTTTCCTTTGCTTGCATTGCAAGCCCTATCGCTCTACCAAATTTTATCATGCTACAACAATCAGAAAATAATTTGAGGAAGTGGGCGGATACCACGCCCTCTGTATGGAAAATCCCAAATTTTGTACATACCGCAAGGCCTACCGTTGTGTGAAATTACAAGATTCTATGGTGTCGGGAAGGGCTCCATAATTTTGTTGATCTGTCAGTCAGTGAGTCGGTGAGGCAGAGTCAGTCAGTTACGGTTTTAACGATTTTTGACGTCCTACATCTCAGGAACCACTAATTCTAGAGAGTTTAAATTTGGTGAGGGGCCTGTGCTCGCCTAACTTAGCAAATACGAGTTTGAAGTTTCTGACATTATTGGTTCCGAAATTAGAGGGGGTTGAAAAGCGTGCCCTTTGATCTGAAAATAATCCGAAATGCTTTTAGAAATTTAATAATATTTAATGGAAGTTTTGTCAATACCC
This sequence comes from Epistrophella euchroma, assembly GCA_947049315.1. Taxonomy (NCBI): domain Eukaryota; kingdom Metazoa; phylum Arthropoda; class Insecta; order Diptera; family Syrphidae; genus Epistrophella; species Epistrophella euchroma. The sequence goes on from OX346245.1 coordinate 22,927,890, forward strand.
GTCTGTTCTTAAGTCAGTCATAACCCTCGTGTTATTACATTTTCAGACTTTTTTTTTTTTTTAAATGGCTTCAACTGTGATACTAAAATCTGTGATAATTTAAACTGTGTTATACTTCGAAATGTGATATATTTCACGAAATTAGCCAGAATTTTGGTTTCTTGAAAAATTTTATTCAAATTGATGAGCTAAAAAAATAATGACAAAGAGTTTATCATCTCAAGTAGTTCACCCGTCCCTTCGTTAAACCTTGTCTTTGCCATATGCAGCCGCACAGTAGCGAATAATACTCATTCCCCTTGTGTACGACTAAAAAATTACACTTCGCAAGGTGTTGTGTCCGATATCACGTGTGCTCGCGTGTTTTTTTTTTTTGAACAACCAAAAAGCAACCGGTGTCCATGTAAAACACGAAATTTTTCACATAATGATCCAACGTATACACTTTGTCGCCGTGCTTGCTGTGCTGCCAAAACAGCCACTGTGTGTTTGCTCGAACAGTTGTTGTTGTTGTTTCAAGCTCCTTCTTAAGCCATAAAGCAAGAATTTTTAATCCACACTCTTGAATCTCTCGGTGCGGATTCTGCTTATTTTCATCGTAATTTATTTTCTGCCAAGTTCGTAAGTTGAAACTGGCCATCTGCATCCTAGAAGCTAGAATCACCTCACCACCATTGCTTAACCATATTAAGAGACCACAGATCATGGTACTCCTTTGGTCTGGTGATATTTCCGCGGAAATACTTATCGACTTCGCTGTAAATTCGAATTTATTGTGATTCCGCTATATAAGGGGAACTCTGGTAGTGGATGACCAAAATAAAAAAAAAAAAAAAAATAACGAGAAAGCAGACGCGTCCGTTGTCGGTCGCGGTGGTAGGTAGGTTGGTTAGGTATAGGTAGCCTAATCGGTAATTTATTGCGATCGGTGTTTTTTCTTTCCCCGCGTACAGTTTGGAGAAAATCAGCATGGTCAAGCTGGGGATAATGTGCGCGCATCTATATTTGGACAAAACGAGGCGGACTATGCCTAGCTATAAAAAAAAAAAAAAAAAAAAAAAAACAGAACAAAAGGGGAATCATAAAGAGAATCCTGGCAATTCTAGAAAAGGAACTGCGGCTGCTGCTGCCCGTTGCTGTTGCATGGTGGAATTGATATAATCTTCTTTACGAATGCACACTCATAAATACTTGGCCATTCTGGGATGCTCAAATGCTGCGGATGTGCGCGACTGACTCTCTAACGAGAAACCAATTTAAGCCTTGCATGGAGATGATGATGATTCCAAGTTGAGATGCTGGTTTGCTGGTTTAGCTAGCTCGGCCTCGGAAATGCCTCGAAGTGTGAAGTAATGATTCCTTGGGAACGATAAGAGTTTTGGCCAGGCAGTTATTATTTTATTTTGTTTTTTTTTTTTTTTTTTTAGTTTAGCTCTGTCTGTGGATTCTTTTCTTTTTTTTTTTCTCTCTCTCGTCATCGTCCTCTGTGCAGTGTGTTCCTCCTTCTCCGTGGCCAGTTCCCGAGATGATCTTTTGTTTTGGTCTTCGACGACTTTTCGTTTTAAGTGCGATTTGGTTCGGTGCTAGTTTTCTCGTTATGGCTTTGGTACTGGCTGCAATTTATGCTGGCAGGCACGTTAGTGCCATATTCTCACGTAAAGTGTTAAAAAGGGCCTAAATGTTTTTTTCTTCTTTATTATTTTTTTTTTTTTTGATTATTATTCGCTTTTGTGAATGCCCTTGTGTGGATGACCATCTCATGAGTATGAATACATATCGGATTCGATCCATAAAAATGCATCCACATGCGATCGATGGCAGAATAACGAAGACGATGCGATGGGTTCGCCGAAGACGTCGACCATATATTGACCATTATTATTACGATTCCTTCGACGTTTGGTCTTGAAGATACTCGAATTTCAACAATTCGATTCGGTATGCTCGTTCGTCGCTCCATCCTTGCCTATCCATGATTCGTGCGGCTGTCTTCGTTTGCAGCCATAACAAATCGGAAGAAAGGTTCAGTACCCTCTAGATGGTCGGAGACGGAGTTGGAGAGCTTATCCACTGGTGTATCTCTGATAACTTTGTATGCGGCTGTATTGTGGATGGATCTTCTGGAGCACAAAAGAGAGAGAGAAAGAGAAAGATGAAAAGAGAGCGAGAACATTGTGTTCTACACTGCAATTTGTGTTGACTTGCATTGAAATTACAAATGAAGGCAACGTGAAGCTTCTTTCTTTGCAAATCTCGATTGTTTTGTTGTTCCTGGGATGTTTGGAGACGATACCTAGAAGGTACAGCAAGGTATATTGGTACATGTAGTTATATTCCTGGGATCAAGCGTGCTGAGGTGATATTCCTTAATCAGATGTGTCATTTTAGCTTGTTTGTCGACTTGTTGTACACACATTCAAAATTGTCCGGACGCGTCGCGTCGTCGTAGGTACCTAACTTTTATATATGTATTTACATATATCGGTAGGAAGATTTCCCTTTCTTGGTTTTCCAAAGGAATCCCAAAAAGGACATAATATAATGCGTTTGCTGCTTATTTATAGTTGGCTTTTGTTAGAGGTTTGAATATTTTTTTTTCAAAGCGCACAGAAATTGTTGCACCAGAACCTATCGATTGAATTCTCTTATGGATAGGGAACATGGAGAGGAGAGAAAATAATTGACACAAGGATTATCTGAGACCATCTATGGAAGAAAGAAGAAGAGAATCAGCTATCCTCTTTATGGAAAATTTATTTTTTTTTTCTCTTTCCGCGCTGTAAATAGCAACAAAGATTCCCTATTTTATGAAATATTCGAATTGGTTTGTTTGGCGATCATGACCAATAATAAATTTTACTATACATTGTCGCAGAGAAGGACAAAGTTCTTACTTAGAAAGACCGATGATTGGTGTAGCTGATTATAATGACTTATGGCAGCTTGAAGATGTTCAGTTTTAGGAGGAAGATTTTTATAACTTCAAGTCTTAACGTAGGTTTATGAACAAAAAAAAAATACGAAAGGAAAATTGATAGTTTATCTACTTGGCGTTGTAAAATTTGATAAAGAAAAACGACTCTGGAATGCAGGTGCATAATTATTTTAGGGACCAAAGTTATCCATTTTGAACAATCGACTAAAAAAAGCAGTTGTAGATAGTACTTAATATCTAAAATCCTAAAAAGAAATCAAAGTCTTAAGAATTCCTAAATGGGTGTATATACACACTGGGTAAAAACTTGAAAATACTCGTGTTTTCACTTCTGAGTACATGTAGAAGTGCCATAACATTTTATTTGTTCGGATGCAAAATGGGTTTTTAAATTTGAAGTAACATTTCGAATTCAATTTCTTTAATACAATCGATTGAATTCAGTGTGAAAGCGCACCCTGGAGTCGACAGAACTAAGAAGGAGAAATTTGAGCCTAAAAATCATCCTAGGTAATTCTAGAAGACAAAATAAAATTAAATTATTTGCCTGGTCCGCTAGTTGATTTCTGCCTGATTTATTCAGTTGATTTACCGGATACGTCCGTGATTTGCCTGGTTCGCCAGTTGATTCTTTTTGCCTGAATTATTTCAGTTGATTTACCGGACGCGTCCGTGATTTGCCTGGTCAGCAAGTTTATTTTTGCCTGATTTATTCAGCTGATTTACCGGATACGTCCGTGATTTACCTGGTCCACCAGTTCATTTTTGCCTGATTTATTCAGCTGATTTACCGGATACGTCCGTGATTTACCTGGTCCACCAGTTGATTTTTGCCTGATTTATTCAGCTGATTTACCGGATACGTCCGTGATTTACCTGGTCCACCAGTTGATTTTTGCCTGATTTATTCAGCTGATTTACCGGATACATTTACCTGGTCCACCAGTTGATTTTTGCCTGATTTATTCAGCTGATTTACCGGATACGTCCGTGATTTGCCTGGTCCGCAAGTTAATATTTGCCTGAATTATTTCAGTTGATTTACCGGACACGTCCGTGATTTGCCTGGTCCGCAAGTTGAAATTCGCCTGAATTATTTCAGTGGATTTACCGGACACGTCCGTGATTTACCTGGCCCGCCAGTTGATTCTGAATTATTTCAGTTAATGTACCGGATACGTCCGTGATTTGCCTGGTCCGCCAGTTGATTTTGCCTGAATTATTTGAGTAGATTTACCGGATACGTCCGTGATTTGTATAATTTTACCGTATTGCTGGCATAAATACTTTGACAAAACCGATTGTCCCACGGTAAAGACCCGACGAAGCCGGATTGCCCGTAACAAGGACACGACCCGAAGGGAAACGATACGAGGAGCAGAGAGAGAGAGAGCGGATACCGTAACAAACCGTTAATAGTATAAATTATATATATAAAAAAAATCTAATTTTAATAATAATGGAAAAGACCTATACCTAAAATGTACGTACTTCTTTGGTGTGAACCTAGGAGAAGCCGGCGAGCCTTTAGACAAAAAGTACATCACAAATTTGCTTTAGGTTTGATTTTCTTTTTGTAGTAACCGTGGCATGATGGTTTTGCGTAGGACTGTCATGTCATAATGGAGGTCTGAGTTCGACCCAGCCTCGTCCACCTATAAATAAAAAAAAATGGCTACTTCTCTTGCAAGGAAAAGACAAATCCTCATGTTACCACTTAGTGCCTCTCATCTTAGCCGTTCGGAATCGTCAGAAAACTGTAGGTCCCCTCCATTCCTGACAATACAACCCCCACAGGAATGGTTGAGAGTTGTCTGTCACTAGGTCGTGCCACCAAATTAAATTAAATTTTTAAATTTGATTTTTATAAATTTGGTTTTTTGAAAAATATTCGGTTCATAAAATATGCAGTTCAATCAGATCTTGCTTTGATAACTATTGGTAAATATATGGTCATAACTAATAAGATAAAAAAGCCTTTAACGCACCTTTTCATAGGAAGAGGGCTAGAAATAGGTAGCGAAATAAATTTAGAAAAAAAATCAAATTTTCGCAAAAAAAAAAAAAAAAAAACAAACAAATTAAGAACCACCCTAATATTGTGCACGCCTTAGTATGTAACTTCAAATGAATAGTTCCATTTTTTCTAAATATTTTTTTTTTTTTTTTTACAAATAAAAAAAAAAAAAAAATTCAAAATGAAGCATTTTTGGGTTTTTTCAATTTTAAACTATAAATAAGAGTATTTTCGTGTTTTCTGAGTTGTGAAGTTATTATTCTCAACATACGATATGCTGAAATAACAATTGACAACTAATGTTTGCAGTTTCCAATACAAAAACCAAATAATTGCAGTTTTCGACGAAGTATATTTTAGGACAAGTTTTTTTTTTTTTTTTTTTTTTTTTTTTTTCATTTTCTCAACATTCAAAAATGTGGAGTTATCTGGTTCTTCAAGTAGATGAATGGCTGGGTCTGGCTCTAAGAAATTTAAAATAAAATTTATTTCATATTTGAGCAAAGCAAAAAATTTTACCCATTATCATTCATTTGATATACGAATAATATTTACCTATGAATCTTCCCGTGACATCAGTTTTATTATTTCTTTTTTTATTTTTTTCATCAAAATGTAAACATAATGTGACAATTTATTCATCCGACCGACGCGACGCACGACGAAGACAATCGTCGAAAGATCTATCCAAATATTTTAAGATAAATTTGATGTCTAGATTAAAATCGATTTACAATCAGATGTTAATGAAGTCTTAATAAGTTTCACTCGTTTTTAACATGACCCCTATCTTAAGAAAAAAAAAAAAAAAAAAAAAAACTAGAATAGCGTGTTGAAGCGTAAACTGATTTGGAGAAAATTCAGTTCGAGCAATTTTCAGGTTTATTTCCGTATCAAAAATCGATATGGTAATATAATGAATTCGATAAAAGAATTTCTACAGGAATCAATAAATCAATGTTTCTAATAAATAAATTGAAAAGCCATTAAGATTTCATACAAAGATAACAACAGATTTTAGAATTTTAGTTTTTTTTTAAGATTTTAACTTTTAACCTGGAGATACATAGAAGTGACAAAATTAGTAGGAAGTGTTATGACAAAAAAAAATGTATGTATAAATTGACTAGTGTCCAATTTTAGTAACTTTAGTAATTGGCGCCCAACGTGGGAAGCACAACAATACTTTGCCTTTCTTTTCATTTACAACTTATTGATCCTAGTATCTATGATTCACGATTTTGAAAATAAAAATGTTTGAGTTTAGAGGCTATGAAAAAACAAAAAAAAAAAAAACTTGAGTCATAACCTGTAAAATTATTTTCTTTTTTGTGTATGTTATCAAAGATGCGTTTTTGTGATTTCTAAACTACATCTCTTATTTTGATGAGGAAATCGAAGATCCAAAAAGACCAAGTACTTATCTAAATGATTCGATATTAGAAGATTAACTTGGTGCTCCCACGTTGGGCGCCAGTTAGGTTTTTTTTTTTTTTTTTAATTTCTATAAGCAACTCGAAGATCCAAAAAAACAAGAAAAGAAATAACGAAAATAAAAGAAATCGAAATATTTGTGATTTTGTTTTAAGCCAAATGGAAGTTTTTTAGGACCTTGAGCCCAATGCGTTCCGCCCAGGCACGACAGCTGGGTCCATCAGTTAGATGATGTCGGACCATTCTAAGACGCATAATTTCACTCGATGGTTACCGACACAAACGTATGGAGCAGCAATTATAAGCTGAAAATTGTATTTTTCTAAGGGAATTTGGTTAAATTCAGACACTTAAAAATGTATGTATGCCCGTGGTCTGGCTAATGTACGAAGAAGAGGAATAACAAAAACAATAGAAAACATATTGTTTTTGTTGTTGTTTTAGTGAGCCTAACTGTCGTGACTGAAAATTAGCATGGTTCATCCCATGTTGGGCGCCATTTTGTTTTTTTTTTAATTCCAAACTTTTTTGACCATTCATGATTCTTATATCAATAAGCACATGAAATATTCAAAACAATCAACTACTTGATGTAGATGGAAACGTGCCATACTAGTTAAAAAAAGACCAAAATAAAAATAGGAAAGGATTTACATGCTTTTGACATGGATATCGGTAGATAAAGTGGTAATATTGTAAATAACTCTAAAAGAGGCAAAGTGTAGCTCAAACAGAAATCAATAAAAAAAATAAAGCAATATGTTTCATTAGTAAATGCTTTTCTAGCTGAGTCCATTTAAATATAATCTTTGTCAAATCCAAGTTGTACTTGAAAATGCAATAAACCTTACAGACTTACAGAGATGTCTCGTTCAAATTTATTATTTAAAATGTACTTAGATATTTTATTTTATTTCATACTTTTTTCTTTTTTTTTCAGGTAAGTAACTTAACTGCTGTCAGTTTACTTATTCTCGTAAAATATGGTAAGTATTTTATATGCAGCCTGGACCTAACTTCAGGATGAATCTTGGATGGCCTCTAAACATGTCCTAAATATGCCTTAAATATGGCCTATCCTTTGAGAATGCTGGAAAATAACCAACGAAATGTCGGGAAATATTAAAAAAATATACTGATAAAAAGCCCAATCAACAAACTTCAAAATAGAGTTTTGTTTCATTTTGAAAAATAAAATGTAATATACTCCACAGAAAAAAGCTGAGGCATGTAGGTGTAAGAAGATTTTAGAACAATTACGCTCTTTTTCTACACATTTCCGGTAACCTTAACTGATATCGTAGGTAGTCACTTTCTATATTTTTCTTAAAGCTTTTATTAAGTTAAAATTATTTAAAATGGTGAATTTTATTTGACAGTTTGAAAGCTGTTTTTTCGGTCATTATTTCTTTCTATGAAAACATAAAACTTGTAATAAAAAAAAAAAAAAATTATACAAATATGGAAATTAACATCAACTGCTGCTCCAAATGAAATCCAAACTTCTTTACCAAAGTTTCATCTTCATTCATAAAAGCTTCTTCACATGTGGTGGGCAGATAGATACGGTATTGTGTGGGTTTTGTTTATTATACTATACTTTGGCCACGTTTCCTCCGAATATTCAAATTACTATTTTATGGTTATGATAATGAAATCTGTTGTAAAGTTTTTTTTTTTTTTTAAACAGTATGTTAATGTTTTTAATTTTATTCTAAAGCCCTATAAAAGAGGCCTATTAGGGCCTACGAAAGAAACATTTTTATATATTTCTTAGAGGCTTAACAAGACTTTGTCAACCGCTTTTTTTGATTGCTTAACAAAGAAGAAATATATACAGTCTCGCAAAACACGCCTGTTTGGATATACAGTATGTGCTTTAGTGAAAGCCATAAAATAACTCGTTTAAATTTTCCTATTTGATATTAGTTGTTTTTTTTTTTCAAGTACTAATGATTTTTGACAAAACACATGTGATTAACAATTTCCGCTCGAATCTGAAATTTGCATAAAAAGATCTCTTTCAGCTAACCACACACCCAAATAAAAAAAAAAAAAATAAATATAAAAATATATCTATAGTGGGCAAATTAACAACCTAATTAGAGTGTTGATTTGTGTTATTGTATATGAACACAAACTGTCGGTTGATTAAAGCTACTTTTTGTCGCAATACCGTGGAGGGACTGAGAAAAAAGGTGTCAAGACATTGTACCACTGGAGCGCATTGTTGTTAAGAGAAGTTTATTGTTATAATAGTGTTAGCGTGGTTTAATTTGGTGGCTTTTTTTTCTGCACAAGGGAACTTCGGTTGGGTGTATTTCAAATTGATTGTTACAAATTGAAAATTTGGAGATAATCTCGACAAAATGCTTAGAGTTGATAGTTAGGGCTTGATTTACTGCATGGGGGTTTTTTGTATGCAAATTATAGGTACCCCCTTTTTTTTTTAAATTGGCTTAGCCTTTATTTCCGGAGCTTATTTCAGCTAAGCTTAAACGATTTTAAGAATTATCAAATGATATAAAATTTTACTCTAAAAGGTTTGGAACTCTGAATTTATACAAACTTGAACTCCATTAATTTAAGTTTTTTATGTGATTCTATTTTAATGCGTTCATAAGTTGAGTAAGCGAGAATTTATAGTTTTGTTTTAAAAGTATTGGTTGCTACTCAAATTATATGATTCAGATTTTGAGTAAATAAAGAATCCAAAAGACAAATCCGTTTTTTTTTTTACTTTTCTGAAGTGTTTTTTGAAGAGCAATGTACATCTGGAGGTTTTGATCAAACTTGTAGTTACGGTAAAAAAAAAGTAGGTCTCGCAATCCCGTCCGTCTATGAGTTCAACTACAGGCCTAAACGGATGGGACAATAGTCTTTGTTCTTGGTTTTTTTTTTTTTTTTTTTTTTTTAAACGATTTTTCCAAAAAAAATCTTTTCTCTAAAACGGTTGATTTTGATAAATTTTTTTATGGAAATTTTTTTTCTTTAAATTTTACATTGATACACAGCAAGTGTTGAAAAGAATAGATCAATTTAACAGGAAAAATTTAATTTAGACCATTATTAACCAGTAGGTAGCTCTCATAAAAATGGTTCTAATTACTTAATTTTGTCTATTGTGTACTACATACCGCATTACCTTGGTAACCTTTAAAATGAATTACTTTAAATAAGTTCAAATAATATTTCATTTGTCATTTAAAAAAAGTTTTTTTTTTTGAATTTTTAAAAAAATTTGAATTTTTAAAATACATAATTTGAATTTTCAGAATAATTTGAATTTTTAAAATAATTTGATATTTAAAAATAATTTGATATTTTAAAATAATTTGGATTTTTAAAATAATTTTAATTTTTAAAATAATTTGAATTCTTAAAATAATGTGGATTTTCGAAATAATTTGGATTTTTAAAATAAATAATTCGGTTTTTTAAAATAATTTGAATTTTTGAAATAATTTGGATTTTTAAAAAAAAATTGTATTTTCAAAAATTTCGGATTTTCTAAAATTTTGGTTAAATCAAAAATTTGAATTTAAAAAAAAATTTTATTTTATTTTTTTTGCTTTTTTTTTTTAAATTGGCTAAACAAAAAGATTGAAAAAAATTAAATTAAAAAAAAAACTGGATTTAAAAAAAATTTAATTAAAAAAAATTGAATTTTCAAAAACAAAAAAATGGATTTAACAAAATTGGATTGAAAAAAAAAATAGATTTAAGTAAAAATGGATCTAATTAAAAATTGGATTTAAAAAATTTTGAATTTGTAAACAATTTTTTGAAAAAAAAAATTGATTTAAAATATTAAAACAAAAATGGATTTTAAAAAAGTTTTTTTAAATGGATACAAAATTGGATTCTAAAAAATTGGAATTTTTTTTCGGTTTTGCAAAAAAAAAATTTAAATTAAACAAAATAGAATTAAAAAAATTGGACGTTAAAAAATTTTTGATTTTTAAAAAAGAAAATTAAAAAAAACTCTGTACAGTGAAAGCTCCCTTAGCCGGACAGCGACGGCGCAATACTTTTGTCCGTCTAAGGGAGTTGTCCGTCCAAGGGAAAAAATTAAAAATTGTTATGTAAGGAAATGTATATGTAGTATAAAGTGGAATCATGAAAAAATTTTGTACCTACAAGCTATGAAATTCATTCAAACTAAAAATGAACATGAAGATACAAGAAAAAAGATACAAAAACAGACTATAGCTGCAGAAAATAAATCCGTTATGCATTTTATCACAGACAGTGATTTGGTGACGTAGCATCTATTGTGAACCAGAGGGAACGTTTTTAATGCAAAAAAAAAAATATTATGTAAAAGTATATCTGAAAATAAGGCTTGAAATGTACATACCTACTAAAAGAAAGTTTTTGTCCGCCTAAGGGAATTAAATTTAACAAATCACGGCCAATATTCTTGTCCGCGTCCAGGTAAGGGAATGCCCGCTTAACGGATCATAAAATGTATGAAATTTAGATCCAAGATCCACGGTCGTGAGAATTTGTCCGCCAAAGGGGATTCTCCGCTTAAGGAGCTGTTCGCAATAGGAGCTTTCACTGTATATGTATTTAGCAAAAATGTGGATTTAAAAATAGTTTTTTAAAAAAAATTATTTTTTGAAAAAAACCGCTCCAACTCATTTCGGTGTCAAAATAATTTTAGAAGTTTTTTAATCTAATTTTGTTGATTTTTTTGCCCGGAAGATGAAAGGTAATTATTGATTTCCATCAACGAGGCAACTTATTTTGAAGTTTCGTCTTTTACAAAATGGTTTCTACCACGATTTTGAATGAGTTCTCCTTCATTTTGAAATAAAAAGTGAAAATATGAATGTGAGTGACCACTAATTAGTGAATTAAAATTTTTTATCATCAAAAACATATTTAAAAATATTTAAGCAGTTGCTGTCGTCATTTCTGTGCGTACATTTTTTGAAAACTGTAATTACTTGGCCATGAAATGCCGCAACCAAGCAATAAATTGCCCGTTATTGAAATTGTCATTGCCTCAAATATTGCAGATACACAGTTCGATTTCTTCTTTTTGTGATTCTAACTCATTGGGATAAAAACAAGTTTCTGAAATGTACATACACTCGATCGTTAAAATATCGTATTTATTTATTCTTAGTTCCAAGTCAATTCAATTAGGATTTCTTTGATACCCAAAAGAAATATTCTCGTCATTAATTTAATTCTTCGATATCGAATGACATTGCAATTTCGTTACTAAGTATCAAGCAATCGACGAACACGTATCAAACATGTTGTTGAAGTGATTAAAAAAAAAAAAATTCTTCGAAAAACAAAAAAAAAAATCTGTTTTTTTTTTCGATTCGGGGGGCTTTAATAATATGAATATCACACCATCACCAAAGGAAGACGCTGAGGTGTTTTTAATCGATCGTATCACATATCTTCCAATCAAGATAATAACGTGCTTCATATATTATTATTACACTCCTTTTCTCCTACCAATTTTTTTTTCCCAATTCTATCTCCCTTATTCTTTATTCTCCCTTCGTATTTTTTTTTTTATATTTTATTTTGGTTTGGAATATCTTTTACTGCCGCATACCCATCAATCCTTATTCTTGTCCATTTTTTTACTCTGCAGCCACAGATACTAACGAAAAAAAAAAAAAAAAAAAAAAATGATAATCTATTGTAACAGGAGAGATCGATTCCCCATCGATTCGAAATGCCTTTCAGGATTTAAAACCTTTTCTTCTCTTTACCATTCATGGGTCTTATATAAAAGAAACGAAAAATGAATCCCAAGTCCCAACTAAGAAAATAAATTTTATAAAAAAATATTCCCTTCCCAAACACACTTGTTGAATAAAAATCAAGAAAATGAAAACAACCTATACACCAAACACCACCATATACAGAGGAGAGTTAAGTGTCATCCATTTTTCACTGAGTTTGTGTGACATGTCAGTGTCAGGGCCTTGGGATTGGGACCCTTTTTTTTTTTATAGATATTTGAAAAAGGTGTAGGAAGGCTTTAGTTGAATTTCGTTCTTTTAATTTTATTTTTATTTTATGAGAACCCATTTTTGTTCGTTAAGGAAGGTGTTTATATTCTTTAGAATATACCCATGCCTTCTTATAGGACAAACTTAATTGTATACACTGCGCAGATGTGCTACAGGTTTTCTTAGCTCAAAAAAAAAAAAAAAAAAAAATCTAATGAATATTTAAATAAAGTTGTTCAATGTTTTTGATAAGATAAAAGTTTGGGGATAGTAAAGTCACAATAACTCACAAGCCCCAAATTGAATTTATGTGTATCATTTGTATTTGAGAGTAAAAATAAAGACCTTTTTCTCAGTTCAATATTTTTGTTTGTTCTGAATTGACATAATCGCCCAATTTTATAGAAAATGGGCTTCATTTTTTTTTCTTATTTTTGTTGTAACTAGGTTTTTTTTAACAACATCACTCTTTTCCCTTTTACCTTCATAAGAAGGGGGAATTGAGCCCTCTTACTTAAGACAAATCCACCATGGAATTGATTATTATTTATTTTGTATAGGTACATCTAATCTAATCTTAGACGAAATAAATGTTCTCATGACTTTTTTGTCTTTTATTCCCGATGCTATCAAAGATTAGTAGTCAAGTCATTGAAGACACTGACTCCGATGAAATTGAAAAAAATTGCCGGTGGGTGAATAACTGAGAATATATCCGAAAGCAATAAAAATGCTAGACAGCATGAAACATAAACGATTGATACTTGAAATATTTAGTTGAATTTTTTTTTTTTGTGTGTGAGTTAAAACATAATTATACATAAAGTTATTGATTTTTTTTTTACACAAACCAACATTTAGAAAAACTTCTACGTGTAGGTGTACAAAATTTATTTTCTGAAGAAATCGCTTAAACAACAAATTTTTACTAAGTAAAAAAAAAATTAAACGTTGTTGTTTGAGCGATTTCTTCAGAAAATACATTTTGTATACCTACTCCTCAAAGTTTTTCTACCAAATTGAAAATGTTAGTAAATCTACGATAACATTAAAACTTCTTAAAACAGTCTCAATAAAAAAAAAATCAGTTGAACCGTTTTCGAGAAAGGAGAATTTCTTTTTTGCTTGCGGGCGTGTTGAGAAAAGCGACTGAAAAATTTATGAGGTAGTGGTATGTAGGTACATTTATTTTTGATCCACAAAAAATGAAAAATAAAATCGTGACGGGGTAGTGTCCAAAAAACTGTTCATAAATTTTGCGTGTCGGCATTCCTAGCCGAGATATTGGTAACCCAAATCAAAAGTCTCTTTTTTCATTTAAACCCAGATTTGCTTCTGAAAAAAAAAAAGTTATCGAATCATTATCTACATTAATCTGGCTCAAACAAAAAAAAAATCCAAAGAAAATGACAACAAAAAAAATAAAAAAAAATCTATTTTTTGCTCGTACTGTTTCTTATGATTGTGGAATAACGGTATCCTTAAAAAAATAATTTGCAAACATTTTTCAATACAAACAAAGCTTTAAAATGCTTTTTGTTTCATCTCAATACGATCACTTTCCACACAGATACAGCTCTTTAAAAAAACACTAAATAGTGCAAATTTTTTATATTCCGTTAATTTTTTAAAGTTTTCAAATAAAAATTTTAAGCTGAGGGTTAAAAACCATGTTATTGTAAGATACAATTTTTATAAACCTAATTACCAAACTCAATTTTATCCATGGTTAAGTACACTGGCCGAAAACATGCAAAGAAAATTTAAAAAGTTTTTATAAAATAAATATATATTTTAGACAATGAACTGAACTGGTTCCTTTTTGATCACGTTTTAAAAAATGGCCATCAGAAATTCCTTTTCTTTATTGAGGGGTGCTAGGGGTACGTGATAAAATTTGTACATATATACATACATGTTTTACTTGCATTGTAGTAATTCTACACTGAAAGAAAAAATTCGTTTTTACAAGGAAAAAACTGTCTAGCACCAAGCGTTTAAGTTCTTGTGACCAGTATTTTAAGTCATCAAATGGTAACCTTATAATCTTGCTTGTAAAAATAAAACCTTTCAACTGCAACCAAAAATGTGCCTTGTTACAAACAAATTTTATTTTCTAGACAAAAAACAAATTTTTTAACACTTAGCATGAATATAATATCAAATATTTTGTGATTACCAACTCCATAAAAGTATTAATTTGTAGACATCTTCCAGATATTGTGTACCAAAATATAGCATGTAGCCATTTATTTAGAATTTTAAAACCCTAACCTTGAATATCCAACCATTAAAACTTTGTAAACTCTTCATTCATAAAAAAAATTGCAGACATGAAAATAATTTGTTTTTCTTTGAAAAAATAATGTTCCTAAAGTAAATAAACTCTTATTCGACTCACCACCATCAATTTATTCAATTGTACCGAATTGGAACTAATTCAGCATTCAACCATTAATTTTAATAAATTCATACTGAGCTCAAATGTGTTTATGTTATTCCATTCATTCTTTGAATTAAAATAATTTAAGTAAGACACCATCAACCCCATATAACTTTTGTGTAACGTTACCCTTATCAAAAATGAACCCTTCATTCCTCAATCAGTCTTGATTGTTTCCTATACGCTTTTCATATATTAAAATAGAGGTTTCTTTTGTATTTTTTGAAAAAAAGGAAAAAAAAAACTCTTAATCGAGAAACATCAAAAGTCATTGTAATCCCAGCTTATAACAACAATCACAGATCGTTAACCCATGCCACATCCACTTAAACAAAAAAAAAAAAAAACACATCAACATCTGAATGACACCCACCGCATAGAAGACAAAATTAAGGAGAGAATTTAGAGTTAGGTCGACTACTACCACCCTTTCCTGCTCTCCGTTGCGTTGCGACCGTGCTTTTCTCAACAGACAAATTGAATTCAATTCCGTGTGACAATCTAAACAATGTCACGTCAATCTGCGCACACAGATTCAAATTTAGATTCAGAGTCCCACACAAATTATCATTGCAACAAAACAACCACCACACACCACACACCACCACCGACCGACCGACCGTACCAAATCAGCATCATCGCGCATCAACGGGTCCAACTCCGACATCATCAGGGCGCGTTGTCACAAATCAAGAAGGATGCACAAATCACATCAAATTAAATTTGATTTATTTCGAGTTCTTTTCTTCGTATAAATGCCTTGAGAGTCTATAAGTACTTGATTTTGATTTAAAGTGAATGCACACCACCTTCTTGCTGCTTCACTCGTTTTGTTTTATATTTTTTTTCGTTCTCCATAAATGCAATGATTTTACTCCCACTTCTTTTTCAAATCAATTTAATTTTTCAAAAAAAAAAAAAAAATTATAAGAAAAAAAATAATAAATGAACAATTGTGGACAAATGACACTAAAAAGGGGAGACGTTAACAAATTTTAATATCACTTGGCTTTATTGCGCCTTCTTTTGCTCCTCTGATGGAATATTATTCATCATTTTTTTTTTTTTTGTTTATTTGATTTTTCTTCTTCTATTATTCAATTTTTGGTGTTCTCCTGAGTCTGGCCTGGACTTCTTTAATAACAGTGTAGTCTCTGTTTGGCGGAAGTCCATATAAAAAGTTATTCCAGTTAAATAAAGAGGTAGTACCTACATCATCCCAAATATATTGCTATTCATAAATAGATGACGTTTTAAACATGGTAATTACATAGGTGAAGAAATCTTTTTAAATATAGGCCCACTGACACGCCCACTTTCAATGAATAAAAACTGACAGAGTATATAAAAAAAATTTTATTTTCAACGAAAATATGTCCCAAATTTTATGATTAACAATTTAATTGCATATTTGTTTACTCCAGCCATGTGTTTTTTTTTTTTTTACTAAAAACTTTATCGATTTAGGCCCAGTTTTTTAGTGCGAAATTAAAGTTAAATGCGAGTTAACTCACCAAATTTGATGAGCTTACTGAACGGATGTTTCTGATGTTTTATCTTCCGAGTCTTTTTACTAGGACTTTCGTCCCAGTAATTGGATCTTCAAAGTTGGAGTCTTTAAATTAAGCCAAAATATCAGGCTACATTCTTGAATACAAATTTTTGAGAGGGTAGCAAATTTCGCACGAGAGGGGTGTTTGAAACCGCCATCAATGTGATTTTTGATTTTTAAAATGCAAAAGTTGATACAAAATTTTACAATTTTAAGAAATTATCTTCGACAAAGATATTTCACCAACGCTTCTCTACAAAGTTGTCATAGGTTTTGATGGAGTAAGTGCCACAGGAGAGGCAGGAGGCGTGTCTCAAAGCTAAACACACTATTGAACCCCATTACATGCAGGTGAACTTTGACAAGCTATAAATTAAAGATGAAAAAAGTCCCAGAGATCGTTAATACCTCATTTTGTAGGTATTTTGATTCTTTAAAAGTTTTTCATTGGCCATTTTGTTACAGAAAAAAATCCAGGCGAGTTATCAAATGAAAAAAAAAATGGCGAGCTGTTTCAATATGGCTGCTTTTTCCTAGCCCCTACCTACCCGACAATTTTTTTTTATATTTGGCCGTTAAAGCGACCATACAAAAAATATTTGCCCGTTAAAACATGCAACTTCAATAAATTTTTTTCAATAAATCTAGTACACTATAAAGTTTGTGCACGTTTTTCTCAAAACCTATTGATTGTACGAAAAAAGTGTCATAACATTTTTAATGTAAAATTACATAAGCTACAACTTTTGCCTTCACATTTTTTTAAAAACACTGATAGTTTTTGAGAAATTAGCGAAAAACTGAAATTCAACCCCTTTCACCCCCCGTAAAAATTTTAGCCCCGGTCCAAATTTGGGGTACTTTTTGGAAAGGTACAAAAATAAACATCTCCACCAAAATTCAGCTTTGTCGGAATTTTTTCGTAGTTTTGCCTTTTTTTTTGTCTAATTTTCCTGGGCTAAAATAGCAATCCCCTAGAAATCAGATAGATACTACTTTTTGGCATTTCACCCTATTAATAGCAAAATGTTGTATCTCGTAATCTCGCATGACCTTTCAAACCCATTTCACTCTATAAGAAAAGCGAAATTAAAAAAAAAATATTCCTTTACTATATCCCCTAAAAATAATCACCTTTGAAATAAATTTTTTTAAATTGGTTACCACTTTATAAATTTTACCCCGTTTCACTCTATACCTGTATAAATAAATAATAATAAATTGGTAATTTCTTCTAATAATATTTTTAGCTAGAAAAGTTTTTGTGTGTTCGAAAGAGAGTTTTTACTGTGCCTAACTTTAGTTGAATCTATCCTCGTATCAACACTCTTACTATTATTAATATCTCTGGAATCAATTCTTAGCATAGAAACCGGTAAGTCTGTTCAGTGTATCTGTATCTATATCTGCATTTATATCTTCACGGCTTATATAGATGGGTACAAGCGCAGCAGGGGCGGCGGTGGCGGCGCGGCTGCTTGGATGGCGGTATATCTCATATAAGGCATCATTAAAAAAACAAAAATGAAAAGTGTTAAGAATGACACGTCTAAAGAGACGCTAAGGAGGATGCAAGCGAAGAAGGATCGTCTTTTCAAATTGATCTTGAAAAGGAATATAATAACACTCTGCCGAGATCTTTTGAATTTTTTTTTCTGTTTTTGTTGTTGTCTGTTCTTTAGCTATGGATTTCTTATTCTTCTGCGTTTCCTTTACTTTTATTTAAGAGCCAAGTTTTGTGTTCTTTTAAGTCGTCATTTGAAGGCCGCGTTTTGAGAAATGATTTTGAACCAAAAAAAAAAAACAAAAAAAAAAAAATATTATTCACTCTTTTGTTGTTGTTCAATAGATAAACCCGAGTCATGGTTGCCACTATTGTAAATCATAGAAGAATATGTCTTTTTTTTTATAATTTACGCGTACTCAAGGGGTTTTTGGTACCCTTAATATGTCAGAGACACAACGCGAGCATTGGGTAAGAAGGAGAGGATTTGAAAGGAGATGTAACGAATACCTGTTCTTGACAGTACGACCAAAATTTGCCTCAAGGGAAAACTGACGGGCATTCCTAGAACCGCGAGTATTATGGTTGAATTGTTTAAGGGGAGGAATGCAAATGGCTGTTTCACTAGAGCACTGACCGCAGAAATAACGATACAAGGGAGAGAGAGAGAGAGACAGGAAACGTTACGGCACGATATTCGAGGGACGTAAATGATTCTTGAATGTTCCTATCTCGAATCATTTTGAAGACTTGTCTTTGATTACTGTCCAAGAGGCTTAAGTACGTTAACTAATCATATTTTCCCGTTGCTGTTCCACATCCCAAGAACAGAAATGTGAATCTGGAAACAAATATGAAAACCTAAGTTTATAATCGTCAGCGAAACAGTTTATTAGTTACAGACAGGAGATCATTTATAAAAATGAGAAACAGGGTGGGGGACAAAACGGAGCCCTGCGGCACACCAGCATTTATGTTGTGAGTTTCAGACCTGAATCCGTCCAATACAGCTTGTATAGAGCGAGCGGTTCGAAAGAAAGTTTCTAATCCAACGAAGGAGGGGGATTCATCAATACCGAAAGCACGCATTTTCGATAAGAAAGCAAGATGCCAAACTTTATCAAATGCCCTCGAAATATCAAGTGCAATAATCTTATTTTCTCCAAAACGATGTAAAGATTTGTTCCACTGTCCAGTTAGATAAGCCATCAGATCACCAGTGGACCTATTGATGCAAAAGCCGTACTGCCGGTCATTAAGAAGCTTTTGGTCTTCGAGATATTTCTTAAGCTGATCATTTATCAGCGCGTCCATGCCCTTTGAAAGAAAGTACGTAAGTGTAATCGGTCGGTTCGGTAATCAGAGGGTAAAAAAGATTCGCCTTTTTTGGGGATTGGCTGGACAAATTCTGTTTTCCAACTGCTCGGAGCAAGCCCAGAAGAATAGGATAGATGGAAAAACTTACACAGAGGTTTTGCCAGTGTGGAAGAACACCTCTTCAGAATAATGGCGGTTTTGAGATTTACCTAATTCTTACCTAATTAACATAACTCATTTTAGTGGGCAAATTATTTCATGAAATCTCATTTCCAATCAACCCGCTAAAGAGAGAACAGGCTGATTTCTACGCTTCAAATTGATAATTGAGTATAGAGACGAACAAAATACACCACCTAAAATTTCGAGTCAACTCCTCAACCCACATGTAAAGGTAAAAAGCATACATGTCTCAGTCCAACTGGAAGTAAACGTCAAATTATTTCTGCATTCATTTCTTTTGCGATGGTATGCAAAAAATGAAGAAATTGATTTCATAGAAATTTGTAATTTCATGAGATTCGGGGCCTCCATTGGAAATATCGAAATGAATTATTTTCTGTGGAGGTCATAAAGACCGAAAATATTTTACCGAAATGGTGAAGGCTCAAAAAAAAAAGTTAATTTGATGGCACAACAACTCATGAAGAACTAGGGCCTAGTGACATAGTGACGCACGGACGCACGGACGCACGGACGCACGGACGCACGGACGCACGGACGCACGGACGCACGGACGCACAGACGCACGGATGCAGGGACTTATGGATGCACGGACGCACGGATGCATGGTTGCACGGACGCTCGGACGCACGAACGCCCATACCGACAGACGGTACAGCGAAAACTACTTTTTCAGACTTCTCTATAATCGTAGTGTCAATTTTAATTAAAACTTCGAATTTTCTTTACACTGGACGCAAGTGAGCAAGTAAAAATGGTAATATTAATATTTCAAAATAGACATTTTCAAAAAAACCCAAAATTATTTTACAAAAAATCTCGTTAGGATTTTCATTTTTATACAAGTGGCAACCATTCATAATTTTTTTTTTCTTTAGACGGGATCTCTCTGCTTCTCCTTAGTTTGGTTTCATTTGATTTGAGCACAATAGGGACTCATAATAAATTTCCTCTTGGTTGGAGCTCAGACAGAGACTCTTAAGTCATTCAATTGATTGTTGCTTGGGATAATTCAATGGGACGACGGACGACGAAACCGTCCAATAAAAGAACGGCTTACAATTAGATTGGTTTTGGTTGAATTCAAGAGTTTGGAAGTTTACATCGTAAAGATCTATACGTTCTACGTGCGTAAAATAAGTTCTTTTTTTTTTTTCCTTCAAATTTTTATTCTTTCACCCCGAACAATAATTATTCTTATTCTTTTGAAAAAAAATTCTCATTTCACAGCTGAATTGGGTTTTAGATTATGACTTGTTTTCTTCTTTAAAAGAAAACAAGATTTTATTGTATAGGTACTTTTTTTTTTGAATAATAATATTTAAAGGCTTCGTGTTAATTACAATTCTTTATGGTGTCGGCGATAAGTTTAAAAAATAAATTAAATGGTTCTATGAATCACGTCAGATCAAAAGAAGAAAACAAAAATTCAAGTATGTAATAAGATTTAATGAAATCCGAGGACACCAGCAGCATGCGCAACAAAGTCGTAGGATTAAGCTGTCTGTTCATGTGCCAACAAGTGACTTTGATTACGCGTGGTTGATTGGTAGATTTAAATGTTATAACCGGAGACTGTTGACAAAATGCCTAAAAGTGATAAAAACAGAGTTTTAAGATATCAATGCAATTAAAAATTATTTTTTTTTTTATTTTTATTTTCGAAAGACTATGCAAACATGTTGATACCAATTAAAAATAGAATCAAAAAAACGTGCGTTCGGCAGGAAAAAAAAAACGTGAGATAAATGCAAATTTATTTGCGATGTTATCTTTTTTATTATTAAATTGAGTGGAATTTTTAATCCAACTTTGACTAATTAGCCGAAATAATGTTAAACGCTTAAGAGATATTTAAATACATATAACACTACATAGCTTACAAATTGTGGTTGGTAACAGCTTTATGAACAAATGTCTTGGCACGGAAGTCACGCTCTGTTAAGCCTTTTAAGTGTTGGATCGTAAAATAGTGTTTTAATGTTTACATTTTTTTTTATTTGTGTAAAACGATTTAATCAATGTTTCGTTTGATAGCAAAGTATATGTGTTTCATATACAAAAATATGTTAAACAAGAGTTAAAAGAATGCCTTTTGGTTTATTAATGTGAAATATACTCAAAATTTTATAAAATAAAAAAAAAGTCGAACGAAAAAAAAAAAGCAAATTAGTTTGCTTTTAGAATTTTTACGAACATAGTTTCTTTTGATTTTCTTGAAAGTTTCTGGCTACCTAAATTAGGGGGACAAATTTAAAAGACATTGAAAGCTCCTATTGCGGACAACTCCCTTAAGCGGACAATCCCTTTAGGCGGACAAATTCTAACGACCGTGGATCTTGGATGTAAATTCCATACATTTTATGATCCCTTAAGCGGACACTCCCTTACCCGCACGCGGACAAGAATATTAGACGCGATTTGTTAAATTAAATTCCCTTAGGCGGACAAAACCTTTTTTTTAGTATGTAAATTTCAACCATTATTTTCAGTATAAATTATGCATATTCGTCCTTCGATCATAAACTTGTTATGCTTAACTGCCTGATAAATTTGCTAAAAGCTCTCTATCGTAGGTGCTATGCTTCTTCTGCGCGTCTTGAATTCGAGAATCGAGTCGATTCGATCTTGTGGTGGTGCAATTCCAGCTTCTGTTACGCGATGTCCGAGGAAGATGACTTCAGACTTTCCAAAAACGCATTTTGCCAAAATAATTTTGATCTTATGTTGGCGAAGTCTTTCTAAGACTATCTTTACATGTTTGCGATGCTCGTCCTCGTCTTTCGAGGCAATAGCGATATCATCAATGTAGGTGACAATAAAATCGCGATCATTGAAGATGCTATTCATGAAGCGTTGGGAAGTCTGTGAAGCATTTCGAGACCAAAAGGTGTTATAATTGCAGTTTTTTGACGATCTTCAGGTGCAATTGGAATTTTAATTGTAGGCTTTCACAAGATCTAATGTAGAAAATATTCTCTTACCGGCAAATCTTTGAGAAAATTCTTGAATGTGTGGCAGTGGATAACGATCTGGCACTGTAATTGCATTTAGACGTCGTCGGTAGTCGCCACACGGTCACCATTCGCTATTCTTTTTGGGAGCTAAATGCAAAGGTGAAGCCCAACTGCTTTTACTTATACAACAGATACCAGCTTGTAGCATATATTCAAACTCTTTCTTTGCTATTTTGAGGCGTTCAGGATTCAATCTTCGTGCTTTTGCAAAAACAGGTTGGCCACTCGTTATTTTCTGATGCTGTAACTTCGAAGTCTTCAGTGTGTTTTCGTCGAAAACCGGAGATTTGGTCACATCTCTGAATTGGTTAAGAATGTCGGCATAAATCATGTCCTGTGCGATTGTACTAATTATATTGTAGTTTGTTGTCTTTGAAATACAGTTGACCTTCAAATGAGTTTTTTCGTCTATAACTTTCTTGTTTTTTACATCGACTAGAAGTCCGAATCGTGACAGAATATCGGCTCCAATAATTGCTTTGTCTACATCAGCAATGATGAATTCCCAATCAAATCGTCTACGCAATCCCAAATCAACTGTCGTAATATTCGTACCGAAGGTCTTAATAGGCGTCCCATAAGAATTAGCTTTTTGGTTATTATGCTTTGCAGATAATGGTAAAATAGATAAATCAGCGCCAGTGTCGATGAGGTATTGCAGGTTACTAGATTTTTCGTGAATGAAAAGACGGTTGGATGTGCAGGGGTCCACTTCATGCACCGTCTTTGCCGAAGTGGAAATTAGTTTTCCTGTTTAGCATTTATATTCTTATTGAACTGGCATGGTTCAATGCATTTTTTAGCCAAGGACCCGAATCGATGATGATACTTACAGAAGGGATGTTGTTTGTCTGACCTTGAACTTGATTTGGAACGGCTTCTGGTTTGATGATTACCTCTTGAAAAACTCGTTTTCAGCTCGTTTATTTGTTGTGAGAGAGCAGCAATTTCGGCCTTTAAATTGATGATTTCTGATTTTGATGAAGAGGATGTTGAAGATGGCGGATATTTATTCACTTGGGAGATGTGATTTCGACCCATAACTTCCAGCATCGTATCTGCAATCAAAGCACGCTTGTCGAGTTCGACTTCAGACACTGAAACTACTGCACGAATGTTTTCAGGTAACCTTTTTCCAGTCACAAAGTTTTCATCACCTCATCTGTAATTGCGTTTCCAGCCAAATCACGCATCTTGCGCAGCAGTTGAGAAGGTTTATCGTCTCCTAACTCTATTTCTTTTACTAGCTTCGAGAGTTTAAGGTGGATCTGAAAGCATCAAACCATCCTTGACTGTTTTCTATTTATCTTCGGAGGGTGGGTTTCGAATGATATGAGAAACAACTTGCAAATATTTCGGATCGAGAGTTGCAATTACGTAATCATACATTGTTTGGTCACGTTTGATTCCAGAATTGCGGAATTGAGCTTCCATCTGAAGAAAGTATAGGTCGGATTCTTCCTTCACGAACTGCACTGGTTTGATCGCATTATGATGAACTTCGTTTTGATTTCGGCTTTGTTCCATATTGTTGTTTCAAGTTCGGTTCTGAGTTAAATCATCGGCATTATCATCAGATGTTGATCCTTGATTTTCAGGCATTGTTCTTAATATCGGGGTCACTAATGTGGTTTTTGTATTTTTGAGAATATATGTATGTTTGGAAACTGAATGAAAAAATATAAAATTAATTTTAATTATTCAATAAACAAATGTTTCTTTGATTTATGTTATTGTTTTAATGATCAGTAGCAAAAGGGCACAACGATAGGAGTCGCCACAAATTCTTAAAAGAGGAATCCATATCGAATTAAATTGCGTAAACAGAACAATGAAAAAAGAAGCGTTTATAATTTATCAATTAAGTACCTTTTTGTATTCTCTAAAAAAAAAAAAAAAAAAAAAATTGTTTTTCACGGTAAAACTTGATTATTCAACTATTTAGATTAAAAATTAATTCAGCATAATCAGCATGAGTCATAATGCAAATTAAAAATAAAATTGATAAATGTTATTTATTTTTTTTTTGTTCAAATTGAAAACATAAAATAATTTTATTTTTTAGCTTCCTATTGAAAAGAAAACACAAAAAAAAAAAAAAACAACAATAAAAGGCTTCTTTATTTAAAATTTCGTACCTTTATTAAATTCGGATAAAACATTTTTGTATTAACATCGTGATGTGAAGAACGAGTTATTTGAGTTATTTAAAATCATAAGCAGCTCGTTCGGTTATAATACTAATACCCACAGATACTATTAATATTAATAACTATTCAAATTAAATCAATCGAGTCTCTCGAGATTGAGGAATTTCATTCAACCTCGCCCATATGTAAGTTTATCTTTCTTTTCAAGAAAATCCCGTTCATTATAATAATAATTTTGTCGTCTGTGTTTGGAGTGGATGTATTGTGATAGATGTTAACACAAGTTTTTTTTTTTTTATTTAAAGTGCCTAATCTTAATAAACTAATAAATCAAAGTTCTCTTTTCTTTGAATTTAAATCAATTTCGACTGGAAGTGACTTTTAACATTGAAAATACACCACACTAACTGATTGCTGCATGGCTACTGCTGTAAAACAGTAAGGCTCATATTTCATGAACAGAGAATATAAATAAATCTAATGAATGACCTTTTATAAACATTTTCCCAGAGGCTCCATCTTTGTTTCTTGTTGTTGTTGTTGTTGTTGTTTAAAACTCGAATGGAAGGAAAATTGATTTTAACCCTTATCAGCCGGTTAATCGGTCTCTCCGACTAAAATATTTACACGAACATGTAACGAGTCACATCAGAGATATCCCACCACGCAGTAATAATAATTTATTCATTAGATTTCGGCAGTAGTTGGTTTTAATTAGGGGGTCTCCGCTAAGCCTCGACTATACTATGTAATTCCAATATTAATTGACTTTAGATTGAGATGTAATTTATTGGCCGTAATTTTAATTTTTTTTTTTTGCGAGCCTTTCAAATTAGATGCTGTGCTTGCGCGTAGGCTTCCTGTTGGCTGTGAGCTGCAAGTTATGTTGTAGAGATCTGCTACTTAATTGAAAATTGATTCGAGTATGAATGTATAGATGTAGATGGTATGTTGTAGCCGAGAGGTACCTAGATGTCTTTTTTTTGTTTTTTTATTATTTTTTTTGTAAACTTCTATTAGCCTTGCTAAGTAGTTGTTTCCAGTCTCAGACGTATCCATTTCATAACACAACGTCAACGACGACTTCCCACCTTACTAGAGGTGAAAAATCAACATTCTATGCTCAAAAGTCGTCAAATATTATTGCAAAACCTCATCGTTGTTTATTTTTTTATTATTGCATTCTTATTCGAGGCTATAATAGAGTCTGAGACTGAACGTTAAAAAATTTGAAGTCGTTTTTATTCTGATGATTTATGTTTCTTTATCTCAAGGGTTATCAATCATTACAAATCCAGTCCATCTCAAAGAATATCATTACATCCATCAGATAAAGAAGGACCTAGGATTGAAGCAAATGGTTGGAAAAGGGGGAGTGGAAGGGGAGGGGTGGAGGTACCTCAACTGCACTTAACTGGACTATTTGAGTTTGTCATTAAAGATGAAGTATTGATACTGTTATTATTCGTTATTCGATAGTATCGCCAATTGAGTTATCGGTATCGAGTAGATATCGCCTATCACCCCGCCAGTATAACCTTTTTATTTTTAAAATTTAAATCAGAGTATGCAAAAACGACGCGACGTGAAGAACCAGAGCCTATTTAAATTTATCATACAACTCGCAAGTCGCAACCATTCCTGTGTGCGTGTTGTTAGTTGACAGGAGAAGATAACTGATCGATAACATGATCGATAACAATAACAAAATAATGCTGAATTTTGGCTTCTGTTTACTTCGATTTACTACTTCTATCGATAATCGATTATTAAGTTCTTACGATATCGTTATATACGTTTTCATAAACACAAAGCTTCCAGATATGTTCGGATAAAAGCTTGGGGTAAGCAAATAAATTGATAGAAATTTCGGAATCGAACAACCTAGCCCGGTGTCCAATAAGCGCTGAAGAGGCGTTTTAATACCATAACTCATGTGACCAATGAATTAAAAAGTAAGAGGGATTAACGGGTCAAAAAGCCAAGCTGGACAAATTTTAGACTTCAATAATCCGTTGTCAACTTTCCTGTGGTCTAAGGAGTCTGACGAAAGACATGGTGCAAGAGCTGCCAAAGTTCATCTTAGAGCCATTTCGTCCCCTTGTTCCTTAAGGGGATGATGAAGTCAGTGATCTTCAGTTCGGAGAGTTTATTGAGGTCGTCAAAAAAGCCTTTCCAAATGATTTTGCTGTCATTTTTTGAAATGGAAGAATGTTTTCCTTTTCTACAACTACTGCAGTAAGTATAGGGATGGATGCCCAGCTGCACAAATTGTTCGCCGATTGGTCAGTATACAGAAAAGGTGTCAACGACCCCGGTCGCCTAGGTCTGCAAATCAGGTCATTTGTTAAATGCAAGTTCTATGCTTACCCTGCTCTTGGCTTACGGCTGTATAAAACAGATCGTATGTTGGCTTTCTTGGAGGCTTTGAACTCTGAAGCCCATGGTCCTTGAATAAACCCGACGTCAACGTTTTCCGCAGAAAAATTCTCAGATTGTCCCAAGCACAGATCAATCTGGGTGACCTTCAGTGCGTTTTTTACTTAACTGGCCACCTTGCAGAGTCAGGGCCCGGCGGCGCGGCTCGCTAGAGACCTCGACTCCGGTAATGACCTCATCGATATCGACATTGTCACCAACTTTGTTGGTGTCTGCTCCTTTGTTCTGCAAAATCTTTTATATTGGCGTTCCTGATGCCAAACCGTAATTTATATTCGGCCTTCTCGAGAGCCCCCAGACTCTCCTTGCTTATCTTCAGAAGGTAAATGGTGCTGCTCTTTTGCGGTTCCTCAATCTTGAAGACTTCCCAGTCAAGCATAAGAACCAGCGAATTAAGTCTCTGAAGACCGCGCATCATCTTCTGTCCGCTTGCCTTAAGTTCCATGAGGGGCAGCCAACTCCAAGCCTTCGGTGCCCTAGGGATGTCATTAGTTGGGATAAAGTTGAACTTCAAGGCCCTTTCAGTCCATTGCAAACCTTTGCGGTTCCTCAATCTTGATGACTGCCCAGTCAAGCATAAGAACCAGCGAATTAAGTCTCTGAAGACCGCTCATCATCTCCTGTCCGCTTGCCTTAAGGTCCATCAGGGGCAGCCAACTCCAAGCCTTCGGTGGCCTAGGGATGTCCTTAGTTGGGATAAAGTTGAGCTTCAAGGCCTTTTCAGTCCATTGCAAACCTTAAATCCCAAAAAAAATCTTTCCGCGCACTTGATTACCCTGTATCCTCTTAGCACCTTGCTAGAGTCAAAACTACGGTAAAAACACTCGTTTGCCGAAATAAAGTTCCACACATCCAACAGACCTCTTTTGTTTGGGCAGAGCTCATCCACAAACGTTACTTAGAGTTAGTCCCTAGAACAACCTAACGTGTACTCTAAACACTGTTGTGCTGCTCTGGGAGATGGCATCCTGTCCGTTTTTGTCTGATCGTCAAACTTACTCTTTTTTCCACGTGTCGGTTGGTCTATTCTGACCCGTTTTGCTTGACAGCCTTCTGTTGCGCTGCGGGAAGATTTTTTTAATCCTTAACGATCTGGTATTTAATTTAACGGAAGCGTCCTTCTCAGAAGGAGGCCATCATAAACTGAATATTAAATAGGGCGCTCGCCGCCGATCGTTTTTTGTTTCGCCGAGTAGCGCTTCTACATGGCTGACGTTGCTACACGAGGGATAAGGGTGGGTATTCGTTGGTTTTGTAAGAACAGGGGTACTATTGCTGGTACTGGTCTGAACGCCTGCAATTTTTTTGACGCGATCAACTTTTATCGCATCTTTTGTTTAAATATTTAGGCTACTCTGTGTTTCCACATTTTTTTGCATAAGAACAAACAAGAACCTCGGCAAACCGATAATCAAAAAGTGGCTTTGACATACTTGGCATATTTTGCAAATTACTTATAATTTTTTCTTTTGTGCGTATTGTAACTCTACATCCCCAGACTATTAGAACCAGAGATGTGAATAAGTTTGTCAAATATTTAAGCATTCAACAGCTCACTACACTCTAGAATATGCAGACGCAAACGTCCGGCGATGTGATGTTCAAGATCTGTCACCATCGCGCATAGCATCCCAATCGCACATCACCTCTCGTCTCGCATTCATATTTATGTCCAAATATTTGCATTTCGCATCCTGAGTACTTTTATTTTTTTTCTGCGATGATGCTGATGATGGCCAACCACATTAAGAGAATTATTGACGTGACTTAAAGTCAATGGCAAAACGCGATGATATTTTTGCAAATATAAACAAAAACGAATAGGTAAACAAAACAATTGAATTATTTCGTTGAGTTATCGATAACTCATGTAGAAAAATGTCAAATATTTACCGTAAGCAAACGAACGAATGTGATCGATTGCCTTGGCTTTGGTGTTTTGATGCATGACCGGCTTTTATACCTACCTATAGGAGAGAGAGAGGAATGCTGGCACAAGCAAACCAAAGCCAAAACCAACGCCAATCAACTCAAAACAACGTTTTGCTTTTCGATAGAAGGTGCAAGGTGAATGGATTCTCGTAAATGCATGTGGGTGGCAATTTACGTATAGCGCGTGATTTATGTTTTTCCAAGCGCGCAGTTTAGACGTGTATGCTAATTAGTTTGAAAGGAAATACAAAACTTTAATATTATTGATGATGGTTTGGTTAGTCGCGGTATGTTTGTTATGTACCTATTCGTGTTCGGCTGCTGCTTGGTGTACCTACTGGTCTGTTAAATATTTGACTTATGAATTTGAAATTTAGAAGGGAAACGCTAATTTTTGTGTTGTAAGTGAAATCTTAATTATTGTGGACTTTAATTTGAACTTTTGCTAATTAAGGGTCTTTTGTATCAATTAAAAAAAAAAGTCGCGACGTTTAATTGCATGATCTCTTGATCACATCCAAATTTCATGAGATGATTTGGTATGGAAATCGATGCTGCAATAAATCGATTGTTTTATGCGTGGTATAGCAGATGGCGCTTTCCTGTCGACTAACTTTCCATAGACCCATTTCTTCAATTTTTTTTGACTAATTTTCGAATTGTTGACACATAGGCAACGCATATGTAGGTGCACAAAATTAGGACACAAAATTTAAATAGTGCACTATTATATGCGAGTTGCAAAATATTTTTATACAGTTCTTACCATTTTCCTTGCAGTGTTTTGTGCTTTAACAGGAACAAAAAAAAAAAAAAAAAAAAAAAATGTTTATTGAATTTTCTTCCTTTGTAATGAATTACCGCATTGTGTGTAGTATAAAATTATTTTGTAGTCAATTTCATTGTTTGTTCTCGAGATATTTGAGCCGAATAACATTTTTCAACATTTTTCAACATTTTTCAACATTTTTCAACATTTTTCAACATTTTTCAAAATTTTTCAACATTTTTAAACATTTTTCAACATTTTTCAACATTTTTAAACTGTCAATTGTTTTTTTTTTAAACACACTCCGTATCAACTATGGGAGTGTGTATAGAACCAAATTAGCCCGAAGTCAATATCTTTGTGTGTTCTCAAACTATTCGAGCCGGAAATCATTGTTGTTTTTTTTTTTTTTTAATTTTTACCAAATGTCAGTTGATATTTTTTTTTATTTTACCAACACTTCAATACGACATTAGAATGAAATTGAGCCGAAGTCGATAGAATTATTTTTTCTTGAGATATTCCAGACAAAACATTTCACAATTTTTTTTTTATTACTGTAATAAGAAACCCGCTAATTGTTTTTTTTTTTCGAAACCTTTTCTGCACGTTATGGCCTTATTATCTGAAAAATAAAATTTATTTGGAGTCGATATCTTTATTCGTTCTTGAGATACAACCGACGAAAAAAATCTCACGAACGTACTAACTTACGAACGTACTACACCGAACAAAACGATGAATACTGATTCCAGAGACCTCGAAACGTGGAGAAATGTCAACATTTTCTATTGGAAAATTCGGATCAATTATGGGAAGTTAAAGAACTTCCATTTTCATTTGGGTGCAGGGACATAAGGCCCAAATTATATTTTTGGGGCTTATGACTTATTTGAGTGGGACATAAAGCCGAAAGTGAATTTGGGCGTTAAGACCCAACCAAATGAGACCCAAGCCCCAAATATGTTTTGTCAAAAATGGGACATAAATCCCAAATTTTTTAGAAGTTCAGAAGAGTAAAAAGATTTCGCATTTCAATGCAGTAAAACCCGCTTAAGAGGAACCCTCTTAAAAGAAACCCGCTTAAGAGAAACCCGCTTAAGAGAAACCCGCTTATCTGAAACACTTTTTTCATCCCCGAGTATTTTTCGACCATTTACCTTTAAAACACTCCGCTTAAGCTAAACTCGCTTAAGTGAAAAACCCGGATACCTGAAACATATTTTCAGTTCACTTTTATATTTTTTATTGAAAAAAAACTCTTAAGTGAAAAAAAAATTTTATCGCACAGAACAAAAGTTTTGCTGAATGCGTTCGTTTCTTCTTTATTTTTTACCTTCACCATTTTCACCACGAAAATGACATTTGAATTTCTGATTATTTCACAATCGTTTACATTTACATTTTATAAACAATTTTGCTTTGTCCTCTTAAACAAAAATCCAAAACAACATTTCAAATGGCTCAAGAGGTATACGTATTTTGACATTTTATTAAAAAGAAAATTACATTTTCATAACTCAAAGATAACTAAAAGTCAAATACAATTGTTTCTAGCATTAATGGAATTTTTAGATCCGCTTAAGTGAAATTTTTGATCACTTGAAGTGAAAGAAAGACTGTGACATTTTGCAGTTTCTCTTAGAGGGGTTTTACTGTACAATAAACAATAACTTGCTGGTGGTTTATTTGAACGAAAATAAGGAAAAAGAAGAGGCACGATAACGAAAACTCAGGCGCCGAAAAATAAAAACAGTTTTTGTAGAGGGGTTTAATGCAATTATTTTTAACTATGGGAGGGGGCCGTCTAGCACCAAGCAAAAGAAACTTTTCATGCACCCAACCTCGCACCTACCTTAAATCCTATAGTGGGCCAAGCAGGAAGGTTGCAGGGGATCATCATGCCCCCCCCCCTAAAAACAGTGATGTATGTAAGGGGGGGGGGGGGCATGATGACCCCCTGAAACCCCCCAGCTTGGCCCACTATAGGATTCGGGGTACTTTGAACTTTGATGAGTTCAAAGTTTCTTTGATTCTAGATTCTTTAAATGCAAAAGAAACTTTGCATACCTACCCTAAATCCTATAGTGGGCCAAGCAGGGAGGTTGCAGGGGATCATCATGCCCCCCCCCCCCCCCTAAAAACAGTGATGTATGTAAGGGGGGGGGGGCATGATGACCCCCTGCAACCCCCCAGCTTGGCCCACTATAGGATTCGGGGTACTTTGAACTTTGATGAGTTCAAAGTTTCTTTGATTCTAGATTCTTTAAATGCAAAAGAAACTTTGCATACCTACCCTAAATCCTATAGTGGGCCAAGCAGGGAGGTTGCAGGGGATCATCATGCCCCCCCCCCCCCTAAAAACAGTGATGTATGTAAGGGGGGGGGGCATGATGACCCCCTGCAACCCCCCAGCTTGGCCCACTATAGGATTCGGGGTAGGTATGCAAAGTTTCTTTTGCATTTAAAGAATCTAGAATTAAAGAAACTTTGAACTCATCAAAGTTATGGGTTTTGATTTTAGCAAATTCTCTAAAACTAAAATTGTAATTTTATTTAATTAATAAAAAAAAAACAAAACTTTGTTGGGCCTGAAATGCCCCAAGTTTAATCATTTGGAAATTCTTATTTAGTGGGATATAATCCCCAACATTTTTATTTGGGGCTTGGGTCTCATTTAAGTATGGGACTTAACGCCCAAATTCAATTTCGGCTTTATGTCCCACTTAAGTGAGACATAAGCCCCAAAAATAAAATTTGGGCTTTATGTCCCTGGACTTTATGTCCCTGGACTTTATGTCCCTGCGCCTTACATTTCACTATAAGCTTGCATTAGTTTCTTTCAATATTTAGCTTTGCCTTTTTTTTTGATATGACTTCTTTGATTTAAGTTTTTAATGAAGTCATCTCTTAAATTAGTTCAGAAAGACTGAAATTAATATCGTAATCAACTTTTTCCATCAATTTATTCCATGTTTTTTTCACTTGATTGCCTGATAAAAAGATTGCCTGAAAGTTGATACTGAAATAAATAGAACAAGTAAAAAAAATAATTCTACGACCAATCCATCCTTATAGCTCATGTTTATGGTTATGCAAAATTAACCAGCAAACACAATATAATTTACATATCAACTTGGCACTTTGTCTGACATCTGTAAGCCAAAACTGCATTTGTTTCCTTTGACAGATAATGCAATTCTTGTTTTCTATATCACACATTATTATAATATATTATTATAATATACGTTTACATATTCCCTCAGCAATATCAATTTAATTCCCATTAGACCGCATAAGTCATGTCAAAATATCCGCAAATCATACGTCGATTCTTTGTTTACGCTTGTCAGCTCCTATATTGTAAAGTATGTATATGTCGTTTCTCGAGAAGTAAAGCCTAGAATTCAACCATTCACATTCGCACTCCATCTTTAGCCACAATTAGGTGTTAACTACTTGCACTAGCATACTCGTATATCTATCCATCTACTGAATCTGCATTATTTGCTTTGCATTTTTCAATTCTGAAACGCAAGAAGAGGTGGTAGAGGGTAGTACAACGCAGCAGTACAGAGTTGAGTTGGGGAAAACTTGATTGATGAATTAATTTTTTTTTTGCTGTAGGTTTTTGTATAAATTTTAATTATTATTGTATTCGAGCAATTTCTCACTCAAAACAAGACATGACTTTATTTCAGCTCTGATTATAGGCTTGAGTTAACGCAAAAGCAACAGGTACATGAAAGTGCACCTTCACGCAGTTGGAAACCTTACTCTATCCAGGGTTGTCACTATTAAAATTTTCAATGGAAAGTTCCTAAGGAGTTCGTATTGCTAGACTGAATGAAACGAGCAATCAACCCATTCGCACTTATATATTCTTGGGAATCGTTTCTTAGTTTATATGAATGTAAATAATAGTTCCATGCTAAGATGCATTCATTACAGAATCAAACTGAAATTTCAAGAGTGCGAACAGTTGTATTTTTGGTATTTTTTTTTGAAAAAAAGAAAGGAAAACAATTTTTGGTTTTAACAAATGTTACTACTTTTTTGTAAAACTTAACATTCAATCCTAAAAATAAAACAACATAATACTTGTTTCCAATGAAAAAGACCGTAAATAAATTGCAGTTAAACCGGATTCATTTGTTTGTTGGTTGCCACCCCAATTTTGAAAATTTTTTAAATAACACAATATTTTTAAAGTACAAGGAAATCATAATTTTAAAATTTAGTATTAAGTTTTTTCCCAAAAATCATTTTCTCCGTAGTAGCCTAGTATGCTGCTGATGCGAAATGAAAAATTCCATACAGAAATGACACAACGGAATCACAAACAAAAAATTTAGTTCCGCGGTACACTGTTCGAGGAGTATTTCACTCCTCGAACAGTGTTTACTGCAGAACTAATCGAAGCAGATCAGCAGAGGTCTACCATCTTTTTTTTGCACAGAATGAATTGTCTGTACCATAAATTGTGTGCGGAAAAGTGACATTTTGTTTCTTTTCGTGTTTGTGACCTTGAAAACAATTTCAAAAATTCGTTAAAAAATCTAAGCCTGACCAATTTCTGAAACTAGCTGACCTTTAATTAAATAACCTTTCAGATGGTATATATTTAAAAATTTGAAAAATAAATCCTTTGCAAAGTTTAAAAAAACAAATAACATAGGCGACAAAAACCAATTTTGTAAATTACGTAAGGATTTTGCTGTTCTTAGTAAATTCTTACACAGAAATTATACATTGAGTATTGAGCTGGACTTAAAGAGTGATCCAAAACGCTTCTGGTCGTTTATTAACTCCAAAAGAAAATCTATTGGCATTCCATCCTCTATGAATCTAAGAAGCAATGAATCCACAGATGTTAATAATACCTTAGAGCTCTTTGCTCAGTTTTTTGAGTCTGTGTACTCTAACATTAGTCCCAATTTTATCCAGCCTCCAGGGATATTCCTAAGGTGGATATTGGATCTATACATATAGAATACCCTGATTTGTTAAATGCACTTAACTCTCTCAAACCAAATTCAAATCCAGGTGTTGATGGCATCCCTGCCATAATCTTGAAACGTTGTTCAAATTCCCTTTGTTCGCCATTACTTCATATATTTAAATTATCGTTGTCAGCTGCGGAATTCTTAGATGAATGGAAGTCTTCTTTCCTAATCCCTATTTTCAAATCGGGTTCAAAAAATAACATTGAAAATTATAGAGGTATTTGCAAGTTATCCGCAATTCCTAAGCTTTTTGAAAGTTTGGTAAAAACCAAACTTGACTTTCTTGTAAAAGAACATATAAGTGACTCCCAACATGGGTTTATTTCGGGGAGATCAACTATTACAAACCTTGCCTGTTTCTCTTCCTTTGTCATGGAGGCTATCGAAAACAAAAGTCAAGTGGATGCTATATATACGGATTTTAGCAAAGCTTTTGATTCGGTTAACCATCGGATTTTGCTTCTTAAACTCCATGCCTTTGGAATCCACTCAAACTTATTGAAATGGATATCTTCATTTTTAATTGGAAGAGTCCAAAAAGTAAAAATTCAAGGTGGTACTTCACGGTCAATTAAGTGTACTTCTGGTGTCCCTCAGGGTAGTCAACTGGGCCCATTGCTTTTTATCATATTCATTAATGACATCGTTAACTATATCAGACATAGCAAATGCCTTATATACGCAGATGATTTGAAATTATTTCTAAAGATCACCTCTGTCGATGATTGCTTGAAGCTTTAAAAGGATCTCGAAAATTTATCTCAATGGTGTAATTCGAACAGCCTTAATCTTAATATCAAAAATGTTTTATTATTTCTCTCTCTAGAAAACTTCGTACTCTTGAGTTTACGTATTCTCTTGAAAGCAAAACGCTTCAAAGAACTTTAAAAGTAAAAGATTTAGGTGTTCTTTTTGACTCTAAATTCTCATTTTCCCTTCATGTTGACTCTGTTGTTGCTAGAGCTAACTCAATGTTAGGATTCATAAAAAGAAATTCTATTGATTTCTCTGACCCTTACACACTTGTTTCACTTTATACTTCTTTGGTAAGGCCGATTCTCGAATATGCGGATATCATCTGGAACCCTTGCCAACAATCTTTCTCCGATAGAATTCAAAGAGTTCAGAATAGGTTCACGAAGTACGTATTTTATAAAATGCGTTGGAATTTTTGGCCTTCTTCTCAAGCCAGACAAAGCCTCTTAGGATTACAAGCTCTGAAGTCAAGAAGATCTATTCATGATATTGTTTTTGTGCGTGATATTCTTTGTTGCCATATAAAGTGTCCTTTGTTACTTTCTATTGTACATGTTTATGCTCCTATACGACCGTTAAGGGAAAGACACCTTCTTTTTGAACCAAGGCATAGAACAACAGTCTATACGACCTTGTAAATTAAAAAATTTATTAAAAAAGATTTAAGACTGACCAATTTCTGAAATTAGCTGACCTTTTATCAGGATTGAGCTACCTTTCGGATGGTATACATTTTTTTCGAATATCCCATAAATGAAGTGCTAAAAGTTCATGTGACCTTGTATTGACCTTGAAAAAACTTTAAAAAATGATTAAAAAAAAATATGCTGACCAATTTCTGAAAATAGCTGACCTTTTACGAGGATTAAATACACTTTTAGATGAAATATAGTTTTTTCGAAAATTCAACCAATGAGGTGCTAAAAATCTTATACCGTGACCTTGAAAAAATCTTAGAAAATTAATTTAAAAAAACCTATGCCTGACCAATTACTGAAATTATCTGACCTTTTATCACTATCCAGTGGCCCTTCATGTGGTATACTTTTTTTTTCGAATATCCTCTAAACGAGGTGCCAAAAATCGCGGGTGACCTTGAAAAACTTCAACCTTGGATTAAAAATTTTCTAAGCCTGACCAATTTCTTAAACTAGCTGACCTTTTATGACCTATTACTGACCTTTTAGACTGCATACTTTTGTTTCGAATTTTCCATTTTTTGGGTTGCTAAGAGTACAGAGCCCCAAAACTTGCCATATAGCACCTATAAAAAAGGTGGCAAGTAAAAAATCGTCTAACCTTTTTTTTTTCTTATTTTTTAAATTAAATTATTTTTTTAAATTAAATTATTTTTTTTAAATTAAATTTTTTTTTTAAATTAAATTATTTTTTTCGTTTTTTATAAAAAAGTTTTTTTTTCTTATTTTTTTTTTTTAATTAAATTATTATTTTTTTTTTTTAATTAAATTATTTTTTGTTAATTAAACAGTTTTTTTTTAATTATTTTTTTTTAATTTAGACGTTTGTTTTATTTTTTTTTTAATTTAGACGTTTGTTTTATTTTTTTAAAATTTAGACGTTTGTTTTATTTTTTTTTTTAAATTTAGACGTGTTTTATTTTTTTTTAAATTTAGACGTTTGTTTTATTTTTTTAAATTTAGAAGTTTATTTTATTTTTTAATTTCGATGTTTGTTTTATTTTTTTTTTAATCCGATGTTTGTTTTATTTTTTTTTTTATTTAGATGTTTGTTTTATTTTTCATTTTATTTTATATCTTTTCATTATTTTATATTTTTTTATTCGTTTTTATATTTTTTTCTTTTTTTTTTAATTTTTTTTAATTTTTTTTTATATTTTTATTTTTTTTTTCTGGTTAATTTTTTTTGTACAAAAAAAAACTTTTTTTGTTTTTAGGTAGAACCAAATTTCAGTATTTTTTTTGCTGCTTAATATCTATCATACTTACAATTACCAACTCCAGTGTTAGGGAATTCTAAGAAAAGTACTAATATTTCCTTAATACTCAATTCACCAGCTCTGTTTTAGGATTTAATGCAACGAGATTTGGTTGAAATTTTCCTTTTTTGCAAAAATCAAGTTACAATTATTGACCTGTACCGCAAAAACCAAATAGCTGTGGTTACAGATTTGTTTTGTTGGCTATTGACAGTGTGTCGGGATGATAGAGAGTTTCACTATGAAGCCTATAGGCACATATACCATGCCTGTAACTGAATGCTAACCCCTTCGGTTTCAGTAGGTACATTTTTTTTTTAACCAATTGCGGTGGCGGCAGTGGCCACTAGCAATGCCCAACATAGCAACAAAACCAACAGCACTCACTATGTTATCAAGTTACAAATTGACAGTGACTTTATTAGGTTATTGATCAAGTTAAAGTAAAACATAAATTATAGGAATTCGCTCGTGTATAAGGAACCGAACCCGGCCATAACTTGCCACCAAAGGTTGTGCGGTCGAAGAAGAAGAAGTAAAAGCCTAGTCAAGTTGGTAGGCAACAAGCAGATTACAACATGCTGGGGTAATATGAAACCTTAAGGCAAATATAATGGTTTTACATTAATTATGCTGTACGCAATTAAAAGTGACATTTTTCTGTATGCATTAACATTCCAAAAGCACAAAATACCATATTAGTGTTAGGTATCGTATTATGTCCATGTTTGAAGCGGAAAAAAAGTTATTAAAATAAATAAATAAATAAATAGAAAACAACGCAAACAGAAAAAAAAAGCTAAAACTATTTGTATTAATTTTATCTTATTGTATCTTTATTATTTTTAAGCATAAGCTAAACGACCTGGCGTTAAAGTCTTATAGTAGCTGTCGAGACATATTGATCTTTTGATAATATTTTAAAGGTGAAGTCACACTTTTATTGTCTTGAACTTTATTAGCATAATCAAAGAAAAAATTAAGGAGCTAAACTAAACAAAACTATTATTTTTAATTTTATGATTTTTTTTTGGATTAATTTTCATATAGAAATAGGTAAACCGAGAAGAAACAATATCGATTAAAGTTTCGGTAGATCAATAGAAATTTAATGCATAAATTTGCTCTCGCACAGGCGCGATAGTTAAAATGGATCGATTAGATCTTATTAAGCTTGATTTTGCAATTTATTAACAAGCGGTGGTGATTTTAATAGCCGCCACCGAGTAATTTGTCCCAATTATCATGGCGACTGGAATTTTGTATAGATATTAGTTTTTTGATAAGAATTAACCAACGTTTTTTATGGGCTTCCTCGTTTTGTTAATATTTTGGAATGCAGTAGAACTTCCATATTATTTAAATAATATATGTATTTATTGAAACGTAAAACTTAATGCCCTTGATCAATAATGATCGCCTATCACCTGTCTTGGATTGTGTGGCTCGTGCAGAAATAATTTTGGATTCGTTTGAAAGCGAGGAGAAATTTGTGTGTGTTGTCCCCTATACAGGGTGTTCCGTATAAGGTGCACCAAAGAGCTGGGGCGAGTAGGTTGGGTTAAGACAAGAAAAAAATCGTATGGGAGGGTGCGGTCTATTTCCCCCCGTTTAGGCGGGAGGGGCAATTTTCTAAAAAATTGACTTAAAACAGAAAAAAAAATATTTAAAAACAACGGTTTTACTTACAATGCCATGCTATACCTTTTTAAAAAGCCAGAAATCTCTTTTTAAATTAAGTTGTATTAGTTTTTGAAAAATTAATTTTCAAACATGAAAATTTGAAAAAAAAAAATTCAAACTTACTTTTTTTTTTCAAATTTTTACGTAATTAAGTACTAATTTTGTTTGCCAAATTAAATGATTGCGTTAGTTTGTAGTCAAAACCAGAAAACCAAATGCTAAAATGTTTTTTAGTTTTTGAGAATTCATTATATACATATACATACATTCGAATGCTTTCGTTATAAAAAGTTAAGGCAACAAATGTTTTCAACCGTTGATTCACTTTATTTATGCACAATAAAGATGGTATGGTATTTTAAATCTCCCTTGCATAAAGTGCTATTTTTTTCGAAAATTTATGACTTGCGTTTGGCGCCAATTTTAGCTGAAATAATATGTCAATAACCTTTAGCATTCACTTAATTGTCCTCTAGGCTCGTGTGGCTCACATTGTTGTGATTTAGCTTCTCCGTGCCGTCTTACCCAATGGCATGACCCGCGTTGGGCGCCAAATTTAGTTAAAATATCATTTAGCTCAAAATGGTCATTACTAAGCTTTTTTGTGCTGGCTGTTTTTCCATATGACACACAAAAAAAACAACTACTGAGAATTCTTCTAAAAGGTTACTACGAGCATTGGGCGCCATTTTTGACTTGTAGAAATTTTAGTATTTACTTCTTTCCCATTTTTATTTGAATATGATTTCTGGCATAAGCCGACCGCGGCTGGCTCGTATGTAATCCAATCTTAAGGTACAATTTTCGATCACTCTGCAGCAGTTAGGGTCGTAATTGGCAATAACGTGGCGAATGTTGTTCAGTCGTCAATTTTTGCTGGCTTATCGGTGTAGACTAGCAACTACCCATACTCGCACAGAAAATAGTCTCGCAGTGTTAAATCACACGATAATTGGAGGCAACTCACTGGTCCAAAACACCAAATTATTCGCTCACCAAACGTTTCCTTCAACAAATCAATTTTGGCACGCGCTGTGTGACATGTTGCGTCATCTTGTTGAAACCACAACTTCCTCACATCAAGGTGATTCAATTCAGGAACGAAAAAGTTATTGATTGTGGCTCTATAGAGGTCTCCATTGATTGTTTGCATCTGGCCGGCATCATTTATAAAAAAGTAAAGCCCATTAATACCAAAACAGATATTTACCCAGTTTGTTTCCAAGATTTTTTGTTAATGTAACTGTACGGAAGTACAAAGCTGACCAAATTTATATAAAGACGATTTATACGTGTAAACATGGAGACAGCGAAGCAATGTTGCGTCTGGACTAACCTTTAAAATACATTCCACAATTCAGCACATTAATTGATATAAAATGTCAAATAAATTAATGCCATCGATGTACAATCGAATATAAATTTGGTCGTATGACTAATAAAATACAAATCTTTTCAAATTCTAAGCAAAGTGGTTGCATTTTTCATTTATTCAAAGTTATATTTTTTTGCTATTTTTTTATATTAAAAAACATAGAAGTTAACTGTAACATCTCGCGTTGGGCGCCATTATTGATTTATGTATGTATGTCATGTCAAATATTAAGAGAAAAAGTTTTTTAAACTGTGCAATGGAATAAAACTGCATATTCTTGAAATATTTATATTAAAACTACTTACCAGGTACCCATGATTTTGCACAAAAAATTGGCTTATGCATATATCAAAATTTAAAAAAAATTGCGTAGTTAAAAGCATAATTATGAAATCAGTTCTGATATATGAATAAAAAAAATTGTAAATCAAAATTTATCGCCGAATCATAGGACACTTTCCTTAGATATGACTCGCATTGGGCGCCACTCATGGAAATATTTTTGCTCATGTTTATTAGTTTGAAAATCTAGGTACATAGACCTTCGCATTTAGTTACCAGACTTGTTTTTAAGGCATTTTTCATAGCTTTGAATTTGTCCGTCAAAATTTTATACAGAATCCACAGAATCAAATATTTATTTGAATGAATTTTTTGTTTGTTTTTTGATAATTTCTTATTTTTAAATGACATCATAAAATAAACATATCAGTTTTGTTGAAATTTCAAACATAAACAAAATTGTATATCTTTTATTTAAAAAAAAAATAATAAATTGACTAACGCTTCACATTCTTTGAATTTAAATGT
Source organism: Epistrophella euchroma (assembly GCA_947049315.1). Lineage (NCBI taxonomy): Eukaryota > Metazoa > Arthropoda > Insecta > Diptera > Syrphidae > Epistrophella > Epistrophella euchroma. The sequence goes on from OX346245.1 coordinate 22,969,156, forward strand.
CTGCTCATCCTCCCACACAATAAGTACATATACTACTATATAAATTTTGCATACATTATTATTTATTATTATTATTAAAGCTGAAGTCGTACAAAAATCTACTTCACCATAAAATTTATTTTTTTGTCAATATTAAACTATACAAACGACCACATCATTTAAGCCCTCGCACATAAAGATCTTCACCAAAACTTAAAAAGCAAAAAAAAACCCATTTTATTGATTGTATAATAAACAAAATCCAATACAATCCAAGCAAAATCACTTAAAGTCTTGAATTGCATCTTTTGAAGTAATTTAACTTGTTTGCATTTTACCGACCCACTCGGAAAATTCAAGATGTTGATTGATGCCGTATTAACAGAAATCAAATAATACGATATCTTCTATAGTTCAGTTAGAAGTGTTGACAAATTAAGTAATTACTGCGGATTTTCGTAGTAAAATAAGGGCTAGTCATAAGAGAGGAAAAATCAAGGTCTTTTCATGTATGTTTAGTATGTTTTGAACTGAAGTTAACCGTTAGCCTCGGTGAACTAGGTAGTCTCAGCAAAAAAAAATTAAAACAAAAAATGTATAGCATTTGTTCAAAGCAAATATTTAACAACTTTTAGATTTATAATCTAGCTAGAATGAAATTTCTTTCAAAAAATAAGGAAAAATGCTATAGAACTGAGACGATGCCAAAACTACATTTAACTATCATGAAAAATATGAAAATATTATTACTCAGGCATAATATGCTTCGTTGGGCGCCATTTTTTTTTTTTTAATTGTTCATTTAAATTAGAACTATTTGATTAAAGTACTCACGGAAATTAAAGTGCAAAAGACCTTCAACAACTGTTGCCATTGTTCGTTGCGTGAACGGAAAGAAAGTCAACTTGAAAGTCCTTATTTGACTACGAATAAAAATAAAGAAAGTTTGTGCCTAGATAGAAAGATTTTTTTTTTAAATGTCATGCCAGAGGTCTCAATTCGATTTTCAACATCTTTCACCTGAAAACAAAAATTATTTTTCAGGGCTACTGCCTCTTGCGAGGTATTGACAAATCCTCCCAGAGTATTTTCTGTTATGAAAAGTGCCTCCCTTCTTAGCTTTTCGGACTCGGCAGAAAACTGGAACAAAGAATTTGTTGAGAGTAGTATGTCACTAGGTCCCAAATCTTCACGAGCTGTTGTGCCAAAAAATTTATTTATTTTTTAATCCGCGTTGGGCGCCATTCTGGAAATTGAGATGGGACTAATACGACGCTATCTCCAAAGAATCTGAGAAAAGACCGTAGTTTTTGGGCTCCATTTTACCGAGACTCAGCACTCAAAGGAGTCATTTTTAAATTGCCAAATATTTGGCTTCGATATTTCTGCCTTAAAAACACAAAATACGGGACGAGCCCGAAACCATATCGAGTTGGTAAAGAGATGATAATTAAATCAATATCGAGAAGATATTGATAAAATATCGAGATGATATCGAGTTGATACCGAGATAATATCATTAAAAAGAGGTTTAAAAAATATCCACATAAAACCCATATAATATCGAGTTCACAGCCACACGATGATATCAAGGCGATATCAAGATGACATCGAGATAACATCGATATGATATTGACAAGATATCAATATTATATTATATAGATGATATCGGGACGAGACCGAGACTTTGATTAACACGTAAACGATACTGACATTTTTCGATATAAACGACAATGAGACGTGTCTTGGTAAGCCTTAAAAGTGGCTACCATCCATCCAACACGGAATTCCAACTTTCTTTCATAAAAATATGAAAATAAAACTTTAATAAAAATATATTAGGAATGATTCGAAATTAATGACTAAAATTAAAACTTTATATCTCAAACTATAAACGCGGCTTATTCACGACGACAAAAGACTTTTTTTCCCCATAGCCACGAGTGATTCAATTTTGATTTTTGCCTTGGAAGTGTAAATATTATTAAAGTGTGTCATGGAGAATCGTTCTCCAGATTAACTGAAGGGTAGGAAAGTTTTTTTTTCTTTCTTTCTTCCATTAACCCACTATAGTGTCAAGTTACAAGGGATGGTTTTAGGAACCATGATTATTTTTGTACTATAAAAGAGTTTATAGGATTTAATATAATCAAATAATATTGACAAACATGCTCCCAAAATAATTTAATGGAAATTGATTTTACTGAGTTTGGTAAAAAAGAAAAGGGACGAAAATTTATTGAAGAAAATAATATTCAGCGCGATACTAGACAGTTTTTTCGAGTTATTAATGAACATGAATTTGACTTCTCCTTTTTGATTTAATTTTATGTTAATCTTAGTGTCTAAGCCAGCCATAAACAAACATAGTTGACAAAAATAGTCTAAAACAATAAATTAAAAAAAAAAAAAAATCCCAGAAAACTGTATTTCTGGGGCACCCAGGTGCCTAAAATATTTCCTGAAAGAATTCTATAATTTGTTTTTGTAAAATATTATTTCGTACTTAAATTGAATATTAAAGAAAATATCTTAAGTTAAATACTCACAAAAAAGCAGTAATAATTAAATTTATTAAACTAAATTTGTTTTTAAATCTCGGGCAAAAAATTTTTATTACTTTTTGTCAAACTACAAGCTTCCCAACTCGTTTTTATATGCCTTAAGATTGATGTTTATAACTTATCCCACACTACTTAAATCAGTTTAATTCCCCGAATTAAAAAACCTTTGATTTATCATCCGTGAAATATTTTGGTTTCTACTATAAATGTGAAGTAGGTACACCTTCAAGGTTATTTTTTGTGTACATATTACTCAACACTTTTGCGACGTGAATTAGATTTGTTCCCACAAAAAATATAATTTACTGACAAAAAACAATATAAACTAAGATAATAAAATACAAAACAAAAAACAAACAAAAACAAACAAATGTTGCATTTTATTACGTACTCATTTTTTCTTGACATTAACAAAAAAAAAAAAAAAAAAAAAAAAAAAAAAAAAAAAAAAAAAGAAATTAAATTAGTTTTCAGAAATATAGCTTTTTGACATCTTTTAAATGACAACCTCCTTTCGACACACAAAATTGTGATAAATGTTTCTTGACACCTCCAAGATGATTCCCATTGTATATACATATGTATATTTATATGTAGGTATGTCAATACGTATTATACTTCAACTTATGTCTATTCATTTTATTATCGGTTTCAAAATAAAAACCTCCATTGACGACTCCCACGTTAAAAAAAAAAAAAAATAAAAAAAAAACTATAATGATCTTGTTGTTATGGGGCCAATAAATTCTCAGTTTTTTTCTTTCACCTTACTTTTTATTTCTTTTTCTTTCTTTAATCAGAAACCATGTCGTTTGCGTTCGATTTAATAAAATTTGGTTTAAATTTTTTGGTTTTTATTATAAAGGCAAGATAGGAATGGCTACAAAAAAAAAAAAAAATAATCCAAAGTCCGAGAGAAATCATAAAAAACTGATTTCTTCAAAAAAAAAAAAAAAGCTACAAAGTTTTGTAATCTGCTTAGCTACCTACTGCATATACATTTAGGAAAAACACCTCAAAGTTTGCTATAAAATGTCTTCTTGATGTTGAACTCTTTGAAAAAAATGTATGTATCCAATAAAACACGCTTTCTATCCGCATCAGCTGCGTACTCGGCTTTAACAGTAAAGCACATTCAAACATTGTCTACCTTAATATATCAGTTCCCAGGCTTTTGAGAATTATTCAGTATCCTTCTGGCGCAACTTGTAAGAATAGTCTTTTTCTTTCTGCATCATCTCTTTCCAAAAAAGCACAACCTGGTTGCAAAAAAATGTACGAAAAAAAAGTCAAAATGTACTTTTCCTTTATTTTGTTTTTGTCTTCCCTATCATCATGATGTCAAGTTCGATCAAAATCTTGAGTTGAATATTTTTTCTACCAATCCGTACCTTTCCCTAGCTACACTGAATCACAACTTAACGAAAAGTTTAATTTTTTCATTAAAATATGTAGAAAATATGTAGACTTCGTTGCCTTAAAAAAGTCATTTGTAAGGTTAGAGATGCTGTTCATTAAAACAATGAATTTTCGTTAAATCAATAAAACTATTTCAATACTTACTGTAAAACCAATTTATTAATAATTTTTTTTTTTCAATGCCTGGACGAACATATTACCATAAAACACATTCGTTTATTAATAATTTATTCGTTGAGCCAACGAATTCGTTCTTTCAGAATATTCACACCTACATTTGAGTAGGGATCATTTGCGTTTAAGGGTTTTTATTATTTGGTATTTTTGTATGAGACCTGGGGCCTATTTCACCAAACACTTTTCACTTTGCAACTTTTCACTTTTACTTTGCAAATTTCGTTTCACCAAACGCAAATTTGCAAAGAGGAAATTATTGAAATGAAAAGTTTCCTCTTTGCAAATTACGTTTCACCAAATGCAAATTTGCAAAGTGAAAAGTTCTTTTTGCAAAGTGAAAAGTTTTTTTAATTTGAAAAAATATTGTACTTTTCATTTCACCAAACAAATAAACTTTGCAAATTATATTTAGAATTTTGAAAAGTTTTTCAGTAATATGCAAAGAGAAATTTTCATTTGCAAATAAGCGTTTTTTTATGCAGAACAGAGATTTAACACGGGTCAATGTCAGTGATTTTTGTTTTTTTTTTTTTTTTTTTTGAATGCATAATTGGTACGAACAATGTATCAATTTAGATCAAGTTTTACTTTGCAAATTTGCAAAATACGAATTTAAATGCAAAGTTCTTTTTTAAATTGGTGAAACACTTTTACTTTTCACTTTTCAAAAATTGTCTGAAGAATTGAAAAGTGAAAAGTCTTTTCACTTTGCAAATTTTGTGAAACACTTCGCACTTTTACTTTGCAGGAAATTATTTTTTTGCAAAGTTGCAAAGTGAAAAGTGAAAAGTGTTTAGTGAAATAGACCCCTGGTTATACATACTTGTAAAAAAATATTCTATTAAATACAGCATTGCATGTCTGAGAGAATGGTCACTTGTGGTCAACTTTTTCAATATTTTTGAAATAACTGGAAAACCAAGCCGAGTCGGAAGATTTATCTCAAAATACTTTTTGTAAGAAATTTGATTTCATATCCCAATGGTTTAAAAACTTTTTTATAAGTCAATATCATATTTTTAATGGAGCTTGTTAATTGGGACGACAAATTTTTTGCTGAATTAAAGAAAAGTGATTTAATGTAAGGAATTTCATTTGAGTTTACAGAGTTCATTGCTAGATGAGGATTTTTCCTAAAATACTCCTCTCAAATTGCTATGCAATCCTGAAAAATTGCCTTTCTCTTAGATCACTGTCTCAATAATCCGAATTAAAAACTAAACTGTGAAAACCAGTGTTTTTAAGTTGGAATTCGGATTACAGCGTACAGAAATCGGGGTAGGTTCGGATTGTAAAGACCATAATGGAACAAAATAAAGGTTCGGATAAGTGCGATATTCGGATTAAAGGTGGTTCGGATTAGCGAGACAATACTGTATTTAAAAAAGCTCGTGCTGTCTCTACTAGTCCACTCATTATAACATTTCACGTCGGAAAAATCGCCGGAAAGCTGGATTTTAGTGTATAGCCTCCCGATGCTGTTCTTTAAAAAACTGTTAAAATTCCCCATCGATAGGAGCGTCGCCAACAATTTTGTGGGGGTGAAAGGCCCCCCAAACAAGCTTATCGTGAATATCTTCCTAGCTGTCCCTTGTACAGAAAATATGTTAAGAATTAATTTGTAGCTTAGAAAATTTCCTACAAATAATATTATGACACATTTCATCATAATAATAACGGTTTTCGAAATAACTCAATCGGTAGAGTTAAGGTTTTCTACACAAATTGAGAATGCACGTATACGGTGTGACAGAAAGCTAAGGCGTAAAGGTTGAGTTGAGACTAGAGAAGAAAAAAATCGCATGGATAAGGAGTCTATTTCCCCCCGTTAAAGCGGGAGGGGCAATTTTCTAATAAAAATCGACTAGAAATAGAAAAAAAAAATCATTAAAAAACAACCGCAACACTTACAATGTCATGGTATATTTATTTCAAAGCTGAAAAATCGCTCTTTTATTTTCATTTAATTGAAATTGTAGAATATTTTTTGGGCTACTGCCCATTTCAAACCAAAAATAAGCTTAAACCGTTTCTTTTCTAACTGTGTTCTATTATTCGGAAACAAGAGCAAAAATCTGCAACGCATTCGTATACTTTTTTTTTGCGATATTAAACGCAACAGAAAAGGAAAAAAATAATAAATAATATAATAAATTCTTGGAAGAATACAATCATTTTGAGTTCTTTTTTTTATGGGATGTGATTCCAAGTTTGGATTCGGCTTAAAATAAAATAAAATAAAATAAAATAAAAACCCAAATGCATAATAAATTAGAATATCCATTTATTTTTTTCCTTGATATTATTTTTAATCAGAAATGCAAAAAAAAATTTTTATTTTTGAATTTCCAATTATTAATTGCACACCCGCTGGCGAGAAATTAGAACGGAAGTTGGAACTCCCTAAACATCATCGTTGCACAGATATACTTATTTTGCGTGCATCTTTCATCTCAAAACCTTAAATTATCTTTCCTTCTGTGCAGCGTACAGTGTGCTCCCTAAGATCCAGATCCATATATGTAAGAAGAGCCGTGTGCCATCATAATTCAGAGGGAAGGTATTAATTTGTATAGTTCCTTGTTTTTGTTGTTGTTTGTATTATGTTATTCATATGAAGTGGTATTCCACTTCCTTTGCTTTAGGACAAGATGAAGTAGGTGGGCGAATTGAATGGAAAGGAAGAGAAATCTTGCTTAACAACTTTGTTGTTTTTACCAGGGGGAAAGATACAAAACAACATGTATCCCCAGCCTCCATCCGAGAATATCTTAAAATTGGCAATCGCTCTTCGCGATGAGTTATAATTAAAACGGCTGTCATATATAAAAGTATCGCAATGCAATAACATCGTTTGTCAATGGCTCTGCTTCGTTCCACGAGTCTTAAATAAAAAAATAAAAAAACAAAATTAGAGGAGGGTGGTTGTGATTAGGGAGAACGACTGAGAGAATGGTGATGGAAATTGAGGTTTCTATAATTAATGAGGAAAATTTAACGCACAAATTCATTATGACAGGAATAGTCGAGCGCATATATCTTCATGGCGGAATAATATCTACAAGGTAAATATACATAATATACACTCTCTAGTACCGAACTGAAAATATCTTAGCGATGGATTTACTATATTATATTCGCATGCTGTGGCATCATGTAGGAAGGTAGGCAATGTGCTGATGGAGGTTTATATATCGTTATGTTTTCTTTTTTTTTTTCTTTTTGAGAGAAGAAAGATAAATTAAAAAGTCTGCGATTTCGTAAGTTAATTTATCTGATTTTTGATAAATATATTTGTTCACTTTAAAATATAAATCATATTAAATGTTATTTGCTGCTGATACTAAATAAGACGTTTGAGCTGGATTTGAAACATTTATTTTTCGTGCCAATGATTTAGTGGATAATTAATTAAAAAGTTTTATATGGATCAAAGGTATCGAATTGAAGTCATTTTAGAACTTTTCGTTTTGTAAGAGTTTTTTTTTTTAATAAATGAGTCTTTTTTTCAAGACTCCTTGTTTTTAATATCATGTTGTTTAACAATAAAAAAAAATTTTGGACTCTCCTATTTTGTGTTCTTGTAATAAAACTGATCTTTGTGTCATATAAACGACTTAAAAAAAAAAACAATTTTTACGTCAGGTTTTATTAATTATAGTCATAAAAAAGATAATTTATTCTCAATTAAAAGAAACAAAAAAAAATATATCAACTTGAAAATCTATGAATTAAAAATGAAGTTGAGAAAGACTATAACTACAAAATTAAGTTCTTAAAATTTATTTTAAAATCTGAAGACATTATTGGTTTTAATTTTTTATATAAATTTTTCACTCGCCACAAGTATTGTTGAGCGGAGAAAGTTCTATATTCTGTTTTTACAGATATTAGCTTAAGCTTTTAGTGCGTATACTCTGTCCACTAAAAAATTTTAGAACAGGGAAGATTATGATACTTGCCTTTCACCCTGACTCTAATGGATTTGATTTCAATAATTTCAATAAGCTGTCGCTACTTTAAAGCTCTTAAAGTGAGCAATATGAATTGTCAATAATATATTAAAAAACTCAGTTGGGTTAGCATCTTTTGATTTAAATTTTAATTTTTCCCTACAAAAAGAGAAAGCAAGCGCAAGCACTTTTCCTCCTAATTTTCAATCATTAACTCCTAAAAGCTCTAATTCTTTTTTTTTTTTTTTTAGTTCATAAAAACCAAAGCTTCTCCGAGTATTTACAATTTTTTTCTCGTCTATATTTCCCCTTCGGAAAACTTGTCATTTTTTCCAGGCCCGGGATCTGAAACGATTTTCTTTAAACTAAGCATGCCACCTTTTTGGAAACTTTTTTTTATTTAGTTCAAGACGAAAAATTGATAGTTTTACCTGCAAGACAATATTTTCTACCGCTAAAGAGTATCTTAAAACCCATTACCGGCCACTGTACTCAATTGAGTACAGTTTTTTTTTCACAAATTTGAATATTTTATTTTTCATAAAGAATATTTTTGTAAATTTTTTTATTAAAATAGAAGAACAGACATGTATACAAACTTTTAAAAATTTATAACTGAAGCTTAGAGCAGTTTTAGACAATTTTTTACGAATCCGAGTTTTATGTGTCTTCCGTTTTGAGCAATTTTTCGGCCATGCGCCACTAAATGGTAGTTTTTTAATAAAATGTTTAAACCTACGATTATAAAACCTTATGTTATTGTAAACTACGACTTTTATAAACCTTAACTAAAAGAAACTTTTCTTTTGTAACTCAATCTTATCATGGTAAATTTAAAAAGTTTTCATAGAAAATATATAATAGGCAATGAAATGTTTCTGCTCAAAATTGGCCGGCAGAAAAACCTTGTCTGAAGTGAGGGGTGGTTTGGTGTCGGTGATACATAATTTTGCATACAAGTTTTACTTTCAATGAAGCAGAATTTAGGATGAATCTTACTGTACTTGCCCCCTTTAGCGAGTATTTTGTACCACATAGAAAAATCTTTCAGCGATTCTAACTTGTGAGTTTGATGTCGGTCCATAGTCTTTTTCTGTCATTTTGAATTCTCTGATTGGCATGAATATTGGGCAAGTATGCTACTGTTGAAGGAAAAAAGAACTTAAAACAATACAATAAGATGATCAAGTACCAATAAATTGAGTCTCTAGTAGAAATTACTTTAACAAATATGTGTAGTGGCAACACGTTGATAACGAGCTTTCCCTCGTTTACTAAGAGAAGTAGAAACATAAGGTATGGTACCTTATAACGTATATTTTAAAAGCTTTGTCTCGGTTTCAAGCCCTTTTTTTTTTGTAAAATATCCGCACAATTGGGTATTTGATAATGCCTTTTCATTACATTCAGTTTATTTTTCATCAATAGCAATTTCAAAAAAATCTTCAATTAAGAAGTCAATAAGTTTGAAGAAAAGTCTAAAACTACTCTTTTGTCAGAAACTACTTTTCTAGAAAAAATATTTTTTAGTACCCATATAAGGCCAATGTACTCATTTGAGTACACCCCTTTTTTTCCTAAAGTTACAAAAATATTTTTAATTTTTTTTAATAACTATTTAAGTTTTAGTACTAATAGCCCAAATTTCCAATATTTTTAATTTATTTCTATTTTTGGAGTCCTTGGTCGCTAATGGGTTTATAGTCAAAAGTAATACCTATTTTTAAAAGTTGTCAAAAGTCACTTTACAGGACACATTTTGAAAACGGGGTTATGAATTTATTTTTAATTTAACTTTTTTTAAGTTTTACAGTTCTTTCTTTTTTTTAAGGTTATCAACCAATCAATTTAGTAATACCTGCTCTCATTTTCATACAATTATAACTTTTGCTTAAAGGCTTTCAATATTTTTTTAAGTTTTTTTAATTTTAGTTTCTTTACTTTTTTAATTTTAATTTATTCATATATTTTTACTTTTTTTAACTTTACTTTTTTTGTTCAATTTTTTTTACATGTAACTTAACTAGGTATTATACATTTTTTAATTTTCCGTTGGTTTTATTTTCCTTTTGTTTTTAATTTTCCTTTTGGAAAATTGTATTTTAACCTTCTACAAAAATTTATTATTTTGCCGCGCCCTAGTTATCGTTCTTGTTCCTTCCTTCTTTTTAGTTTTCATTTTGTTTACCTTTTTTCTTAAAATTTTCTTTATTACTAATGTTTTCTTTTTTTTTTAATTTCAGTTCTTTTTTTCAATTTTAGTTTTCTTTTGTTTTTTGTTTTAAATTTTAGTTGTTTTTATTTAATTTTAGTTCTTTTTTTATTTAATTTTAGTTCTTTTTATTTAATTTTAGTTCTTTTTTTTTAATTTTAGTTCTTTTTTTTAATATAAGTTCTTTTTTTATTTTAGTTCCTTTTTTTTTAATTTTAAAAAAATTTTTTTTTTTTTTATTTTATTTTTTTAATTTTTTTATATTTTATTTTAAGTAGGACCTACATGTCCAAATTTTTTCCTTAAAATGTTTTGATTAGATAGATTATGAAAAGTTCTAAATCAAATGCAATCTTCTATTACAATATAAATTAATTGCAGTTTATCAAAGAGAACAGTTTGTTTTCTGGCAAAACTTCAGAATACCAAAGAGACTAAGATACTGCAGTTAGTGTAAAAGCTTTTTTTATCAAGCAAGGCAGTGACATATAAAATGGACAACTATTTCAACAATTTAAATTCCTCAAACATGTCTTATAGTGAGAACGTTTGACCCTTTCCGTGCGTAGTCCAGTGTCTGACGCACGGAAAACTATTGGGTATCTATGTAGTTTTAGTACTGGGCCCTATTTCATAAAACTGCAACACTAATAATTATTTGTGAAATCACTTGTAGTTTGTAATTTATTAGAGAATTCCTGTTTCATAAAAAATTTAAATAGACTAATATCTACAAGTATCTCAAATTTGTAGCTACAAGTAAATTTACAAGTGTGGCGAACTTTTCTGTTTCATAAAACTATTTGCGTACAAAATTATTAATAACGGACTTCTAATTACAAGTGAATTTATTATTAGAGTAAAGAGACTAATAAGTTAAATAATTTTTAGAAATCTCGGCTGATTTGCAGTTGAAATTTATTGCTTCATTAACGTGTTTCTAAAAAATATAAATAATGGTCTCGAAAAATGGAACAACTGAAGCAAAGGCGAATAAAAGAAATATATACTAATAGTCCAAGAGCTAACAGCAAATATGAGGATATCAAACACAAAAGTTTGGGAGGTTTTTTTCTAGGCCTTTGGTAGGGGAGGGTGGTTAAACATAGTGATTTTTTCACTTAAACTGATTTTTAAAAATAGGGAATAATCCTCTGTTAAACCCCACTGTATATTTTTGGCAGTGTCAAAATAAGTTGATGATACCAACCCTTATACAACATTGTGCAACACAGCTGATGCTTATGCAACTGCATCAGCAACAACGCATCAGGATTATTTTTTTGATTCTCGTTTGCTTGCAGTTTGCTCAAAATTTGTTGCAAGTTTGCCATGATGAACTCGTTACCCACAAAGTGATGCTAGTTTGATGCATTTATGTACGTTTGATGAATAAATAAATAAATAAATTTGATGGCACAACAGCTCATGAAGAACTAGGGCCTAGTGACTTACAACTCTCAACCATTCCTGTGTGCGTGTCTGCAGGAATGAAGGGGACCTACAGTTTATTGCCGAATCCGAACGGCTAACGAGCGGCACTTTTCTGTGACAGGAGATACTCTTGGAGGACTTGTCAATTCCTCGCAAGAGGTAGTAGCCGTTTTTTCTTTTAAATAAATAGGTGGCGAGGCTGGGGATCGAACCTTAGACCTCCGGCATGACAGTCCATCGCACTAACCATCACGCCACGGCTACTACGTTTGATGAAAGTGGTTGTAAATCAATTCGGCAACGATACGTTCATAAATGTACGCCCCTTTACCTCCCTGTTCCCCTGTTTCAGAGTTCGTAAGAATTAATCTTGGCTTTAATTAAATGACACTATTTTTGAATGGCGGCCCTGTGATCTTGATCTATTAACGGTTTTATACAATAAAAAAAAATTAAAAAGAAGTCTCAAAGAAAAGACTGTATATCTTAAATTTGGTAAAAAAGCTTATACTATTAATCGGATCGTCATAATTGAAGCCTTTGGACTCAAGACAGACTATCTTTTTCTATTTAAAAAAAAATAATTTAAGTTATAATATTGACAAAAATAAAAGAATGCAATTTGTATATCTTATCTAACATTCAATAAAAAGTTTGAAAATACAAATTTTTCAGCTATTGAGGAGTTGTTAAGGAGAATAGGACCATGATCCCTGTAATGCGACAGTAGTTATAATCATGCTCTCTCAGCCAAACAGCAGATTCATTACATTAATTTTAATTTTAATATTTTGCTCTCTAAAAATGAGCAAATTATTGAAATTGAAATAAAAACACATTCGGCACACATCTAGTACGAACAAATCAATTGTTTATTTATTTACGTAACTTAGTTACGGACTTGTAGTTTTGTAGAAGTCAAATCGCTTCTCATGTAGTCTGAATTTGCCTAGCTACAAGTATATGAAAATGTTTATGAAACGAAAAAGTACAACTCCATACTTTATTTGTGCTTGTAACTACAATTCTACAAGTACAAGGCTAATAGTTTTATGAAATAGGCCCCAGATTACCTTTTCAATTAAAAGTTCAAGCTTGTGAATAAGGTTCTTAGTTGTCAATTTATTGATAATTTTCTTTTCTTTAAAGCTGAGAAAAACGCAATTAAGATCAATATTTTACCTGAAGAAATATCACAAGAATCTTTAAATCAATCTGCGTATGCATATTGTATGTATGTATGTACTCTACATATCGTTAGTTCGGAAGAAAAACCATACAGCTCAACAAATTGAATTTTTGAGCAAATATTGCAATTTTGTCAAGAAAAATAAAAAACTGTAGTCCCTTGGAAAAATACCAGACTCTACTATAAAATATTTGGAACTTAATGAGCTATTGTTTCTGTGAGGTCTTGATACTTTTTTGAAATTTTCATTCAATTCTCTGTTGCCTATTTTTAGAAATGAGATATTTGTTGAATTGTGTCGTTTTTCTTCCGAACCGCCGTGCGCCGCCCATACTTTATGGTAAAATAAAAGCTTTATAGGGAATTTACCTCATATAGGCAAGGTCAGCAAATATCGTTTATTAACATTTCAACAAAATTTTCAAAAATAAAAATTGCAAATCATCGAAATTAAATAAATGTATAAAAATAGCTCAATTAATTTCTGTATATAAATAGCTCAAATAACCCACCCTTTTTTCTAGTGATAACAAAAAGACCGCAATATTGTCACTTTCGATTCCTGATTGACTGATTTACAAGTTTATTAGATTCAAATAAAATGAAGCCGACACAGTCAAAAATAAAAAAAAATTACGTCCACGACGCCCTCCACTAAAATAATTTATAATTATTCTTAATTGTTTATATGTACATTTATTGTAGTACAAAAAAGAAACAAAAAATTGAATACCCCATAAACCCCACACACGCCTGCACTCATATAGAACGTGTGGTCTTACAAAAAAAAAAAAAAAAAAAGAATAATAAAAATAATATTCCCCTTCAAAATGTGTTATCAGTTCTAAAAACCACAAGATCGCGATAGTGTTGTTGTATATTATATGTACATACATATGCGAGTAGTAGCACGCGGCCAAAGCTACAACACGCTCCACAAATTTGTTCCAATGCAATTTAATTACTTTATTTACTAATTTTTATTTAATTTGTGCTTTGTTTTGATTACGATTTTATTAATAGCGCGCAAATTGCGTATTTGTGATTGACTGATTGTGTGTACATAATTAGAGCACTCGATTGACAGTACCTACCTACGACGACGACGCGACGATGATGGCAAAAGCGTGCGCGCGGGGATCTATTTCATAAACTTTAAACAAAGTTAAAAACTGCTTGAAAGCTTCAATCTTCAGATTCATCTGCTCTAAAAACAAAAGCAGAAACAACAACAACAACAACAAGAACGAACATCAAGTGATGTACTGATTTTGAGAGGACGATTAGATTGATGATGATGAAACTGCTTACGATGATGACGATGATATGTCAGTCATTCATCAAGTGTGCTCAAGCTGGAGGCGCCACAATTGCTATACGAGTGTGTTGGGGCTAAGTCAGTAACAGTAATTGGCGCCTATAGAATTTTTTTTTTTTTATTATTTAAACAAAAATATGCACACAGACGGACACACACACACACACAACCAAAATACGGCCAATTTATTTGTGTTTGTTAGGTACATGTGATGCACTTATCATCTCTAGTTAACATATTTATTGAATAAGGAAGCTTTTGGTGCACCAGCCATCATAGAATTTACTTGCAGTTGCTGTGGAACTGTGGCATGTAGCTCATTCAGTATAAAATTTTTTATAAATAAACCTAATTAACCGAGAGTTGCAGTAATTGCACTGCAAATTATGGCAATAATTTTCAAGTGAAGAGAGAGGGAGAGAGAGAGATGAGATTTTATAGGCGTATATTCATATCGTAATGTGAAGCATTGCGCTTTTATTATTTATTTGATTAGGTTTAATTGAAAGGCGTCTAGGCAGTTGGGTAGATATTATTGACATTCTATCAGGCACCTGATGTTCTCACTCAAAAGTGTCAATGATTTCCGTTTTGATTTATGACTTTACGAATGAGGGCCAGACTATTATCTTCCCCCCCCCCCCCCCCATCCATCCCCTTCCCCCTGCATTATGATTAGAATATCTGTTTTAATGAATACGAATTATCTAAATCTTGCATCACGCACAGTAAAATATTTTGATATATTGAAAGACATTGGCAGTTTAAGTTATTACCTATTTGGAATTTTCCTCGAACGTGATATTGACATCACTGTTACGTATTTGTACTAGAGGAGGTATCTATGTATGTATTTCTGAAGCAAAATTGTATTTGAAAAAATATTTACCTCATTTTCAAAGTTTTTGAAAAGATTGTATTCCACCACAACGAATTTATTGGTTTATTTGGAATGAATTGAATTTAGGAAAGTTGTTTTTTTTTTTTTTTTTTTTTTTTTTGTAATTTTTGCGTACTTCGAGCAATCGGGAATTCGATTTTAAACTAGTTCCAGTTTCGATTTGATTGAGTCTGTTGTAGATTTTTTTTTTTCTTAAATATTTTTAGAAAATCTTATTTTTCTCAAAAACGGTTCCTAAACATTTTTCTTAATAAAAAATAAATTAATTACCTTTTATAACTTTTAGGTAAAAAATATTAAAAATGGTCATTAATTCGGCAACTCACATAGAACAATTTTTTCGATTTTCGGTTTTCTCGAAAAGGTTTTAATTGATTTTGATCAATTTTGTATGGAAAATGTTTTAAAAAGTTAAAATAGTATTAAGACTTTTTGCGGGTTATAAGGAATTTTTATTTTTCTATTATACAGGGCCAGTCGCATAAGGTTTGACAATAAGTAAGAGGTTGTAGTTTGGGTTGAGAAAAAATAAATCGAAAAGGGGGGGTCTATTTTCCCCCGTTTAGGTGGAAGGGGCAATTTTCTAAAAATCGACTTGAAACAGAAAAAGAATACCCTTTGTAGATAGCCCTTGTGGCACCTACTTAACATGGACTACATGTCTGTGCTGTTAGGTTATTGAATAATACAAATTAATGGTGGGAAATATGAAAAGGGATGCTTTTTTTAAACCCTTTAGAATGAGATATCAATCATGTCAGTGGCACTTATACATCATATGTCCGAAGAAATGGAGCTTAAATTAATTTAAGTACTCCAAACTGAGGTGCAATTTACCCCAAACGCAATGATTCATCACCTGAAACTATGAGGCGATAGCTATGTATAAAACAATTCCTTTATAATGTTGCACTATCTTTATCTACCGATTGGTATATGAAAACATCCTTCGCAAACAGTCACTGAGCAGTAGGGCGAGAGCGGTGCATGTTTTTGTGATGGTCCCCTTTTCCATACATATCACCCAAACCTCCGAGAAAGACATGTAATCCATGTCAAAAATAGTTAAAAACAACGGCAACACTAACTAAATTTTTTTTTTTTTCAAAATTGTGCGTTATTAGATATGTATGTAATATTTTTTTTTTTTTTTTTTAGATAGATATAATATTTATTTCTTATAATCCAAATACAAAATTAATTATGCGATTTATTATGCATATAAAATAAAGAAATATGAGTGACAAATATATTTTTTATAGTGTTATTGTCACAACTATAGACAAATAATTTCAAAAAAACATTGGAATGGGTGGGGTGACCCATAAGATTTGAAAATTTTCATATTTATGTTAAACTGTTAATAGGTCATACATTATTAAATTAGATTAAAATTTACCATTTCATCAAAACATCAAGAACATCTAATTATTCAGCAATGCCTCGATGCTCTCCACATCAAAGCAAAGAAGGCATTTTTTTTACATGTTTTATAAATAATAAATGAGAAGTAAGAACTCTGATAGAGTGTGGAAGCTTGTTAAATAATCGACATGAAACCACATCATAAAATTTACGAAATGCTGTTGTACGGAAAGACGGTATATGTACTTGATTTAAAAAATTTCCACGTATGTTATAATTTGAAATAATTCTGACATTAAGATTTCCCGATCTTTTAAAGAATTCATAGAGAACTTTGAAGCAGTATAAATGACGAACTGAAAGAACCTTCAATTCCGTAAAAAGTGGAAAACTAGGGTAATGGCGAGGATTTCGGCAAAGTCTCCTCAGAACAAACTTTTGCATTACCAAAAGGGGTTGAATCTTGTTGTAATAAATGCCTCCCCAGCATGAAATTCCATATTGTAGTTTAGAGTGGAAAATACCATAATAGATTTTCATAAGAAGTTGAAAGGAGCATACATTCCTAAGAAAATAAAAATAACTTAAAGTACCGCGATAGTATTGTCTTAGATTTTCTGTGTATAAAAGCTCATTTTAGAGTCAATAGTAAGCCCCAAATATTTGAATTCACTTACATTCTCTAACCGAAAGCATCCATCATTGCAACTGGAAGAATTAGAAAAAGTACAAGGGGAAAAATTAGAGGTACAAGGATAGTTCAAGATCTTGAATTTTTGGTAGCATGAAAAAAAACCAAATTCTTAATAAATTTAGATCCCAATTTAAATCAGCTGTAAGGTTAAGACGACTATTCGCACTAAAACTAAAACCCACATCATCTGCAAACGCTGTTAGTACCCCTTTCAAAGGCAGCCTAAATAATAGCTTCGTTCGTGTACTTTCTGCACTAAAATTCACAGTCTATCAAATATTGAGGAGTGGGGATGAAAATCTCTCAGAGAGAAGTAAAACTGCGAAATAGTACACGAACGCTTTGAACAAATAATTTTTACCCGTTTTTTAACGTCAAATATTTGAAAACAAAAAAAATAAACACCGTCATCATTTCTTTGAAAAGATTTTCAAAATAAAATAAAAAAGTAAGAATAAGTTAATTTATTACATTAAATTAAATAAAACAGAGGAGAAAAGAGATGTTGTGGCAAATATCAAAGTGACTTTTGACTGAACTCATATTTCTGCCCGAAGAATTTCTTTGGGCTGAAATTATCAGAAAGGGGAAATAATTTACTCTCTCGAGAGCGCTCTCTTCTGCGAAAAACTACACATTTTTTGCGTAAACGAACACAATTTGCGTTAAATTTGTAGGAATTCGTTAAATTTCGTAGATTTGGGGAGTACGCGAACGAACCTAATGAATTTATATAAATCAGAAAAAGAATTGGGCCTAAGACTGACCCCTTTTATTAATATTCGATACTTCTATCAATTTCTAGTCCAACATTGAAAAGTAGACGCTCAAGTGTCTTTTAGTTTTTGAGAAAATTAAAAATAATGAGAAGGGCAATGAAAAAAAAAATGACTCAAAACAGAAAAAAAATTATTACAAAAGAACGGTAACCGCCACAACACAATGGCATGCTATACCTTGTTGTAAAGCCAGAAATCTCTTCTTTTATTTTATTTTTAAATTAACTTGTTTTAGTGTTTTTCAAAAATTAATTTTTAAATTTAAATTTTTGAACAAAAAAAAAAAAAAAAAAAAATTGTGTTCAAACTATTTTTTTTTTTTTAATTTTACGTTATTAAGTAGTATTTTTGTGCTTTATATTCAATACTTCAATTAATTTTAAGTCAAACATTAAAATCACATGTCAAAATGTATTCTAGTTTTTGAGAAAATTGAAAATAACAAAAATAAGTTTTCCTTAAATTTGACTTCCATCCGTTTTTCTGTTGCTCCAAAGATTCTATTTCTACTAATTAAGTAGTAAATTTCGTAGATTTCGTTATTTTCAAATTTCTCAAATACTAAGACATTTAGGCATCAAGTTTTTAGTTTTTACGGCAGAGATGAGCTCAATACAGCACATCCATTATTTTTTTTTTTGAAAATCGAAAATGGCGGTGCTAACTTCACACTAAGGTGCTTCGCAACATTTGCGTTTCCTTGTAAAAGTTGCAAATATGCGATTTTTGTTTTGTTATCTGTTTGGTTCTTAGTATCATTTTTTGAGCACAAAACATCACAACTTTAAGTTTTTAGAAAAACTTAATTTTTAAAAAAATTTCATTCGCAAAATTTGCGAATTTGAAAAATATATTAACGGCACATCGCAGCACAAGTTGAGCATAATACAGCACAATATTTTTTTTTTTTTGAAAATCGAAAATGGCGGTGTTAACTTCACGCTAAAATGGGTAATCTCTAAAAACAATACGCTTAGTACGATTTTTTTTTAATACGGTACATGGCAGCACAAGTTGGGCACATCGAAGCACAACCATATTTCTTTTACGAAAATAAAAAATGGCATTGCTAACTTCACGCAGAACTTGGCTCTTTCTTTTAACATTTATGTTTTGAATTAAAAAATTGAATTAATTTAATTTTAAAAATATACATATTCTAAATAGCGTTTGAAGACTATAATTTAAAGTCCCTCAGTTTTCTTTCTGTCCAGCCCTTAAAGATGCACTTAAAAGCACGTTTTTCCCCGCCCTATACAATCCCATTCTACCATCCTATATATCCATTACCCAATATAATTCATTAATTAGAGTTGCATTAATCAAAACACGTACTGATATATGCATAGTAATTAGACAAGATCGATGATGTAAGATCTTCAAATGCATTCAAAGAAAGAAAGAAAGAATGAAAACACTTTAGAATTTAGATGCACTAGACTACACTACACAGCGCAGCATGTGCATCCGTGTTTCTTATTTTAAGACATTCCGGCGTGCGACTTTTTGAACTCATCCTAAGGTCAGCTACCTTTACCGATAGAATAATTGAAAAAGTCTGTTTGTAAAGGGTGTTTTTATTTTTCTTGATTTTTGAAAGAAATTTTAAATGACGTAAAACAAAGAAATAATATCGATGTATGCTAAGAGAAATGTAAAATATTTATTAAATAAATATATAGAGGTACACCGCGCCGTACGCATGGCACGTACTTCTCAAAATCTATCGCTGTTAAAAAAGGTGTCGCAATTTTATAAGCTACAATTTCTACCTTTAGCATATCTTCAAGAAAAAAAAAAAAAACGTTTTCAAAGAATTCACAAAAAAATAATTTTCCCTCAAGTAAATGCATGACATAAAAAAATTTAAACTTTTTAACAAAAATTTCAACTTTGACAAGTCCCAACAAGAGGCAGGGTCCCTGAAAAAGAAAAAAAAATTATCTTAGCATCTTGGGTGTTTAGGCTGGGATAACAAAACATTGCAGCTTTAAAAAACTCGTAGTCTTATAATTACGGCTTCTTTTTAACGTTGCGGTAGATATTGGCATACAAAAATTGATTTAAAATGGCTGCCAGACACATTTAAGGCCTTCTGTAAGGATTTAAACAATTGCCAGACGCAGCATTGCCGCCCGAAACAAAAAAAAATATTTTCTGAAAAAAATCATTCTTTTTGGTGCCATATGAAAAAACAACGAAATTTATATTTTTTTTGCCTTTCAACTGTAATCAATTTTGCTACGGGGTGTAGTTGGTAACAAAAAAAGTCCAAGGAAATTGTTTGTTTTGTTTGTGCATTGCCAAAAAATATGAGTTCCTGTCAATTTTTCTTACGAAATTTGTACAAAATTGGCGTCATTTAAGTAAAACGATGGAAATAAAAAAAACGTGCCAGTTTAAACTTTTTCGTGCCACCGTGCCACGAGGAAATTATCGTACCGAAAAAGCAAGATCGTGCCACTTCGACAATGCTGGGCCAGACTCTTTTCACAGTCCTTGTCAAACTGTTTTTTCAACTGACAAATCACTGTCAGACGACTTTTCGAAAAGCCAAACGTATGGCATATACTTTTTAATTTTAATTTAAAATCTTAAACAAAAAAAAAGAACAACCACATCGGACATGCAACTCTTTTCTATAAAACTGAAATATCTAACTGTCAGCGAAGATTAAGTTCACAGATATTTTTTTTAAATCAAAAACTACCACCATGCTATGGCAAGAAAAAAGCAACAAAATTTAAAATTCTGGATTAGTTGATTACATACGCCTTTGTTTAAAAAAAAAAGGTTAGAGAAGTTCTTGGTGTCAGTTTTTGAAAATACCATATAATGTCAAATGTGTAAATATACTAAAAAAAAATAGATTGTTCTAAAACATAAAAAATAATAAAATTTTAGCATTAAGTATCGACTTGTAGGAGGACAATGAAAAGCTTTGTTTAAAGAAACAAAGGTTTTAGGAGTTTTTGAAAATGCCAAATGTCTGGCAGACGTGTAAATGTATTTTTGGAAAAAAAAATCAATTTCCTTCTAAACTGCTTTAGAATGTAAAAAAAAAATCCCATTTGACGATACTTAATATAGACATTCAAGAAACACCCTATTGAATTATTTCCAGAAAGAATTACCCCAGACGGTTCTAATTAATTAGACGAAAGAGTTCACAGACTTTGATTTAATATTTCCAACAAAAAAAGTTTGTATCTAACGCAAGGAATTTTAGTTTTTTTTTTTTTTGGTTCTTATACCATCCAAGCCTATCGAATCGAATTGCAGAAATGTCTCAACTAGAGCACTTTGCAGTGCCATAGGCCAACAAAAAAACAAGGCAATCCGTTCCCACCTTAACTTCTTTGTAATATAAATATCAAGGCCTGAATTGTATAGGTGCGTCCCGCTGCCATATGTCGCGCCTTTCGATTTGTATAACAGAAGCGAACGCGCACAAATAAATCCACAACTCGAGTTATACACTAAACGATTTACTACTTTAGTTGCACGGACTTATCCATGTTTATAAGTAAGTTAAGTAAGTGCAGGCCTACTTCGGGAGAAGGAACGTTTGTAATTGCGTCGTGCGTCGTGTCGTTGGCTTCGTATAGTCTTCGCGAATAGTGTTCGAAGTTGTCATCGCCAGCGTTGTGGCCACATCTATTCATAGAAATTATTGCTGTGAGAATTTTCGTGCAACATCGTTGTGGACAAAGTGCAACAGCATATGATAGTTTTTTTCCTTAGGATTCGTGTTTTTGTTTTTTATATATTCTCAAGCCGTTTGCTGAGTTCTGGGGAAAAACATCATAAGTATCTACAACTAGACGTATCTTTTTTATTTTTTTTTATTTTTTTTTTAACAAAATCATTGAATACTTTTTATCTACGTGTCATTTTTAGAATATCAAGAAAATAAGAGGGACTGAAGAGCTCTTGTGACATTTAGTGCAACTGTAATGGGTACTTCTGCATAACAAAACGACCAAGTACATAGTTTTATGTTTGCTCAATTTTCCAATTTATCTTATCTTTGGAACAAGAATTTATGAGCACCGGCTGATTGGATTTCTCAAGCAGTTTTATTATTTTTTTTTTTTCATTATTTTTTTTTTTCTTGATACCCTAACATGGAATTGATAATTTCGAAGATCTAAGATGAGTTATGTGCCATTGTAGGCGATGTTAAGAAGGTTAATAATATTCAGAGGAAATGTTTTATGGCTTTCGTTTATGATTTCTTTGTTATTGTATGATATGTATTAACTTTTGTCTATAAAATTGAAAAATATGTAAAAGATGAAATGTATTATGATGCCCACGTGCCATTGCGGGGGCAAGCTTTGTTTTTTTTTTTTTTTTTTATTATAACGGAAAAAGAAACAATCAACTTCACACCTACTCAGGAGATATGACATCGATATTTTAAGCTGGAACTAATTTTGTTCATTTAAGATGACATGAATCTTGAAAAATTGTATTTTAATGCATAGAGGTTGTTTTTGTGTAAACATATTTTTATTTAATTCTTCGTACGCCCTTGCAGCGCCGCCCCGCACCGGCTGCCGGATCAAAACACAAGTTAATAAAGAAAGAAATCTTCTTTGGTGATTGAGAGTAGTCAAAATGCTGAATAGGAAATTATTATTTGCTCCCGATCCAATTACATGAGGGAGAGCGTCCACTAAGCAGCTTTCAGTTGCCGGCAACTTTAAGTTGCTCGGCATTGCTTTCGGAACTTAGTTGCCGGCAACTCTCGGCAAATTTAAGTTGCTTTCTCTCGCTCACTAGAAAACTTCGGAGCAACTTTTGAGAATTTTCCAAGAGGGTGGAAAACCAAGTTTTATACTCACACTTAACGATTTTTAATTGACACTGATGTAAATGTAATGTCAAGGTAACATTTCAATGATTTAATTTAATTTTTTTTTCAGAATTTTGCTTACCTACTGTTTTTTAATATTCAATGCTCTTATCATTTCTTCGTTAGTTAACGACATTTCCAAAAAACCGAGAAAAAGGGTGAAGTTATGTAATTTGTTTGTACATAAAAAGTATCCTGCTGCGTTTATAACATAAACTACTACTGCTAAAAAATGTTACATTTATGTTACATTACGTTTATGTTACATTACGTTTATGTTACATTACGTTTATGTTACATTACGTTTATGTTACATTACGTTTATGTTACATTACGTTTATGTTACATTACGTTTATGTTACATTACGTTTATGTTACATTACGTTTATGTTATATTACGTTTATGTTACATTACGTTTATGTTACATTACGTTTATGTTACATTACGTTTATGTTACATTACGTTTATGTTACATTACGTTTATGTTACATTACGTTTATGTTACATTACGTTTATGTTACATTACGTTTATGTTACATTACATTTATGTTACATTACGTTTATGTTACATTACGTTTATGTTACATTACGTTTATGTTACATTATGTTTATGTTACATTATGCTTATGTTACATTATGCTTATGTTACATTACGTTTATGTTACATTCCGTTTATGTTATATTACGTTTATGTTACATTACGTTTATGTTACATTACGTTTATGTTACATTACGAATATGTAGGCATTATTTTCGAAAAAAAAAAGAAAAACTTGAACTAAAAACAAATCTATGGCAGACTGAAATAAGTTTTCACAATGTTTGAAGTCTGAGCTCAAGAACCACTAAAGAGTTGAAATTTTGTGGGGTGCCTGTGCTTTCTCAGCCTAGCAATATTGCGATTTGACCTTGGTTCTGAAGTTAGAGGGGGGTCGACAATCCCTTTAAAATGGTGAGAACTTGGATAGGAGGGTATCACTGTTTTCACGGGAGTTGCCTCTTTCGAGGAATTGACAAATCCTCCAAGAGCATAATATTTTGTCATGAAAAATTTCGGCTTCGAAACTGTGCAAACTAGTTCTTGAGATGTAGCGTCATCCACCAAATTTAATTTTATTTTAATTCGCTGGGCATTACCCTAAATGAATAGTTGGTTACACGAACTTGGAAAAAAAATGGTATAGGTCAAAGCGCCCTTTGTACATGCATACCTGGCCGGTCCTAGGTTCAAGGCTTCCATAGCTTCTCAATTAGTCGCGATCAATAATCTTTTTCTTATAAATCCAATAAATCTAATTATTCTTTAAAGATTCTATATTAAAACCTGTTTTTTGTCTTCTTTCTTTTCAGGTAAGTTCCAGTTTTTTCTTTCTTATAAATGAACGAGAACATGGAATAGTAAATACTCCTCCATGTAAGTAAAAATAAAACTATTAAAGTACTCTCCAAGAAGAAGTGTGAACAAAAATTCATCAATCCTCACAATATCATTTTTTTTGTTTATATATTTCTTTAAAACTACAGTTGTAAGAGTAAGGAGATATTTCGGAATATTTACTCAAAGTCCATTTATTATTGTAAAAAAAAAACCAAACACCAATCCAATCCGTCTTATAAAAAAAAGAAACACGCACACACAAATCATTGAATCCTCAAAGGGCGAAGGTGTGAAAAATAGGCAGTTTTGTCTAATAATTTCCCATTGTCAATATTCAAATGAATCCTATCCATCTATTTTCAAAATAATTCAACCGTGTTTTGTTGTTTTATTTATTTTCTCAAAAAAAAAAAAAAACAACATAATAGTGTCACCCACCCATAGCGCAAGAAAACACTCCAACTCAAATGAAATATGAGAATAGAAATTTGTTCAATCGTTCGGTTCGTTCCTCCTTACAATCGTTCCCCTAATGGTTCCTAGATTTTATTTTATTTTATTTTTTTTTTTTTTTTGATTTTTGAAAAGACATTAATTCCAGGTCATGATGTGGGACGCTTAACATTCTCCAGAAATTTATATTTATTAGAAGACCAAATCCCATTCGAACAACGTCATTCCACACATATGACTTTGTTTTGTGCAAACGAGAAAAGGTATAAAATTCTACATTGTGTCCGCTCGCATCTGTCCATGTGTCCAAGTAATTTATGACCACCACAATCTATATAGCTGCTAGAACATGGAACACGGAAACCTCTATTTCTATCTATGTCTGGTCTCTGTACACATTTTGTATAGCAGGTCAGATTTTAAAGCCGAAAATGAGAATCAGTGGAAAATGGAGTTTTCTTTTGATGGAAATCCTACACAAAAGCAGCCCCAGGCAGGCGATTCCCGGTGTGAGATCGCTGAAAGAACTGCCTTAATGTCTGGGATGTTGAAATCTATTTTGTATGATTGTCTTTGGTTTTTTTTGTTGCTGTTGTTGTTGTTGGTGTTCTGCTTTTTTTTAGGGAAAACATGAAAATCAAGTCTTGAAAACGAGAATATACGAGAAAAACATCCCAAATGCGTTCTTATATTTTTTGGAATAAATCCAAACACACACCAGATGATGAACATGCCTGTGTTTGCTGGGCAGGGAGTGGGGGAGACTATATACGAAATCCTTTTCTTGAAACTAGAAAGAATCAGAAGAGTATGTGGTGCAGCAGGGAATACCTGCTCTGCGGGATGCAGATCTTCTGGTTAACACGTGTGCCCATCTTTCCACACTATCAGTCTCAATTCCAGAATTAAGTTTTTGTTTTTGATTTTCTGCTCGTGTTGAGAATGTTTCTTTATCTAAATCGGTTTTCTTAGCATTTTCCTGTCTAAACTGAGGAGATATGTATATTTTTTTCGGTTGTGATCCAAAGATATCCAAATGCAGGCGGGGGACATGCAAATATTGAAACGTGTGTGTGATGTGTGTTGCATCAGCCACTTTCCTGTTGGAGTTTCGTACTCGCTGGTTGTTGTTTTTTCTTGTCTTTGTAGGATGCATGTGGGATAAATGTTTGGAGGAAGTGCAATTTCCTTTTACAAAACTTAATTTTATTTTATTATTTTTTAACTTATACGCGTTTCTTGAAGACGCATTCAAAAACTCTGCATGGTGATCTTTATGGATGACTTGACGTGATGGCCATGGCTGGATATGTGTTGAAGTGAGTTGTTGTGAGAGTACAAAGTATGTTTAGGTTCTGTCGATTTGTGGAGATGTTGTTTTGATAACCGCAATTAAGACGATCCAATTTGGAAGCAAATTATTATTTTTAGTCCTCGAAAGCACACTTCTGTTTGAATATTTTATATTTATATGCAGGTGCAGGAGGATCATGGACTGACTAAATAGAATAACAGTGAATGTGTGATTTAACGAGGCAAGAATGCTTATGATGTACTTTGTGCATATATTGGAAATTGTGTTGACCGGAAAGTAAACAGAATCGAATTGAGTTGAGTTGAGAGGTTGGTATCCTCATTAGGAAGATCTTAAGAGCTCTTAAATCATTTTGATAGCTTGGTTGATTGCAAACGAGTTCTGTTTGTAGTTTGGATTATATGTTTTTTTTTTTTTTTTTTTTTTTTTTTTTTGGCACCACATGGCACAAAAAAAAAAAGTGCATTGGAGGAATGCAGATTTGGTGTTGCCTTCTATTTCGAACATCGACAACTTCCGGCGGAGATTCGGAATGAATTTTCTATGAACTGTTTTGATCATGGTGATTGTTAGCAGGGGTATCCCCTGAGGAGCTCATTACCACCGGAGTGCATCAGAATTTTGACATCTGTTATGTTAATCTCAGTTAATGCATATATGGATGCAGATGGAAATAGAATTCGTGATAGGAAGATCTCTGAAAACAGGTCTAAAACTATTGTTTCTGACTCACTTTGGATACGTTATATAATCCAGCCGCTCAATAATTTACACGACAGACAAAAAGTGAAAGTCGAATTCAACACTAAAGAAATCATCGCCTTGCAGTTACAGGAACCAACTCTGGCCATTTTTAAATCCTTACAAAAAAGAAGAATAATCACGTGAAAAATGTCTCATAAAAATTAGGGACCTAACTTCGTCAAAATAATAAAAGGCTTAGGCCCACTTGCACAGAAGTTTTTTGACAGCATTAACTCCTGATTTATAAATAATTAGGGCTGGCAACGAGACTACTTTAAAAGCACCCTAGACGAGACCGTATTTTTGGTACCGAAATTTGCCGAGAGTCTCGCTGGTCTCGGTGGTCTCGCCGGTCTCGGTGGTTTGGTTTCGGTTTTCGCTAGAAGAAATATTTATTTATTTAATTATTTTTCAGTAGGTACTCATGCTCAATTTTTTTAATATTCACAAGTTTTTTTCGCGAAATATAAAATATCCTATGCGCGTTAAAATATCGAACCACATATTATGTAAATAGTTTTATACTCAGGTGCACTGCGAAAATCCAGAGAAAAATACGTTGGAATAGAAATCGCTCATTTTTCAGACTTTGTTTTTCCCGCCGGACAAAGGTTTTCCGATTTTATTTTTTGCTCCGGAAAAAGTTGGTTTTAGACCTTTTGGATGGCATTTAATGTGCCAATAAAGTAAAAATCGAAGATATTGAAGAGGCGAGTTTAATACTAGTTTCTCCATGTTGGTCTCCGCCCGTAAAACATTTTACTTTTGGCGGCTGCCTGTGTTGTTTCTACTATATTTTGACGTTTTGGTAATTTTTTTTTCCAAATGTCACCCAAAAGGTCTAAAAAACTTTTTCCGGAGCAAAAAAAAAATCGGACAAGTTTTGAATTTTCTGAGGCAAAATTTGAATTTTGAGAGGTTTTTTAATCCATTTAAAACGAAGACATCCTTCAATTAATTTTGACAGTTGACAGCTTGACAAAACCAGTTGGTTTATTTAAAAAAATCGAGCGTTGTATGTACTCTTTTTTCAAATAATTTATTTGTTTTAGTTATGAAATAAATTAATTTACACCATTCTTCAAAATGTTATTTCAACTTACCTCAAAATAGAGCATTCATCTCAAGTGAAAAAAAACTTGCGTTGAATATCAACTCAACTCGATTTTTGGATGCTGCATATAAAAGTAGTATTAAACTCTTAAATGCACTTGATAAAGATATTGGTATATTTAGAACATTTACGTGCATCCCAGTCGTATAGTTTTTTATTTTAGAAACCATTGTTAACTATTGCATGCATTTGGCCCTGTTTAATGGGAAGCATGAGTACTGACTGGCAAGTTTCATCGTATATTTACATTAAAAACTTTGATTCGCCTCAAATACATTGAAAGAAAAAACAGCAATTTTACGATTTCACTGTTTGAAACAACAACAAAAGAAAAAATACCCTTGGTAGATTGCCCTTGTGGCACCTACCGAACATGGATTACATGTCTTATGTGCTATAACGTGAATTAACGATATGGGAAATACGCGTAGGGATGCCCTATTTCAAACCCTTTCAATGACGTCAGTGGCACTTATGTATCCGAAGAAATTGAGCTCAAATTAATTTGAGTACTCCTAATTTTGCTGCAATTTACCCCAAACGCTATGACTCATCACATGAAACTATGAGGCGATAGTTATAAAACAATTCCTCTTTATAATCTTTGCGCAATCTTTATCTATCGATTGGTATATTTAGGATGTCTGTAGTGCAAACAGTCACTTAGCAGTAGGGCGCGAGCGGTACATGTTTTCGTGACGGTCCTCATTTCGCTACATCACACCCAGCCGTCCGAGAAAGACATGTAATCCATGTCAAAAACAGACTCACGAGGCTGTTTTATACATTTTCTTCGTGCTTCACACAAGACTCCACACTCTATCTTTTCAATCTAAACAGGCGTCTTATCTTACATCTTTTTACCACCAAAAAAACACGAAAGAAATCAAGGCTAAGGATGAGACCGAGACCTAGACGAGACTGGCACATTAAAATTTTCACGAGAAATAGACGAGACCGAGATCGAGACTAGACTTGGTTAGGCTAAACCAAGACCGAGACGAGACTGAAAATTTTCGATTTTGACGAGACCGAGACGAGACTAACAAAAGTCTCGCCTGGTCTAAAAATTTTCCTTGGTGAACAATAAAAAAAAAAATAAAAAATTAGCCCATTTTTTCTCAAAATTTATTGCTCTTACAAAAAAGGGCTACAAGCTAAAAATATTTGCTTTGACATTGCGCAAAAAAAAGATAGTTTCCGAAATATTAAAAAAAAATTCGTGGTTTTGCCTTTTTTTCTAATTTTCCTTCACTTCTCCAAGTAAGCAGTTCATCACTTTTTACGAATACACCCACTGTACCATTTCTAACCGCAAAGACTCTAAATAAATTTGCTTTGCCTCAAGAGATTAGCTTTCTTGGTTCATATTACCCTTTGGACCACTCCCTATATTTCAATTTTAATTAGCTTTTGCTTTTAAATAAACATTTGATTGATATTTCTTCAGAAAGTTTATAATCCAGTCGAAAGCTTTCATTAACCTTCACTTCCATTAAATTTTTCCTCTTCTATAAATAATCCTCTTTTCAAAAATTCGCCATTAATGACAAGACTCGCAATATTTGCCATAAATCTTTTTCGATCATTTATTATTTACCAGCAGTAAATACTCGACGACCATTTATTATAAATTTTCATTTTTTATTAATAACCCCTCGAACTATTATAAACTATTATACGACTCAGTAACAACAACATGAAAAAAAAAAAGAAATAACTGTTTGAATTAAAACCAATTTATCATGGTTCAATCTGAACAAAGTATCTCTGACTTGTGCAGTGTATATCTATCTATCTCTATACGTAGGTAGGTATTCCATAAGAAGTGAGCTCTTTCAAAGCATAACGAAATAAAATTCATCGGTTTTAAGATTGCAGCTATATAAACGCAATACACACCGAACAAGTAATAAAATCAGCATCAGTATGATAAAAAAGGTAAAACATTCAACATTTAATAATAATCATCATCATCGTTATTACGAAGGTATTTCAAAGTCTGTTTGTAGCTATGACCACCATGAGGAACATAAGCATCACCTCACCACTTAAATCTGCAGAGAAAGAGACAGCGAGAGAGTGAAAGACTCCAAGGCACCAAGCTTAAGGAACTATATAGATGCAAGCAAGAGATCCTCCAAAGTAATAAATCATTTCGGTGCGACTGTAGCTATCAATTAACACCTTCAGAAAATTATAACATGTTTTGTAGTCTTTAAAGCGAGAAATACTTGAAAATTAAAAAAAAAAATATTAAACTTTTTTATTTTGTTGTTGTTGTTGTTGTTAAAGGTGTGGAGGTTGATGCATTGTGTTTGTCAGTTGTAAAAGGTTTCATATTTCACACCTTTTTGTGTTTGAACATATAATTGTGAAGAGTTTACTAAGTTTTGTTATAACTCGACATTGTAATTTTTGTTTAATTGTTGAAGAATGCAATTTATCATGCCACTGCAATGGTAAGCTGCAGGGATGCCAAGTGTCTTAGAAGACACACAATAAAACTTCAAATATTTGTATAGTCGCTTAGATGATAGATGTTCGAAGTCATGTCTTGTAGATTTTGATATTAAATCAGTTAAAAATTTTGGAGTTTTAATTTAAAGATTTGTTATGCCCGTAATATTCACGCCGTTTAAAATGGGTTTAGATTCAGAAGTCGGTTTAAAATTTTTAAACCGACTAATCGGTAATATTCACTCACTTAAACCGACGTTAACCAAAATTTTAAACCGAATGATCGGTTTAACTACGATAAACCGACTCCAACTTAAACGAGGCATTTTCGTGTCGTTTAGGTACGGTTTAAATGGTTTTAGCTAATATTCAACATTTTATTGGTTTATTCAGTCAGTGCAAAATATTCAATCGTGTTATTTTCGGCGATGATGGCTATTCAAACACATCATATTTGTGCACGTTATTCACACATCGGGGTAGAGTTGACCAATTAACCAGAAAGGGCTTATATACCAAGAGCTGGTAAACGATTTGATCAAAGTGTTTTATATCGCTCCAAAATTTGTGAGCATGATATTTGTATACCGCAGTGCAAACTACATGCCATAGACCTTTTAGCGATATCGCGGCCCTAAGACCAACGTAATGCACTTTCAAAATTCAAAAAAATGAGTGAAGTTTAAGTGTAGTGTAATGTTCACGGTATCGCTGCCAGAACAATGTAATTCAGTTTGGACAGATATAAAATTTGGAGTGGTTAAAAAAACTTGTATTGCATTTTATATGTGCATTGTGGAGGTGTTTGGGCTGCGGTATTGCTGTTAGGTTGATGAAATTTAGTTGCCATCTTGCTTAATATAATATGATAGATATTAGAACCGAATTAATGACCGACGCGGAACTGCAACAAGATCATCAAGAAGAATTCAACTCGCAACAAATCGTTCATGGAATATTTGGAAGACGCAATGCGGTGGACCTTATCGTTGACATTTTTTCGCAACGTAAAACACGATAAAGAGGAATGAAAGACATTTCTAATGCTTATTTGTGTTTGACACGAATTAATTAATTTATTTTATTTAAATATAAAATGACAATTCAAAAAATAAATGTCAAGAAAAGCCTTTTTTAGTTTTTTCATACTTGCGATGCTATGCGACGGTCGGTTTAAATCACAAATTTAAACCGACGTAAACCGAATGGAAGTTTTTGCTTAAACGGAGTGAATGTTACCGATTTAAACGAGATTTTGTCGTTTAAATTCTATCGGTTTAGTTCGGTTAAATGTAGTCGGTTTAAGGGCTTTTAAACCAAGTTTTAAACGGCGTGAATATTACGGCGGTTAGAAAATGAACACTTAACAAAAACTTCGAAAGTATGTTGCTGTTTATATTAACTTGTTGACGTAAAGGTTATGGAGTCGGACTATCACAGCGGATGTCTAGTTTTGAATGCTGAAAGGCTTTTTTCAGGGGTACTGTCTCTTACGAAACAGTGATAATTCCTCCAAATGGATACCACTTCACATATTCATCATGAAATCTATGTAAGATGAACTGATTACTGTTCAGATTGTCTACTGACAAGGCCCTCACTAGATAACTTATGAGTCACCGCAACTCCAATTTTTGTGGACTAAATGCCCTTAAAAGCTAATTTGAATCAATTCCTATAAAATTTAACGAGTGTTACACCTAGTGTCATGCTAACTTTATACATAGTTAGCATGACACATTTTAAATTTTGGTCAGAAATAATTTTTAAATATGCCATATTTTAATTATAAGCTTTTTATTAAATCATTTAATTTACAAAAAAAAAGTAAAAGTATTAAATTCAGAAAATTCTTGAAAACTTAAAAAATGTAATGTGTTTTGAAAAATTTTTAAGTTTGATGAGCATAAGCCTCCCCCTCCCCCTTCGACTTCCATCTTTTTCTATCATCAGCTTCTCTCCAGTAATTCGAGCAAAAGGTCCATCTTTCATCTCTTGTACGAACTATGCCATATAGTTCAAATTAATTGCAGTAGATATTACGTGTAAAGAGAAAAATTGCCGCGACAGTGGTTATCCCAAAAATGGTTTTCATACAAAATCATCATCGGGCAATTTTTAGTTTTTACGGCATGTCTTTATGGCATATTTAAAAGTTATTTCTGACCAAAATTTTAAATGTGTCATGCTAACTTTGTGCGAAGTTAGCATGACACCAATGTTTGGGAGATCCAGTGATGCGACAGTTTCTTTTTTCACGGCATATTTACCGCATTTATACGGCAATTTCTAAATTGGTCAAAAGCTACTTTTTTTTGAAAGTTGTCATGCTAACTTTATACGGCTTATTTTTTGGTTTCCGCTAGACCTCTTTTGTTCTTTGTACCTAATCAAGCTTTTTTTCATGGGATCCGAAATCAGTCCCCTTCTAGCAGATAAATCGCTCTTAGTTTGATTAATAAAAGAAACATCATAAAATTATGTACATGCTAAGTTCAAAAGTCAAACTGAACCGTATAGCAATGTAAAATCTAGCTTTGGTTCGTGTGCCCTACAACTGAATTCGTGCAAGCCGAATGAAACTAATTCGTGTTGGGGGTTCGTTCGGTAATCTGCGGTACCTGTCAGGATTTTATTTTCGCCATTCTCGTCGATTCAGTTATCGGAAATAAACAGAATACGGGTCCTACTGAATGGAACCGATTTTATCGATTTCTTTCAAAGTTGAAATGCCAAAAGAGCGCGCTTGTAAACATTATTCCTTAGACCATGTCCGATCAAAATGTCGACTTTCAAAATTTCGAATGTTGTAATCTCGCTCCTTGAAATGTCCATTGCTGTTGAAATTTTGAAAATCGAATTTTTGGAAATCGATGTTTTAAAAAAAATCGACAAACGTTTTTTTGTTGTAACAGTCGATTATTTTTTGTGTCGAGATTATGAAAATCGATATTTATGAAATCGACACACATATCTCGAGATATTGTTTAAGCGTATTCTTCAAAATTGCGGCTGGAGCAGAATATTTAGAGGTGTTTTTTTTTTTTTTTTTTTAAAGAATATTTAGGGCCAGTTGTACGAATATTTGAATTGTGGTTCAAAAATTAATTTTAATTTACCGATTTTGGCAGATTAACTGAGGTCCAGCGATGGTTCAGGCATGTAATTAGCTATTTTCACATACTTGAACCTCGAACAATCGCTTAACCTCAGTTAATCTGCTATTTAAAATTGCTGAAGCACGGGTTAATAATTGAACCACTATTGTACAACTGGCATTAAGAGACTTAGGCCTAGTTTTTCAGTGCGAGTTTAAAGTTAAACCCGAGTTAACTCAGGATTTACTTTAAGATAGTCTTTTAGGTCGATTCTAATATTTTTTTTTTTTTGAAAAAAACATTAATTGATATATTTTTGAATAAATTTATGTCCGGAGTCAACTAAATCTGGTTTAACTTGCCATTAAAGAACTGGGTCTTAGAGCAAGATTGTTCCTTCCCAGTTTTGAGTTAAATTAAAAAATTTTTTTTTTTTTAACGCTTGAAAACCACTAACCAGGCGTTTTAGATTTTTTTCAGCGTTTTGGTAATTTCTTATTCAATTTCAGCTTGCAAATAAATTTTTTTCGAAAAAAACTTTGCTACACCCAACCTCGCACATACCCCAAATCCTATAGTGGGCCAAGCAGGGGGGTTGCAGGGGAGCAACATGCCCCCCTTACATGCCGAGCTTTTTATACGGGATGTCGCTTTGTATTAAAAAAAGGAGTGAAACGGCGGGATTTCGTTACTGCGGGATTTTGTTACACGGGATTTTGTTTTGCGGGATTTTGTTTTGCGGGATTTTGTTTGGCGGGATTTCGTTACGCGGGATTTTGTTTGGCGGGATTTCGTAGCCAACCCTTTACTTTAATCTCGTTCCTAATGAAAAACTGGGTCTTATAACAAAATACTTTTATTCTTTGTCGGTAAAAAAAGAACGTTCATTTGCTTGTACAAATCCTTACCAAAAAAAAAACAGAACATGAAAAACTTTTTTTCTTTTCTTGAGAACTCGAGTGGAAAAACAAAAGACAAAACTTGTAGAAGTTTTTTCAAGATAAGATAAAAGCGGAATTGCTAAACATATTTTAGAATAATCAAATCATTCTTTGATCATTGAGAATTTTCATCTTAAAAAAAAAAACGAGCAAAATGTCATGCGCTTAAACATTCTTGAGTCACATTTTTTATATTTTTATATAGACAATGTTGTGAACAGCGATAATGGTCCATTTGTCTCATCCCTTTTTTCTTTACTTAATAAATAATTATTTTAAATAATTTTAAATGTTATAAATGTATGCATTGCATATTTGTTAATCTCTGTCTTTTGCTTATTTTCTTACATTGTCTGTCAGTTGACAGTAAAACTGATGATGATTCTCATCGGCATCAAAACATTTTTTTTTTATTTAAATAAATAAAATATTATATAACTTAAAGGTGTTTTGTCTTCCATTTAATTTAATTGTTTTTAATAACACCTATTGCTGTCATAAAATTTGCCTTAAACTGGGTTAATCGATGTTATAAAGATCGATTAGTTGGTAATAAAAATTTTTATTGAATAAAATCACTTGTATTCAGGAAATCAATTATAAATTATACTCTTACACTACAAAAAAAAATAAAATAAACTCAATTAAGCTCTAAAACTATAGTATATTGTCGCACATTAAAACTGTTATTCACGCTCTAGTTAAACTCTTCAATGGGTGCATTGGTTATTTACAACTGCATGTGTGCCGTGTTTTAGTGCAAAAAAATAACTTAGATTGACTTTTTACGATACGAAAATTCATTCACATCGAGTGGCGAACTACGCAGTTTTGCCTCGAAGCAAAAACAATGCGTTCTAATATTTTTCTAACGATTAAGGAAAAGTTAGGTTTTTAGAAAAAAAAAAAAAAAATGAATTCGAGATCATTCATATCAATCTATGAAGCTATACAGGGTACTCGCAATTCATGCGTGATTTTTTGGGAAATGATTCCTGGGATCATTCTAAGAAAAGAATTGTATAGGCAAACAAACATACCTTCCTCGTCGTTTTGTCTGAGGTCATTAACCCGTGCCTCTAAAGCAATACATTTCCCATACAAATTTTGTATAGAGATTTTGCACTTTTTACTTTCCATTTTTTTTTCTCTCAAACTAATATAGCTTTTCTAATTTGTTTTTCAACTATTTCTTTAAAAAAAAAAACACATCCAAAAATTTACGGAAAAAGAAAAATTTATAATTTATTTCCAATTTTAAAAAAAAAGTTCATATTTTTGTACTTTTCACCTTTTTCACTTTTTATTTTTTTTTTCTCTGAAACTAAACACGCTATTCTAATTTTGTTTTTTGATTTTTTTTATAAAATATAGTTCTTAATAAAAAAAAATAAAAAATTATAGAAAAAACTAAAACTTATAATTTATTTAAATTTTTTAAATTATTAAATATTTCAATTTCTTGCCCGTTTTTTAAGTTTAATATTTTTTTTCTTTAACTATAGTTCTTTTTAAAAAACACATTCAAAAATCTATGTAAAAATTCGATTTTTTAAAAAAAAAATCATATTTTTACTTTTTACCTTTTTGACTCTTAACAATTTTTAATCTTTTTTTTTGTAGTGTTGCTATGTCATCTAAATTCATATTTTATAGATAAAAAAAAACTTATTTGTTAATGACCTCGGACAAAATTTTTTTTGGTCAATAAATTTTTCGTAGCGCATAAACTTTTGATTTATAAGGTGGGCCAGATCCAAAAAAAATAGTTTGGGAAATAACGGACACCCTAATGTATATTAAAAAACCTTATTAAATAAAAAAATCATTAACCCGTTTTCAAGGTCATAAGAACCTTTGATTTTTTAGGATTTTAAAAAAGAAAAAATAAACTATTTTTACGATTTGGGGTAATTTTTCATATATCATTTTTTAGTTTGTGATGAAATTTAATTAAATTTTTTGGAAAATCTGTAAAAAAAAAAAAAAAACTTAATCGTGCAGGAAAATCGGGCAAATTTTTTGTACGATTAATCAGATTTTTCTACTTTTTTTAACTTTAATTGTTCACCGGATAAAAGGTCTGGACCGGCGGCGGCGGGGACGCATAAACAGTAGTTTAATAAGCAAAACTGTTATAAATTGGTATGCGTAAAATCTCATCCCAATTTATTCGATGTTGTTAGCTTTTCATATATATTTTTGAGGCTATTCTTCATTTTTTGTTTAAGACCAAGGGACCATGGACATTTTGGGCCCATTTTTCAACATTGCTCGAAACTAATGAAACTTATGTCATATGAAATATATGTAAATATATATAAAATATATTTGATATCGAGCGCAAAAATGGTGTTTTAGCGCATTTTATGAAAAATAATTTAAATTGGAAAAAAATTATAAAAAAAATGGCAACACTAACTAAAAAGTGTTTTACCTTTTTTGAAAGCCAGAAGTCTGTTCTGTCATTCCTTGCCGGCAACAGAGAGCAACAAAAGTTGCTTGCCATCGCCCACTAGGCAATTTCCGAGCAACTTTGTGGGACTAGACTTTGACTTTTGTCGCCATATTTTTTTTGTTGTGATGGCTGCTTTCCGGTTGTCTAGCTATGTATAATCGTAAGTTCGAAATGCGAAATAAATTAATATTTATAATTATAAAATATTATTTTATTTATTATTATAATGTGTAGGTACTCAAATTGTTGAAAAAAAGGAAAGCACATTCCATTTCCAGAAATTGGCCAAAATGCCAGAGGGTAGAAAGTAAATGCACGCCATTTTGGCATCCACAATGTTAAGCGGAAACGCCATTTTGACATCATATTTTTGACAACAAAAAGTTGCCCTGTGAGCGAGGGTAAGCAACAAAAAGTTGCCGGGAAAAAAGTTCCGCGAGCAACTCCGAGCAACAAAAGTTGCCTAGTGGGCGCTCTCCCATATAAGCTAATGTAATTGGATTGGGAGCAACAAAAAGTTGCTGGGGCTAGCAACAAAAAGTTGCCTAGTGGGCGATGGGTCAAAATGTTGAAAAACAAAAAAAACTGAATATTGTTTTTTTTTTCACAATTTCAGATACAATGTTCTAAGCGGTTGTCAATACAAAAGTAGTATTTAATATTGTAAAAAAAAATAAATATTCAATTTTTGTTTTTCAACATTTTTGAGTTAGAAGTAATTTCATTTTAAAAAACTTTTCTTTTTAAAATGCGCCAAGATAACATTTTTGCGCTCGATTTCAACTAAGCCGCCATAGAATAAAATAAAGTACTCTCAATAAGCTTTAGTTTAACATAATTTTCATCACTGTTGAGCAATGTAAAAAGTAGTCGGCCCAAAGTCCATACAAAAGTGCCCATGGTCCATTTATGTATGTATAGCCTTAATTTACTCTTATTTTTGATGATTTATCTAGAAACTCATTTGCCGTTGTTTAGTCGATTTGAGGAAGTTAGGTTGTGTGTGTGTAGTCATGTTGTTTGACATACCAACATTTTCGATTATTTTTAAATAAAAAAAAAATGAAAAATTTTTGTGAACAACTATTTACGATCTAGACTTTCAGATTTTTTTTTTTTCAATTTTTCTGGAAAATTGTCAGATTTAAAATTGTACACAAAAAAGATTATAAAACTTTTTTCTTCATAAGGTCAATGTACGCAAACTCGTCTTTACCTTACACCGCGATTGTGTGGAAGAAATTAAATTAACACAAACAACTGATATTGCAACCAACTTTTATGCAAGTTATTTACTTATTCCTTAAATTGGAAATTTTTTTTGCAATTCTATAACTTCACGAAAAATGATGAACTATACATTTTTGTATGCTCTCTCGCTTTACCACAGAATCCAATTTCACACCTAAAAATCATCATTCAAAATACTTCGGATCATGTTTCTTTCAAACGAGCCCAAAATATTTAATTTCAAAATAAGCATGTCACCTAGTAGAACTCATAAAAAAAAATAACTCCAGCTTATTAAGGCTTTTTGTTAAATTTAAGTAATTTTGATTCATTTGAGCAAACTTGTTTTATTGCTTCAACTCATTAGAACATAAACATGCAACTCATTCGAGCACATTATATTTTGTGTAAGTGATTGGGTGAGTAAAGCTATAAAGCTAAATGGTGACAGTAGCAATTGCAACTTGCAAGTCCCAAAGGTCAGCCATCACCTTTTGAATGAGTGATTGTTTTTGCTTCAATTTATTTTGCTAAAAAATTCCCATATTTGTCGTCCAAAGATGATGTGTGTGTTTTTTTTTTTTTTTTTGTATTAGGGTACGTAGCCTTTCATTGTGTACTTAAATGGGAAGTTTATGGTTACCTAGTTTAAAAGTTGGCCTTGAAAAGTTAGAATGAATCAGAAAAAAAAAATAAATGAGACTATGCGAACGCGCGTTTGAAACTGTGTGATTTTTGTTTAACTTCCATAAATGATGCTAAGTTAAGAAACCAATTACTTCAGACAACAACAATCTGTATCCCGCTGTTTTATTTCATTGCAACTTCTTCATACTTTCATCTTGGTAACATGTGTGTTCTTTTTTACACGCTCGAACAATAATGTTGAAGCATCCATTAACAGCTGCGGAAAATTCACACAGAATTATTTCTGCAACTCTAACACATCATTCAAAAAAGGTCCTTTGATGTAGGTTTGTATTGTAGGGATTCATTGTGACAATTTGAAGAAGTTGAAACGATGTTTTTTTTGTAAAAGCAGTGAAATGGAAAGGAACAATTTAAAAACCATAAATCGCCTTTACAATGGAAAACTTATTTGATACGTTTTTTTGTTAAAGCGTGTAAAATGTTTTACTTGTCATATTGTAAAGAAATTTACACTTTAAATCAAATAAGAATACAATGGAGAGAAAAAAAAAATTTAATGAAATTTTAGAAAATCTCTGACGGGGATACATCAAATAACAAGAAACCTCAACGCAACGCAGTATTTGTCCAAAAATATCTGTTTTTTATTAAATTGATTTTTTGCGACGCAAAATAATTGATTAAGTGAATTCAAATACAACGTATCTAATATTGTGTCGCCATTGTCATCTCCATTCCAAAATGTGAATATTTGGACAAAACCTTAAATGTAGTTTTATTGCAATCAGTTTTAATTGGAAACAGGTCATTATTCTTTATGACCGAAATTCTGTATAAAGAGTGAAGCGGAACAGAATTTAAAATTTTATGAATTTTGTAAAACAAAATCTTAAAACGCAAAATTTAGGAAACCAGATTTTGACACATGTCCAGTAAGAATAGAAGAAAAAATGCCAAAGAAAGGAAGTAATTAGTTAGAGGTTGAAATTTTGCATGGACGTTGGTAATGGGACTCTTTAAAAACTGAGAGAGTTCCTCATCGATCCGATGACTGCTAGGTCAGTTATAAGGGGTCCAAGGGTCTAAAAATGAGTTTTTCGCTAATATCTCAAAAACGGTTCGTGCTAGTAAAAAATGTTGTTCCCAAATCTTATAGCTGAACCGATTTCCTATAATTTTTTTTTTTTTGTTTTTGTTTTTTTTCGAAGCATTAACCGTTAAAAAGTTACAGAAAACGAAAAGTTAAAAAATCTCTCAAAAGGGGCCAAATTTCATGAAAGTGAAAGTTTTTTTTGCAAATATCTCAAAAACAGTTTGTGTTGGAGAAAAATTTCAGAACTCAATTTTGTAGCCAATGTAATTTCCAACAAAAGTAACTCTTCACTTTTTTCGTAACATTAACTGTTAAAAAGTTACAACAAATAGAAAAGTCAAAAAATCTCTAAAAAAGGGGAAAAAAGTCATGAATATGGGAGTTTTTGGCAAATAACTCAAAAACCGTTTGTGCTAGAGAAAAATGTTATTCCTTAATCTTGTAGCTGATGTAGCTTTCAACAAAATGGGTTTTTCCTTTTGTTCGTAGCATTTACCGTTAAAAGGTTATAGCATTTCAAACATGGTGCTTTTTTTTATGTGGTATCCCCAGTAGACCTATTTTTGTTTAAAATTACATGAGCTACAAGATTGGGCACTATAACATTTTTCTCTAACGCAAACTGTTTTTGTGATATTCGCCAAAAACTCACATTTTTATGACTTTTTGCCCCCTTTTTTTTTTTTAGAGATTTTTTGACTTTTCCATTTGTTGTAACTTCTTAACGGTAATTGCTACGAAAAAAGTGAAAAGCAATTTTTGTTGAAAATTATATGTGCTATAAGATTAGAGAATGAATTTTTTCTCTAACACAAACTGTTTTTGAGATATTTGCAAAAAAAAAACTCCCATTTTGGTGACATTTGGCCCCTTTTGAGAGATTTCTTAACATTTCATTTTCTGTAACTTTTTAACCGTTAATGCTACGAAAATACTATTTTTATAGGAAATCGCCTCAGGTACAAGATTGAAGAACAACATTTTTCTCTAGCACAAACCGTTTTTGAGATATTTGCAAAAAAAACTAATTTTTAGACCCTTGGACCCCTTATAACTGACCTAACAGTCATCGGATCGATGAGGAACTCTCTCAGTTTTTAAAGAGTCCCATTACCAACGTCCATGCCAAATTTCAGCCACTAACTAATTTTTTCCTAGTAAAAGGAACCTCAGCCCATGTGAAGCCATACGAAGTTTCATCAAAATCATACAAAGCTGTTTTAAAGAAAATTACAAAAGAAAAAAAAAAGAAAAAAACGGTTTATGAGAGATATGGATTTACTAAAAATACCAGCACTAAATTAACATTTTGGAAGTCACACCAAAGTCAAGATAGTAGCGCGAGATTTTGGAAGAAAGTATAATATACTATAAATTTTTTTCTGCTTCACAAAAATTTAAATGCCATAAAAACGGTGGATTTCGAGAAATTTAAAAATTTATTTCGCCTCCAGGGAATAACCTAAAAATCATTTGTTCCAAGTTTGAAGAAAATCGTTGCAATGGTTTAGGCTCTGTAGGTCGAGGTACAGATAAGCATTCAGACATACAGCTAAAATAACGTGCAGATATTCGTGTTCTCTATCATCACAATCTCATGTTTGATTGAAATCTCCAAAAATCCAAAACTTGGTATTGATTACCTAGTGAAGTGCTTTTGTATAAAAAATTTAATTTAAATCGGCTAAACACATAATGAGATCGTCCAAAATAAAGAAAATGATTCCATGAGAGATACCGTTAATAATGGCTAACTGTAAATTTTGTTTTTGGCAGGTCGTAGACCATACTAATATTAGTATTCACAACAATTTTAATCAAAATCGTTGGAGTCGTTTTCGAGATTTTCTGTAACGATTTTTTAACACATTTATGGAAGGTACCGTTAGTTTTGACTATAAGAAAAAGTTTTGTATAAAATATTTTAGATAATGTTAAAAAACCGCTTGGTGCCATGTTTCATAAAAATCAACCAAATGGTTTTCGAAATATTTGTTCCACGAGTTTGTTTTGAAAACTACTCACGCTCGTGGGCAGAGAGCTTAAAATGAGCACTCGTGAGCGATCATTTCCGTACCCTAGGCACCTCCCATGTAATCAACTGAATCTTATAAATTTATGTATGGGACAATTTTGAAAAGTTAAAGTAAATATTGTAGTCGTGGCGTGATGGTTAATGCGATGGACTGTCATGCCGGAGGTCTAAGGTTCGATCCCCAGCCTCGCCACCTATTTATTTAAAAGAAAAAACGGCTACAGCCTCTTGCGAGGAATTGACAAATCCTCCAAGAGTATCTACTGTCACAGAAAAGTGCCGCTCGTTAGCCGTTCGGATTCGGCAATAAACTGTAGGTCCCCTCCATTCCTGTAGACACGCACACAGGAATGGTTGAGAGTTGTAAGTCACTAGGCCCTAGTTCTTCATGAGCTGTTGTGCCATCAAATTTATTTATTTTTATTTTTTGAAGTAAATATTGTGTAGGTACCAACAGTGTAGGTGAAAACAACTTGATCGAT
The DNA here is from genome assembly GCA_947049315.1 of Epistrophella euchroma. Lineage (NCBI taxonomy): Eukaryota > Metazoa > Arthropoda > Insecta > Diptera > Syrphidae > Epistrophella > Epistrophella euchroma. The sequence goes on from OX346245.1 coordinate 23,011,454, forward strand.
TTTTATTAAACTTTGATGAGTGCAATATAACCCGTGGTGCCAAATCATCCGAGTAGGTTTTGACATCACAATAATTTGTACCAAGCTGGACTTTCTATTTTATTATTTCTCAAAGTTTATAGCATGCAATTTGTCGTATTACACTTCATAGTGGCCTTTATTTTACACATTCGATTTATTTTACAGAACATTCAGCGTGCAATACTGAAGACTTTGTTTGTCTTAGGTCCCATCGACTCTCTGTAATCCCTAGAACAATAGTGGGTTGAAAAGTTTCCAAACGTAACGTTCTTCATGTAGTAGCCCGTGGCGTACTGGTTAGTGCGTTGAACTGTCATGCCAGAGATCTGGGTTCAATACCAGCCGCTTTCACCTTAAGTTTTTTTTCAGGGCTACTACCTCTTGCGAGGAAGTGACAAATCCTCCAAGAGTATCTCCTGTCATAGAAAAGTGCCGCTCGTTAGCCGTTCGGATTTGGCAATAAACTGTAGGTCACCTCCATTCCTGCAGACATGCACACATGAATGGTTGAGAGTTGTAAGTCACAAGGCCCTGGTTCTTCATGATCCGTTATGCCACCAAATTTATTTATTTTATAATGTTCTTCATGGTTTGACCTCACTGATTTTCTAATCAAAAAATTTAACCTACATGCTAGCTTCACACAGACAAAGGACAAATTCGTGCGTACCCCCAAAAAACTCTCCGCGTACCCCCAGGGGTACGCGTACCACACTTTGGGAAACACTGTTCTACGAGACTAACTTTATAAAGTTGAACCCGTGAAATTGAAAATTCGAAATTTAAAGCAAAACAATTTGTTTTTAAACTTTTTTTTTGAGAATTAAAAAAAACTAAAAAGAACTAAATAGTGGCGAAGCGTTCGTGATGGTAATACACCAGTAAATATAAGGTCTGGTCTGTTTTAAAAGTATGTGATATAGCATCTAGTTTGGTTAAACTGTCCTAAAGTTATACCCTATTGCTATTGTTTTTGGCATTCGTTTATAATGGCAAAGGAAAAGTACCTACATTCTAGTGTTTGCTTGAGTTTTTTCGAGCATCAGTCTTGATAATGAACCCTAGATTATACATTTTTAAGATGTTGATTTTAATTTTCTCGTACTTTTTTGTTGTGAAAATAAAGCTTTTATACTAAATATAACGCAAATTTAGAAAAATATAAAAACAATATTTTAATATATTTGTACTCTGGTAAATTCATATACCTATGTATGTACCTATACTAATATATGTACATGTCAAATCGATTTGATTTACGATAATATTTCCTCCACAAATGTATTTCCTGTTAACCATATACAAAAAAAAAAAAAAAAAACAACTTCATGTAATAAATATGGTCTTTGAGATATTTAAATGTATACCGGATAAATTAATCATAAAACTTTTTGGCATGATCTAAAGTTATAGACAAGCCTCTCCGTATTATAATAATACATAATCGTATTCAGTGACATTTAGAAAATTATATTAAGTTTTCCAATATACAATACATTTCCATCAACCCTCAGAGAATGAGAGATGCTGTGTTATATCGACAAATAAAAAAGTACAAATATAATGTAATAGGGCCATAGTATTATCCGGTATGATATTATCCGGCCTACACAATGTGAAGTTAAGACATTCTTTTTTTTCATGGTTACCACTTTGGAAAATTTTTTCTTTACAAAAAAAGAAATGGAGAGAGTTACTGATTAGACGTGTTTTTTTTTTTTTCTTGGCGGTAATTTTATTTAAGTTAGTTCAATTTTTAGTTACCCAAATTGACTTCTTTCATGAGTTCAAAACAAAGTGACTCACTATATATCAGTATAAAAGTGATAAAAGCCTTAAATAAATTGCATTAAACATTTTGAAATTTTAAAGAAATTAAACATTTTATTAAAAAAATTCTTTGTTTGTGGCTTCGAACAAAAATACTCGTTCAAACATTTTTGTTTTTTTTTTTTTTTCAACTCGAACCCTCTTAAATGTCCGGCCCAAATAATCAATGAAACAACTCTTTTGTCTAAGGTGTTTGAGAGGGTTATGCAAAAACAGTTAAATGTCCACCTTGCAGCTCAGAACATCTTCTCCACCAAGCAGTCCGGTTTCCGAAAAAAACATAGTTGTTCCACCGCCATATTGATCATTGTTGAAGATATCAGGCTTGCCTTTGATGATGACCATGTTACGTTCCTTGTCCTTCTCGACTTCTCTAAAGCGTTTGACACAGTAGACCATGGTAACCTATGCCATAAGTTCTCCTCATATTATGGTTTCTTAGCCTCAGCAGTCCAATTTTTATCATCAAAGTCAGTCGGCAATAAAATTTCAAGTTTTCTTCCAACTTTGAGAGGGGTTCTTCAAGGCTCAATTTTAGGGCCTCTACTTTTTTCGCTGTATATAAACTAACTCCCCAATAAGATAACAAGATCCACAATCCAAATGTATATGCCGAGGATGTTCAACTTTACAAAAGCTGTCCTCTCTGCCTTATTGAAAACTATGTTTACACAATTAACGAAGACCTAGAAGAAATCTCGCGTTAGTAGGCTAATAATGGTTTATTTTTAAATCCTTTAAAATCGAAACGCACAACAATGATGCTATCGGTAACGTTTATTGTGTGCTCCGAATAATATGTTGAATTAAAAGTCCACAGGGGTTCCAATCCCTGTGGACGGTTTTAGGCGGCAGTCTACGAGAGAGTGGGGGATGAATGTTCCCACTAAGGCACTTCTCCTTTTTTGTTCAGACGGCAGCGGAGGAATTCCCCAGATGGATTCAAGGGTGGCGTTTACAGTTGCAGTCATGTTGAAAAACTAAGTGAACACCTTATATGGGCTACTACGACATATTCGTAGCTCAGGCATATAAGGAGCGGTGTACGGCTCCCCACCCTTGGAGTTATATTAAGGGTCTGGTCCTCCAGGTCGGGGATTGTGCCTCGGGGTAACTTCCTTACCACGGAAAATAACAACGGTTCCGAAACAACTACAAGCCTAGGGTATGGATGATTTTAATGTTGACGACCCCTGCAAACGAAACAAGGAAATGTCCGGACCCTAAACAGGCCAAGTGCAGCCAAACAAATAGTGGAGAACCTGGATAGGCTAAAGGCTGATGTAACAGCCATCCAGGAGACGGAGAGGGCATACGAAGGATGAAATCGAGTGACATCTACTTCGGCGAGTGCTGCAATGAGCAGGGTTAGCGGCTCTTTGGTTGTGGTTTTATGGTAAAGGTAAGGCTTAGGCAAGAAGTCTTGGGCTTAAGAAATGTAAGCGAGCGCCTGGTCACAATCCGCATCAAAGCAAAATTCAAAAACATCATGCTGATCTGTGCCCACGCCCCCCCAACGGAAGACAAAGATGACTCAACCAATAAAGAATTCTACGATCTCCTCGAGAATACGTATGATAGGTGCCCGAAGTACGACGTCCAGATTATTTTTGGCGATTTCAACGCAAAAATCGGAAAGAAGGGCATCTTTGGTTCGATAGTTGGAAGACACAGCCTGCACGACAACACTTCCAGTAACAGACTCAGGCTGATTGACTTTGCGGCGCGGGGCGAAATGCCATCAAGCACTCGATTCCCACACCTCAATATACACAAAGGGACCTAGCGGTCTTCGGATCAACGAACCGTCAACCAGATTGATCATGTTGCGATAGACGCCAGACATGCTTCCAGTATCCTGGATGTCCGAACTTTCCGAGGTGCCAACATAGACTCGGATCAATACTTCGTGGTAGTAGCATATCCATGACGCCACAACGACGAGCGGATGCTTTAAAACGATATAATTTGCAAGACCACGTCTCTCTTAAACTCTCAGTAAGCCCCCCACAAGCATCATCTGTAGAGGACAAGTGGAAACACTGCCAAAAGAGCTGAATACCATAGACGTGAATATGGGGGTCCAAGACCTCTTAGGTGGGCCTTCTTTATGCAAGAAGCACTATAAAAATGAATTTTCAAGTGCGTCTTGCATACAGAAGGCCCCACCTAAGAAGTCTTGGACCCTCATATTCATGCCTATGGTATTCAGCTCTTTTATTAAATGTAATTTTTTAAGTGATATATCTTCAGTAGTAGCCGTGGCGTGATGGTTAGTGCGATGGACTGTCATGCCGGAGGTCTAAGGTTCGATCCCCAGCCTCGCCACCTATTTATTTAAAAGAAAAAACGGCTACTGCCTCTTGCGAGGAATTGACAAATCCTCCAAGAGTATCTACTGTCACAGAAAAGTGCCGCTCGTTAGCCGTTCGGATTCGGCAATAAACTGTAGGTCCCCTCCATTCCTGTAGACACGCACACAGGAATGGTTGAGAGTTGTAAGTCACTAGGCCCTAGTTCTTCATGAGCTGTTGTGCCATCAAATTTATATTTTTTTATCTTTTATCAGGGCTTTCAGAAAAAAATGCAGAATTATTTGCAAACGCCCCAACTACGGCTTGCAAAATTTGCATATTTGCAAATAAAAAGTAAAGACTTATTTTAATGCATCATTTAATTTTTGCTATACTTCACACCCAAAAATTGCTGTGGCTCTCGGTCTATATCTTGATCCAAAATAAAAAAAAAAAAAAAAAAAAAAACGCTGTGGGCGTGTTTAGGGGCGAGATTTCGATATTTTTTTTTATAAATAAGAAAAAAAGATTTTAGAACCACCTTTATTTAAGTTATTTCGAAAAAGTTTATATAGGCTTTAATATAGGGCTTTAAATTTTGTAAAATTTTGGAAACAATATCCCAATTTTTCACATTCTATCCCAGTTCCATTACAACACAAAATAAATCAAATTATCAAAAAAAAAAAATTCATAAGTCATAGAGGGTGGCAACAGTGTTTTTCATTGTCGTTGTTATTTTATTTTCGAAGGGCATCTGAGTGCCATATAGCTGATGCTCAGAAAAGGGCAAGTGGGTGTTTCCCTTGAGGTTCAAGCGACTGTCTCTCGCCTACGGTCACCCTTATATGATTGCTCTACGAGATATTATCTTTATCTATGAGTAGCAATAACAAGCATCGCCGTTTTTATTATTTTTTTTTTGCAAACTTTAACAATTTTATTTATGTTTATGGGATAAAAGATCCAGTTGGCAAAGCAAAGGGCTTTATTTTTGAATTTCATTCCCTCAAAATGATGATGGTAGCAGGGAAAACTTTAAAATGCAATAAAACCTTTTTATGATTCTCACTCCATTGAATCTGTGAATTTCAAAAAAAAAAAAAAGAATAAATAAATATTTATTGACATTTCTTTTTTTTTTTGTCAATTTGAGTGGGTTGACTCAGATCACACTTTTCAACAATTTTAAGTGATTTTTTTTTTTCTTAAATTTATTTATTTTTGCTTTGTTTATTTATTTTTCCTCTTTACTTTGATTGAATTCCGTTCGGTGTGTGATGCCCTTAGAGAACGCTTTAAATGAAAAATTGCTGATGATTTTTAACTTACAAAAAAATAAATTGACAGACGGAAAAGGGGAGGAGAACTCTTAAAATTAATGAAAAAAAATACAAAAAAAAAAAAATGCAGTCACTAATTGAAAGATGCCGTAAAAATAGATTTACTGACGGAGAGGGACGTTTAAAATTGATTGACGGTTGCGTTGATCATGATGTGACACTGTGGAGATGCTACTACTCCATGGTGCTTGTGATTCTGCCTGCTACCGTTGTACAACATCCGCAAATGGCGAAGGCGATGATGGTGTTTTCGCTGTCGATAATGATGGTGGTGGTGTTGTGGATGTAGAGTTACAAATGAGGACGAAGTGAGAAACAATTTTTTTTTGTTGTTTCTTTCGAGGAAAGAAGATGATGAGAAAAAAAGGGTCCAGTGAAAGGAAGCTGGAGTATAATTTTTAAGTGAATAATAGCAGAGTTGGATTTAATTTTTTTTTTTTTGGGAAAAGCAATAATTTATTAAAAAGAACAAAAAAGAAATAAAACGAACGTGACTTGCTTAAATAAATTCAAGTTTTTCGTCCTAGATAAAGAAAATTATACCATTTGATGTATGGACATTATTCATTTTTAAGGCTTACGAAATGACAGAATAAACACAGCCTTATTAAACTTGCTGTATCTACTAGCTGTTTAAAAAATAGCATTATGGCTTTAAATTTAAAAAAATGAGAAAATAAAATGCAAGATTGGGTCGCACGAACTTGCTCTTTAAATAGATAAAACAAGTACTTAAAATGTTTTAATCTCGGAATGAAGAACGCCATCTTAATTCTTGAAAAAATGTGAATTTATGCAGACAAATTTTTTAAAATCGTTGGAGCGGTTTTCTTAAAAAATAATTTTGTATATATAAAATTTCTTGAAATTTTTTAGAAAAAAAATCTGGCATGCCATTTTAAGAACATAATAACATACAGCTAAAACCATAGTTTAAACAAATTCATCAACCCGTTTAAAAAAAAATGATTTAAAAAAAAAAAAAAAAAAAATTTGAACTTTTTTTTAAAAATCCAAAAAAATTGTTTTTGAAAATATTTGTATGCAGTATTATTCACACTTGATAGGACCTCCTAAGTAGAATTTTTGATCAAAATCGGTTGAGCCGCTAACAAGAAAATCGAATATAAAAAAATAAAACGGTTCTATGACAGGTACCGTTAATAACGGCTGTTGGTAAATTTTTTTTACCAAAATATAGACCATACCACTAATAGTACACACACAAAATTTAAAAAAAAATCGTTACCGTTTTTGAGCTAAAAAACTTTATTTAAAATGGTCCTATGGCAAGTACCCTTATTTTTTGAGCTAAAAAAAAAAATCTCGATTTCCCCTCTAGGCAATCACTATGCTCCAAGTTTGAAGAAAATCGCTTCAAAAGCTTTCGCTGTAATTCGAGGTACAGACAGACATACATAGAAACAAGTGAAAAATGTGCTGATTCCAAAAATGCCGGGTATACCTTTGGGAACCTTGAGCGTTTTGAGAGGTTTACATTAATAAAAAGTCGCAAAAACATAAATTTTACACTAAGAAATACAGATCTTATGAGTTCCCAAATAAAAACAATTATTACCATTTTTTGGGGCCGGGATAATGCGTGGGGAAAGGGGTTTAGTAAGTTTTATACATTTTTTGCTGCTTTGCTAACTTCGTGTCAACTTAGCGAAGCAGCATCTGGAAAACATATGTATAAAAACTTATTATTGTGAATGTTTTACTGCTCTATAAGATAATTAGTCATGAACTAGTTGTGGCAATTTTGAATTTGTCGCTTTATGTTTTCTATGTTTTTTTTTTGCAAAATTGTAATTGGTATCAAATTACCGAGGAACGTCTGGAAAAGAGTTAAAATCTTCTTATATTGATTATCTTGCTTAATTAGTTGTCGTGCGATGTTTTCTATGTTTTATTTTTATTTTGGAAAACATATTAAACATTGCACGACAACTAAGATTAAATTTTTAAGCAATATATATTTCGATTACACAAGTTTTAACCCATTCTCAACGAGTAGATACATCTCGAACTTCAAATGAATTTAATAAAAAAAAAACCTACAAAACATCGCACGACAAAAATTAAAATTTTCACAACTTAAGGTAAATTATTATTAAGCAAAAACCTAATCAATATAAGAAGTTTTTAACTCTTTTCCAGACGTTCCTCGGTGATTTGATACCAATTTGAAAATTTTGCAAAAAAAAAACATAGAAAACATTGCACGGCAAAATTGAGTCGGCACAAATAATTCAGGATTGACGAACCGCAAATTATAAAGCATTAAACTATTCAATATAAGAAATTTTTACTGCTTTTCCAGGGGTTCCTCGCCAACTTGATACCAATTTGACAGTTTTGCAAAAAAAAAAAAAAAAAAACATAGAAAACATTGAGTGACAAATTCAAAATTATCTCAACTAATTCACGAATAATTAGCGGCAAATTATTGAGTAGTCAAACATTCACAATAAGAAGTTCGTATACGTTTTCCAGAGGCTGCTTTGTGCTAAGTTGATACAAAGTTAGCAAAGCAGCAAAAAAAAAAAAAACGTAGATAACATTGCACGACAAAATTGTAATTGTCACAATTAATTTAAAACTGCTGAACGGCTAATTATTAAGCAATAAACTATTCGCTATAAGACGTTTTTACCGCTTTTTGAGGTACTTCTTCGCTAAGTTGATTACAACTTAACGAATGCAAAAAAAAAAACATAGAAAAAATCGAACGACAAATTCAAAATTATCACAACTAATTAACGGTTAGTTGCCCAGTTAATAATTTTATGATCGGTAAATGTTCTTTCGCTAAGTTGACACTTCTTGTTGCTCAGAAAACTTGCAATCTTTATGTAGTACTTAAATGAAGGTACCTTCATGAAAGTAAATAGTGGTTTATGAAAGTATTTATAAAGATAAACTTTAAGCGGACAATACCTACTTACTTACCACAATATTAAGCATTTATAATTTTTATTGAATAATCAATTCAAACTACGTTAAATTATTCAATTTAGACAAAACGTGTCACAAGGTGTAACTATAACTTCGAAGATTTTGTGAAAATAATTAATCAAACTTCATGTAAACTCTTAATGTAGCTTTAATTAAGTTTGTATTATTTATATTTTCAAAAATAAACAGAAGATCTTTATAACCAGCATTAATTAATGTTAATCCTCTCAACAATCTTCACGACTTAAATTTGAAAATAAAGAAAAAATTTCCTAGAATTTTATTCTATTAATTTTATATTTATTGCATTCGTGTTATCGTGACACATGATTCTTTGAAAAATAAAAGTGTGCTTCATTCGATATACATTAGTAGCGAGTAGATATTAATAAAAATGAAACAACATGTTTTATCATTTTAATAAAAGTATATATTTTTTTATAATTTTAATGAAACATCATAATTCACAGAAATATAGCCAATCAAATCAACTTATTTTTGATTTAATTTAAACAAAGAAATAAAACATCGCGTCGGTCGGTGACTGTATATTGTTTAAAAAAAAAAAAAAATATCAGGTACTTATAGTTACCAACCAACGCAAATAAAATAAAAACCTTTTATTCTTCAAACAGAAGCATTTAAAAATGAAGCGCCAGTAATATAAGATTTCCAGACAAAATTTTCCTCTAATTACAATTAAGTCGTTACAATTGACGACACGAGACATATTGGGTTTATTTATTGAACGTACATATGTACGTACCTACCTTTGACGCTTGCAATTAATTGCTTTTATTATTTCTCGTCGTCTCATCGTCGTCGTAGGTACAAAGGTAACTCATATTTTTTAGAATAAAAATAGTAGGTAATATTTTACAGCTCAGTAATAAGAGTCCCAATAAAACACTATATCCACTTTTATATATACAGTGCAATATTTGGTGGCTATGACACCCCATAAATCCTCCGGTGGAGTTTATTGCTTGATAGATATGCATGCAGCTATATTTTGAAATATGGAGTGGTGCAAAATTTCATTGAAAAATATTAAAACGTTTTTTTTTCTCAAGTAAAAATAATTGGCGGATTTTTAGTCGGAAGTATAGATTAAAAATTTCGATTATATTTTATACGTTTCGATTTAATACCATTGGGGGGGGCGGGTGGCCCCGGCTCAGTGGAAGTAGTGCTTGACTGCTAACCTGGATGTGTGGGTTCGAGCCCCAGTCTAGGCAGCATTCTTTTGTATATTCCCTCAACTGAACGCCACCCCTGGGATTCAATGAGATAATCAAAACCTTATTTCTCAGTCCACTGTGCCAACAAAAATCTATCCTATCCTTCTATTCCTTTTAACATTGCCTAATTTATAAGACCCTAGGTCTTACTGGCAAATATATGTTTGTGTTGTTTTTTTATAAAAAAAAAAAATAAAAAAAAAAACGGCCTTTTAACTCGAAATGCAACTGTGTTTCATGGACTATATTAGCATTAGGTATGGAAGGTATCTGAAATCGATTACTATTTAAACAAATTATAGTTAATAATTATTTCACTAATCAACAAATTCTTTCTTTCGATAGATTTATGAATTTAATGAAAACAGTTTAATCGTTGCGATTTTCCTTAGAAGTTCAATTAAATTAACTCAAATCAGCAATCGTGACGAGTTTAATTTTTTTTTTTAAATATAAAAAGACCTCTAGGGTGATGCACACGATTCTTGCTGTTTTATTACAGCGATTAGACAAAACATATTACTTGTGACGGCCGAAGTGTATATATTGTCGTCATAATCTTCACCTTCAGTCTTTGGGAAAAAAATTAATTAAAATTTATACCTGCTGCAGCTCACGTTATCGTAATGACGGGGTGTAGTTTGAAATTTAACGGTCGGAAATGCAAAAATCATTTACATGTGGCGCTAAAGGATATAAAAACCTAATCCCAGGTATAAAAGATTATTATATTTGTCCTTAGAACAAAGCAAGGATTTGTATTAAAAATAACAAAAGATTTCTAGAGAAAATAATAGGGAACGATAAATACGATGGTGTTTATTTTACACTAGATGTGTAGGGAAATTCCAGGTTTTAAATCATTCATGTGATGGTGATTTTTTTTTTTTTGAAAAAGTAATTAATAGCTGTTTTGTGTTATAGAAACAAAACGGAAGTTTTTCTTTAAGTAAAAGTTTCTATCTACATTTGTAATAAGTATATGTGGAGTTTTTTTTTTGTTTTTTTTTTTTGTTTTAAGAAAACAAAAATTAACGCCATTAACTGTTCGCAATATTTGAGATATTTGTGCTTCCAGGTGCAGATTAACTGTCAATACATTTTCTGAAAAAGCCGTGGGTACAAAAGGGGTATGAATATGAAATTTTATCAATCTTGCAGTGCAAGATTGATAAAATTTAAATTTGCTTAGTTAACTCTGTATTTACGAGAAGATCTGTTTGCGGGGATGTGTCGCTGCGGAGATTTGGTTTTGCGATGATTTTGCTTGCGAGGATGTGTCGTGCGGAGATTTTGTTCGCGAAGATTAGTCGGGTTCCCATTCAGAACCATTTTTTTTTATTTTCTTTTTTCTCGAAAACGAATCACGTGATTTTAATAATTTTTTTTAATGGAGAAGGCCCTGAAAAGTTAAAACTGTGCATACAAAAATTTTTTTTTTTAAAAGCTTCATTTTTTTTTTTTGAAAACATATTTTTTCTAAAACGATTCATTTAATTATTACAAAACTTGGTTATCGAGTGGTTTTTTTTTAATATTATCTAGAATATTTTAGACACAAATTATTCTTATAGTCAAAATAAATGATACCTTCTATAGAAATGTTTAAAAACCGTTACAAAAAATCTAAAATTTCTCTAAAACGACTCCTCCGATTTTGATTAAAATACTAAAATTCGTACGGCCTACCATTTAGCAAAAGTAAAATTCAGAGTTATCCATTTTTAACAGTACCTCTCATAGAACCATTTTTGTTAGACTAGTACATATTACATATCTTTAACCGACTTAAATTAATTTTTTTATACAAGAGCTTCTAATAAGTTGAAGTCATAATAAATATCAAAATTATTAAAAAACAAAAAAAAAACAAGTTTTGGATTTAAAAAAATTTTAATTTTTTTTTTATTAGAAAATTCTGTATTTCAAAAACAAGTAGGTAGACAATTTTTTTCGGAATTAAATTTTCAATTCCAAATTAATAATTAATATATAAAAAAAAATACCATTTTTTTTTCCTTGAAAATGTTTACAAAAATTTATATTTAAAAAAAAAATATTTTTGTACAAAAACTGTTTCTACGTTTTTGATTTTTTTGTTTTAATTTGTGATATACATAGGTACTATGGGGCAATTTATGGATTCATGCAAAAAATCGAGCTCCGACATTCTGATAATAGAGAACACGAAAAAAGTGGGTCCCGCGATTCTGTCTGTATGTACCTCGGCCTACAGCCTAAACCACTTAAGCGATTTTCTTTTCTCGGTACTTGCCATACAACCGTTTTGAAAAAGGTTATTTATATCAAAACGGCTCTAACGATATTTTTTTTTTTTTTAAATTTTAGTGAAAAAAAAAATTACCAAAAACCATTATTAACGGTACAAGCCATGGAACTGTTTTTTTTTTTTCTGTTCGAATTTCTCGTTAACCGCTCAACCGATTTTGATCAAATTTTTTATTCTGAAAGTCTGCAGACATACAAATATTTTCAAAAAAATATTTTTTGGATTTAAAAAAAAAGTTAAATTTTTTTTGTTTAAAAATCATTTTTTTTTTGACAACGGGTTGATGAATTTTTTTTTTAATTTTGATTTTAGTTGCATATTATTATATTCTTAAAAATACATTTTGTTTCTAAAAGATTTCAAGAAATTTTATACAGGATGTTCGGTATAAGGTGCGCCAAAGAGCTAGAGCGAGACAAGAAAAAAATCGTATGGGAGGAGGGGGTCTATTTCCCCCTTTTAGGCGGGAGGGACAATTTTCTAAAAAATCGACAAATAAAAAACAAAAATATTAAAAAATAACGGTAACACTTTCAATGTCATGTTAAATTTTTTTTTATAGCCAGGAATGCATTTTTTAATTTTGTTTTTAATTGGAGTTTCTAGAGAATTGGAGCTCTAGCTCTTTGGTGAACCTTATACCAAACACCCTGTATATAAAAAATTATTTTTTAAAAAACCGCTCCAACGATTTTTAAATTTTTTTCAAGAATTGAGATGGCGTTCTTAATTTTGAAATTAAAGCATCTTCAGCCAAATTAATAAATGTGTAATAGCAAAGGTTTAGACTTTATTACGTGGACTAAGTGCAAAATTTTATCAATAAAACAAAACTTCTACTAAGTGACGTTTATTAAACTAAACCACCGAATGAGGTTGATTAGTGAAGGAATAAGAACCAGATGTGTGAATTTATTGTGAAATTTAAGTTAAGATTGTAAATTTAATTTGGAATACAAATAAGAATGTCTACTAAACCTATTTATCGAGTTCTTAAACCATTTGCAATTATTGGACAATCAGCCATTAAGGACAAAAAAAACTGAAAAATATACAGAACCAGATAAATCGAAAATAATATGAAACTTCCTTAACATGACCGAAAAAAAAACTCCAGTAGATGTATAAGAAATTAATTTTGATTTTATAACCGTGACATACTTGAATTTCTTTCCCATAATAATTGCATTTAAAATTATAAAATCCAAAATTGTAATATTGCCCACATAATCAATTTCCTACACCCTTCTATCAATTCACCTTCCCCGTATCCCCAAACAAAATGTTACTTAACAACTAACTTACATTATAGTTTCCAATCATTGTAGGAAGCTATAGTATCCCAACAATTCGTTTCGATGCCTGTATGCCTCCATGTGAGGAGTAACTAAACCTCCGTCCACATTCGACATACCATAATCCACTGCATTCGTGAAAAATAATAAAATAATAAAAAAAAAAATACAAGAACAGATCGAACCGGAACAAATTGAATTAATGTTTTCGTATCTTTTTCCTACACAAATACATGCATATGGAATCTCCTTTTAAAAATATAAATACAAAAAAAATCATCTACATTACTGCACATTGCACACGGTTTTCAGAAAAAAAAAAAGACGGCATCCACCATCTCTCTACCTATGTATCTATGAGATAAATCTATAAAATATAGCATGGGATGCTTCGCTGATGCTATGAGCAGTGATGTTGGTGCTGCATCAAAATATATCTCTCTTATGCGCGAGCGCATTACTTGATTTTCATCTCGCTAAAACCATCAGCCAGCCAAATCATTTCTTGTTTTTTTTTTTTAAAACCTTTGAAATGTATCTTTAAAAAGAGAACAATTCCCTTTGGGGCATTGGGGCTCTACTCAGTCTAAGATACTTGACAACTTTTGGGGTTTTCTAATAACGAAAGAGAAGAAAACCTGATTTTTTCTTCTCGATTTTTGTATTCCCCCCAGAGAACGAGAGCGAGAGCTAAAATTCTCTCACACACTTGTTGTTGTTGTTTTGTTGTTGAGTTGTTCTTAAAGAACGCCTTCTCTTTTAATGGTACTACACTGGGTTTTCAACTTCAGTACCTGATGTATCGTTGTCGGCTAGTGACGTTAATAATTTGCAGCTTATCGCTGCTTCTCTAATATCGTATACGTTCTCGGCATAAAAAATATATTCATCATCATACTTATGTGGAATAAATAAAAAAAATATTTTTGTTTTTTTTTTCAAAATAAAATAGTTTTTAACAAAAAAAAAACTTTGATATTTCTTTAAATAATTTGTAAGATACTTTTTGCTGCAAAAATTCGATCAATGAAATTTTCAATTTCTTTTTTTATCATTTCGGCGTATAATTAGTTCAATTATTTGTTTTACTTTTGTGCTTTGTTATTATTATTCATGATTGTCATTCATTCATTTTTGTTGTTGTTGTTGTTGGTGGTGCTGCTTTGATTTGAATTTATTTACACACAACACAGCCGCAAATCGACTAATTAAAAGCAAACCAATCTATACCTATAAAAAAAAAAAAGTTTATTTCACCGTCATAGTCGTTGTTGTCTATAATAATACGTTATTCGTTCGTCGTCCGTTGCAACTATCAATTTTATAGTGTTTGTGATGTTTATATGCTTCGGTGTTGCTTTGGCTATTTTTATATGAAAAATCGAATGAAAAATACAGAAGAAAATTTAAAATATACACATCGACCGTGTCTCTAATAGATACATTATCTAAGTTTAAAGATAGGTACATCTCGGAGAAGAAAACTACGACAGCGACAACGACGCCGCCGCGCGCATTAATAGATTCATCAATTTCAATAGAATTTTATCAAAATTCTCAAGAATTTCTGTAAGAGAAACGTTCCAATTTAAAATTTTGCACAAAAGATACTTTTTTTTTTTGACAAAATTGAATTGAATTGAAAGAAACCAATAAAAGTTGAATAAATCAGCTTTAAGTGATAGAAAAGTGTAAATTTATGTTCTCTCAGTGATGTGTATCTGTATGTTCATGTATCCCTCAGATGCAAGTATCCAAACATACCTAACATAACAATGAAAAAACACTCACCGAATTAAAAAGGATTTTTTGAGAAGTGAAGTTTCAAATTTCACCTGAGGAGGATTTTTTTTTGTTATTTCGTCGTTATTATTATCACATCACATCGCATCGCATCTTTCTCGCACCTATCAGTAATCTCATCGAAATAAAAGGAGCAGCAAAAAAAAAAAAAAAAAAAGAGAATAATAACAAGGAACTTGGGCGAAGGATACAAAAGGAACTCACAACAAAAAAAGAAAAAAATAAAACCGCAAAACTAATAAATAAAGTAGCTCCTTTGGACAAGCTCCTCTCGAGAAAGAGGTTCCAATTTGGTTTTTCTCTTTTGGGTTCGTTCGATCCTTGTGTTTACGAGTCCAGACATGGCGCCGAGAACCAGAAAGAAGAAGGCACATGGTAAATAACAATAATAAATTTATTTTATTCTTTTATAAGTTTTTTTTTTTTTACTTTTTATGTTCGTTTTGTTTTTTTTTTTCTTCATCATTATCATGATTGTGGTCCCCAATATATTCTTTTCACCTTCGTCTTCGTCTATAAAACCTGGAGACGATTTTTTATTTTGTAGGTTATCTTCCCGAAAAATCCCTCTTTGATTGTATAAAAATATTCATATGTTGTCAGATATTTTTGTTGTTTTTTTTTTTTTTAATATTTTTCTTAAATACCTACATTCGGAGGATTCAGTTTTTCATATTTTTTTTTTTGGTTGTGATTCTTTCTTTTCTTCAATTTTGTGATTTCTCTATATTTCTCTTCTATAGCGCCGTTCCACTAAAGATCTTCTTCTTCACGAGTTTTTTTTTTTTTTTTTTTTTGAGATGAGATTGGATTGTATTGCAATGAAAATGCACACACAGATACATCTGTAGTTTGGAAAAGACCCTTTTAAGGTCGATGGTGATCATCTGGGTATGATAGAAGTCCTGAAAGGTAGAAAGAGACGAAGAAAAAACATTATGATCTTGAAATTTATTTTCTTGTTTTTTTTTTTTTTTTTTTTTTTTTTTTTTTTTTTATTGTTCAAGATGATGAACAATGTGCGGGTACTTGTGTTAAAGGTTTTCCATAGATCAATCTTTTGACTGTCATTTTGAACTTGTAGGCGAGAAAAATCTTTAATTTATTAGTTTTGGAACTATTTATGGTGGTAGAGGGAATTATTATAGGTTTTGGTAATCTTATTTATAATTTAAAATTCTCACAGTAAAAATTAGAAACTGTTTTTTCAAGTGAGTTTTATTTGTTTTGCATTGCAAATTCTGGACAAAATACTTACATATTTTTGGACTTTTTGTCTAAAAACGGAGTTCCACATACATAGAAATCAATTTCTACTTATTTTTTTGTTTAAAAAAAAATTGTCTTTATTTCATTGGTCAATTTAAGTCGTGTTCAAACTCTGTTTCATATACTTCGTCTACTCAGTAATTTTTTTCTTGTAAGATTCAAGATTCAAGATTTTTTATTGAACATTTATATATACAATTTGATTAACTTAAAACTATAAAGATACAATGAATATAATACATTTGTTGGCACATAGGGGGCCTAACTTTATAAATTGACTTAAAATAAAATAAAAATAGTATATATTTTACATGACATTCTTAAATTAAAAGTCGGTTGACTTTAATGTTCTCGGGGTGTTCCGTCCCGGTTGTCTGTGGTGATTTTGGGTGTGGTTGGGGAAAGGGTGGCGCTTAGCCACGGCGGTGGGCTGACCCAGGGTCAACATAGAATGCGACGGCTTCTTCGTTGTCAGTTGTAAATATATTATCCTCCAGTATGTCCATTGCACTGAGATACATCGGCTGCGGTAGACGCTGTTGGGTTGTCATCCTTCTTATTAGCTGATTGGGGTGGTTGGCTGAGTTTCCTACTAATTTTTTGGCCAAAAATAGTAGGTAGTTGTCCAGTGGTTTTATACCGGCTTCTGAGTATAGAAGTTCGTTCCTATAATGCTTCTGGCGCTGTCTATCAAAGAATAGTCCGGTACAAGTCCTCAAAACCTTCCTTTCAAAGACTTTAAGTTGGTGCATGGCCGTCTTAGAGATGGAAAACCAGACGGGAAAGCAGTATCCGATGACTGGTCTCAAGAGCTGCTTGTACATCAGGATCTTGGTCTGTTGACTTAGTCCAGTTCTTCTCTTCATCAATGGGTGGAGACGATGGAAAGCCCAGCTGGCTTTCTTAAGGACTTCCTTTACGTGGGGGTTGAACCTAAGCAGCTCATGGAAGTGGATCCCCAGGTATTTAACGCTCCTTTTTGTATTCAGTGTGGATCCGTCTGGGAGTTTGAGGCGAATGCTTCTGCATTTAGCAGCTGTTTGGTTTCTTCCTCGGGTGACTGTTGATGGTCTCCTAAAGCAGATGAGTTCCGATTTTGCTGCATTGATTTTGATACCCCACTTTTGGATTTTTTTTTTTTTTTTTTTTTTTTTTTTTTTCTTGTAAGGAAAAATAAATAATTGTTATTTCGTAATAAAACCATCGACTTAAAATCTCTTACGTTTATTAAAAAGCTTAAATATGGATTCACGGTTCAAACTAAACATTTCTGTCTTTGTTTTATTTTAATGTCTTTCACAGAAGTTCCTTAAAGCTATTCAGATTCTACGTATTGATTATATTTGATTGATATCTGCGATGATAGTTCCTTTTCAATTATTCATTAAATTAAAGAAAAAAGTAAATATATTATTTTGCCAATGGCTTGAATTATATAAATTTGTGTGTTTCAATTTATTCATTAATGTGTAGCTTAAGGAAATATCCATAATATGAAATTAGTTCCATGTAAATGATACACGATTTATTATTGCGCTTCTGGATTTACACGATCAGTGATAAATTGATGTAGCTATCAGCCGGTTGTGCTACAAGACTTTTGATATTTATTTTAGTTTTTCTCTTCATGATGAATAATTAAAGAAAATACTCATTTAGAGACAAAAAATACGAGGGTAATTTGTTTTAAAAACTCAGTAGTTTTTCATATAGAACTTTCGTTTTTATTTCCTTAAAGAAAAATACTTCAATTTGCAGTCATTTATATTTTTTTTTTTGTAAATAATAAACTTCATTGCATTTATAATATTGTTAAGTTTGCAAAGAACTCTGACTCGCGTTGGGCGCCATCTTAAGCTAAAAGTTTAGTTATTTTAACACGCTACTACTTTGCAAATCCATTATTAAATTTTTTGAAATTTTAATATTATTTTCCAATTTTAATATTTACTTTCCGTAGGGGAACATTGGGCGCCATATACTTTTCCCAAAAAAAAAAAAATACATTTATGATTTAACACAATTATTTTCGGGTACATGTTGAAAAATCCAAATTGCGATCTTATAATAAAGATTTAAGATCTCATAAAATTGTTAGACATCATTTACTTTTGAGTAAAAGATTTTGTATTTTCTTAAAGAAGAAACATTTTGTGTGTTTTGCACAAGTTTTTTTTTTTTTTAAGTTCAAAACGATATGGTATATATTTATATTTTTCGTTGTAAACTCTTGAAATTCTCCACCATGTTGGGTGCCATTAACTTTTTCCATCTAATGAATAACGTATTTGACAAAAAAAAGTGGCAAAGATCGTTATGTGCATCAGCTTTGTGAAAACACATCTTTCGTCAGTTGGAAAATTACAATTGGAAATAGCACTCAATACTTCAACAGACAGACAGAATTATTCGCTCTTTTTTTTTTTTTTTTTTTTTTTGTTTGTTTGTACGTTGGGCGCCATTCCATTTTCGAAATAAACCTTTTTTTCATGTCTAAAACTACTTATATTTTGCTGTTTTATCCATGTCTACCTTATCTACTTGAAAAAGTTATCAACTTATACTTATTTGACACCTAACTCCACGTTGGGCGCCAATTGGTTCAATGTAAAATCAGTTATTCACGTAAATCTTATAAAAGCACACATAAATAAAGCTAATTCTAATGAACGGGGTTTTATGATTTTCCAATGAATAGGTTTTCCGAAGGTTAAATTTATGAAATTCACTGTCACTTCGAGCTTTCTGAGCTTTTAGTAAAATTCTTAAACTTGTTCAGTTTATTGATGCCAACTAATTTAAATTAAGTTTCTAATTATATTATCATCCTCCACATAGGGCGCCGATTTAAAAATATCGTTTAATTAGTAGTAGCCCGTAGCTTAATGGTTATTGCGTAGGACTGTCGCGCCTAAGGTCTGGGTATTGAATCTCAGTCTTTCGTCACCTAAAGAGAAATATGTTTTCTTTTTCCACGAGTAACTAGGAATTGAAAAATCCTCCAAGAATAGGTGCCTCATAATGGTCCTACAGATTTGGCAGAAAACTTTAGCTCCCAGCCATTCCTGCCGACAACATGCACCCAAGATTTGTTGAAAGTTGTAAGCAACTATAGGGCCTGGGTCTCCAAAAGCTGTTTTGCCACCAAATTTATTTACAATTTTCCACCAAGTCAATCGCCGCGCCTATGCGACATTTAATATTTTTGACTATATTCATTATAAAATCAAACCTTTGAAACGTTGGGCGCCACTTTTTCAATGCAATTATTTTTTTTTTTTTTTTTGAGATCTAGATAATTTTTTTAAATTTCACAAGAGTCGAATTTCCTGTCGAAAAAGACACCTTCCAAATCTATAGAGCAGAAGTAGGCAGTACAATTAATAAATCTGTTTCAATGACTAAATAAAAATGCGTAATAATGAGTTACTTATTGACGATTTATTTATAATATAACCAACGCTGTATGTTTCTTTAACAATTTGTCAAATCCAAATTGATCAATTGGTGTATTAATTTTTTTTTTCTTGAGTTAAATAACTCAAATTGAAGACAAAAATAACACAAAAAAAAATAAATAAATATGTAAAATATATCTTATTTAATTTTAAATTATCTATTAGTAAATCTGCATCAATTTGCTCATTTACCGTTTGACTATCGAACACAAATAGAAAAAAACAAACAAATTGAAAAAAGATAGAAATCAAGCTTCTGTATAGAATTGCAGATAAAAGAACAACAGATAAATCAAGCAAAAAAAAAAAAATACACCTGCTCAGATACATGCCTTCCAATACATGTATACTCGTAGGTACCCACTATTGAATTTTTTGACAGTTGGTATAGGTAGGTAGGTATACGAAACAGCAAACAAAAGTTTAGTCTTTTTCTTACCTTTTTTGTTTTCTCTTTAAAAACAGAAATGCAATATATTTCCAAATGAAGAAAGAAGAATCTGCAAGAGGCCTTCTTCTCAATGTCATCCCACGGGGTAATAAATATCTTAAGCACTATTTTTTTTTTTTTTTGAAGAACAAGAAGAGGATTCGGATTATGTTGTAGGATTACCTTGAATTCTTGTATGTGATGATTTTTTTGTTTAATTTATTTCTTCTTTTTTTTTTCAATTATAAAATTAATTTTCAAATAAAAATGGAATTATTGATATCTGTAATTCCTTTGATGTTTCTGACTGTCTGTAATTCCAATTGAATAGATACTACATCGAATCTTATCAAAATGTAAACAAAGACTGGTGTTGTTTGTAAGGCTTGGAGGGGTTTGTTACACTTTGACAACAAAACAAAAATGCCTTTGATAGATTAAAGAAGAAATAGACTCACTACATTTTATGGTCTCTTGATAATATGTTTTTACAAATAAAAAATGAAATAAACCCACAATTCAGAAACGCACCCATTTGCTTTTATACCTACACTAGGCTAACATATTGGGACTCAACAAAAAAAAATCAAACTTTGTAAAAAATAAGTTGAGACATTCATTAAAAAATTAATATCTTAAAGACGTTAGAAAAAGATTTTTTTTTTTTTTTTTTTTGAAAGCTTTGTCTAACAAAATTTTAAGTAGGAACTTATGTTCAATTTGTTAAACAATTTATATGCTCTAAAACGAGTACTGCATAAAAGTTTCCTGCTAAAAATTGCGCAAATAAAATTGGAGCAACTAAAAGTTGCCCTGTATTAGCCCATGGCGTAAGGGTTAGTGCGATGGACTGTCATGCCAGAGGTCTGGGTTCAATAACCAGCCGCTTCCACCTTAAGTTTTTTTTCCGGGCTACTGCCTCTTGCGAGGAATTGACAAATCCTCCAAGAGTATCTCTTGTCATAGAAGAGTGCCGCTCACCTTAGTCGTTCGGATTCGGCAATAAACTGTAGGTCCCCTCCATTCCTTGAGAGTTGTAATTGTAAGTCACTAGGCCCTGGTTCTTCATGAGCCGTTGTGCCACCAAATTTATTTTATTTATTTAACTAAAAGTTGCCCAACAAGTTTCCAGCTGGACGCTTGACCTTAAAGTGCGAAAAAGTGTTTGGATTGGATCAAAACTGTTTTACGTCTTAACGAATGAAAAAAATAAGTCTTAATTTTTTTTTATTACAAATCCATAACTAGCCCTTAAATTACATTCTTATATCGTAAGTAAGAAAAAACATTTATAAGTAAAATAAAGCATACCTTACCTATATTTCCAATAAAATTGACTTGAATTGACGTCTACGTGCGTCTTTGTTTGTGGTCGTTGTCATCGTTGTCGCACATGTTCGACAAGAATTCTTTATTAAACTACTTAGTATTTATATTTGTGTCTAATTTTTTTTTCTCTTCATTATACAAGGGGTTGCGTTGTTTTATTAGCCCAGTTGGTGTTATGTTCGATATGAAAAAAAAAAGAAAAAGAAAAAGAACACACTTTTTATAAGTTTCACCTATAACTGGCTTTCAAAACTTTTACTTCTTCGATACATATTTTTTTTTGTACTATCACCTCCTAGAGTATCTTTTCTCATAACATTAGAAAAAAAAAAACCTGACTGAGACAGATAAACACAAACATATAGGAGGATGACAACTTTGTTGATATTTAAACATGTTGCAAAGATTGGTGCTAGAGTATTATAAGAGGTTGGTATCATACCCTTAGGGGATCTTTTTTCTTAATAGCTTTATAAAAAACATAATTTTCAACCAACGCATTGCTCTGCATGTGCAAACATATTTTCCATCCATCAGGAAATTATAGGTAAAAAAAAAAGCTATGTAAACAAAGAGGTAGATCACGTTTTGAAAGTTTTTTTTTTTTATAATAAGAGAGTGAATCTTGGAAGTTTGTATAATTAATAACGTTATCTGGATTTTAATTATAGCTTGCGTTTCGGATCGGAAAATTACTTTCGTTTCATTAGATGAAAACATGCAATAATATGCTGTGGAAGTGGTGGATACAGTAAAATGGCAAGAAATCTATTCAACCTATCCTGTTAGGTAAACCAAAACTAATTATTCAAGTTGTTCGTTATAACTGTTTACTTCTTGGACTTATTTGATTTGTTAAAAATTAGTTTTTTTTTTTTTTAATTTTTTTTATTGATTTTTTTTTTAATTTTATTTTTATTTTCTTTTATTTTCTTTTTTTTTTTTTTTTTAATTTTCTTTTATTTTCTTTTTTTTTTTTTTTTTTTGAGCAATTGCAAAAAACTGATGTAAGTTGAACTAAACTTTACTAAAACTGGGTATTTATTGATAGGTCGACTGTATAGGTTGAAGTGAGATTACCGGGAAAACGCCATTTTTGTAGACTAGAGGCCGTTAAAAGCTATTTTGAATGAATAACACCCAATACCTCTAACTATTTCATATAGCTTCTGTAGAAATCGTTTCAAAATACTCCGAGTCCCGTTGCAGCATGCTTTCCTATTAGAAAGTGTCCGGTTATGACACCTGTTACGGAGCCGATATGTGATCTGATAACAAACACGTTGAGCGCTTCAGATCCAGTTGTGGCCCCACATTTGTTTTGTCACCAGAAAAGTGGTTGTTCCATCATCTAGGATTTGTTCTCGAAAAACCCATTCTTTCAACATAAGTTTGCATGTAGTGATGGGTATACCTTTACTTGCTCTATATAGGCAAATAGGCAGTGTTGTTCCTTTTTTGGCGATCCCATCTCCCCCAACTCAATTTCTTGGAATGTCCCTATGGCCTGATGGCACCCAACATACATAGGTGAATACTGAACTGCTGTTCCATCTCCATATATAAGAGATGATCGGTAGTTAAGTGCTGATAGAGTTTGTAGAGTCAGTGTCCTGGGATTTAATAGTGTCTTGGCTATCTGAGAAAACACGGATATCACTATTTGACATCACTTTTTCTTTGAGCCAAGACAGGACCTATTTTATCGTCAAAAGTTCCGCCTGTGGGAACACGCTAGGAAGACGGAATGAGAGACTTAAATTTAGTTTGTCTGAGTACACGCCTGCAACAACCCCATCATCAGGTTTTTGATCCATCAACTATCAGGAATGTCAAGTCCTCCCAGACGGAACTGCGAAGGGATTGTAACCGGGAAGTTTTTATCGAACTGTAATTGTGGAATGGTATGTAGTCTGTGCTTTACCTGGTATTGATTCGAAAGGTCCGTCAAGCTGGGTCCTTATTTGATGACGTCATCAAAACAGTTTTTGCCCTCTAAATGGTGAAGGGAATTCTGGGCTCCTTCGGGATTGGGGTACTAAATTAGTCCCAAATTAGCCCCTAATTCCTGCATAGTTAGATTTTTGAATTTCCGTTGTGGTGGACCCAGCTTGACGGACCTCACTGCGAGGGAGCTTGAAGACAAATGGACGTGCTTGCCATTCTGTTAGATGAAACAATGGGTCTGTTCGTTTACTGCCCAAAACAGCCAGATTTGGTCCAATTGTATTTTTTTTTATTTATGAAGTTTGACAGAACTTCGGACTCAAAATGGGCAGTAAACAAATATAGCTAGTATGTCAAGTACGACGGAGGGAGTCGTACGAAGTACACCACCCAAACACTTGATCTTGTTTTCCCTGTTTTTTGCCGCCCATTCTGTCAAACCGTATGTTAGAATCGGTCTGATTACCGAAGTATATTCTCGACGAAGTAATGCTTATTGACAAACAATTCGCAGTAAACCAGGTGAATGTCGCATTACAATGAATTTTATACTATCAGAAATGTAATAATGTGGGGGAGGTTGGGGCGCCCGCGCCGCCGCCCGCCGTTCCACTGCAGGCCCCTTTCAAACAATTAGTAGGGACTTAATTTGAACCTTTCTTTTATTGTCCTTTTCTCAAAGCATCTTCCTGCTTGACAATCTTGAAACCGAAATAGCAAATTTTGGTAATAAACAATATATTAATTCTCGGATAAGGCTTCTTTTGAAGTGCTCCAAATGTCTCGAATTATTCTCATAGCCCGCACCGATTTAAGGTACTCCCATCATAGAACAATAAACGAGTTAGATCGGGACTGCGTGGATACCATTCGATATCCCTCTTTTTCGAAATCAGTTTTCCCGGGAACATTTATTTCAGTACATCAATTGACAGCCTATCATATTGGCATACGGCAACACTTTACTGGAACCATATACTCGAGGTATTGCCTTGAAGTACCTACTTGCTTTGACATTCGTCGTAAAATTGTACTCTGTCTCTCTGACTTCTTTATCGAATTAATTCTTGTAAATTTATAGTTGAATTGAAATTCGGACTTGCCTCAAAATGTCGACCGTTTTTGTAGAAATTGTATGACCATGTTTCGTTATATTTTTGTCGACGCAGTTTTTTTTTTTTTTCGAACATTCTGATCCATTTTCGTATTACATTGGCGCTTGCAGCCTCACGTATGCAGGTGTGTCCAGCAAACTTTCTTCCTGTCGGTATAACCGTCGCGTCGGTCGTGCAGTTATCACAGATTTATTGTTTTCCTAATACGACATAAAATACTCGCTAAGCCACATTACTCATACTGAAGGTATTACGATTTTTCATTTTCGTTGAAATCTTCGCATGTTTCAAAAAAAGACTATTGGAAGAGACAACTCACTCGTATTCCTATACTTACCTTAAGTTTTCAAAAAGTCTGCTACTAAATCGAGTTTTAATTTGGCTTAGCCGGGGTGGCCCCGGCGCAGTGGAAGAAGTGCTTGACTGCTAACCTGGATGTGTGGTTTCGAGCCCCCAGTCTAGGCAGCATTCTTTTCTATATTCCCTCAACTGAACGCCACCCCTGGGATTTAATGAGACAATCAAAACCATATTGCTCAATCCACTGTGCTAATAAAAATCTATCCTATCCTTCTATTCCTTTTAACATTGCCTAATTTATAAGACCCTAGGTCTTACTGGCATTATATATGTTTGTGTTGTTTTTTTATTTTTTGATTAAGCAAGTCTGAATCTGGTGTCACAGATCTGAACAATCTTTTGACTTCAAGACCGCATTAGGACAGCTAATTATTTTTGTTTTCTTTCTACTCACCTGCTTGATAAGACAGTAGACAAACTGGATTGACCTACCAATGCAATTAATGTCTTGATAATTCATAAAATTCAAAGTTTATTTAACAAAAACTTTAAATCTAAAAACAAACAAAAATCAAATTTGAAGGTTAACAAACTCCTTTCTAATAATTTCTTGTTATTCTCTTAAAATCTAATTAGGAGATCTTTTTTTTTTATCGATTACTTGTTTACCAAGTTGTTTTTATTTCTTTTTTTGTTTATATAATAATTTAAATTCTATAAATACTGACATGAATCAGCCAAGTAAAAGACTTATCAAAACTTGTAGAAATTACCAACATTTTTTTTGGCTGAACTACAAATTAATCGATAAATCTTTTTAAAAATATAAAAAATCATTAAAATTTTTTTTTTTTTGTGTTTGTTTATTAAATCATAACTCATTATTCTCATACATACATACATATCCATAAAATCAAGACCTTAACAATTGGACCTAATTATAAACCATTATTCTTCCATTAAAGTTCATCATTTATTATTCAACTAACAAAAGCTGGCATTTAACACTTGAATCCTTTCATCGTTTTATAGTTCTTAGGAATATTGATGATGTGCTTGTTTGTTTTTTTCTTTTTTTATTTCTTCTCAAGCTGTTCCAAAAAACCATTCTTATAAAAAAGAATTGCAGTCTCAAAATAAACAGGCATACATGAATAAGAAAATAAAAACCATATGCATTATTTTTTCATGGCAAAAGAAAAGAAATGCATTTTTATTATTTTTCCATTTTTTTTTTTTGTAAATCTGAACAAAAGATGCATTCATCTCTTTAACCAAACAAAACAATTCCGCAAAGGAAATCCTTCGCACTTTCATTTTGACAAAAAAAAAAATTAAAAAAAAAAATGAAATTCAAAGAACTTTGTTCAAAATAATCAAAGGCAAAAAAAAAAAAATAATCCTAAAGGAACTTACCAATACATCATCGGGGACAACAATATTATGTTGCAGCTGCAAATGAATATCTCTCTATACATGTATGGTATGTGTGCATCTGTGTAGTCTTGACCTCTCAAGATTCTTTTAAGCAAAAGTCTTTTCTTATTTTCTACGAAAATAAAGGAAAAATACAAAATAAAAGATGATCAAAACAAAAACACGAATAAAAAGAAAAAGAAGATAAATGGTCGCGCAGACGACTACGACTACAACGACGACGAACGATGGCAGTAGCAAACGAGGACGACTGCTCTAAGATATATTTTTTGTTCATTTTGTTTCTTTTTTTTTTATTATTTCACACACGAAACCACAATTTATTTTATATTCTTCCTCCTGTCTTATTCTTCGGAGGAGACTCCTTTACTTTGGATGAAAGATGCACGAATCTGGAAGATAAATTTCATTGTTTTTTTTTTTGTTTTTATATTTCTTTCTTGCCCATCGCGTTATCTTTAATCGCGATGAGGTGCCACATGGCGGTTCACCGTCACCGATTATGTTTTTTTTTCCAATATTTTTTAACCTTGCTCCTTAGAGGTTAAGTATTGGTTTCGTGTGAAAAAACAAAGTCTGCAAATAATCAAAATTTGATGATTGAGAAATTTATAAAATACTAAAAAAAAACATTAAGAAAAAAATTTGAACCATTTTTTCTGAATACCTATGGTTTTTTTTTTTTTCGTTAGAAAATTTACATAAAAACTTAGATAAAATATGATTTTTTATTTTATATTTTTCTAGGCAATATTAATTTATTTTTAGTGATAACTTTTTTATTTTAGATTTCTCAGTAAAAAGTGCCTTAATCAACTTTGTAGAAAATTTAATTCCCTACAAAAACGTGGTGAAATTTTGTTTGTGAGATTCTTGGTTCTCAAGATATATGGAAAAACTTTGTTTACTCCCTTTTCCAATATGGCGGCAAAATAGGGGGCTTTAGATCCCGATAATCGGGTTTTATACACTGACGTCCTTAGGTTTGGAGGGGGATACGGCAAGCCGCATCATATCACTGGGATCTCAGTGGATCCATTGTGCTCCTCAGGACGGGTAAAGCGAAGAGTTGGTGGAGCTTAGGTATGGGGGCCTCCCTGAACGATTTTAAATTCTGTGTGAATTTTATAATGTTTCTTAGTGGCAAACACAAGATGTCGCCCAATTTGTCGAAAATATATTTTCCGTGGGTTGTTTTTTGGCTCTCCTAGGCTGGGGCATGCAGAAAGAAAGTGATAGGATACTTCCTCCACCTCTTCATCCTAACACCCTCTGCATAAGTCAGATTTGGTGATACCCATTCTGATCATGTGGGTTCCCATAAGTGTAGTGACGCCCTTACACGTACAAAAAGTCTTGTCCTGTCCAAAATCCATGATTAATATTTGATATTTATGTACGCTTTTAAAAAAGTTTCATATTTACCATTTTTAACCTGTTAATGGCCTTTAACCGTAACAGCAACTACGTGCGACCCAGTAAGTAGTAACATTTTATAACTGTGTAAGTTTTTCCTTTTTTTTTTTTTTTTTTTTTTTTATGTATCTTTGACGGGTTTCCCTGATTAACAGGGTAGGTAGGTAGAAAGTTTAAAATTAGATAGTTTTGTATGGCAAGTTTAAGTCTTGTTGAGGCCTTCAAAATGGCACAAACACCCGCTGCGTGATGATCATATGTAAGCCTCATAGCTTTCGTCAATATTTCATTCTCGATTAAATCTAAAGCACTTTGTTTCTTTCAAGGATTTTCTTTTTTAACATTGAAAATGTTTATAGGATCGTTTTGACAGAGTTGTGGTGTTACTAAAATGATTTTGTCTTTGTTTTTGTTTTCCCTTGCATAAAACATTACAATCACACAAGTGAAGAATAACAATTCGTCCAATCAATCGATTCAATCAGAAAAAAAATGTAAACCATCATGTTGCACATTTTAACGGCGCGGTGACCGGCGGTTGTCTCGTTGGTCTGCAGAGCGGCGCGGCGGCCAGCGTGCTTCATCGAAAAACAAAACCCACATCCGTATATTTCTCAAAATGTATCTTTTTGTATTATTTTTATGGCATTTTCTTATGAATCTTACTGTCTCAGCATAAATGCCTTCAATGTGCATCAGCAGGGCCATATAGGAATTGAATAAGAACTTTTATCGAAATTCATAATCTCAATGAAAAGAAGTCACAAACAAGCTGAATATACCAGCAAATTTGTGGGCGAGGGTGAAAAAGCAAGAAGGACAACATCAGGACGACAAACTTATAGTAAAAACTTGCTTACTTCCACAAAAACTGGAATTTATAACTCCTATCTATGTATATTGTTTTTCTGTTTTGTTTTTGTTATATTTATTTCAGTATTTTTCTCTCGTTTCATATTAAATTATTCCATGCACAATTCAAAGGGAAGCAATATATAGAAAAAAAAAAAAAACAAAAACAATGATCCATAGATACTTTTGTAAAGATAAAATCCAAAAACTACCATCGTGTGTCGTATCGTATCGTATCGTATCAAATTCCAATTCCAGGCAGTTAGAGAATCAACCATCTCGAACGTAAAAGGACATTAGTTGAAATTGTTTTTCTGTTCTCTCTCTATGGCGGGATTTGAGAAGCAAGTTGGAAAACCAATTTTATAATCTACACCTACACAGTAAGAAAAAGCAGTGAACAGATATAGATACTGTAGGTATCTATCCATCTATGGAAACTCGAAATCCGATGTGATTGCCTTTTTTTTTTTTTTTTTTGGGTAAATAATCTTCACATATTATTCTGGAGTGCATTCAGGCAGGGATTAGTGGTTTTAGTGCGGGTATTGAATTCGAAACAATGAAACATTTTTGTTTGCAATCGATATATTCTTCGATTTTAACTTTGATTCTTTTTGTTGGGATTTAGTTTTTTTTTTTTTTTTTTTTTATTATTATTTCCAATCCATCAGATAAAATTTTATTATTTTTTTTTTTTGTTCATTTCTTTAAAATTGAAAAATTTGTTTGTAATAAATGATGGATTGATAGATATTTTCTTCAGCTTCCCCTTTTAGACAAGCGCACTGAGAGATTGATGTGTTGGTAAAAAGATATTTTAATCTGTTTTTTTTTTTTAAATACAATTTTTTTATACCTAGATTTTTTTTTAAAGCGGATACGAAAGAGATTTATTGATGATTTTTTGCTGTCTTCGAGATTTTAATTTGTTTTGTTAATTTTCTATTTTTAAGATTTTTTTTTATGCCAAGGAGAAATCAATTATAAAAATGTGCTGAAAGAATTTTGTTGACGATAAAATTTGTGTATTGGTTGTTGTATTTTTTAATTTTTGAGTCTATTTGTAGATTAAATAAAAATATATAATTTTTTAAATACAAAAATTAAAAGAGAAATAAACAAATAAAATCTATAGCTAGAAGCTTTGGAAATGTTGCTATTTTTAGGATGAATCTTGCTAAAATGTGATTTTATGTTCTTTTTTCAATTTTTTTTTATCAAATTCGAGATACCACAACGTCATTGCGATTTAAGTTCTTTAAAAGCCCCTCTAGTCCTATGTTGATCTATTGCTAAATTAAAAAAAAAAAAAACTTAAATTCAAATCCTTTTCATGTGTCACTGAAAAAAATCCTTCACAAATCTATGACCTCAAACAAAATAAAGAACTTAGGTACATAACCTACTGATGTTTCATTGAACTACACTGTAAGGTTTTCCGCGACATTTCTCGCATATAATTTGCTTAAATGTCAAATTTAGAAGATTGGTTGGTATGAAATTCTTTCAGAAAGAAGGAAAACTTTCAAAATATTAGGAACTGTTTTAGGCACTAATTTGCAATAATTCCGCCCACTTTTTACAAATGTCAAAAAATATACTCGGCTACAGTAGCCGTATACATATCAACCTTAAACAATATTTTCAAATTAATGCTAACAAGATATAATTGTACCTGATTATTAATAAAAAAAAAAACATTAAACATTTAATTCTAAAAGGTGTTTTTTTTAGAGGTATAGAATTATAAAATGAAATAAAACACAGATAAATTATATTAATTGACTTTATTTGAAAGATAATTCTTTGTACTTTTTATTTGAATAAGATGTCTGGAATATGGTCACCGCGGCTGGCTCGAATGTAGTCCAATCTTGAGGTCCAATTTTCGATCACTCTGCAATAACGAGGCGAATGTTTTTTTTTCAAGTCGTCAATCGTCTCTGGATTATCGGTGTGTAGACTAGCGACTACACATATACCCACAGAAAATAGTCTAGCGGTGTTAAATCACATGATCTTGGAGGCAACTCAATGGTCCAAAACACAAAATTATGCGCTTATCAAACGTTTCATTTAATAAATTCATTGTGGCATGCGCTGTGTGACATTTCCTTGAAACCACAGCTCCCTTACATCAAGGCGATTCAATTCAGGAACGAAAAAGTCATTGGTCATTGCTTTATAACGGTCTCCATTGACTGTAACATTCTAGCCGGCATCGTTTTTAAATAATTAGGGACCAATGATTCCACCCACCAGCCCATAAAGCACAACAAACTGTCAATTTTTCTTTATGTAATGGTCGGCGCGGGCGTCTCAACAATAGCTGTAGGATTATCTGCAATCCAAATGCGTCAGTTTTGGGTAGCAATTCAAATAAAAATGAGCTGAACAACATTTTATTCTGAAAATCAAAATCGACAGCATTCTCGTTTTGAAATAAATCTGCACGATGTGCATGCGTTGTTCAGGCGTCAGTCGATTCATGATGAAATAGCAAATCAAAGTAACGATAAATCACATGGAAAATGACAAAATGGCTTTCAATAAAAAAAAGTGCTGCCAACCTAAATTTTTATACATCTAAAAAAAAAAAACACCCTTTACATTAAATTATTTTATAGATTAGTTTGTTTTTCTTCAACATAGTTTTGATAATAATTGAAATATAATTTAAACGAATAATTTGATTAGTTTGAAAGATAATAAAAAATTAGTGATGATGGATGCAAAATTAAATCAAAACTTAGATAGATATAAAACTAACACTTTGGCAATCAAGTCAACCTGGCTATTGTCAACCATCAAGAAATAGCCAAAAGAACTAGTCCATTGAAATTTTACATTAACCGTGTGTGCATTTCATACAGGACAACATTTTTGTTAATGGATCTGTAGGAGGGATCAGTGTGAGTGTAAAAACGAGTTTTCGAGGTTGAATTCTCCCCCATTTGGCTGCCATTTTGGAAAAGGGGGCGTAAAAAGATCTTCGCAATATCTTTAAAACCATGCATTGCACAAACAAAACTTTACCATATTTGTGTAGAGAATTAAATTTTCTACAATTTATGGTAACACACTTTTTATCCTAAAATTGAAAATAAAAAAGTTATAACCAAAAAAAGATGATCGTTCTAAGAAGTTTTTCTTAAAGAGGATATAAAATAAAATAAACAAGAAGATAATGATACTTTTCTTGACAATGGTCATTTTTTTTTTATTATAACTTTTTTGTTTTCAATTTTACGAAAAAAGTGCGTTAACATAATTTGTAGAGAATTTAAATTTTTACACAAATATGGTAAAATTTTGTTTGTGCGATGTATGGTTCTCAATATATAGCGAGGACCTTTTTACGCCCCCTTTTCCAAAATGGCGGCCAAATGAAGGGGAGTTTAACCCCAAAAACTCGTTTTTACACTCACACTGATCCCTCCTACAGATCCATCTAAGAAAAATTTGTCCTGTACAAAATGCAAGGTTCGGCCAAAATTTTTTAACATTTCAATGGACTTAACATTCTCCGACCAAAAGTGACAGTGAGGAAATGTTTTACATTTTTGCCAAAAATATCTAAATGTTTGATTATGAAATGTCATATTTCAGATCGCACCGCTTTATTTATGTTTATTATTTATGTATTTTGTTTATCAAAAATTTATTGATTAGATTTTTTAATGTGGCTTCGAGATCCGCAAGTGTGATAAATTTTCCGTCTTTTTATTCACGCTAAAAATATGCTTGAATAAATTTTCCTATCTATTCCACAAGCTGTGGAACATGTTCGTTTTTAATTGGATGCGAGCTAGCATTGATTTATTTTATAACAGTTAAAATCAACTTCATTTTACATTCCACAACTTCTTTTTCTTACACGCCGACTCCACAGGACATACAGATGCCCAAGATCCAAACCACAATCCAATCAACAATCAGCTTGTTTTTTCTCACTGGGAAGCTTTATGTCATGTCGATAGTTATGTCGATAAATTTTACTAATAATTCAGAGCAAGAAAATCACACAAAAACTCCTTTCAGTACTACTTCTATCTCTTTCACACACATGGAACGTCAAATCTCATGGCCAAGCTTTGAACAGAGCTCATGTCTTGTTCAAACATTAGTTTTCGTCGACATGTTCATGACAAGGACGTGGATTTTTGTGCTTCCATTGGATTTTTTTAGACATGTTCATAATTCTGCCATCGTTCATGGCCTGTGGAGCCGGCATGTTAACAGAACGGTAATTTTTGTTTTAAGTCATTCAGCTTTAACCCTCGTTGCCACATTAAATTAAATTTAAGTACCTAAAGTAACGATTGCTAAAAGTGCAAAATTGAAATGTTCATTGTGGAACGTATTTATTTTTCATTTCATGGAAATGAGAAAAGAATACATTCCAATTTTTTTTTTTTTTTTGCAAGAAATACCAAGGTGAAAATGTATAACCTCACGTTCTCAAGTTTTATTTTTAAGTATAAATTGAATTGAATCCCGAATGTCAAACTTTCACAGCATTTATTTTGAATCATAAATTGAGTTGATTTCTAAGTGTCATACATCTTAAAATTGTGTCAGCCATTTATCTCGTGCTCGTGCTTTTATGTTTAAAACTGAATATAGAGTAACTTCTAGGCTTAAAAAAAGGCTAGAATTCCGTTAGGGTGGAAAATATGTTTGTGGATAAAAATAAATAATGGATAATAAATTAAGTAAATAACCCCTTGACCTTTATAGTCAATATTGTAAGACGCAATGCAGATAAAATTCTTATATTGTCCTCGAAAAAATTTCACATTTTCGCATAAATATCCTCAATTTCCTTTCTCCATCTTTACTATTGTCCATGATTCTTGTAGTTTTGTTGCTAAAACCCAATGTACGACATTTTTGCCCAACTTTCCAATGAGAGTGAGCATGTGTGTGTTTGTGTTAACAAATCATCCATCTATCATGTATGAGTCCCCGTCATAAACTTGAGTGGGTGGCTAAACGGCATAAATGTGTAGGAGTCATCAAATGAAAAATTCTAAAGAAACAGAGAGTGTAATAAATGCAAATGAAGCCGCCTTCTCTTCCGTCTATTGCTTTTTTAGTCCAAACTTGGCCGAGAGGTCTATATCCAGCTGCAAAAAAACTAAATTAAAAAAAAAAAAAAAAAAAAAAAAAACAACGAGACTAACCAGTCATGGTTCTTTTTGTTATTTTTTTTTTTTTTGTATCTACATATTTTTATTTTGCATATTCTATTTTTTTTTTTTATTTATTTTATGGTCTATTGCAACTAATATGGTATCTCATACGACAGACAGCTTGGCTAGCTTCTACAAAATATATGTATCTGTGTATGAACGTCCGCAAAAAAAAAAAAAAAAAAAAAAAAAAAACAGAGTACTTGCAGAGCAGTCAACGGCATGATTTTCTATTTCTGACCATTTATTGACTACTGATTTATTTTCAAATTCAAAACGTTTGGCAGGAAAACTCATTTAAAAAAAATAAAAATAGTAAAAAAAAATCTATATAGGCACACTCTTCATGGTTGTGCCTTCATTTGGGCACAAAGACGACGACGACGACGGGCAGCAAATAGCAACAGCAGACACGCAGATGAAATGAGATGACTTTTCTCTATGGCACTCACTCCTTCCAAATGCCGCACGTCGTCGTCGCGTTTTATTTATGGGTTGCATCCGAAAATAGCCCAAATGTGCTCATATCAAAAATTCTTAGACGTGTGCGTTGTATAGAACTCAATTAATTTAAAATTATCTAACCATCCTTCGTTTATTTACTCCCTAACTTGACAACGACGACGAAAAATTACTTTCTTACTTTTTGTTTTTAAATAGTTTGAAAATGATTTTTGAGAATCCGACAATTTCGAAAAAACGTCGAAAAGACGTTTCTATCTTCTTTTTTTTCAAGATTCCTGTCGCTTTAAGTTAGATTTGATAGTATGTACCTGTTTGTGATGTGTGAGATATACAATGGCACTTAATTGCATTTGGCAGATTCCATTCTAGAACTCGCATATTTCTGAGAAAGAGATATAGATATAGAGAGGGAGAATGTCTTGAAAAATGATCTTAAAAGTCAAACTGTCTGGCTTGGTGTGTCGGTGTTGTGGCAGATAGATATTTATATAGAGGGAAATGTATGTTTAAGGTTTTTGTGCAGAAAAAAGTGTTTTTGGTGTCGCAAGCCCCAAAAGTACATTGACATTTTCAGAAAATTTATTTTTGTCTTAAAAACGACGACAACTACGCCAAACGTGTCGTCTCAGACTTTAACCAAATTGTCCATACATATGTGAAATGCGGCACGAAATGTCTGCAACACAGAAATTTTACATACATAATATAGAGATTCACAAATGATTAAGTATCGCATCAAAAATACTCGCAAAGGGAAAGAATCTGCGAAAGTGTGATGGCCATGGCGGACGGCAATGCTATTTAGCATCAGGATTGCCAGATTTTGTATGACTTTTTTTATCCACGAAAAATATCGCACAAAATTGTTAAATATATTTTTTAGTATCGGAAACTAAAACAAAGAAAACTACTTTTTTATATTTTTAAAATTATTAAAAATTTGAAATTAAAATAAATTAAAAATTTCTTATTTAATATGATTTATGCCTAAAAAAATAGAAAAATTTGGAAATTTTCTTCCTAATTTAATTAGACTTGTAATACATCATCGTTTAAAATTTTGATTCAATGAAATATCACTCAAATTTCTAAAGAAATAAAAAAAAAAAAAAAAAACAAATTTCGATTAATTGCGTAAAGTGGCAAGCCTGTTCAGATTTAATGTATTTCATCAATTGGGATGTGCGACCATTGAAAAAAAAATTACATTTTAATTAAAATTTTACAAATGCATCTACATACTGTGGTTTATTTTAGGAAAATGTTAAAATGTAGCAAAAAATTATATTTTTTTTTTTTTTTTTTTTTTTTTTTTTCAATATTTTATCGAATATAAAAATATGTCAGGCAGTGAAATATAGTTTCGACATCTGTTTCATGTGGGAGATGCACAACATACATATTTTTTCGCAGTTCTGGTTTTATGATTTTGACCAAATCGCCGCCAGGACAAAATGCCAATTTTTGTCTAAATCTCGTGGCTCTTGACTTTTTGTACGATTAGTCGGAAAATATATCCAAAAAAAAAAAAAAAACAATCTTTTTGATTTTAAGGTTGCGTACGAACGATGTCTGTCACTTTTCTACTTAAAAAAAAAAAAAATCAAAAAAAATTGCTTCACGTTGGGCGCCACTTGTTACAAGAAACAATTATATAAATAAAAAATGGTCGTCAAAAGTGATAATGACAAGACTATCTGTTCAGTTAGTCACCAAAGAAATTGGTAAAAAAATTTAAAACAAAAAACCCAGACCCGGCGGCCTTTGGAAAAGAGGATACCAAACGATAGCAAACATTAAAAAAACCACTTGTAATTGATTGTTTATTTCTTGCTCATGGTCTCAGGAGTCTGACCAAGAAAACGGTCCCCGCAGATGCTACTGAGTGTCTTTTAGAGACATTTCTTCGCGTTGAGAAAGGAGATCAGGTTTCTGATCTTTAGTTCAGAAAGTTCGTTTAGGTCGTCAGAAAATGTGTTTCCAAAGGTTTGTGATCTCGTTTTAGCCAAAGTCGGACAATTTGCAGAGGAAATGAAAGATCCTTTCCTGTTTCTCTCGAAGAATTTGAATTAAAAACTTGATTTCTGGCTTTATAAAAAGAAAGGCTTGACATTGTAAGTGTTGCCGTTGTTTCTTTATGCTTTTTTCTATTGTAAGTTGATTTTATAGAAAATTGCCCCTCCCGCTCGAATAGCACACCCCCCCCCCCCCTTCCCCCCACCACCCTCCTTACACCTCTTAGGTAAGTCACCCTGTATATATTCTTACTTACTTTACCTTAGATGGCGCTAATAGTTTATAATGGACCATTTTTTTTTTTTTTATCAGAAACATAATCAATTTTCTTCTCTCAGAGTATTCCATAATCAGCCTTTAATAGTTTTGTCCTTTTCCCAACCATCTGCTTTATAATAATTGATTTCCACTTGAAAAAATATAATTTCCTTTAACATAAAATTTCACTTAAAATATTTTCAAATACCAAAAAAAAAAAAAAAAAAAAAAAAAAAAAACTTCAACAAATCATATAACATAAATAATCTCAAGTGGCGACGACTTTACTTACTTTTAATCTTGGAAAAATTAAATGAAAATGATATGCGACACCACGACGACGACGACGACGCGACTATACATACCTACCAATTAGTTTTCTCAGGCCTGAAATATGTGTACACAAATAAGAAAAAATAATACACCTTCAACTAAAATTCAATTTTTTTTAAACAACGATTTCGAAAACAAAAATAAAATACACCGATTTCAAAAAAAAAAAAAAAAAAAAAAAAAAAAACTAATATAAAATACCAAACTTAATGTGGCAGTGCTAAAACCTAGTCTCGTCTCTGAATGCCCTTTCAGATCCTTTAGTAAAGGGAAAAATGCAATAAACCGTTGAATTTATATGATTTTAATGGTTCTTGATGTAAACACTTTACTAAATGGAAGTAAAACAACAAAAAAAAAAAAATATTTCCAAATATTGAGTACAACTGCAACTCAACACTTTGTAATAAAATGCACACGTAATCATCCCTGAAAAGAGAAAAAGTTCGTCAACACATTCTTTTAAATTAAGTAATTTGAGTATTTATTTTTTTTTTCTTGGAGGTGTTCAATTTGTCTAGGTCTTTATTTAGATCCCTATTTTTATTGCGGAATAGTTAAAAAAAAAAAAACTGGAAAAACATTTAACTGAAATGCCTACATAGGTAAATTATATAGCTGTCCTCAATCCTAATCTAATCTTTTTGTTGCTACTGCTATATAAATAGTTGGTTAAATAAAGTGTTTAACAATAAAAGTCTATAAAGACTTAATTTTTAATGTTTTTGATGTTGATTTGATTTTATTATTGTGTGATATTCAAATTAATTAGGAAACATTTAACCAAAATTCTACAAACATAATTACATACATTTTGCTTCTAAAGGTTAATTAAGTAAAATTAAATTTCACAGTCTAAATAATAATAAGAAGATTCAAAAGCTAAGTTAACTAAGTTTTATATATTTTTTTTTTTTGCCTCTCAGTTGATTAAAGATTTAAATTTTTATATCTAACTGATTGTTAATCCCTGGAAAGGCGTTAGTCGGTTTAGTAGAGGAACAAAAAAAAGAGTAATAAAGATGAACGTGATAATAGAATATAATGACATGATTATGATTATTTATGACATAATTTACTGCTATAAAATAGATTAAAAATGATAAAAAAGCAATGTACATACATATGTATACATAAAGACCAGAATGTTTATTATTAACTTTTTTTTTAATTTTCTTATAAATATTTATGAATGATTTCAAAGAAAGCATTAAATGTGAGAATTTATACGGAGGCGTTTCTGAAATTTGTGCATTTTTAAGACATTTTGTTCCGCATTGAACATAAGAAAAATTGATTAAGGAGGTGATTGAGATATGTAAGACTGTCGTGTATTTTGCCCTACAAATTAATTTTTTAGACTTTTTATAATATTAAAAATATGAAAAAAAAAATTAATTATAAAAATCCAACAATTCAATACTAACTTATTATTTTTCTTTTTCTTTCAGGTGAGTTTATCAGACAAAAAAAAAATAATAGTTGCCAATAATTTAAATTGGCTTATATAACACAACATAACATATTGTAAGTAATAAATTTATAAAATGAAGAAAATTTTCCGGTATATTCTTATAACAAGCGTCCAACTGGCCTGAAAGTTTCTTTTTGCACTTTTAAATGCCTTGAATTATCAGGAACTTTTTAATAGTAACCAATTGCTTTCCAGGTTTACTATTTTGTATATGTCACAGAGAATAAAAGTACATAATTATTTATAAAAAAAAACTTGCGTCACACTGTGATTCCACGAAAATTTGACTTTCAATTGAAAAATAGGTATAAAATTTATCGAATGTTTTTAATTTCGGAAGTGAATTTTTCATTATTATGGCTGTATATTGTTCCATTAGTAATTTGTTTGTTACCATAAATTGAAAGTCTTGTATGTATTTGCAATTCAATTGTTTAACTACCTAAACTCTGGCACGTTTTGCATTAATTTGGTCATTCAGAAGTAAATACAAACTGAGTTAGTGTACGGTTGCTTCATAAAGTGTAATGTGTCACTCCCGTAACATAAAAAAAGTACCTACTTTACAACAAAACTACATTTGTATCGATGTAAAAAAAAATAAATAAATTCGATGGCACAACAGCTCATGAAGAACTAGGGCCTAGTGACTTACAACTCTCAACCATTCCTGTGTGCGTGTCTGCAGGAATGGAGGGGACCTACAGTTTATTGCCGAATCCGAACGGCTAACGAGCGGCACTTTTCTGTGACAGGAGATACTCTTGGAGGATTTGTCAATTCCTCGCAAGAGGCAGTAGCCGTTTTTCTTTTAAATAAATAGATGGCGAGGCTGGGGATCGAATGTATCGATGTATGGAGAATAATATATGCTATCCGTCTGTCAAAATTTGATGGAATTTTTAAATTTTAGGTATTGAGACCGAATTAAATTTTTCAAAGGTTGTGTCACACCCGTAACAACTTATTTCGAGTTTTTTTTTTTTACCGGAATTACCATAGTTAGTTACGTGACGAGGAACATGAAAAAAAGGACCATCAATACCGAACAAAGCTAAAAGAGGTGTACATGCACAATCAATGTGTCCCATTATGACTTCTCTAGCAAAATTAATAAAAAAAATATGTTCTTCTAAACACTAGGGGCCTTAAACCTATTAGTGTAGATCGTAATGAATGAAGATGGTAATGAATCGGACCAATTCATAACCCATGGAGTAAAGAATTTTGCCGTTTATAATCGAAGACAAAGGCATAGGTGATCTCGAAAAAGTCAGGATGGAATATTTGTCTATAAGCTTAATGAATTTAAGGAACAACACTCATTCAAATTATCTACATCTTTCTGTAGATCTAAACAGTCAGTAAATGAATTTATTGATTTAAAAATCTTCACGTCATTAGAGAAGTTAATAACAGTACGAAGATCATTAATTAAAAAAAAAAAAAAAAAAAAAAACAAAGGTCCAAGGTGACTTCCCTTAGGTACTCCAGAGTAATTATTTTAAACGATTTTTCCAAACAAATTTTTACAAATTAGAAACGGTTTAACAAATAGTTTCTTAACCACTCGAGCAGGGTAGAATGGAGTCCTAGTTGGCCACGTTGGTTAACCCTATCAAACGCCTTGTAAAAATCGGTGAAAATCGGATCAGTTTGATTCCTGTTTTCTATATTTGTCAAGCTAAATTTTGTAAAAAGAGTCACTAATCTACTTATACGTTGTTATTTTATTTAAAATGCATATTTATACTTTTATCCTTATATAATTTTTCTGTGTTTTTTGATAACCTTTGTGTTGTTCATAATCTTCTTAAAGGTTAGGTAAATCAAAAATTAAAACAAACTAGTGTCTCATTAGTTAATATTAAAAATTAGCTAATATTACAAAAAAAACAATCATTTAGCTAATATTTTTTTATTTCCTTAATTGATTCTATAAATAAATTGCACAATCAAAATCACTTGAAAAGTAACTTTAAAATCAGTCGATTGCCAGCAGCTGGCCACGAGAAAAGAAACAATAAAAAAAAATCCAAAAAATATCGCCATTATTTATTTAAAATTTTCAATTAAAAACTCACACTCTAATATACACCATCACCAAGGAAGACGTAAATTTTACAAATTAAAAAGAGGACATTTGTTACTTAAACATAAAAAAAAAAAAAAACTGACCAAACAACAATTTGTAGGTATATTTAAAAACCCATCAATATGTCCAATTTAAATCGCCCCCAATCGATAAAACAAAAATAATAATTTATTTTCCTTTAACAACAAAACAACAAAGAAAAATCCTATACTTTGTTCTTGTTGATCCAGCTCATAGGGTGGTCTCTCCATCAGTCTATTGATTTTAGCATATTTTTATACTCAATTGATCAAAATCATCATTATAATCATTCAACATGCAATTAAAAAAAAAAAAAAAAAAAAAAACTATCCAACACACGAACCATACGCATAATACAGAACCACCTCTCTTAATCCGACTTTAATTGATCAAAATTGATTTTCAAACGATCGAATGCGATAATAAAACCATCCATCTAAGAGAAATAGGTATTCATATAATAAAAATGCACATCTATCGGACATGTAAATTATATTTGCAAATAAAAATTTGTAAAATATCTCCCCAAGATGGATATTATAGTATGGGTGTTTTTATACAATGTATCTCATCAAGAAAAAGCCTTGTATGTGGCTCATCAATAAACAGACACAAACATACCCAGCATGTATAGTTGATTCGCCTCTATTCATTCATTAAGAAAAGTTCAATTTGATTTGAATTTTTAATTGACTTAATGGACGAATGCACGTAGCTTACACAGAACCCATTCAACAGCTTCCACCAGCTGCATTCATTCGAGTTGCACACACTTAAAATCCATGCCACATCGTAAAATTGTTAAATTTACCATATAAGTATCAAACATTGTCAACATAAAAATAAAAATGCATTGCAATAACGGGCGGGGGTTTTGAAGTACCAACATATACAAAAAAAAAAAAAAAAAAAAACTGAAATATCTTGTTCACCTTCTAATGTTGCATGTCTACACCGCTTTAATCTACTACAAATTAGATTTTGTTCTTTCTCGCTAAGGTATAAAATACAAATTTGTATTTAAGTTAGCTTGTGTGGGTTGGACATACTTGCTGCGGGGCTTAAATCCGGAAATTCATTCGTTCAACTTTTTAACTTCTTGTAGAATTGCTCTAGCCCTGATAAACAAAAAAATAATCTCCCGATAGATATTAAATAAAAAAAATAAAAAATCACTTTCAAATTAAAAATTTTTGTTTTTGACTTAAGAACTTTATCAGGCTTGTCCTTTACGAATTTTACTCATGCAGGAGTTAAAGTATTAAAATTGCCTTTCCGAAGCGAAAATCAAAATAACTTATTCGTCTGTTTTATGGGTTTATAATCCGCTGAAAGCGTAGCCATCTTTGGGTATAATTTAACAGTTTATGTCATTCCAGCTAAGCGAAGAAGTATGTTTTGACGTTTAGAGAAATTATTATTTCAAATGTCACTCGAAACCCCAATCGCTATTTTCCCGAAACAATCAATATCATATTAAATTTTGTTTTTTGATTTTTGTTTGAAGTTTTCTAATTCTTTGGCTTCTTAGCCATCCCTTGATAATATTTGACAGTTAATAGCTTGACAGATGGGAGCCGCTTTTTATTTTTGGACGTATTTTGTTGTAAATTGCTCTGAATTTTGACAATTTTGACAGTTAGCCTCCACTTATATTCCATGCTCATAGAAACTCTTCTTTAGTATAGCGGTGAATCTCAGTAAAAATCAACCGATATATTTGCTTATCATAATCCTTTCCTAATGTCACTTCCAATAAATTTTTCGAACACGAATATTTTTGGCGAACTCGAGTTTTTTTTTAAAGAATCAATAACATGCCTTTACTATAATTACTTACAAACAAATTTGACCAAAAAAAATTCTTGTCAGATGCTGGGTTCCAGTACTGTATGATACACTAATTACGTATGTATGCACTCCATAGATACACTTATTTATTACAGCAACAAAAAAGAGAAACCAATAATTAATTTAAACACCAAAAGCAAGATGTAAAGTTTTGTAATTGTTGTCATGTCATGTAAGCCATTTACAAAATTAAAAAAAAAAAAAAAAAAAAAAAAAAAACGTAAAGTAGTTGAGCGATTTAGTTTGTGCGCTTTAGGTCGGTCAGCTGAGGCGGTGCGTCAGAAGTTGGTTTATATTTCTTCTAACCATTTGTATCTATCATAAGTTATCTTGTTCTAGTTTTTTTTTATAAATATTTTCATTTTGTTTTCTTTGGGTAGGCGTATTGTTTTCGAACATGTGTCTTTTTGATTCTTTG
This sequence comes from Epistrophella euchroma, assembly GCA_947049315.1. Taxonomy (NCBI): domain Eukaryota; kingdom Metazoa; phylum Arthropoda; class Insecta; order Diptera; family Syrphidae; genus Epistrophella; species Epistrophella euchroma. The sequence goes on from OX346245.1 coordinate 23,054,214, forward strand.
TCAATAAATAAAGTGTCGGTCCCGATATCTCCCAGTGAGTGAGCCGCGCGCGTTATTCTGACCACAAATTGTTTTATATATTTTTTTTTTGGCATTTGTCCATTGATCTGATTATTTTTTTTTTCTGTTTAAAAATAGATACAAATTGTATCTATATTGAAAGCTTTCTGTTACATAGTTGTTTTTTTTTTTGTTTATTTTGATTTATTCTAATGGAATTGAGAAGGCATGTATGTATCTTTATGTGCGCACACGTCTAAAACCATCGAAAAGTTACATGACTAATCTGAACGGATTGGGAAGTGAAATAGTTTTTTCATAATGGATAAAGAGAAGGAGGATGTTTTTATTTTCATTTTTCGTAGGTATTCAAATAAATATACCTACATATTTCTATAAGTATCTAATCTCGACCGAGGCTGTGGCGTATAGATATTTTAAATTAAATAGCTTTCGTCATTTTTATAATATTTAATTTTACACCAGCTATTAGAGTGTAGGTACATATAAACCTACTAAATAGAAATACTCTTTGATAGTCTCTACATTAAATGTAGATTTTGTCAACCAATAAAGTCATCAGATAGGAATGCTTTCGAAGAAATTGATTGCTAAAATATTTTCAGAATTTTTTTTTTTTTATGTTTTTATTTAAATTTGAACCAATTTCTGTAGAGATAAATATTAATTTTATTTTTGTTTTTATTTTAAGGATGCGTTCACCACTTTTTATAAACTCGTGCATTATTTCACACTCATTTCTTAGGAATTTTATAAAATACAGACATATTTCGAGTATGGACAATTTTGTAAACCACTCGTAAAAAACACTTTTATAGTTTTAAACAATAACTGCCTTATTCATAAACACAAAATGGTTATTTCAGCTCTCGTGTTCAGGGAAACTCACCGTGGAGTAACAATTTTCCGGACTCAAATGGAGCAGTAAGCAATTGCCTTTATTTTGAGTCCGGAAAATTCGTATTCCATGGTGTAGTTTCCCTGAACACGAGAGCTGAAATAACGAATTTTTGTTTATGAATAAGGCAGTAAATATGTATTGTTGAATGTTTTGTGAAAACCAAGGATAAAAAAAAATAATTGCAACTCGTTCACGCAGCTAAAAAAAAAAAATTGCAACTCGTTCACGCAGCTAAAAAAAAAAACTTAAACTGCATAGTGCCATTTCTGAAGCTGTAAAACACGAATGTCGATTATGTGTTGTGTATCTTACTAAAAGGTCCTTATTTCCAGTAAAATAAAACGCTTTGACCTAAGATATATACAATTCAGGTTTTATTTGTTAATTTATGAGAACTTACAAAATTACGACCAGATGGGTCGGAAGTCAGAATAAAAAGAAAGAGAATAAAACCTCGTGGGCCATTTGACACAAATTAGGATTTTGACATCTCACATATTTCCGACAGCTCGCAGCTAACTTCTCTTGGAAAGGTGGAAAGTGGTCGGAAATACGTAACGTTACGTGTATACATACGTGAAATTAGAAAAAAAAAAAAAAAAAAAAAACATAAAAAAAAAACTCATTTGAAGATTTGAAGGCATGACAGCTCGTTCAGAACCAAACCCTAGTTAATTTAACTCTCAGCCATTTCTGTGTACCAACATACTTGTAAGTTTTCAGGACCTATAATTTTCTTCCAAATTCGAACGGCTAAGATGAGAGTTAATTAATCCCGACAAAAGATACGCTTGGAGAATTTGTCAATTCATCCCAAGAGGCAGTGTTCCTGGCAAAGTGTCTCGAGTATAGCTGGAACTCGATCCCAGACCAAGCATAGGTAACACAGACCAAGCATATAGGTAACATTTCAAAGCAACGTTCATACTTACCTCAAAACTAGGGCCTAGTGACTTAAAACTCTCGACCGTTCCTGTGTGCGTGTCTGCAGGAATGGAAGGGACCTACAGTTTATTGCCGAATCCGAACGGCTACGGTGAGCTGCACTTTTCTATGACAGGAGATTCTTTTGGAGGATTTTTCATTTCCTGACACTAACCGTCATTCCACGTCTACTAAGAACGCTCTAACCTATACTAAAAAAAAAGCTGGATTTATGAGGGTAATTAGAGTCTCCTTCTTTCAAAAACTTCTTAGTTTTTTTTTTTTTTTTTTTTTCTGAAGCAATAATTCTTCCACGACAATATATTCAATTTGGCACAAATTAAAATCCATTACTGTGCAAAAGATTCTCCTCAGCCCATACACATTTTTGTTGCTTTTAAATTTTAATGTTCCTGATATTTTTTGTTTCATCCAAAAATAAAAATTTATTTATGGATAGATTATACCTTTCTTGTATAAAAATTTCAATACAAAATATTTTCTTTTTTATTTTTAAAAAATATTTTTCTTTCATCATACATCCGTTTGCAACCCGTCGAATGAGTGACATATGCCGCTGCGTCAGATTCATTTTAAATTCCAATCAGGAAACGGATGCATTCATAATGTACATAAATATTGTATAATTCTTTAAAAGGGGAGGAAAAAAATAAAACGAGAAAAAAAATACTTGTTTCATTTTTAAAAATCATTTTAAGAATATCTAGCTATCACCACGTGATCGATACCGCGGGAAAGGTGAGATAGGTACAATAACAACAAAAAAGTAAAAAAAAAAATAATTAGGTAGGTAGGCATACCTGATAAGAGTTTTTTTTTGGGATTTAGTTAAGAAATTTAAAATAAATAACAAACACATTATAAAAGTCGGTCAAAAAAACAACTGATATGAGAAAGTATCTCTTCAACCACCTCAAAAACGAAGATAAACCAAAGACTTGTTACAAATTATTTATTAAAAAGATAAGTATGTATTTTGTACCTACATAATTTGACACTTGATTATCTGTCAAATCTTTAGTTTTTTTTTTTTTTTAAATCGTTTTCGTTGTCATTTGTGTGGATGTCGTCAGAATGTCAACTTATTTGTGATAAGTGCTTTGTATCTTGTATGTGAATACTTGAGGAGATTTGTGTGTTTGCTTGGAATTTCACCTTTTATGTTGACACAAAAAAGGTGAGAAAAAATAAAAGGACTTTTCATTATACTCAACTGATAATTTGACGTTCTTTGTGTCTTTGTCTGGTTTTTTTTTTTTTTTTTTTTGTTGTTGTGGGTTGTATATGTTTGATGCATTTTGATAATTCTGTTGGTTTTTCTTTTTGTTTAAATATTTGTTAAACAAAAAGTCATATACTTGGGCTATTTTTGGATTCATCCCACCCCACCGACCAAATACAACACACAACACAACTTAAACTGGTCAGAGAAATACCGCTTTCCGAGCCGCGCCACTCCGTAATGGCCTTTTATAAAAAAAATTCTCTCTGTTTGTAAAGTGTTTGGCCCACAAAATGTAAGTGTGTTCCAGACAGGGCGAACGTTGTGTGTGCTTTGCATATGCCCCAGAGTAAATCCAATAATAATTATATTATTGATTAAAAAAACGTGATCTATTTGTTTAAGCGAGTTTTTTCTTCTCTTTTTCTCTATTAAAATACAAACAGATGTGTAGTTTTTTTTTCATCATATACGTTTTAAAGGTTTTTTGTTTTATTTTGCCTCGCAATCATTTCTATTTTTAGACAAAAAGGAAAATTTTTCTGAGGAAAACATAAAATTGAAGAAAAATCAGAGGAAACGCATTGCTGGGTGCATTCAAAAGTGTATCATTGAAGGAGGGGTTTAAAGACGAGGAAAGGGGGGGGGGAGGGTAAAATGTTTGATTGCGTGCAGGGTGCGTGTATAAGTTTGTCATTTCACAGCATGATTTAGCAATATGTTACTGGAGACGTCAAGCTGAGCATGTCAGTGAGATGAATCGGCATTTTTGTTTTATTATTTGAACTTTTTTTTTTTTTTGGTTTAAAATTCAGTGTAAATGAGAACGTTCACTTTCTGCGTTACAAAACTTAAGTCTAGACAGGCATTTTTGATCAAGGTGCTGTAACAGTGGTTTTACATTTAGTATGACGTTGAATTGTTAAGTCTCGAAATGTATAAATTTGTTTAACATTCGTGAAGTGTGTCTAAATGCGGAACCTCTTATCAGACCGTTTGTTTGTGTGCCAGGAAAACATATCACTTTGAAGTATTGCAACTAAAGCAATTGAAGCATATCAATTATATTCTTCTATCCTCCGGCCTTTCCAACTCTTTATCTTCGAAGCAAAACTATTTAAAAATACCCCACAGTATACTCTCATGGTTCATCAAATCAAATACTTAATCTGCCCAAAGCTTCTTCATCCGAGTAGAAGTACATAACATCGCAAGCAAATATAAAATGCTTAAGAATTGATCTTTTTTCATAATGACGATTTATAACAGTTAAATCATTTTATAATTCTTAACTAATCCTACGTTGGGCGCCACTTATGGATAAAGAATGCGTAGAAAAGAAGCAAAGCCCAACTGTTTTTTATCACTAAGGGCGTTTAAGGGAGGCCTACGTTGGGCGCCATTTAAAGACCCAATCTATATTTGAAATAATTGGACTCACACATTTATTTGAGGCCAAAGCTAAAAAAGGTAATCGAAATGACCAGCTTTTGTTTTCAATACGCGGGTTTAAAAAAGTTCTACTTTGGGCGCCATCTAAATAACATTTATATGAGGACAAAACTAAAATAAGCTAAAGATAAGCGAAGTCACCTCTGTACTTTTTTTTACTATGCGAGTTCTGCCTTGGGCGCCATTTAAGGAATGCATTGAAAAACAAACTCATATCAGGAAAAAACTAAATTAGGTAAAAGAAGATCAAAGCTAACTTAATATTTCTTTTTAACTAAGCAGGATAAAAGAAGTCGTTTGTTGAGGGCCACTGAAGAATCTTGCAATATGTTGGAATAACACTTACATATATTAAAAACCAAAACTTAATTAGGCAACAGATAAGCAAAGTAGACTATTTTTTCACTTGGCGGGTTTAAAGAAGTTCTGCGTTGGACGTCATTTAAGGATCTTGGAATGTTTTGGAACCACACACTATTGATAGGAGGCAAAAACTAAAATATACAAACGGTAATCTTCAATGTTTTTTAACAATGTGGGCTTAAAAAGGCCCTAAATTGGGCGCCACTTAAGGATCTAATTTATATTTGAAATTAATTGGAATCAAAAACTTATTTTAGTGTTATGGCGATTACTAATCTCTTTGTTTCAAACGTATCTGTTAATAGCATAAGGTGTCAGAGAAATCAGTAACAAAAAAAAAATAATAGTAAAAATAGTGGTGCCAGTCTACTTCTCATGCCTCATTTAATCACATTCATAAGTATACAACTACATAATGTTCTTAACAGTTTTTGCGAGACGTAAATATGTACAATGTAAATCCATACATTCTTACACCAATGTACCTACGGTAAAAAAAAATTCCTTATTTTTAAAAAGTAAAACAATAACAAGTTAAATGTGATATGACATAATCACCTTCGTTAATTCTAATTTAAGAATCTTACCTGCCGTATCAAAAACATTTTTATATGCTATAAAACCCAATCGCTAGACCAATTCCTAATAAAAAATATAACTTCCCAGAATTAAAAGCTATAAAAAAAGTCACCTTGTTTGTAAACATTATTTCAATACCTATTGAAAGCACCACAAACTTGATATCTTATCGACCAATTCACCTTTTGATTAAATTGAAAAAAAAAAAAAAAGTCATATAACCTACCTACTTCTTTTTGTTTTTATTTACTTAGGCACAAAACTTGCAGATATCCCACAAATAAAAAAAAAGAACAAACCCAAAGCCGTTTATTTCCCTGATTTTCTTTTGCGAAAAATAAAAATCTCTCAAGATCTCTTGAACAACATTGACACTTCAAATGAAAGAAACCAAATTTATTTATGTACAGCGTTACAAGTATTAATTAATGACAGTTGTAGTGACAGTTTGAATGACACTTTGCAAAATACCCACACACTGTGTATGTATTTTTTTACGGTTGTTTTTCTCCTTTTTTTGACAGGCATATTACTGTGACCGCATTCGATATTTACATGGAGTTTTTAAATACTTGTTCCCATGTAACAACTTTAAATCGTCTGAACTTTCTATAAACTGAAAAAGGAAAAAAAAAAAAAAAAAAAAGAAGTCATTTAATCAACATTCTGAATGTCAGTATACCGTCGTTGTGCGTCATCTCTCCATCGCCATCTTGTCATTACCATCATTAAACATTATTCAAAATGACAGATGATTTCAATTATTTTTTTTTTTATTTACTTTCTTGCAACTTGATGCACAGTGTTGTTAAGCTGTGTAATCCTTGGTGGTTTGTTTGCCTCTGTAAATAGATTTGAATATAATTATTAATTATTTCCATATATCAATTCAAAAGTCACATAGAGAGAGAAGCTAATTACTATTAATCTGTTTAGTCATTTAATAAATTGTGTATAGTCTAATTCGAAGGCATTAATAAAATCAAACAAGTCTATAGTCTAAAGTCAGTTAGCCTTTGTTTGTTTGATTGAAGCATAATCGAAGAGGCGGGTAACGTGAACCAGTTGTTTAATGCAAAATACATAAATGTTTTCCCATTTTGTAAATGGAGACAAAAAAGAAAAGGAAGATTATTTTATATCTTGTCGATAAACATTTATATGAAAATGTCTTTCTGTGACTGGTTTATACACTTAAAAATCTCAAAAGTATAAAAAAGAAACAAACTAAACTAGAAACGCCCACTTAATGGGCAGTAACCATAAGAAAGGTGATATTTTTTTTATTATTTTAGTTAAAGATGCAAATTTAATCTATCTTCAACCTCTGCTTTGTTTTTTAATTTTTTTTTCTAAAACTTTAAACTGAATTAATTTTTTTTTAAGCTTAAAACTTAATGAATGAATGAATCTAACACTTGAATGGAAATAATGATTTTTATATGTTTCTCAATAAATGACTCAACATGGAAAAGAAACCACATATATTATTCTAATTATAATCATAACAAATTGATATTAGATGCAAAGAACCGGACATTAGCATCATTATTAAAAGATATATTTATTTGCCTTTGTCTTGAATAAAATGCTGATGATGATGATTATATTGGTTATAAAACTTCAGCAGGCATATCATTCTAAAAAAATTTAATATTTATGAGATCAAAAAAAAAAAAAAAATACCAACAACAAAGTAATACTCATTGATTTTTAAATCTTAAAATAACATAAGGCTGAGTTATTTGTATTTTTTTTTTGCTGTAGGTAAAGGTTTTTACAACGATTTTTTTTTACTTAAAAAAAAGGGTGCACCTACACCGATGTGAAGACATTGAAATGAGCTTAACACACGCTTTCAATGTCGATATTATAAAAACAAAAAATTAAACCTTAGGCTTTAAATTAATTAAACTTAACGAAAATTTATAGAATTATTTGTACTCTATTGTTAATAAATAAGAATTAAGTTGATATATAATTTATTGTTTGTGCTTAATCTTAAAAAATTTTATTTTAAACATGTAAATTTAAGCAGAAATTAATTTTTGAGTTATATCTGAATGAAGTTTGAATAGGGAATATGAAAATCTGACATTTTGGCCCATTTTATCTATTTTTTATGAATTACAAGCTTTTGCTGCCTCACACGTTGCCAATTCGATTTCACAAGTTGATGTTAAAATTAATAAATCAGGCTTACCTTCGCAGAAAAATCTTGAAAATCGAACTAATGATATCAAAATTTTAATTAGAAATTGTCTTTTGGACTGCTTAATTACAAGTTGACTTAAATAGTTTCAAAGTCTGAAATTCACAAAATATCAATTGGTGTGCCTCAGGGCTTCTTTTTTATGTCCGACTGGCTTTCTCATAAAATAAGCAACTATCTCCTGTCTGAAACTTGTAATTTAAAAAATAATATTGGTGTGCCACAGGGTTCCATTTAGTCTCCTACTCTCTTCGTCATATTAATCGACGATCGCTTTTATGTGAAAGTGGAACGTTTAATTCATTTAATTTTATTGCAGAGGACCCTCTTCATATTCACATATTATGTAGTTGTTCTTCAGATGTGGAACATGTATGAAAACGTATGTTGAGCTTATTAAATTTTGATCTTGACAGCATTGTCCAGTGGAGAGTTCAAAATCAAGTATTATACAATCTCAAGCGGAACCTTCCCCCTATTTTGCACTTTTCATGAGCGGTAATTGAATGGAAGACATGGGAACAAACTTCTTTGAAATGGCTTAGTATTTGACATTGTCAAGAATCCTTCGATGGAAGAATTTGTTTCCACTTCTGATCTGTAATTACCTAGGTATATGGGAAGCAGATTGGTTCAAAGCTCAAATGCAATTCACTTATATGGGCAAGTGCTTATTTAATTAATTCTTCTCTTTTAGAGTTAGAAAAGAACTTTAAAAATGATAGCCCATAGAAATTTTTTAGAAAAAACGTCTCTCGAGCACCGTTCCATCAGGTGTTTCCTTAATTGTCGCTAATTAAAAAACTAAAATAAAAATAAAAAAAAATTGGTGGCGTTACAAAATGTTCTATTTTAAGGTGAGAAAGGCTGAAAATCGATCACCAGGACTTCAGCGTGACAGCCTTAAACGCACGTACCGTTAAACCACGGGCTACTACTTAGCTTAAGTAAGGAATTTTTTTTTTTTTTTTTTTTTTATTCCTTGAAAACCGACAAGCTGCGATTGAAGACGGCTTCGATTAAACTCTGGTTCATTATATTCTTTTTTGTTTTGAAATAATTCAAACAACTTTCGGTTGATTCAAAAACTATTTTTAAACTTTCATAAACGACTTAATGGCTTACCGATTGAAATGTGTGTGTCTTGTCGCATGAAAAATGATGAAATTGAAAAAAAAATCTTCACACTAACTAAACGCTATGTGGACAGGTTATAATATTGAGCATAGATCTTATAAATTAACATACATTATACATATAGGTATGTAGTTCATAGTGTAGATGTGACCTCAGATTTTAACTTCTTTTTATGTTTTATTGCAACACACTAATTTGCATTTTTCATTCATTAAAAATAATACTACGCCTTCCCAATCGAGTTTTCCCCTTCATATAAGTGTTAGTATCACTTTCATCTATGCCACGACTTTATTCATTGTTTGTTTATAACACCCAAATACCGTAAGTGCGAATACGATATTTGCTATTAACAAAAAAAAAAAAAAAAAAAAAAAACCCACGCATGTATTAACCTCTTTCTCTGTTTTCATTATTTCGCCCACTTACAGCATTATGAATGAAAACATACATTTTCGCCACGCACATTAAATCGGCGAAAACGTAATCAACTACTCTTGAGCAACTGTTTTTTTTTTTTTTTAATGATATCTTTGAACGGCATTTGCGCGAGACCACATACTACATACGTCATAGATGACGCTAATGTCTGGAGAAGATTATAGCGTGGAAATAATAACAGACAAAAAAAAAATTAAAAACAACAAACTCTACCCCCGCAAATGGGTTGTATTTATTCTGATTTTTTTTTTTTTTGTCCATAACACTTCACACTCCCGCCGATCAGGTAGACATTTTGACTGCTAGAGGTTACTCAATATAGCAGACTCTATGTGCTCCACAACAATACAGAGTATTGCAGTTGATTTTTTATTTTTTGTTTAATCTGACAGATACTTTTGTATCAAAATTTTGTGTAGGTTGACGTTGAGAAGGATTTTACTAACAATTGCTGATATCGATATAGGTATTGGTACTGGGTGTTACCATACAAAATATATTAATAAAATAAGTTTTTATTGCGAGTGTAATAAAATTTTTGCAAATTAAAAACTCGTGTCGCCGTTTAAGTTTGATATTTATTACGAATCACATATTCGGTTTAAATAATAATATTAAATCTCCAAAAAAAAACAAAATACAACAAAGACATGAAAAGTTTATAGTTCAAGCGTGTGCGCTATAAAAAAAAAAATATAAAAATAAAAGAAACTTATCTATTGATACAATTTTACTTATTCTAATTTGCATATACTAAGTGTTTTGACAGGCGTATGCTAATTTGTGTATAATTTTTTTTTTCTTTATTCATTTTTGTATTTCTAAAGTCAATCGGTTATAGTCTGGGAGGTAGTGTTAATGGAAATGTTATTATTATTATTGGAATTTTTTTTACTGCAAATGGTAGGTCTAAGCTCGAAAATAATGAGTTTCAAGCATGAAGATCATTGAAACGTAATTCAGTTATTTTAACCAACCAATTATGGCGGATTACCTGAGTCTTAACCTTGGTTTAGGGTTTAATTATTGGGTAAGCCAATTATATGACTAAACCCCGGTTGAACTTTGGTTAATCCGCCCAAATCGTTAAATCAAAATCTTGATCGGAGGAAGAACAACGTTTCTACAACTTTCCCAAGCAACGATTATTTATAAAATCTTTCCAAAAGAATGTGTATAGCATCGAAATCTACGATGTTCATGGTACCTATCTACTTGATGTGGAGACGACAAGTTAGATTCAAACAATTACAGATTGTATTCACAAGTACGAAAACGGCTCACTTTTTATTAATTTCGGTACTCGTGATGAAAAAACGACTACGAGCAGGAAGTGGTTAGTAACCAAATTTTCTATAAAACGATTACTATTTTTATTTAATGTAAAATTGGCTGTTAACAGTTCGCTTCGCTGCTTCCCCATCGGACTCCTATTTCAAGGCTTAATCAAAATCTACGCCAAAATTAATTTAAACCCGTACAGGCCATGCCTAAAAAAGTAATTGATTTTTTTTTTCAAAAAAATTTCACTTGTCTTCCAAACTTTTTAAATTGCGGATATATCCCCCAATTTTGCAATCCTATTTCAAGAAAATTGGCATTAAATTCACAACCGAAAAAAACAAACACTACCCCCCAGACTATAAGGCATCAAGTCAACCCACACGCACAACAATCACCAAAGAAGTGTGGTGGCGTTCGAAATTGAGGAGGTGTATCTTTTGAATAATAATACAAAAAAATTAAAACAAAAAATCGAATGCAGTCATGGGGCTTGGTCTGTTTGGATTGGATTTTGTTGGATTTCATGATTGCTTATGATTATGATGGGGCGATGCTAATAGCTCTTTTTTTTTTTTGTTGTTGTAATTCCTAAAATGCATGCAGGTGTTTTTGTTTTGTTTTAACAGAGAGATAAATATAGAGAGAGAGTGGGTCTAGAAATTGTTTTTTTTTTTTTTTTTTTTAAATAAAATTCCGTTAAACCAATATATCAAGTTTGTAATAAACTCATGTATTGCATTTATTTTTTCGTGATCTGTCTGTCAATGTATCCAATACCTTAGATGCTGTAACCGTGCCTGCTGCAATTTTATTTTTTAAGCAAATATAAAGAGTTTTCTTATATCTCTTTTTGTTGAAGTCAAATAATACCTACATACTTTTAGATACTGCCAATAGTTTTTGCATATCTACATAAAAAAAAAAAAAAAAAACCCATCTGACAAATGACTATCTCGTCAAGGTCGATTGTCAAGCCGTCGCACTTCTGATCACGATTTTCCTGATTGATGAGTTGATTCGCAATAATGGACAGATCGTAGATAAAGAAAATGTGAATAAATGAAACAAAAAAGCAAAAGAAAAAAATACTTCACGTGACATTTAGCATCTAAGTACCTAGATATCCACATTTATATAAGATGGATGTATCTATGTATAGAGACGTGTAGCTAAAGATATGATGATCAGGTGCATAGATTGTAATTATTGTCTATGCTATTTAATGAATTGAATTGTCTTGTGTGGAAAAAATAAGTGAGTGAGTGAATGAGTGATGAAGGATTGTGTCCTTCTGTTTGATAATATCTTGAAATTGACTTAAGTCAATGCTGTCAGGGGTGGTAATTATTCAAACAAAAATTACTCAAATGACAGATAATAATAATTATTAAAGAATAAATCAACTATTGCAGAAGATATTAAATCTTCTTGTATGAAAAATTTAAAATCTTCTTGGTTTAAAGTCTTTGTTAAATGAACTAGAAGCAGGTATTAGTTTGACATTGACATGAGGGAAACGGTGGCCAAATTTCTTTTTGACTTAGAATATATTCCCAAAAAGCAATAAAACAATGATTTTTTTAAGTATGGAAATTTGATGACGTGAGTAGTTTACAACGGCTGTTAGGGCTCTATAATATCAAAAATTAACACAAATATTTCAATATTGTCTAAAAACTCCATAAATAGATTAAAATTAGATTAGATTAGATTTTTATTATTATTATTTTTTTTTTTTTTCAAATCAAACATAATTACATACCTACTTAAAATATTACACAAGAATTACAAGCGTGGCTTATGCCGTCTGCCGAAATAAATTCCCCAAAATGTTATTAAATTTCCTCCATAAATAGCTGCAATTTTGAAAAGTACAAAAAATTTTTATTCAATATTTGATTCAAAATGTTAATTTTTAACTTGTAAATTCTCAGCTGACGATTTTTAAGTCATCCATGTTAATCCAAAATTAGACTTTCAATCTATATAAATGAAATAGTAAAACCCAACTATGAAATAAATTTGGTTTAAACAAAAAATCGTGTAATTTCAATTTTCTTTTTCCTTTTATATTTTTATATATTTTTTTTTTAAGATTTGTGAAATATTAATTGAAATATTAGGAAGCACTGAATTGTTAAATTATAACAAATTTGTTCTGGCCTTTAAAAGGGTGTAAAGGAAAACCCCCCAAAAATATTTCAACTTTCTCAAAAAAAAAAAAAAGAAAAATTGAAATTCCTATTCCCGTTTTGTGTTTTTTTTTACCAAAAAACCTGAAGCTTTTTACAATTACTTTGGTCATTGGAGATACATATGCATGTAGTTTAATCAAAATTGTTATAGCTGTTTTCGAAAGAAGCTACCCGTTCAGGATGAGTTAGAAGAAAAAATGCTCTGTACCAAATTTCAAGCAAATCTGTCCACCCGTATAGGGTCCAGCTTCAAAGAGAATAGTAGTGGTCCAAAGACAGAACCCTAAGGAACTCCTCAATTTACAATGTATTGTTCCGGTTGTCATTTAAACTCCATTCAAAAAATAACTAAGAAAAAGCTTAAAAGGAGTAGTAAAAATGAATCCAAAAAGAAACATAAAAAAGAAAAAAATGTTGTATTCAATTCCATAGCGAAAAGCTGACTTGACTTAAATAACAATTGATCCAAAATTAAGTATTCTAAATTAAGACTGCAGTTTAAAAAATGAATTTTTGGCATTTGTCCTCAAATCAGAGGAATTTTATTTCTTGTTTTTAAACTTTTGGGTAGTTCCATAGCGTAAAAAAATGCATCATGGATGGAAAAACAATTGAAAACACAAATCAAATATTTCCACAGCATAAGGAGTCAACAATCCAAAAAGCGGTACATATTTTTGAGTTTATAACCTATTTAGTAGCCGTGGCGTAATGGTTAGTGCGATGGACTGTCATGCCAGAGGTCTAAGGTTCGATCCCAAGCCTCGCCATCTATTTATTTAAAAGAAAAACGGCTACTGCCTCTTGCGAGGAATTGACAAATCCTCCAAGAGTATCTCCTGTCACAGAAAAGTGCCGCTCGTTAGCCGTTCGGATTCGGCAATAAACTGTAGGTCCCCTCCATTCCTGCAGACACGCACACAGGAATGGTTGAGAGTTGTAAGTCACTAGGCCCTAGTTCTTCATGAGCTGTTGTGCCATCAAATTTATTTTTTTTTTATTTTTTAACCTATTTATTCAGATGAACTTTAAATTTTTCTCCTGTAGACTTACGCCCCTGTGGCAATATTAATGTTTCGGATAGCTTATCATAACTTAACTGTGAAACAATAAACATTGCTCGCAATAGTTAAACATTGCGATTTCAAATGAAAAAAGTTTATCTTAAATGGCGCCCAATGTAAAGCTCAATTCTATTTATCTAATCAACATTTAAATGATAACAAAATTGAAATTATTTTACATTCTAGCGATAAGAACATACCCTAAGCTATTTATTTGAATCAAAAATATCAAATTCTGTGACCTTCAGAATATAATTTTCCATCCAAAATAAATACAATATCAAAATCCAATTAGTTCTCAAACAAATATAATAAAGCCAATTAGTTATGCTTTAAATATATTTCATTTAGATTTTGATAAGGAGGTTTAAAATACACAAAAAACAAATATTAAATAAACCTAATACTTGTCAACACTAATGTCTGCTTGCGGTGTGTTTCTTTGTCTCAATTATTTTATGTTATTAAATTTTTCAATTAGAAATTTCAAACTGACACTAAAATAAGCAAAAAAAAAAACACACCACATCGATTAATGACTTTTTTTTTTCTGTAATTATATAAATGACACTTCTTCGCATCACCCTGTAATTATTTGATGAGGCGTAGCATCAGTTGCATCCATGCGAAACTTTAACTTCTCATTTTTCCTTATGCCTCCATCTATATTGAACGTTACTACACACTTGAATGATGTGAAGTGCTTTTGTAAAGTAATTTGAAGACAAAACACAACTACATACAATAAACTGCTTACTTTTGCTATGTGAGGAACTTAATCTTTGAACCCTCACAAAACGTAGTTTTTTTTTTTTTTAATAAATATTGTGTTGTCATATGAAATTAAATAAACAATAATTCATATCTCTATTTATGTATGTACGTACAACACCCCCGCTTCTTGATGTGACTATCATCTTTTTAGATTGTATAAGACGACGAAGACTATCACTCGTTTCCTGTGAGTTTTGCCAAGCAAATTCATCCAACCGTGCTGCATTTATAACAGAGTTATATATGTACATTATAGCGAATGTCCCACAATCCACAAAGAATTGCAGCCGCCCATTCATTATTTTGCGCGCGCAAAATAACTGAAGAACAACAAAAACAAAACAAAAAAACAACAACAAAATTAAATGTTTTGAAAGAGCTCCTTCAAATTGTGCATGGCCTTTCTTCCATCCGTCCGTTTTGTGAAGGAAATTTATTGAGAAAAATGCACCAACAAGCCCCCCAAACGTCACATCCTCTTTCCAGGGGCGGATTTATTTTTAATCGAATTAGGTAGAAGCCTGTTGGTTCTGTGAATTTAAAGGGCCCTATGTCATCAGATAGTACCGAAACATTTTTTATGTCATTGAGGGCTTCAAATTAAAAAAAAATACATAGATATTCTGCGTTCAAAAACTTAAGCTTGTAAATGTGGTGTGAATATAAACTATCTACCCCATGAGCGCCTTAGAGAATTGTTGCAAGCAATATTTCAAAAATTTAACCAGATTTTTCAGGCAATTTATGACATAGATTCGACGAATGTAGGTCAGGCCCCTAAAAACTGCTTGATCAAAGGTCCTACGATAGCTTAGTCCGTCCTCGTCTCTTGAACGTATATGCTTTTTAGTCCTCTTTTGGTACATGTTCTGCACTCCACCACCTCACCATTATCATCGTCGCCTACTCCAAGGTGGGTTGGTCGGTTCGGTTCTGTTTTCATAATATTTTTTTTCTTTTTTGTTGCATTTATTCATTCATAAGAAGACCGTTCAACGACTTGTTTTTCTGTTTATACTTCCAATAACAATTCCAACAAACACCACACACAACACCAAGATACCCCAACGGCCCAACCGAGGAGTAGAGTACTCATTTATGATGAAAAGGACTGCAAATTTAAGTATGCATCACCATGGTGCATAAAGCATATGTCATTAATTAATGGCTTGCGCTCTGTTTGTGTGATGTGAACACAGTTCCTTCCTACTCTTTGAGTGCATAGTATTTGAAAAATGAAAACCTGGCAAAAATTTATCTGTTTATCCTAATTTCAGTTCAATTGTATCTTGCGGATGCAGAGTGTATACGAGTGCACCTACCTACCTACCTACATTATATAGAAAATCAAACATTCCGTAGGTAGGTTTTATTTGTCTTAGTTAGATACAGACAGACACCAGAACTTCATGCATGTTGAATCTTAGATAATTGCATTGACACATGTTGGGTGTGAATTTTTATAGGATCTACGTGTCATGTTAGCAATATTTCTATCTTTTTTATTTTATTTTTTTTTTTTTTGTACTTTTGAATTTATTTTTGTTTCAACTGCTGTTGTTTTTTTTTGTCGCATATATTTATTTTATGTTTTTATTCATTTCAGTGATTAGTTAGTTTGCATCAGGGGTTATGTTATGACTGTGTATATGTATTGTGATTTTTTTTTTTTTTGCAAAAATAAAATGCTGTTGATAGGTGGTAGATGATGCACATCCGGTTGGGCTTACGATTCCATGGAATTAAGAATGAGACGATAAGCTGGTGGGTTTAAGGTTTCTTTGTTTTTTTTTTTTTTTTTTTTTTTACACAATGAATCAAATATGAGTATTAAATGATTAATGTGAATATTAATCAGCTGTTAAGGATTAATAGAGTTGAGTTACCTACTTATTTTCAAGCTGTAATACGTATTCTATGAAGAAGCGTTCTTAAAAATAAAATGGAATTCATTTTGAAAGTAAGTTAAATGCTTATATTTCAATGGTTTTTTGCTAAGGACAATTATGTGGTACACAAGTAAAGTTTGTTCTGATATCGCTGTCGAAACCGGTAGAACTGCGAAAATTTGTAGTGATTTCATCCATTATGTGTTCAAGCATTGTGGTTCCTGTAGTCTTTTTCTTTTGCGTCGTTGTTGCAGTTTGAAATGTATTTGAAATTTCAGGATCAAAAACAGTGTTGTAAGTTCGTTTGGCATTCAGTTTCGGAGAGTTCTGAAAAGTTCTTCCGGTTTACCAAACAAGAACGCTATAAATACTTTATTCCAATTGTCACCCGAAGTCACTAGAACCATATTTTTCCCGAGCACTCAAAATTTTCTCAGATTAAAAAAAAAAAAAGGAACAATATCCACAGATTTCTGACTTCAAAGTAATTTTATTAGGGAAGGAAACTGCCTCTCTTGTTCAAACGGGATATACCTTACCTATAGACCATCCCCGCATCCCATACAATTTTCTTTTTAGATACTTTTTTTTCTCGTATTTTAAAGGTAAAATTTTTTTTTTTGATCTAGATCTGTCAAAACACCAATTTTGACAATTTTCGTCTTTCAATGGGTAGATACAAAAGTGATGTAAAAATAGTGGCCCAGAGCAAAAGCCTAGCTCAGAGACCCAAATAGCTCTGAAGTGCGCCATTTTGATACCATAACTGGCGTGACTTGTAATGAAAACGATTTTTAAAAGTAATTGGTAGGCTGCAGAAATCTATTGCCACTTGTTCGTGTTCTCAGGAGACTGACTAAGAAAGCTATGAAAACAGTACAGACGCCACCGAGTTTGACTTAGAGCCATTTCGTTACGTTGAAAAAAGAGATCAGGTCTCTGATCTTCATTTCGGAGGTTTTGTCGAGGCAATTGAAAAATGCTTTTCCAAATGATTGTGATCTGGTTTTGGACAAAGCGGGACATCTGCAGAGGAAATAAATGACTATTAGCATGACCAAAAAAAAATCAATCTAAAATCGTAATTCATCCGCCAGGCAGAAATCTAAATTTACCAAGCAAAAACCCCACAAATGAGTCGGCGTGTAAAGTATACCTAACAAAATATTGACAATGCGTACTACATTATTTCTATGGAAAAACAAAATAGAAACGACTGACCTCTAATCGTTTATATTTTGAACTCATTTTAATTCTTTTTAAAGAGCTCTTCTCTAGAGGTCCAAGCAACCAAATTTATATGGTTTCAAAAAAATTCAAACAATTTCTTTCAATTTGACCCACCCTAAGGTAAAATATGTAGGTATAGGTAGATAGGTACACTTAAACCCGCATAAGAGAAAGTGCAAAATGTCACAGTCTTTTTTTCACTCAAACGGGGTTTTCACTTAAACGAACCCGCTTAAGTGAAAAAAAAAATTCACTTAAGCGGAAAAAATTTCGCTTAAGCGGATCTAAAAATTCTATTAAGCTGAGAATTTATGCTAGAAACAATCGTATTTCTCTTTGAATTATGAAAATGAGAGTTTGTTTCAATGGAAAATATAAAATTGAACTGAAAATATGTTTCAGATATCCGGGGTTTTCACCGAAGCGGGTTTCGCTTAAGCGAAATGTTTTAAAGGTTATTGGACGAAAAATACCGGGGATGAAAAAAGTGTTTCAGATAAGCGGATTTTTCTCTTAAGTGGGTTTCTCTTAAGCGGGTTTTACTGTATCATTTTTCTTTCTCTTCTTTTTTTGATCATTTGTGACTATGGTAAAAAGAAATGGACCTAGACGACTTTAAACTTACCACTTAAGATATCTTGAATTTTCGATGATCGACAAAAGTAGTTTATCAATTATAAGCAAATGTAACTTGCAATAAAAGGCCATTTTTTCTCTCATATATGCCTCTGATGCTCATGATGGACAAGGTTAAAACTGCGTTGAGTATAATAAAAGTTCCTTAAACTCATCAAACACCAAGGTCGCATGCTCTAAGATAAAAATTGTTTTTTTTTTTTTTTTTTTTACTATAGTTTCATTTTCTTATAGCAACATACAAAATCCAGTGTTTGTACTCGGTTAATGTTACCACAAATTGCCTGTCACTTATCACTGTCATTAACACATTAATAGGCGTTGCACATGCAATTATAGTATAGCCCAAGGGAAATTCAACAATTTCCCCCCCAGTGTCTATCTACTACAACTATTATCACTGCAACTTAAGACGTGGATAATTAAATTATAATGCCCTCTCATCCCTGCTTTATTTTATAATTATTATACATTTTATCTTAAACTTACAAGTAAACTATAATATGTATGTGCACTAACTCACGTAGAAAAGCGAAGCAATTTAGCTTATGTCACACACAAAAGCTATCATATAGATAAGATAGTTAAATGCTCCTTCTTTTCAATTGTCTTTTGCCTTTGTCTAAAGTTATATTTTTATGTTTATCAATTAAATAATACCCATTTGCACACATAACAAAAACCATATAAATAAATATTCATTGGCGGATTAGGTAAACGAAAAGTAAAAAAAAAATCAAGGCCCCCAATGCCCCAAGGTTTGAAGTCATAATAATATATTAATTTGTTATTTAATTAAATAGAAAATTGCCTCAAAAATCCTTACACTTTAGACTTTTAAAAAAATATTACTTGTACCCTGTTTAAATTAGGAAAATTGAGCCCGGACTGGTGAGGGTCTTCGTGTTTAGATTATAAACTTTGAGGCGCCTCAAAATATTGAAATAACAAGAAGAAATGAGACTTATTAGTCCGTTTTTTTTTTCTTCGCGTCCCACGCGACACTTCACCCCGTATTTCTCTTTCCCACAAACTGCCGGCCGTGATACCAGCCTCAATCTTCGCATTCTCAACAGGGTCTTAAGTATCGTGAAAAGTGAAAAAACTTGGACCAAGTTCATAAATGTAGAAATGCAGCAGTCCTGAAAGATTTGCGTTCATAAATGAAAAAAAAAAAAAAAAACATATATTTGCCAGTAAGACCTAGGGTCTTATAAATTAGGAAATGTTAGAAGGAATAGAAGGATAGGATATAGATTTTTTTTGGCACAGTGGACTGAGAAATAAGGTTTTGATTATCTCATTAAATCCCAGGGGTGGCGTTCAGTTGAGGGAATATAGAAAAAAATGCTGCCTAGACTGGGGCTCGAACCCACACATCCAGGTTAGCAGTCAAGCACTACTTCCACTGCGCCGGGGCCACCCCCGGCATTATCTGTGCATGAGAGCAGTTGACACTTGCGTTCACAAAATAAACATGACAGTCAAAATGCGATCACGTTTGCAGTGGTTTTTGTTTTGTTGCCGCGTTGCAGGAGGAATAACTTTAATTTTTGCCATAGTTTAGTTTGTTTGTCTTTTTTGCAATGCAGAACTGCCGCATACTTGCAGCAGTTTTTCTGTTCATAAATGCATTGAATAAATATTTTATGCATTGCATGTGCAAAAATATTGCAATTATGAACTCAGCCTTGATATTTATGATCCAAGTATTTTTTTTTTGCTCTCAAAATTTAGCTTTTGGATTGTAAATATTTAAATGTCCGTTTAATATTTTTATTTAATTCAATACATATTTATGTAGTATCCGAAGGTGCTGTATTGAAATTCAAAATATCGAGAAAAAAAACTTTGAACGTATTTAAATCATAACATAAGTGACATTGGTATAAAGAAAAAAAGGGCCGCAATTCTCGTAATGCCTTCCGTCCTAAAAATGGTCATAGTCAAACCCTGTTTGTTTTGTGAGGCCATAGTTAAAGCAATAACACAACAATTTTTGCTATTGTACACCAAAGTGCTTAAAAATTCTAATAATATTTGTCTTTATCTTTGACGCAAACTTTAAAATTCAAAATAAAAATATTTAAATGGGTGCATAATGTAGTTGTAAATAAATTTAAATGCTTTTAGCAAATACACACACGCCCCCTTTTATTGTATCTGATGCAGCAGTGAAAATTTTGCAGCTGGTTTTAATGAAACATATGGTTAATTGTTTTTTTTTTTTATTTTGTGATATCTGACATTATGATAAAAATAACATATATTTTTAATTGAAAAATAACATTGGGGATTTGTTGGTTGGCATTGTTTTTATTTATCATTTAATGAAAAGCAAAGTTATACTGTGAAGTAAAATAGTACAACTTGTGGAATGTGTTTTGTGATTGAATGTTTTATATCTTGACAGTTGAAGGAATTCCTCAATCGGGAAATGTAAGAAAACTATTATTCAACCTCACCTTAGTCACGTTTCAAAATCTCAAATGTCTTACTCTTTCCACAGCTCCAACCAACTTGAAACTTTTAATGCAATGTGTATTGCTTAATATTATCAAAAAAGATTTTAAGAACCTTTTCTTGTCAACCGCAAATAAAGGTTTCTAAGAAGCTTGGAAAAAATATGCAATTTTCAATCGATGTGCAGTGCATATGTACAAATTTTGGAGTATAAGGTTATAAATTTCACGGCAAAATCTTTCATAGAAATTGATAGAACTATTTAGGTACCCACTTTTTTACACAGTAAAATTCAGTACAGGCGGTACTGTTTCAATGCGTATCAAATTTTGCTGTTAAAGTCTAGTATGCTGCTGATGCGAAACGAAAAATCCCATACAAAAATGACACAACGAAATCATAAACGAAAAATTTCTGTTTTCGCACATAATTAATTGCCTGTATTAATTAATTGTGTGCGGAAAAGTGACATTTGGTCTCTATTCATGTTTGTTTTTGTTGTTTCTTTCATCACGACATTGGCCGCGTTCAATAGCACATTTGACAGTTCTGAACTGTCATTTTTAGAGCTTCTGATTGGCCAGCAGTCATAAAAATTCAGTTGACGTCGATTGACATTTAGTTACGTTTCTTACGTTTTTTTCTGAATTTTCAGATGAAAAATTCTATCTGAAAATTCAGATGACAGCTAAAAGCAACAAAAAAACAGTTCTTGATTCAGTTTTTTTTTGGTGTGTGGTCTGATCGTCTGGGTCTCGTATCGCTTTTCGGATTTTGATTTTAAAGTGCAAAAAATAATAAAAACAGAATAAATAATTTCAGACTTTTTTGTGCGTTCAGTGTTACGTTTTTCAGAACTGAATTTTTAGATCTGTCAAAAACGTTGTGATGAACGTGGCCATTGCTTTCTGTGATTTTTATGCGTTTGTGTTAGTTTTTTGTTTTTACAAATGGTGGCACTTTCAAGGGGTAATTTTTCGTTATGGTTTTCGTAAGCATTTCGTTGTCATGTTGGAGACCAACTAAAAATTTCGTTTCGTATCAGCAGCGTACTAGGCTTAACATGTCGATGTGAAAATCACTAAATTACATTCCAAAAGTTCTACAAACAAGTGTTCATTAGCCAATATCAAGATTTTAATAATGAACTATTTAAAAAGGAATGTCTGAACAAAATGAGAATCAACAAGAACGAATCTTTCCTCAAACTTTTTTTTTTTTAACTAAATTAATTATTACGCTGGAATTATTACAGTCTCTCCGTGTCTCTCTTTGGAAACCCAATACTGCATTTAAACTCTGCCAATTCTTGTCAAAAGCTGTGACAAGCGACCATAAAACAACACTTTGACATAAGCAACAATTAATTCTTAAATCATTTAATGATTAATTACATCGCTGGCAAAATGTTTAAACTGTTATTCTACCTTTCATTATATTCTTTTGAATTGTTGCATTTTAATAGAATGCATGCATTTCGATTAAAGATAAATTTCTAAATACAACAATTATAAAAGTAAGCAATTTCATACACGAGTGAATTCCACAGAACGGCCTTGCCAGGGGGGTTGAATCGAAACACTGTGTGTACGTATGTATGTGTTCAGAAAAAACCTTGTCATACTTAAACTCTTTACTGCCACAGTGTTTAAATCATATTGAACTTATTTGCAATTTTAGCAGACAAATCTCGTCTCCCAACTGTAAAAATATTAGTAGAAGTATAAAAAGTGAAACAATAAGTGATTGTTGGAGTTATAAATCATTAACTTGTATTTTGTTATTGTTTTTCTAATTCCATAATTAAAAGAATTACATACATACATGCATATGAGAGAGAGTGTGTATTTATTGAGTTTGATTGATTGGAACAAAAGACGTAGTAGGAGACATAACAACAAGTAAAACTAGATCCGGTATGTCATATAAGAATTTAATCACTGAAACATTACCTTTTGAGGTGGTATTTAATATACCTGCCAATAAAACGAGTTTCATCAAAAATTCTGAGAATCTATTTTTTTTATTTCGAAATTTCCGCTTTTATTATAAAGTTGTTTTAATATCTTAGAAGAATATTACAGTCAAGTTTTTCTTGACTAGGATGAAGATTTCCATGAAAGAATTAAATTCAATTTTAAATGATAAATTCATATAAGCAATTAGGTGTAAAATGCTTGATTCATATGAACTTATTAATTTTTTTTCGTAGTTAGCTTTAATTATATCGAGATAATGTAGAAAATAGATGAAACCCGTTTTTCTTTTCAAAATAAAGTTATATTTGCCCAAAGTGGAACGTATATTTTTTTACAATCCACAAATTAAAATTAAATGCTAAACTATACATTCCACAGTTTCTATCCTAAAATATAGCATATTGATTGCAAAATGTTAATCTTCCACGACTGCATCGGATTTTTCCTGGCATGCTTCATACTCAAATATTGTTATTATGGCCAGGGCTATTAACATGAGAGCGACTAACGAATATTCGTCCATTTTGCCAATTCTTTCACATGGCTTTCTTAAGGTACTATTCGTCGTAAATGACCACCAAGAAAATACAAACAAAAGCGATTTTGAGGTTTTCAATATACGTTACTCGGACGAACAATTTGTTTGTTGAAGTGTGGATCTTATGTGGAACGTGAATAGAGTTTGAAAGTTCGTTAAGTCCCCTTTCACACGAAGATACTAGTTGCTGGTGATTTTTTTGACGTTTTCTTTAAATCTCCTTAACAATCTCTTGTACCTTTCACACGAAGATACAAAATCGGAGGAGACTTGCTGTATTTTCCTTTTAAATTGGCCGCGTTCATCACCACGTTTTTGACAGATCTAAAAATTCAATTCTGAAAAACGTAACACTGAACGCACAAAAAAGTCTGAAATTATTTATTCTGTTTTTATTATTTTTTGCACTTTAAAATCAAAATCCGAAAAGCGATACGAGACCCAGACGATCAGACCACACACCAAAAAAAAAACGATGAAGAACTGTTTTTTTTTTTGTTGCTTTTAGCTGTCATCTGAATTTTCAGATAGAATTTTTCATCTGAAAATTCAGAAAAAAACGTAAGAAACGTAACTAAATGTCAATCGACGTCAACTGAATTTTTATGACTGCTGGCCAATCAGAAGCTCTAAAAATGACAGTTATGAACTGTCAAATGTGCTGATGAACGCGGCCATTTCCTTGGTTGAACGCACACAAACGTAGTGTGAAGAGAAACGTCAAAAAAGTCTCCTGAATTTGTTGACCGGGGAGATTTCGTTTACCCCTCTTTCTTCCTGCCCTTCTCGCCTATGAACTAATTGTTGCCGGCAACTCAGTTGCCTTGTGTAAAAGGGGACTAAGTGATTTGTATATGAGACACGACCAGCGAACTGCAAAGTGTGTGAATGGTTGTGTATTTTGACATTTCATTCACATGAGTGGTCGCTGACAACTGCGAATTGTCATCATAAAACATAAGCAAGAAAAATGAGAGGTTAAGATTAAATTCGAGACAAATTTTCTATTCGCCAGTTTGTAGAATGCGCCCTGTTCTTGTGGATTGCGAATTGAGGTTTGACAATTCGCAGATAATTTTCCAATTAAAACTAATTTTACGCTCTGTTGTATATCTAAATTTGTTGATTGGTTCATTTGGTCAAAAAATTAGAACAAAAAAAAATTTGGTATTAGTTGTAGACATTGCTTTAAGAAACAAACAAATTGCAATTCGCGACAACCAATTTGTTTTCTCAAATGTATCTTATCTTAGCAATTAAAAAGCAGATTTTAGTATCTAAACTTTATAATTTACATTACAATTTAAATTTAATCCCTTTTTTTGTTCGTACGCACATAACTCGGCTGGACATCATCCAAATTGGATGAAGATTTTTTTTTGTAGGATTTGTATTGAACCAGATAAACAAACTATTGAGTAAAAAATTGGAAAATTAGCCAGGAAAAGTCAGAAAGTCGTGATAACAATTGAAGCTTGCTCGAATTTCGAAAGGAACATAAATAATTTAATCAATTATAGTTGGAACGAAGTTTGCCGGGTCAGCTAGTAAATTATATTTCTACGATTTTATTTAGTATTTGTGAAGAATTAAGGTGTATAAATTGTTTTAAATCACATTTATTCATTGGCAGTTGGTCCCTCTCATGTTTGTGGAATGCAATTATTTAAAGATTAATTTTGTTTGGAATGTTCAAAATCTTTTTAACGAAAAATATTAACAGACAATGAAGCAACCTAAAATAGGTACCTACATACAGTTTTTTCTTTGAGCCTTGTACCGCTAATTCCACGATCTTTAGGCGTTTTTCTTTTTTAATTCAGAGTTGGTACAGAGCAGAGTAGACCCTTAGGGAACGGAGTAAACTCTGAA
The DNA here is from genome assembly GCA_947049315.1 of Epistrophella euchroma. Lineage (NCBI taxonomy): Eukaryota > Metazoa > Arthropoda > Insecta > Diptera > Syrphidae > Epistrophella > Epistrophella euchroma. The sequence continues at coordinate 23,079,411 of OX346245.1, forward strand.
CAGAGTAGGTACAGGGCACTCCCATTTAATTATGAAACACACCCGAGAACTCAATTGTCTTATCTGTCAAATTACATGGAAACTGTTAGAAGTTGGCCGCGCTCAGTTTTTTACTCCGTCTACTCGGTTATTTTATTCTGAGCTCATGAAGCACACTCTGAACGCACGGACTCAGCTCTGAGCAGCTCTGAACTGAACTAAAAAAGAAAAGCGCCTTTCTTTTATCACTTCATATTTTAATTCTTAGATCTAGTACTCCCTTTTTGTAAAATGAAAAGAGATAATGTTCCATGACCTTTGTGACGATATTTTTATAGTAAAACATATACATTGAATTTGATTCTAATCGTTTGGTTTTTTTTCTTCTTCTTACAGCCCGTACACTTACCTGCTACTGCGATGGCAGTTGCCCAGACAATGCGATCAATGGGACTTGTGAGACAAGGCCCGGTGGATCGTGCTTCAGTTCTGTTGAAGAAGTTTTCGACGATATAACCAATACCTATGAGGAAGAAAGAACTTTTGGCTGCATGCCTCCCGAGGAATATGGTGGTCTTTTAATGGTAAATTCAAATAGAGATATACAAAAAAATCTTCCTCATCTAAACTATTATTTTTCTTCTTCTTTCAAACAGTGCAAAGTTGCATCAGTGCCTCATTTACATGGTAAAAATATTGCCTGCTGTGATAATGGTGATTATTGCAATCGTTATCTGCATCCTGCATTCACACCGAAGACAACTACCCCGCCACCAGAATTACCAGTCACCGTTATACCTCCAGAGCGATTTATTCTAATAGGATTGATGATACTCTGCGTAACAATATTCACAATTGTAATGACAGGATTATGTTTGTTTTATCGTCGCCGCCAGAAGCTCCACAAACAACCCAGACTGATAAACTCGATGTGTGGTGCTCAAATGTCACCGCTAACACAACTTGTTGAACAGAGTTCAGGGTCAGGATCAGGATTGCCATTGCTTGTTCAGCGTACAATTGCAAAACAAATTCAAATGGTTCGTCAAGTTGGCAAGGGACGTTATGGTGAGGTTTGGCTTGCTATGTGGCGTGAAGAGAAAGTAGCCGTTAAGACATTCTTCACCACCGAAGAGGCTTCATGGTTCCGCGAAACGGAAATCTATCAAACTGTTCTCATGCGACACGAGAACATACTTGGATTTATTGCAGCCGATATCAAAGGCAACGGTTCTTGGACTCAAATGCTCTTAATCACTGACTATCACGAACAAGGTAGTCTGCATGATTATCTACAAAGGAGTGTTTTGACACCACAAAAGCTACAAATTCTCGCATACTCACTGTCCTCTGGCTTGGCTCATTTGCATGCTGAGATTTTCGGAACACCTGGTAAACCGGCAATTGCCCATCGCGACATCAAAAGCAAAAATATACTCGTCAAGCGTAATGGACAGTGTGCTATTGCCGACTTTGGACTTGCCGTCAAATATATCTCTGAATTGGATGAAATTCATATTGCCCAGAACACTCGTGTTGGAACACGTCGCTACATGGCCCCCGAAGTACTCGAGGATACATTAAATTCAAAACAATTTGAAGAATTCAAACGTGCCGACATGTACTCAGTTGGTTTGGTTTTGTGGGAAGCTTGTCGACGTTGTTACACAACAGTGCATGGTTCAAAGACAACCATCTGCGAGGATTATGCCTTGCCGTATCATGATGTCGTACCATCGGATCCATCATTCGAAGATATGCTTGCAGTTGTGTGTGTCAAAGGTTTCCGACCACCAATTCCAGCAAGATGGCAGGACGATGATGTCCTAGCGACGCTGTCTAAAATTATGCAAGAATGCTGGCATCCGAACCCATCGGTGCGGCTAACAGCGTTAAGAGTAAAGAAGACACTTAGCAGACTTGAAATAGACTGCAATGACTGCCCCATTAAAATAGTGTAGATAGTTTAAGATTTTCTGTCAATGTATAGAGTAACGATGTTAAGCAAGAGCTGTGTACAAAGTCATGTTTTTTTTTTTCTATTAGTTTTTAAGGTAATCCCTAAGAGAAGAAATATGTCATCTTGTTTTTTTTTTAATTTAATTTAATTAATTAAGCTAATGACAAATGTTAATTTATGCACGAAAAATGAACTGAAGATAAGAAATTGATTAGGAAGTGGGAGGAAATTTAATTTAAACAAAAAAAGAATATGTTTTTGGTTAACAATGGCTTTAAATATTAAAATAAAATTATTGACAAGTGTTTACATTTTGTAGGCATGAATTCAAAAGAGGTTAATGGTTAAATGAAAAGTTAAGTTAGTATAAGGGGGTTAGGTTTCATTTTGGTCAGAGTAGAATCTAACAAATTTTAATTACGTTCCACAAATAATTTTTAACCTTATTGGCTTTCTTTCATTCAGATATCTGAAGCAATGAATTTTATGTACACTATGTAAAATTTGTTCTTTTATACTTTCCAATAAGGCTTTTTGTTGCTTTGAGATCATTAAAAATCAGAATTGAAGTTGTATTGGAAGAATGCTTAAGTATTTATTTTTTTCAATGTGGAAGCTAGTAGGTTCCTATTACATATTACGTTCCACAATCAATAATTTTAACTTATACATCTTCAGAATGAAATAAATAAAATGTGGAACTTATCCACAATTTCATTTATGAAATACAATCAAGTAAAACTAAAATAATTTATTTTTTATACAATTTATCGAACCACAATGAAGCTAATGGATGCTTTTTCCGTCATCGCAATCAAGCACGAAAGACAGTTCAAGAAAGCAACCTAATCGTCGCACCTTAATTGGCTGATTATTCGTAACAACAATTCATTCTTGTTGAAGGAGACTTTTGTGATGAAACCATTCAGCACTGAACCAAACAAACTTACGAACATCAGCACGTACAGGTACAGTGGCTTGGTACACAAGAAGACTTTGAGAGTTGACCAAGCTAAGAAGGGCATCACCGCTGTCATTAAGAAAGGTAAACACCAAAACCGCCTTACAAAGAACACCGTTTGTGTGTCAATGAAAGTCGGACCTAGGCGCTCTCTGAAAAAGTTGAGGAACCTCCTGACCGGTAGCAAGCACCGCTCAGATCTAAAGCAGGCTGCTCTTTGCAAAACTTCAGCTATTTTGAGGTCACAAAAGCCAGCTCCAGTCAAAAAGGCCGAATAAGTTCAGAGGCAGTTTTATGAATGAAGAAAAAAAAATTAAATTATTCAAAAGAAGTTTATAAGCTTTATCTTAATCTTAACTTTATACCGCAGAATTTCATTTGCTTCAAAAATTCTTCTTCAATCTCTTCAAAGATTCGAATTCTTTTTACCTAGTATGTAGTAAACCTTAAAACTTAAACAATGATTCTACTCGCGTCTAATATAACATTAAAACCCTAATCTGTACCTTTACTGACTAAGCTTAAAAAACTACCACTCCTCTTATTTTAGACAAACGAAAGTACTTGTTTTTTTTTTTTAAATAGAAAGTAGGGAAAGTTCAGTGAGTATGTAGTACACATTTTTTTTGTTTTGCTTAAAATAAGTTTTCCTTGCAAGTTATAATACATAATTATAAAGTCTCTTAAAGACTGTTTTTCAAATCTTGAAGAATAAAAAAAAAAATATTAAAAAAAAAACTTCAAAAAAATGTATTTAACTATATTTAAATATGTAAAAGAAAACAAAAAAAATGTGAATGTATAAAAAATGATAATTTACATACTTATATTTACTATATTCAAAATGTGCCAGAATGAATTTTAGTCTTAAAGATTAAATAAAATGTAAAATGTGTTTTAAAAATTTATAATAAATTTCTATCTAACATACAAATTAATGCCTTATTTTTGAAGAAGAAAATATTACTAAACTTGCAAACTATAAATACAAAAACTTAAGTTGCCTTATTGTCAAAAACAAATATAAAATTTGCCTCTGTAGTGTTATAAAAAATGAATTAACTATTTTGCATTTTTGACTGCCGAAATTAAAAATAAAATAACACAAAAGAATTAAAACTACAAATTTTTGAAATAAAAAGACAAGATAATCGATAAAGGTATATACATTGTGTATCATTACCGTTTTTTTGTTTTAATTCGTTTAATAAGCCTGCCTTATTGTGAATATAAATTATAAAATGTTTATGTAAATATATGTCTACTATTAAAAATAAAATAAAAAACAAACGAAAAAATGTGCAAATTTAAAATAAGAGAAAAAAAAAAACACATAATAATACAAAAAAAAAAACTATAATTTTAATTTCTAAATTAAGCTACAATAACATGAAAATTAAAAAAAATAAAAATAAATTAAAATTAAATATAATTAAGCTCATAATTTAAATTTAAAACTAAGAATCGTGTAAATATTATTGATAAACAAAAAAAAAACTAATTAATATTATATTTTCTCTTCTTAACATATACAATATATATTATTATAATTATTATTATTAATAAAATATTTTAAATATTGGTTGACTGTAATTGTAGTGATCACACGAAGTTTTAATAATTATAATAAGAAACAAAATATAAAATACAAATTAACAAAAAATAATACTTCTGGAAATAGAAAATATTCTAAAAAGAAAAACAAATTTGAAAGAAAAATAATAAAAGTGCAAAAAAATATTCATAAAAGATTCGTTTTCATTTTTGGAAAAATTTAATGCTTAATTCTAAGCAGTTTTGAATTGGGTTCGATCAAAGATAGCAGGAAAGGAAGGGTAATAAATACAGTTAACTGCGTGAACAGAATGGAGACTGAACTGGAATACTTACTTTACTTTAGATGGCGCTCACAGCCCAAACAACCACAGCACCCAAGTAGATTCTCCTCCGTTTTTGTCAGGGTCCATGCTTCTGCTCCATATAGCAGGACCGGGATGATAAGGGTCTTATATAAGGTGTCCTTGGTTCTTTGAAAGAGGGCTTTATTACTCAAATGCCTTCTTAGCCCGAAGAAACAGCGATTGGCAAGAGTAATGCTTTGTTTTCTCTCTGCACTGATGTCATTTTGCGATGTTATAGTGGAGCCCAGGTAGACAAAGTCCTTGACGACTTCGAAGTTGTAATCGACGATGCTGAGACTGAGATTCCTTTCTCAATGATAGCATATCGACCCCTTTCCGCCAAATTATCGTAAGCGACATTTTCATACTGTCACCTATACTTTTCATTTTTTTTCTGTGCACCAAAAGCAATCGGACCTTAATGCTGAAATTTGGCCTAATTGGTTTTGTTGCTGAGCAAACAAAAACAAAATGTCGCTTACGATACTTTTTATTTTTGTCGCTTACGATAATTTGGCGGAAAGGGCTCGATATAACATACTTCGTTTTGCTTGTCCTCATTAACAGCCAAACCCATTTTCGCCACCTCCGATACAATACTTGCAAAAGTGCCGGTAAGACCTAACTTCGTTCTCCCAATGATGTCAATATCATCTGCATAAGCAAGTAGTTGAACAGACTTTTGAAAAATTATACCTCTGTTGTTGACTTGCGAGTTGCGTACAATTGCGTTAAATGTTAAATAGGTTACATGACAACGCGTCGCCTTGTCTCAAACCTTTCTCGACATCAAAGGTTTCGGTGGTTTTCTTGCCGACTTGGACTGAGCAGCGTGATCTCTCCATCATCATCCTGCAAAAGCGGATGAGTTTGTCAGGGATGCCAAGATGCGGCATGGCTCTTATAGCTCGTCTCTGTCCACGCTATCATATGCGACTTTGAAATCGATAAAGAGGTAATGTGTATCGATTTGAAACTCCTGGGTTTTTTCCAAAATCTGTGGGAGTGTGAACATTTGATCGACGGTTGATTTTCCGGGCCTAAAACCACACTGATAGGGGCCGATTAGATCGTTGACAAACGGTTTTAAGCGATCAGACAGTACAGATGACAAGATTTTGTATGCGTCGTTGAGGAGACTTATACCTCTGTAATTGGCATAGGTCAGAGCATCTCCTTTCTTGTGGATGGGGCACACTATACCGAGGTTCCATTCATCGGGCATACTTTCCTCCGACCAAATTTTGGAGATAAGCTAGTGTATACTCCTTACCAAGTTATCTCCCCAGCTTTGAATAGCTCAGCTGGAATAGCTGTCAAAATATTGAATACACACAAATTCAATGTTGCGAACACAACGCAACCTAGCCGTATACGGCGCTGGAGCTGGAGCTGCAGCCGCAGACAGAGGAGTTCAGCAACTTTTCACGTGCAGCACTTTTGACGTTTTAGATTGTATGAAAAACAAAAAAAAAACAACTTTTTGCGTCCGGAAAAAATATTGTGGTTATTTGTATCGCGAAGAAAATTATTTATTAAAAGGAAAATTATTGGAAACAAAAAATGTGAATTCTGAGCTTGTACACAAGAATATTGTTTTGTTTTTCTTCAAAATACTTTCAAAGCTGTACAGCTGCATTGTGGGCACATAAAAAAAACAACGTACGACTCTTTTTGACAACTCTTCCAGTTCCGTCTGCGGCTCTAGTTGAAGCATTCTATTCTATTCAGTCAGTTATTGGCGAATCCGAGGTTATCTTAACATTTTTTTTTTTACGTCACAATCAGTTGTTAGTATCTACCATGTAATAAGAACTGTTAAAATAAAACAACAGATAAAAACCATCAAATGAAATGAAAATATCTTTTTCCTCTCGGGACAATCTCAGATGATTGTGACGTTAAACAGCAACAACCAACAACTGACACCTAAAATGGCATTCAAATATCAATCATTGCTTCTAAGTTTTTTTTTTTTTTTCAAATGTTGCAGAAAAAGCACACATGAAGACTAAATTGTGGTAGCCTGATCATTTGACTTCAGTAGCGAAATGCGTAGTGCAAAATCTTCTAAAGACGCTCATTACATGTGGCAAAAATAATTGTATGCAATAATTTGTAACAATAAAATTTAATCCAATTTCTTGTTTTAAATAAGAATTTTAAAAAGAAAGAAATACCGTTATTAAAATTGCATGGCTTGAATGAAATGATTTTTTAAAATAACGTTGCCTTCTTTTAGGCAACAAAAATCAACAAAATCAACAATCTAATTTTCCTACTTGTCTTTTGCTGATTTGTCGGCCATCATGAGAAACATTGTCGCTCTTTGTCGTGACTATCGTTTACTACAGTATCGTTTAGTTGCCGCTCATTTCGTAATACGTTTTAGGGCTCAAACTGCTGCTCAAGCCCTTCGACAAATACCTTAAGATCTTCATGATTTTTTCTTCACCTCAAAAAGCGTCCAGGGTCCAGAACTGTATCTGATTTATTATTTTGGCCATCAAATACAAAAAGGCTTACTTTATTTAAACAACAAATTCTTATAAATTAAACAATTTAACAATGATTTATGGTTTTGAGTCCTTACTTTTGTCTATCGTGATCGTGAGCTAAATTTACAACGACACGATAGATATAAATAAAAATAAATTTGGTGGCACAAAAGCTCATGAAGAACTAGGGTCTAGTGACTTACAACTCTCAACCATTCCTATGTGCGGGTCTACAGGATTGGAGGGGACCTACTGTAATAAATGTTAAAAATGTATTTATATTTATTTAATATTTGGCAACCCTATCAATATGCTATAATAATGACATTTGTATTTAAATCAGATTTGTCAAGCAGTCTGTGTTTAACACACAACAAAGAAGGACCTAATAAAATATATACATATATAATTTAAGAAAAACAACCAATTTATTTTAAAAGTAAACCAATTTTACATGGTGTCAGAAGTGATGGCAAACACGAGACTACCGATTGAGCTGGACTGCTCCAACCTGGTCAAAGAATGGCCTATGTGGAAGAGAACATTTCTCATGTACATGATGGCGAATGGCAAGATGGGCGAAGGTGAGGAAAAGAAAATTGCTAATTTTCTATGGCTGATTGGTCCTCGTGCGATGGAAATATATAATACTTTATTTCCCAACGATGGAACACTTCCAGGCATTGTTGGCAACAACGAGGTTCCTTTACAAGCTGCCGAAGGTGAAGATCAACCACCAAACAACGAACGAAAATTAAATGATGTTTTACAAGCCTTCGATGATTATTGCGTTCCATTAAAAAATGTGACAATGGAGTCATTTAAATACAACACCATCGTCCAACGGGAAAAACAACCGTTTGCTGAGTTCGAAACAGAATTGCGCAAACAAATTCAATACTGTGAATTCAAATGTATTTGCGGTGCTTCATATGAAGAACGTATGCTTAGAGACCGCATCATAATTGGCATTGCAGATAAGAAGCTGCAGCTTAAGCTTCTTGATGGAAAAAATGAACCACTTAAAACTGTGGTTGACACCTGCAAGGTATTTGAAGCTGCCTATACCAACAAAAAACTTTTGGAAACCAATCAACAACAACTACAAACGCAAGTTCTTCAAGTTACAACGGAAAACAACTCAACACCATTACAAGCTATCAATACGATTGCTCGTCACTGTTATAACTGTGGGTATCAACCATTCTCAACGGCACATTTGCGTGAATGCAAAGCCAACAACATCATCTGTAGCACATGTGGAAAAAAAGGGCATTTTAGTAAATGGTGCAAGAGGGGAAACAACAACAAAATGGATAACAAATCGGGAAACAACAAAATGGATAACAAATCGGAAAACAAGAAACTGGATAACAAGTCAGAAAAAAAAGTCGTAAAAGTTCTTTCTGGAAAGAATTCTTGGATGGAGTCAGACTCAGGTATTTTTAATGTAAAGCATATTGATGGGTTGAAGATTAATTTAAGAAAACAATCATATATTTATAGATTAAATAAGAATATTGTAAGATGGACTAAAGAGTATCAAATTAATAATGAAGTAGTGGAGTTTAAAATCGATTACTGGTGCAGATGTCAACTGTATCCCTCTTAGTTTAATCAAGAAATTTAAAATTAAATTGGATAATGAAGAAAATAATATATGTGTTACTGATTACAATGGAAATGAAATAAAAATTTTCGGTTCTATTAAACTAACTTGTGTTGATCCAAATTCTCAAACGGAACAATCAGCTGTTTTTGTCGTTGTTGACGATTCATGCGAGCCAATTCTTGGCTTGAAAACCTCTGTCAAGTTTAATTTAATAACAAGATTAGATGTGAACACTCTCGTTCGTCAACCAAAAAATGCTGATGAATTTATCAGAGAAAATAAAGACATTTTTGATGGGTTAGGTACATTGCCGGGTGGTATAAATATTAAATTAGTAGAAAACGCAAAACCAGTTTTACATTACAAGAAACGAATTCCATTAAGTTTAGTCGGAAAACTAAAGAAGGAATTAAAAGAAATGAGTCGTATAGGAGTCATCTCACCAGTTGATTACGCAACTGAGTGGGTGAATAATCTGCAGATTGTTGAGAAACCTAATGGGAAGTTGCGCCTATGCTTGGACCCCAAACCATTAAATGCATGCATTAAGAGGGAACACTTCTTAATTCCAACTATAGATGATTTTATAGGTAAATTAAGTGGAAAACGAATTTTTACGGTGCTTGATTTGGCAAGTGGGTTTTGGCAGATGAAACTCGACAAAGCTAGTTCTGATCTCACTACATTTATGACTCCATTTGGTAGATATAAATTTAATAGAGTGCCTTTTGGTTTAAATTGCGCTCCTGAAATTTTTCAAAGAAAAATGATGGAAATATTTGGTGACATTCCCGGGGTTATTGTCTATTTTGATGATATTGGAATTGCAGGAAAAACAGAGTCAGAACACGATAATATATTGAAAATAGTCGTAGAACGCGCGCGTCAGAACAATATTAAGTTTAATTCGGAAAAAATCCAGTATAGGAAAACACAAGTAAAATTTATGGGTTATATTTTAGAAAATGGGCAAATAAAACCTCCAGAAACTTACTGTGACGCAATTTTAAACATGAAAATACCAAAGAACAAACATGATGTTATGCGATTGTTAGGACTCATTAAGTATTTAGGGAAGTTCATACCAAATTTATCGCAGAAAACTGCTGCATTACGTAGCTTGACTCATAACAATGTCAAATTTTGTTGGACATTCGATCATGAAGCTGAAATGAAAATTCTTTTGAATATTATTGCATCACATCCGGTTCTGTCACTTTATGACCCCAATAAACCTGTGATTGTGCAAACGGACGCATCTAAGGATGGATTGGGTTGTGTTTTAATACAGGATGGTCACCCTGTTGCATATGCGTCTCGCACTTTGAGTAAGAGCGAACAAAAGTGGGCGCAAATAGAAAAGGAACTTTTGGCGGTCGTTTTTTCATGTCAGCGATTTCATTTCTTTTTATATGGTCGAGATTTTACTGTCGAAAGTGATCACAAAGTGATGTGTCACCGCGGTTGCAGCGAATGTTTATGTTTCTTTTAAAATATCCCTTAATGAATTTAACATATAAACCTGGAAAGCAGATGTTGGTAGCTGATTGCCTTTCAAGAGCACAACTATCGGAGTGTTCCGAATTCAGTGATTTATCCGGTGTAATTCATATGGTTACAAAATCGGCATGCTTATCAAAGGAAAACTTATATTGTTATTTATCAGTTTTTAAACAGGATGAACAATTTAGTCAGATACGCAAGTATGTTACAAATGGTTGGCCAACATATCACCAGCTTGATAGTTTCTCCAAAAAATTTCACAAATATAAGGATGAGTTACATTGTGAAAATGGACTGTTATTCAAGAATCACCGATTGGTAATTCCGTTTGCGTTACAAGGAAAAATAAGTAAAATGATTCATGAGCCGCATTTAGGTATAGAAAAAACATTGTCGTCAGCAAGAATGAAGTATTTTTGGCCAGGCATGGCAGACCAAATAAAGAAAATCGTTTTATCTTGTGATATATGTGAAAAATTTAGAAGAAATAGTCAGAAAGAACCATTATCACAAGAAATCTCACCAGAATACCCATTTCATATAGTAGCTATGGATTTGTTCCAATATGCAGGTCAAGATTTTATATCATTAATTGATTCATATTCCAATTTCATTTTTGCGAAACAACTCGAAAATAAGTCATCAAAACATATTATTAAAGTAATTTTACGTATATTCAATACTATTGGATACCCAACAATTTTGAAATGCGACAACAGTCCATTTAACTCATATGAATTTGAATTATTTGCAAAAGAGTGCAATATAACTTTAAAGTTTTCAAGTCCTCGGTACGCTCAGAGTAATGGTCTTGCGGAAAAGGGTGTAGCTATCACTAAAAACATTTTAAAGCGTTGTATTGAAACAGGAGACATTGACAGATTTCAATATCGGATTTTAGAATATAATTCGACACCAATTGCAAGTATGCAATATTCACCGTCCGAGTTATTTCTCGGTAGAAATGCAAAAACAAAACTACCCGTTTCAAACGCATTGCTGTGTCGAAATAATGTAAGTGAGCAGATTGTTCAAAACAGAATTCAAACAAAAAAGCAAAAACAAAAATACTACTATGATAGAAACGCAAAACCGCTACCTGTCCTAAATATAGGTGATGCGATTATATTTAAAAAAAATTCAAAAGAGTGGAACTATGGCACTGTAGTTGGTATCGTTAATAATAGATCATATATTTTAAAAGATTGTTTTGATAATCATTATAGAAGAAATCGTAGATTTATTGCTAAGACGTTTAATAATAAGATTGATACAAGTGAAATGTTACTAGAAGAGCATATTAAAAGTCCTGTTGTAAATAATCGAGAAAATTTGAAAAATATTTATACTATGCCACCAGTTAATAAAAATGCAATATTTAATAAAAATCTTAATGGAAACATCAATCAAAACAATTGTAATGTAAATGTGAATGAACCCGAATCAACGACTGAGCCTTTGAGTTTAAACGACTCTAATCAATTATCTAGTGAACTCGTCGGTGATTTAGGTTCAGAAACACCTGTAGAAAATAAGATTGAAAAAAACAATGAAAATTATTGCACACGTAGTGGTCGAATTGTTCGCCCACCTAATCGCTTTGGTTTTACGTAATTTTAATAATAATAATAATAAAAATATATTTGTTTAAAAAAAAAAAAAAAAAAAAAAAAATAAGCGTGTAATAAATGTTAAAAATGTATTTATATTTATTTAATATTTGGCAACCCTATCAATATGCTATAATAATGACATTTGTATTTAAATCAGATTTGTCAAGCAGTCTGTGTTTAACACACAACAAAGAAGGACCTAATAAAATATATACATATATAATTTAAGAAAAACAACCAATTTATTTTAAAAGTAAACCAATTTTACACCTACTGCCCCACTAATTGAATAAAATTAAATAGGAAAAGAAAATGGAAACGTTAAAAGTTGTATTTATTCATTTTTCAATCTTATTTTAAGTTTTAATTATTCGAGGAGATACAGAAATTCTTTCATGCAAATGTCAACAATAAAATTGAGAGCCTTAAAAAGTGATTTGTTCTTTGAGAATCGAAAAACCCAGGGGTGGAATTGGCTAAGGTGATTTGTGATAAGTCATAGGGCCCTACCAATATTCAAGTTTAGTTATGACTTAAATATTGCAGTTAAATTAACCATAATGTAACGGATCCTAAATAATTAACCATAAATTATATTCTCAATTTTTTAGAGTCAATTCCATATATGGTTCATTATTTATAGTCCCGTAAATATTAAGGTAATACCATGCATAGTTTATTATTTAGAGCCCAATCCATTACGGTCGATTTTACTGAAATATTTAAGTAGTAACAAAATTTGATTATTAGTAGGGCCCATAGTCATTATGAACAAATTTCGTCTGCGTAATGTGATTGTCACATGTGAAAATCACATTTTTGCGACTAACAAAAACTTAACTCACAGAACCTGCCCCGTGAGTAGCTATTAGCTGATCGCACTGAGGCTGGTAAACAGAAAATCCCATGATCGAATCACAAATAAACCAATTTTTTTTTTAAATTCTTTTTTGTCTCTCGAGGCAAAATGGTAGATACATAACTGGGCAAGAGCCTAGCTATCTGCTAGCTCGTTGTTAGGATCAATGTAAAACTTGTTGTATAGCCTCATTAAAAACTAGATTATTTTTCTAGGTGGGAATGCGAGTAGGGTTATGTATTAAAAACCAAAACCAATAACAATAAATATCTACTTTGTTCAGTCGTTGGTTGTTCTCCTAGGAAAATTCCTTTAAGTATGTGACGCTTATTGCAGAAAGTACAGGGCCGTCTTTAACCTATTGGAGGCCCTGGGGCACTTTTGAATATTATTATGCAAAAGAAGTTGACGATCGAAAATCTGTATTACTTCCAAAATAATATTTTTATTTCCTTACAGTTACAATAAGTAGGTATAGGTATCTGTAATATAAGCCGGAAATTCTCTGATTGCGCATGCGCTTCAGGGGAAATGGTAAGATGGTTCGATAATACAGTTCGTCTGACGGTTTAAAAGAACGAGAATGGCTGTTTTTGTAAGAAGTGAATCGAAAAAGTGAAAGCAATGTATGAGAGCAAATGTGAAAACGATTTATTTGATTCACTTTTTCAAAGAACCAGAATCGGCCCCCTGAATCCTAAATGCAAGTTTATTGAAGAGGGAGGTATACCCTCTAAAAGTGCCGCTGGAACGATGGAAATATACCTTTCTCTGGGAAAAATAACTGACGAAAAACATGTTTTCGAAGCGAGATAAAATGTAATCACATTGGTTAGGTTTGCAGAAATTGAATTTAGACAGATTGATGCAGCCACGCTTGTTATTCGTTTTGATATATCTTAAGTAATTATATTTAATTTGAAAAAATAAGAAAGAAAATAAAAATTTAATTTATTTTGAAAATAACTCCAGTTACGTACATATGTATATTAAGTCATTTATATTAAATAGTTTAATTTTTCTGTGGGACTGGGAAATAAGAAAGAAATTTCCGACAAGCTGAAGGAATTTCTGTTTGAAATGGCCTCCGCCCCAGCACTCTGAGATCTAACTTTAAGATTAGCAAAATTTCGGGGCTATTGTGAATGAAATTTCTCCGGGAATGTTTCCCGTCTTCAAAAATTGAATTGCTTATATTTTTCAATCGGTTCTTTTAAGCTCGAATTTGGTTAGTTTAAATGACAACCGAGTTCCTCTAGAAACTTTATTCCCGATACCAATAAATTCAGAGAGAATTTTTTGATCATTATTCACGTTCAAAATTTTATATGGAGGGAAAAATTCTCAGGAAATTTTATTCGCGATACTCCCCATTGTTTTCACTACTTGAAAGTCTTATATCTTTGAGCACATCTGTTGTTGTTGTCTATTCTTTTCAATATGGCCTTCCGAATTTCGGTCAGTATTATAAATTCTATGTTTACAATTTTTATGGATAGAAAAAGAGCTTCATGCCTAGCAAGTGGTAGTAAACATAGGGGGCCCCATTAATCGTGGGGCCCAGGGCACTTGCCCAGAGCGCCCAGTGGTAAAGAAGGGTCTGAGAAAGTATAGAATTTTACGCTTAAATGTAAACTTGTGTTTATGTGGAATTAGAATAATTTATCAAATAGAAAACAAAATTGAAAAACTTACTCAGTCCCCTCAAAGGTATGATTGCTAGACTCCATTGTTGCTAAATAAAAGTTATTCTTCAGAGAATCCTGATGAACCATGATGGAAAAGGTAATAAATAAAGTCATCTTGGTTAATTTATTATTAAAGCAGCTTCTAATTAAACAAATCCCAAAGCTACTCTCATCACTTATACTAACTAATGCTATTTTTAACATCAGCATTCTCAATGTTCCTCAATCCAGAGCATTATTTAGCCTTCAATTAACTCAAAACCTCTTTGGGAAACAGGTCATGTGTGAAAAATTTCCTTGTAGAGTGCGGAAAGAAATAAATCCTCCCTCGAGTTCGCCCTGGCCTCTCGTTCGTTGATTACCGTAGCTGACTTTCAACACAGTAGCAGCCAGCGTGAACAATTCTCATTGCCAAAATATCAAATCCAACCAAATCATTATGAACAAAAATTTCTTTGAAATGCGTTAAATGATTTATGACGAACACAGAATCATCAACATCATTAGGACGCCTTTTAACGCGACAAGCTATAGATGGAAAGTGGGTGAGTGAGTACATTGAACACCAGCAGAAGCACACCCATCACCCATCACCCATCACCTGGGGAATCTTCCTCTTCCCAACCCAATGGGCATCAACCTTTCAGCATCATCAAATAATATTACCTACTACGAATGTTGGAACATTGCCATTTTGGCATTCGACTACATCCCAAAAACTCAGTGGAATTGGAAAAGATGTCGACTGTTCGCGGGGTTGCTAAAAATGCTGACAAGCATCAGCATTTTCGTTAACGGAAAGACACCAAACTCCGCCAACAACTTTTCAACGGAAGATCATATTATGGATGTTCCATGGTGAAAACTGCCTCCGGTGGCAGTGGTGATGGTGGACATAATAAAAGGATTCCATGGAATATGCCGTTTCACCAGTCTAGACATGGTACATTTGCACCACATATAGCTAGTTAAATAGAGAACACAAATGACAACGATGATGTTTTGGAAGTGGTAGAGCCTTTTAAATGGATTTCGGCTGGTAGCGGTAGGTTTTTTCATTTCGAATCTAGGTCATGTTTGCATTGCTCTCTACATGTATGGTCCCTGTATTATATTAAAAGAGAACTGGGTCGTTTCCAGGATGCATTTTATGTGGTTTTACCTTTTTCTGTTCAAAATCATATTGCGATAACCCATAAGCCAGGAAGTATATTTGTCAAATCATTCAGGTATTCTGGGGAGTATAGAAATTGAAATGAAAATAAAGATTGTATCAGCTATAATAGAAGGTTGGTTGGAATGTTGTTTTGCAACGGAAGCAGGTTAACACAGATATTATTAATTTTGCATTGGTGCCAGTTCGGTTGATATTGATATTGACCTATTAAAACATTTTTAATTATATCTTGAGTTCAAGTTTGTGCTGCCTGATTATTATGGATTTTAATAATTAATATTTATGACTAAAATAGTGTGGCTCGAAAAATTAAAGTAAATTACTCATGTATTGTTTCAGTATACTTAAAGCAAAGCAATGGATTTTAAAGAAATAGGCGAAAATAATTTTGATGCATTGGTTCCAAATCTGAATAACGGTTTTTACAATTTCAATTTTTTCAAAAACTAAAAGATATAAAAGATATAAATGTTTGACTAGATGTTGATAGAAGAATCAAATATTAAAAACAAAAATATTATTTAATAATGTAAAATTTTGAACAAAATTAGATTATTTAATACACTTGTCAAAACAAAAAAAAATTTCTTTTTTTTAGTGTTTTTTAAAGAGCTGTATCTCTGTAAAAAGTGGTCGCATTGAGATGAAACAAAAAGCATTCTGAAGCTCGATGTTTTTTGTATTGAAAAGTTTTAGAAAAAGATTTTTTTTTAAGGTACCGTTATTGCGCAATCATAAGAAGCAGCACGACCCAAAAATTTTATTTTTTTTTCTTATTTTTTGAACATTGTAATTTTCATTTAAATTTTTTTTTTTGACCCAATTTAATGTTTCATTTCGATAACTTGTTTATTTAGCTTTAAGGTTGTCTTTTTCATCATTCTAAAATTTTTTTTTCAGACGAATATCTGGCTTTGAATGAAAAAAAAAAACAGACTTTTAAATTTGACTACCAATATCTTCGCAAAGAATAACGACACGGAAAATTTGAGGATAGTTTTAAAAATTGGAATTAATTGTCTACAATATTTTTTTAAAACTTTATAACGGTTATTTTTTTTTTGGCTCCTCACCGTTACATTCATAAAAGGTAAAAAAAAAAACGACTTTTGAAAGACTTTGTAAATCTTTTACTGCTTTATAAATATTGACTGCAAGACTTAATTTGGTAAGACATTTTAAAGAACTATAGACTACCAATATTAATGTAAAATTTCAAATTGATCCATTGAACCGTTTTCCCGTACCGAATGATCAAATTCGTACAAACCAATTAAAGGATAAAATTGTATGGTTCATAAACATTGTGAAGTCGTCATCAAAATGGAAACGAAAATAACAAATTCTGTCCAATTTTTCTCAGTTTCATGTTAGATACAATACTGAAAAGATTTGAAAGAAAAAAACACGTTTTTTTCAAAAAAAAAAAAAAAAAAAATGAATAATTTTTTCAAAATTTTAAAATTTTAGTTGTAATTTTTTTCCTCGAAAAGATTTTTTGTTTCCCTCTAAAATCTTGGCAGTATTGTAACTAATGCAAAACTGTGAAAAAAGCAGAAATTGTTCTTTTCGTTTCCATTTTGATGACGACTTCACAATGTTTATTAACCATAAAATTTGTTCCTTTAATTGGTTTGTACGAATTTGATCAATTGGTACGGGAAAAGGGTACCTAAAAAAATCATTTCTAAAATATTTCAAAACAAAAAACATAAAGTTTCAGAATGCTTTTTGTTTTATCTCAATGTAACCACTTTTCACAGAGATACAGCGCTTCAAAAGACACTAAAAAAACGAGATTTTTTTTTGTTCCCTTAATTGTTTTGACAAGTGTATTCTGAGTTTGAAAAATAATTTTTCAAAATTTATTGACTTAAACATAATTTGAATTAAAAATAAGATTAGAACGGACTTCAAGCTTTAAAAAAAAAGTGATATTGTAAGGCAGCACTTAGGTACAATGTTGTTTTTTTAGTGATTTCTTTACTATTTTAAGACGATCTTATAAAAAAAAATCCCTTCCGCCTAAATGGGGGGAAATAGACCCCCTCCTATACGGTTTTTTTCTTGTCTCGACTTAACCTAAAAGCTTTAGCTTTTTGTCACACCGCATGCGAATCACATTGTATATTTTTGTGCATTCTCTATTTGTGTAGAAAAATAGAAACCTTAACCCTTCTAACGATGGAATTATCTCAAAATTCGTTATTTTTACGAAGAAAAGTGTCATAATCGTTTTTGTCTTAAATTTTCTAAGCTACAAATTAGTCCTTAACATTTTTTGTGTACAAGGGATCATTACTAAGATATTCTCGAAAACAAAAAAACAGCTTGAGGGGCATTTCCCCCCTATAAAATGTTCATCGGTGGCGGCGCTCCTATCGATGGTTACTTCTTATACAGTTTCTTAAGAACACTATTTCACGAAAACGATTTAAGTGGTTTTTTCATCAATTTTTGAAAAAAAAAATATTTTAAAAAAACTGATTTTTTTGAAAAATTTATATTTTGAAGACGACTTTTGATTTTTTTTGTTTACATTTTTTCTTTAAACATATCATAACATTAAAGCCCTAAACTTAGTCATAAATAATTTATTTTCTCTTTCCTCCAAAACGGTTAAATTGGTTTTTATCAATTTTTATGGAGAAGTGTTTGATTTTGTTTTTTTTTTTTTAAACGAAAAATGTTGGATATGCAGGGTGATTCACCTAAGGTGTGACAAAAAGCTAAAGCGTGTAGGTTGGATCGATGTAAGAAAAAAATTGTATGGAAGGGGGGGAAGTCTATTTAACACCGTTTAGCTGGGAGGGGCAATTTTCTAAAAAACTTGACTTAAAACAGAAAACAAATAAAAAAAAAAAAAAACGGTTAGACCAACATTGCCATGATAAAAATCTCTTCTTTTATTTTATTTTTAAATAAATCTGTTTTAGATTCAATTTAAACTGATTATGTTTTAAATTTTAACTAATTAGGTATGTACTTATTTCAATTTCAAAATTCAATGTCTTATTAGTTTTTAGTCAAAAACAGTAAACTGGATGCTAAAATGTCTTTTAGTTTTTGAGAAAATAAAAATAACGGGAGGGGCGATTTCCTAAAAAAAATTGACTTATAATACAGAAAACATATTATTAAAACACATGCTATACTTTTTTGTAAAGTCAGAAATCTGTGCTTTTATTTTGTTTTTAAATTAAGTTGTTTTAGTGAATAGTTAGTTTTTCAAAAATTAATTTTCAAACATAAATTTTTGATGAAAAATATTAAAAAATTGTGTTCAAACAACTTTTGTTCAAAATTTTACTTTATTAAGTAGTGGTTTTGTTTTTAACATTCAATGTTCCCATCAATTTTGGGTCGAACACTAAAAACCAGATGTCAAAATGTATTCTAGTTTTTTAGAAAATTGAAAATAACTAAAGTAAGTTTTCCTTAAATTCGACTTCATCCTATATTTTGTTGCTCCAAAGATGGCTATGGGATCTTAGCACCCTATATATGGGATATTTGCAAAACAGTGTCTGACTTGATATTATAAGAGCATCGCGAATATTAAAAACAAAAATATTACTTAATAATGCAAAATTTTGAACAAAATTAGTGTGAACACAATTTTTTTTTTTTCAAAAAAATGAGTTTGAAAATGAATTTTTGAAAAAATGGTCATTAAAATAACTTAATATAAATACAGAATAAAAGCAGGAATGCCTGTGTTTACAAAAAGGTACATCATGTGTTTTCTGTTTTAAGTTAATTTTTTTTTAGAAAATTGTCCCTCCCTGTTAAACAGGGAGAAATAGACCCCTTTCTCTCCTATACGTTTTTTTTTGCTTATCTCAACCCAACCTACTTGCTCTAGCTCTTTGTCACACCTGTGGTGAACCAGCCTGTATATTTTTAAATTTTAGATGACTTGGTATTTTTTTTAAACTTGACATCAAGCGGTTTTAATATTATCTAACTGATTTTAAGTAAAACTTATTCCTTAAGCTAAAATCAACGGTTTGAGTCATACAATAATTGTTAAAAACCCGTAAGGGAAAGTATAATTTTTTCGAAAATGAATTTAATGATGGCCGACAGCTTATTTCAAAGTCTGGTATGTCTTTCTTACTTGTTTTCTTTTTTTTTTAGTAAAAGTTGTTTAAATGAAGAGATTTTGAAAAAATCAAAATTAACATTTTTAATTCGAAAATTTAAAAAATCTACATACTCTGACTCCTTTGATTCAAAATCCTTTCTATACTTTACTTTTTGATGATAAAACTTATTAAAAGAACATATAAAAAAACAAAATTGCGATTTTTTAAATGAATAGGTATTTTACTATTAATTCTTTGACACAGTGTCTTTTTGTCTACTCTGGTTACATTCGATTTATTGCCTCTTAATCCCCAGTCATCATCTCCATAAATTCTACAAAGAAAAAAATAAATAAAATAAAATTTGTCTATTTCCAAAATTTTAACTTTTGTTATCATACCATCAAAATCAACAGTTCCCGAACCATCTGTATCAATTTCAGCAATTATTCCATCCAAATCCGAAGATGATAGCTTATCATCTAAAGCTGCTAGAATTTCCTTCAATGTTGAAGTTGTAATGTATCCATTTCCTTCACGATCGTACAATCGAAAAGCTTCTTTTAACTCCTTTTGAATTGCTTCAGCATCTTCTTCTTCAATGAAATGTGCAGCAATATTACAAAAACCATCAAAATTAACTTTTCCCGTATCGTCGGGATCGTTTTCCTCAATTAAATCATGTAGTTCCTTATCGTCAAACATCTGACCCATGGTATTGAGAATTGTTGTGATTTTCAGAGTTTCGATAAATCCACTTTTGCTAGTATCGAACATTTGGAATGCCTTGCGCATGATGTCCATTTTTTCATCATCTTCCTGTGAAAGACAAAACAAAGGATGTGAACTGAGTACGGATTGAATAGAATAGATTATATGGAACTTGTGGTTACAGATAAAATTCTATGTGATTAGCAAATTTTAACAAAATTTTACCAAAACAAAAGGAATATCTTCGAAAGCCAACCAAATTGTTCTATTTTGAATTATTTCTGAAGTGAAAAATAATGAAAAATTATTCAAAGTTGAGCGATATTCTTGGCTATAACTTTCGTTCTTGAAATCAGATCTTAATGATTGATGTCTTTGAATGAAGCCAGAACACCAGGTTACATGCTTGTATACAAATTTTTGAGAAGAGTTGATGACCCCATCAACTCCTCTGTCTCAATTAGCCTCCTTACTCTATCAAGCATTGATAACTACCATCACCATCCTCTTCCCTCCCTGGGCGCTCACAGCCCAGGATGGACTACGGCCTCAACCAACAAGCCCCTCCAGCCAGCTCGGTCCCTAGCTAGCTGCCTCCAGTTACGCACTCCAAGTTGGTTGAGATCGTTCTCCACTTGTGTGCGCCACCTAAGGTGGGGTCTTCCTCTGCTGCGCAGACCGTCAGGGGTAGATTCGAAGACTCGTCGGGCTGGTGCGTCGGTGTCCATACGCTCCACGTGTCCCAGCCATCTCAGCCGCTGTATTTTCAGCTTCTTGACCAGTGCCGAGATTTAGCTAATTCGAAACCACAGCGAGTGAGTGAGATGAGTCACTTTTCACTGAAAATCGATTTAGCTAGCAAAAGTGAGTGAGTGAGCGAGTGAAATGAAATGTCAGATTACTCGCCGGATATTTCAGCGGTAACTTGGTGTATGTGTTGGTAAATTTACACTTTTGCATTAGTATCTGTTCTTTTCTAAAGGAATTGTTACACATCCTACGCACGTTTGTGAAATGAAATTGCAAGACAACAATGTATAGGAAAAAAAATGTACATATATGTATGCACAAGATTTATTTTTATATAAATATACACATTTAGTACAAAATACTTCGTGAACATTTTTTTAATTTATTGTTTATATTTTTGTTGTTTATATTGTTCAATTCAATTTCGTCGGCGAGTAAGGCGAGTCATCTCACTTCACTCGCTGAAATAGCTAAATCTCGGCACAGGTTGACGTCGCTGTAAAGCCCGTAAAGCTCGTTGTTAAATCTTCTCCTTCAAACTCCATCGATACAGACTGGACCGAAAATCACCCGAAGAATCTTCCATTCAAAGCACCCAAGCAGGTTCTCATCCGTTTTTGACAGGGTCCATGCTTCTGCCCCATACAGCAGGACCGGGATGATAAGGGTCTTATATAAGGTCTCCTTGGTTCTTTGAGAGAGGGCTTTATTACTCAAATGCCTTCTTAGCCCGAAGAAACAGCGATTGGCAAGAGTAATTCTTCGTTTGATCTCTGCGCTGATGTCATTTTGCGATGTTATAGTGGAGCCCAGGTAGACAAAGTCCTTGACGACTTCGAAGTTGTACCTATCCATCGTGACGTTTTGCCCAAGCCGACGATGTTGAGATTCCTTTCTCGATGATAGCATATACTTCGTCTTGTCCTCATTAACAGCCAAACCCATTTTCGCCGCCTCCGATTCAATACTTGCAAACGCACCAGTGACAGCTCGCTTCGTTCTTCCAATGATGTCAATATCATCTGCATAAGCAAGTAGTTGAACGGACTTTTGAAAAATTGTACCTCTGTTGTTGACTTGCGAGTTGCGTACAATTGCTTCAAGAACGATGTTAAACAGGTTGCATGATAACGCGTCGCCTTGCCTCAAACCTTTCTCGACATCAAAGGGTTCGGTGGTGTTCTTGCCGACTTTGACGGAGCAGCGAGATTTCTCCATCGTCATCCTGCACAAGCGGACGAGTTTGGCAGGGATGCCGAGATGCGCCATGGCTCTGTATAGCTCGTCTCTGTCTACGCTATCATATGCGACTTTAAAATCGATAAAGAGGTGGTGTGTATCGATTTGAAACTCCTGGGTTTTTTCCAAAATCTGTGGGAGTGTGAACATTTGATCGACGGTTGATTTGCCGGGCCTAAAACCACACTGATAGGGGCCGATCAGATCGTTGACAAACGGTTTTAAGCGATCACACAGTACAGATGACAAGATTTTGTATGCGACGTTGAGGAGACTTAACCTCTGTAATTGTCACAGGTCAGAGCATCTCCTTTCTTGTGGATGGGGCACACTATACCAAGGTTCCATTCATCGGGCATACTTTCCTCCGACCAAATTTTGGAGATAAGCTGGTGTATACTCCCTACCAAGTCATCTCCCCCTGCTTTGAATAGCTCGGCTGGCAGGCCATCCGCACCAGCAGCCTTGTACGTTTTAAGCTTGGCTATCGCTAACCGCACTTCATTTGGGTCGGGTGGACGGAAATTTTGACCATCATCGTCCAGGTTGAATGGAGTGTTCTGTCTTACAGCGGAATTTTGGCCATCTTCGCCGTTTAGCAGTCTAGGAAAGTGTTGTTTCCAGATTCTCAGCACCGACTGTGTGTCTACCACCATATTCCCCCTCTCGTCTCGGCAGGCTTCCATTCTGGCCTTGTAACCCTGGGTAGTTTGCCTCACCCTTCGGTAGAGAACTTCCGAACATCACTTCTGCCGCTACAGTCCTCTCCTCAATAGACTCGACCGCCCGCTTCGCATGCTCTCTCTTTTTCCTCCTGAGAAGTTGGCGTTCCTCCCTTCGTTTTTGCCCGTAGAGCTCCCGGGCTGCTCTCTCAGCAGCTCTGGTTCTAGTCTGCAGCATTGCTTGGTAGGCCTCGTTCTTTGCTTCATGCGATAGTCTGCATTCTTCATCGAACCATCAGGGGTTTCGTTGTGGTGGCCTAGTGAAACCCAGCACATCAGTAGCGGCACTTTTGATGGCATTTTGGCAGTGCTTCCACTGGTCTCCTACAGATGATGCTTGTGGCGGGCTTGTTGAGAGTTTAAGAGAGACGTGGTCTGCAAAAGTCCTGGCTATCTCTTGCAATTTTCTCTTCCTCACATGCTTTTATTATTCTTCTACTAGGACTTGTTCCCCTTCGACTATTTGTATTTACGATTTTCATAAAGCACAATTCTCTCAAATCAATGAATATCTCAACTCAACAGATATCAATTCAATTTCGAGATCCTTTCCGTTGAATATGCAACAACAGAGAAATATTTAATTCTATTTCTCTCCATGTACCCTTCTCAAGATGTAAAACACCATATTCTTCCCCACGCTGCGCTGATATAATCACAGACTTCGATCTTTGCGAAACAAGAGAAATAATGCATGGAAATATTTTCTTCACTCTCGATCTCCCACTAACTATTCAATTTACCTTGGTACTTATCTTCACTTTACCGAGCTTTATAACTTAATTTATCAACGCTGTTTAATTGAAACTCAAGTCAACTCTATAAATGATCCGAAGTCCTTTTATCAGTTCGTCAACTATGAAAAAAAAAGGCGATAGCTACCCTACCTCACTGTCCTTTAATAATGAAACCTCAAACGAACCTCAAAATATTGCCAATTTCTTTGCCACCCTTTTCAAGCAATCTTTTACCGACGACTCTTTTGTACCCGATTCTGCGTATTTTTGTTATTTGCCAGTATTTTGAAAGTATTTTAAATGAACTTTCGCTGTAAGTCCTTCATTTCCCCCAGACAACACGGTTTCCTTAAATGTAAATCTACAACCACTAACCTTGTTGAATTTGTATCTTTTACCCTCTCCGCTTTAGAGAATGGAAATTAAGTCGACGTTATTTCAACAGATTTCAGTAAGGCCTTTGATAAAATTTCGCCTAGACTTATACTCTTCAAATTGTCCTCCATCGACTTTGAACCTATATTCTTGAGTTGGATATCTTCTTACTTAGAGAACCGTTACTACAGCCAGCGTGCGCTTCAGATAGGCCCTTTCCAATCCTTTCCTTGCTACCTCTGGCGTTCCCCAAGGCAGCCATTTGGGTCCCATTCTCTTTATTCTTACTATTAACGATATCGAAATGGTGATAAGACATTCCTTTATCTCACTTTACGCGGACGGTACGAAAATTTTCAAGACCATTTCATCGTCACGCGAAACTGCGCTTATACAACACGAGCTCGATAATTTTTTAGTCTGGTGTCTCAAAACTAGCTTGGAGCATACCAATCAATCGCCTTTTCGCATAAATGCATCAAATCTCCTCCTCGCATTTACTTCCTTCATAACCAACCCAGCTCAAGCGTAGAGTCCATTCGCGATCTTGGCTTCCTATGTGACCAGGAACTTAATTTCCTAGCACATATAGATGACTTAATTCTGAAAGCCAACTCAACTCTTGGCTCTGTCAAAAGGTGGTCTAAAGGACTATCCAACCCCTATGGGACAAGGTCGCTGTACATAACATTTGTTCGACCCCTTCTCGAATACGCCTGTCAAGCTTGGTAGCCTTATCAAGATTTCATATATCTAGAATTGAGAGCATTCAACGCCGATTCCTTCGATTTGCTCTTCGATGCCTTCCTTGGAACGATCCTTTGATCCTACCATCTTATCGTGATTGCTTACAATTAAGTAACCTGATATAGCTCGAAGGGAAATAGCAGACATTTATTCATTCACCGTCTCCTTTCTGGTTCTGTTGACTGTCAAACTCTACAATTCTATCTTTTTCAACACTTATCCACGAAATTTAAGAAACCCTCGTCTCTTCTTCTTGCCTACCCACCGCACCCCATATGGATCCAACGAGCCCTTAACTCGAATGTTGCGAAGTGTTAATTTGAACGCAAACTGTTTCGACTTTAACCTTAGCAATTCCAGTCTTAAACTCCGTTTACTCAATCCTACCCCCAATACATCCCTATCTTAGCTATAAGCTTCTTAATTTTTAAGTTAGATTAAGTCCTTATAGTTTTAAGTTGTATGTTTGTAGCTTGCATTAAGCCGAATGAATGGGGGCTTTGCCCCCACCTAAATTAAATTAAAATGGATGTAAAATTACATAAGCTACAACTTTTGCCAAAACATTGATAGTTTTTTGAGACACAGCTAAAAACTAAAATTCAACTCCTTTCACCCCCCCCCCCCGTACAAATTTTAGCTCCGGTCCAAATTTAGGGTACTTTTTGGAAAATGCTTAAGATACAAAAATAAACATCTCCACCAAAATTCAGCTTTTGTCGGAATTTTTTCGTAATTTTGTCATTATTTTTGTTTTGTCTAATTTTCCTGGGCTATAAATTGATCTAATTAAATAATATTATAATCAAACATTTTTCAATGCCTCAACAAGACATGCAGCCTTCATCTTGAAATTAAATTCGTCAACTTATATGAATGTTTCTACATGCCACCCATTAGGCACAAGCAATAACTCATTTTGGAAATTAAATTAAAATTTATTACTTTTTCTTGAAAAATGTTTTTTTTTTTTTTGGAAAACATCATTTCTGTTGATGGTTGTGAGTTTTTTGAATTTTAAAAATTATCAGTATGTATATACAAAAATTTGTTTTTATTTTATTCTCGATAAATCAATCCATGTTGCGTGCTGCATTTTAAAAAGAAATAAAATTCACGACTGTATTGCATGAACTTGCTCTTGTAGTAAAAGTTTCTTCGAATTTTAAAAATTGAGCGTATTACATATATTATATAAGCCTTAAGTTAAAGGTAGTATTTTGTTAATATACAAAAATGAATAATATAGCAGACTGCGCATATACTACATGACAAGGCCCTCACTAGTCAACAGATGAGTCCAAGTGAGATCGCCGGGACGAAACGCCAAATTTTCATGGAATTTGTATTATTAAAAAATCTTCGTATAAATATCCTACATAACATAAACATAATTTTTTCAAATGTACATACATAGGACTTAGAGCTTAAGTTTAAAAAAAATTATTAAAAATCAACATAATTCGAGTTTAGTTTGATTCCCTTTAAAACTCGACGCCATGTTATTTTTTATAAGAAAATTACTAATTAAAAGTCTTCGAAAAATTTATCAGTTATGCAATCAAGGGAGGCTATTTGCTCTAAATATATGCGACACGAAAATTTTCAACAATTTATAGCAGGTTTTTGCAGTTTTTTTTTTGCTAGAAAAAAAAAACGGTAGTTGATTTTTTTTTTAAACTCTAGCATTATCAACTATAACTTTGTGTATTAAATAAAACTAACCCGAAGTTAATATCTTTGAGTGTTCTCAAGTTATTCAATATTATCATTATTATTTGATAATAATATTTAATATTCGATAGCAAAGAGCAAAGAACGAGGCCTACCAAGCAATGCTGCAGACTAGAACCAGAGCTGCTGAGAGAGCAGCCCGGGAGCTCTACGGGCAAAAACGAAGGGAGGAACGCCAACTTCTCAGGAGGAAAAAGAGAGAGCATGCGAAGCGGGCGGTCGAGTCTATTGAGGAGAGGACTGTAGCGGCAGAAGTGATGTTCGGAAGTTCTCTACCGAAGGGTGAGGCAAACTACCCAGGGTTACAAGGCCAGAATGGAAGCCTGCCGAGACGAGAGGGGGAATATGGTGGTAGACACACAGTCGGTGCTGAGAATCTGGAAACAACACTTTCCTAGACTGCTAAACGGCGAAGATGGCCAAAATTCCGCTGTAAGACAGAACACTCCATTCAACCTGGACGATGATGGTCAAAATTTCCGTCCACCCGACCCAAATGAAGTGCGGTTAGCGATAGCCAAGCTTAAAACGTACAAGGCTGCTGGTGCGGATGGCCTGCCAGCCGAGCTATTCAAAGCAGGGGGAGATGACTTGGTAGGGAGTATACACCAGCTTATCTCCAAAATTTGGTCGGAGGAAAGTATGCCCGATGAATGGAACCTTGGTATAGTGTGCCCCATCCACAAGAAAGGAGATGCTCTGACCTGTGACAATTACAGAGGTTAAGTCTCCTCAACGTCGCATACAAAATCTTGTCGTCTGTACTGTCTGATCGCTTAAAACCGTTTGTCAACGATCTAATCGGCCCCTATCAGTGTGGTTTTAGGCCCGGCAAATCAACCGTCGATCAAATGTTCACACTCCCACAGATTTTGGAAAAAACCCAGGAGTTTCAAATCGATACACACCACCTCTTTATCGATTTTAAAGTCGCATATGATAGCGTAGACAGAGACGAGCTATACAGAGCCATGGCGCATCTCGGCATCCCTGCCAAACTCGTCCGCTTGTGCAGGATGACGATGGAGAAATCTCGCTGCTCCGTCAAAGTCGGCAAGAACACCACCGAACCCTTTGATGTCGAGAAAGGTTTGAGACAAGGCGACGCGTTATCATGCAACCTCTTTAACATCGTACTTGAAGCAATTGTACGCAACTCGCAAGTCAACAACAGTGGTACAATTTTTCAAAAGTCCGTTCAACTACTTGCTTATGCAGATGATATTGACATCATTGGAAGAACGAAGCGAGCTGTCACTGGTGCGTTTGCAAGTATTGAATCGGAGGCGGCGAAAATGGGTTTGGCTGTTAATGAGGACAAGACGAAGTATATGCTATCATCGAGAAAGGAATCTCAACATCGTCGGCTTGGGCAAAACGTCACGATGGATAGGTACAACTTCGAAGTCGTCAAGGACTTTGTCTACCTGGGCTCCACTATAATATCGCAAAATGACATCAGCGCAGAGATCAAACGAAGAATTACTCTTGCCAATCGCTGTTTCTTCGGGCTAAGAAGGCATTTGAGTAATAAAGCCCTCTCTCAAAGAACCAAGGAGACCTTATATAAGACCCTTATCATCCCGGTCCTGCTGTATGGGGCAGAAGCATGGACCCTGACAAAAACGGATGAGAATCTACTTGGGTGCTTTGAAAGGAAGATTCTTCGGGTGATCTTCGGTCCAGTATGTATCGATGGAGTATGGAGGAGAAGATTCAACAACGAGCTTTACGGGCTTTACAGCGACGTCGACCTGGTCAAAAAGCTTAAAATACAGCGGCTAAGATGGCTGGGACACGTGGAGCGTATGGACACCAACGCACCAGCCCGACGAGTCTTCGAATCTACCCCTGACGGTCTGCGCAGCAGAGGAAGACCCCACCTTAGGTGGCGCACACAAGTGGAGAACGACCTCAACCAACTTGGAGTGCGTAACTGGAGGCAGCTAGCTAGGGACCGAGCTGGCTGGAGGGGCTTGTTGGTTGAGGCCGAAGTCCATCTTGGGCTGTGAGCGCCATCAAAAGTAAAGTAAGTAAGTAAGTATTCGATATTTTTAAACAAATTTCTATGGTTTTTTTTAGTTTAAGAAAAAAAAACTGTGAGTTAATTTTTCTTAAGTCTTACCAATTATTTACTGCGTCATTGTGCATAGAATGAAACCAGGTCAAAGTCGATAGCATTATTTGTTCTAGAGATATTCAAGAAACAAGCCATTTTCCAACTTTTTTTTTCATTTACTGTATTAAGAAAACCGCCAGTTGAATTTTTCTGAAAATCCTTTTTGCATTGTATGGACTTATTGTCTGTAAAATAAAATTCATTCGAAGTCGATATCTCTATTCGTTCTCGAGATATCGTCAGCGAAAAAAAGCTTCTGAACGTACGAACATATATATTGTAAACAGATATCTCTCTAGAAAAAAAATGTAATCCCGAAACATCAAGAAATATCAAAATTTTCAATTACACATTGGACCGAATACAATAACTTCCAATTGGAAGTTAATAACCATATGACAAAAATTTAGCTTTGGTTCGATCAATGACTAAAATCTGTCACGAGCTCCCTGACTATTTATCATCAATATTTTTACACAAACTCTTTATCTACTGATTTAAAAGAGTGTTCAAGTTCGTATAACAAGGAATTAACTTGACTTAAATCTCAAGTTGAACTATTTCAAATGTCAACTCGAATTCTTTATCTTATGTATGGCTGCTACTCAAAACACACACCGATAACAAGCCATAGAATCAAAGCTATATAATGCCACATCTGCGCTTCCACCGAAATCAGTAAACGTCAATTTTCAAATTGTAATGCTTCGAAAGGCAATCATCATTTGTGCCCTTCTGGGCTGTGTTCTGGCCGGCGGCGGTATAATCATGCCTCCTACGGATTTCGGTGGACGTATCGTTGGTGGTGAAGCAACAACTATAGAAAAATTCCCATACCAAGTCTCCCTGCAAAAAGGAGGCAGTCACTTCTGTGGTGGAAGCTTGTATTCCTCGGATACAATTATAACTGCAGCTCATTGCTTACAAAGTTACAAGCCTAGCGAAATTAAAATTAGATTGGGATCTGCGAACTACAAGTCTGGAGGTGAATTGGTATCTGTAAGATCGTTCAAATACCACGAGGGATACAATAGTAGTATTATGATTAATGATGTTGCTATCATGAAGTTAGACACGCCAGTTAGATACACCGCTAGAATTCAGCCTGTCAAGTTAGCTGAAACTGTACCAAAGACGGGAACTCCGGCCGTTGTTAGTGGATGGGGTACCGACAAGTTCCTAATCGGATCCATACAAACAATACTGCAACAAGTCGAAGTGAACATTGTGTCGGTGAATGATTGTTCCTCAAATAAATACAAATATGGTAGTCAGGTGCGTGAGACAATGGTGTGTGCTGCTGTTGAAGGAGGTGGCAAAGATGCTTGTCAAGGAGATTCTGGTGGTCCTTTGGTGTCCAGTGGTCAACTTGTTGGAATTGTGTCATGGGGTAATATGTGCGCTCGCAAGGACTATCCCGGTGTTTACTCATCAGTTGCCGATTTACGTCCATGGATCGAAAGGAACGCTGCCGAGTTGTAAAAAATTATAAATTTACTTACTTACAAAATTACTTTTACTTCAATTTCTATTTTGCCGAAAACAGATGTGCAGCTTTTTCCAATGCAGCGAAAATAAATTTACACAGGTTCTTATGAGAGCTGACAAATTCCAGGCTCTACATGCAGCCTTTGCTGCACGATATCTATATTTCTAATTTCGCTGCATGGCAAAAAGCTGCACATCTGTTTTGGGCTTTACTTTTTTCTTGATAAATTTTTTAAACTTTCGAAGAAAGGTACATTGAGTAGAGTTATACAAAATTATACTTTTTTTAATATGTTTTTGGATTCAAATATGTGTGGAAAAGAGCCAAGGTTTACCAATTCTTCTAGTTAACTAATTATTTAAAAATCAATAATAGAAAATTTCTCCACAAGGGCAGACTTACCAAAGCTCAGTAGTGGGGCTAAGGGTGGCTGCTACGATGAAACTTAGGGCTATGCGATTGCGGAAATCTTTTCTGAAAAAGGCCAAATATGGTCGACAACGACAGGTCCCATTACAGTAGGATGTTACTACTAACTAATACCAGCTGCAACACAAAATTCTCGCCCATCGATATGAAAAAAAATTATACTTAGCCTTAGGCAAAAGGCGCGAGTAAGCGGTGATCGCTTAAATTTTTAAATAAACGTGTTTTCTATATTTTGGTTTCGATGCCAGCGATTATTACTTGCACGATTAGAAATCGATGCCACCGAAACCGTAGACATTCAATACAGAAACGCTGGGTCGTCCCCACCAGCGAATAGACTTGCTGACCGTAAAATAGGTAATTTTTTTAGGAGCATTCATCGTTCCCTTTATTCAGAAAATTAAATTTGGAGTAACTTAATGACGTCATAAAGCTAATCCCTAAATTCAAAGTAAAAGTTTCAGAAAGTTATTTTTGGTAAGTTTTTTTTCAGGTCATCTCTTTGATATGAGTTGTAATAGTTAATCTGGTCAAACACAGCTGAAATTGCAAATGTTTTCATTGTGAGGGTCTTTTTGTTTACTTTTCGTTCTATTGATTTCGAACTGTTTTCATTTTTTAAATTATGTACATATTTTTGTATTTTATTTTCTGATTAATTTTATTTTTTTTTTTGTTTTTGACGTTCCATTCTTTATGATTTGTTGATTTTTCATTAAAAAAAAGAAGAATGCCCAAAAATTTACGGGAAAAAACACCCAAAGTCGATTAAAATAAAACATAATGTCGGTTGAAAAGTTATACACTATACATTGTAGGAAAAATAAATAAATTAATAAATTTGGTGGCACAACAGCTCATGAAGAACAAGGCCCTAGTGAATTACAACTCTCAACCATTCCTGTGTGCGTGTCTGCAGGAATGGAGGGGACCTACAGTTTACTGCAGAATCCGAACGGCTAAGGTGAGCGGCACTTTTCTATGACAAGAGATCTTCGCAAGAGGCAGTAGCCCGGAAAAAAAACTTAGGGTGAAAGCGGCTGGTATTGAACCCAGACCTCTGGAATGACAGTTCATCGCACCATTACGCCACGGGCTACTACATTGTAGGAAACAAATATGAAATTATTTTCTTTAAAAGTCATCCCCGAGACTGGCTATGTGTTGTGTTAGTGTGTGTACGTACTTTCGTGCGTTCGTACGTTCGTAAGCTTTTTTCGTAGACCATATCTCGAGAATTTTATTTTACAGTTAATAATGACATAACGTACAGAAAGGGCTTTCAAATAGAATAGATTTTCGGTTTCTTTGTTACAGTAATTTGAAAAAAAAAAGTTGTAAAAAATGTCTTTATGTCTTGAAAAAAAAAATTGGCTTTGGATCAGTTTCATTCTATACATAATTAGTTCAAGTTCAATTCATTTTTATTTCATAATTTATAATTACAATTTTCAAAACTTATATAAAAAAATCGTATTGGCATGGCATTGCTGTCTGCCCGATTGACAATCTTTAACAAGGATATAAATTGCTGTTTTAAATTTTGAAAACAATTATTTTTTTCTAACGAAAAAGCAAAAAATTAAATTAATTTAAAAATCGTTTGTTTAAAAAGTTTTAATTTTTTTCTCAAAATGCTTCATTAAGTATTTGGATTCTGTTGACCATAGCTTTTCTATAAAAATTGTATAGATTTGTTATATCTAATTCACAGTTAAGAAGCGTTATTACATCATCATCATGGATCTCAATCCCCCCCAAGATAATTCCTTCCTAACTCCTTCAGTATTGGACATTTTCCTATAAAATGCTTTATATCTTCTCTGACCAACATGTTACACATTCAGAAAATAATCGGCAGATCCTCATGATGCAGCATGAAGTTCAATCGTACTAATTCACCTCTCATTTTGAAGACTGCAGATATTAGCTTTTGATTAAAATCGATCTTAAAATATTTTCTTTCCCAAAGATTATGTTGAAGAATGCTATATGTGGCTCTATGTACTGAGGAAGTCACTTGTGCGATACATTCAAGTCTACATTTTTCATCAGTTTTAGCGATGAGATTATACAGGAAATCTTTGACTACTGACTTCCTTTTCATTGCAGACTTGAACATTAAGAATAAAATCCAGTCCATAGTAATTTGCTAATTCTTTCAACTTATCAAACCAAAAATTTTTTTCTCTGCATAATATTCAACGCAATCGCTTTAGGTAATCTGTCATTACCCATGTTAAAAATTCTTAAAAGAAAATCGATATGGAGTCCAAGTGTTTTGATAAAAAATGGTGATAGCCTGGTTTCAATAATTATCATGTAGTTTTGTGTATTTTTTTGAAAGTTGAAAACATCTTTTTACGTACTTAGAATCGCAGTAGATTTTCTACCGATTCATATTTTCTGTAGCCCTAAACTTGTGCTGCATACATCATTATAGATTCAGCTACTGCAGAAACACTTTGGCGCAAAATTTTAGACGATTTAGTATGACGTTAAAGCATTTTTAGTATGATGCTACGTTAAAAACAGACTTTTCCAAATTTGAAACGAGTTAGCATCGTATTATCTTTTTAACATTTTACTAAAGTTAAATCGCCAAATGTCTATTTTATATTTTTAGTATCTTACTAAATCCAAGTGTCACTTTTGGCAGCTAAAAAATAAAATAAATTTGATGGCACAACAGCTCATGAAGAACTAGGGCCTAGTGACTTACAACTCTCAACCATTCCTGTGTGCGTGTCTGCAGGAATGGAGGGGACCTACAGTTTATTGCCGAATCCGAACGGCTAACGAGCGGCACTTTTCTGTGACAGGAGATACTCTTGGAGGATTTGTCAATTCCTCGCAAGAGGCAGTAGCCATTTTTTCTTTTAAATAAATAGGTGGTGAGGCTGGGGATCGAACCTTAGACCTCCGGCATGACAGTCCATCGCACTAACCATCACGCCACGGCTACTACCACTTTTGGCAGCTACAATTGCAAAAATTGGTTGAACTGTCACTGTTTTAGGCGTGTTCAGCTAGAAAAAATACGTTTAGTATGATACTAGTTAGCAAATGTTTAAAACTAACAATATTTTAGTAAAGAGTTTTAAGGTTAGCAAATTGTTAAGTAGTATCATGCTAATACCTTAACATCAGGCTATTTAAAATTTTGCGCCTTTGTATTTTACGCTATGCAAAACAGAATCGTTAGCAAAACAGTTTTTCCATGAGGAACTAATGGCACTTTTCGCTTTGATCAATTTGTCTTTCAAATGGCTTTCCATGTTTAAGTTGCTTGTAATTACGTAATGGATAATTGTTAAGACTTAACAAAAAAATCAACTGATAGTTTTTTTTTGGATTTAATAGAAACTGCCAACAATTGTTAAAAATATATTGTTGGCTCAAATATCTCGAGAGCAAACAATGAAATTGACTTAGTTGGCAGTTTTTTTGTCCAAGCAAAAAAGCTACAAAAAAAGAACTGCTAAAAATTGTTAAACAATATTTATCGTCTTGCATATTTTTAGAGCAAACCGCCCAAACTTCATTTCACACCTGATGCTTAGGACTTCGAAGGTCTTGAAATGGCTATTTTCTTATTCAAAACTACCATCGGGTATCGAGTTTCAAAGGGTACCAATGGGATGTTGCCAATATGCGTCTCACCCTGCCCTTTTTTCATTTTTTTCGTTTAACTTTTGTTTTACACTTTTTCTATAATTTTTGTTTATTTAATTTTTTTTTTTTTTTGAAAACAAACTTAAATTGATTTTTTTTTCAATAGGAATTCTTATACAGTAACAATATGTACGGGTTTATGGTCCACTTCAGATAGCATTATATTTTCTAATCAAAAGATAACATTTATAATTTTAAAATGAACATTATTTTTTTTTTGTTTTTAGAGTATTAGCTTATACAACATTTAATTTTTTTAATTAAAAAATATAGAAATTTTATAATAGATCACAATAAATTGACGTTACCATTTTAAATGAATTTTGTTTTTAGGGATAAAATAAACAAGAAAATTATTTAAACCGTTTTAACTTGAATACCAAACACTCGATTTTTTGCCGACAAAAATCTGATTGGAAAGCAATTGCGGCCCGACGGATGTTCCTCCACTGACTAATTTATTTTATGTTCACAAATCAATATTTATAATATGCGGGCTAGCCAAATATTCCACACGGCCAATCCGCCAAGTAAGTATCTATACAGCTCGGTGATGTACCATCACCATGTGACCATGTTGAATGAAAAGTTGAAATATTACTTGGGCAAAATATACATACACACAAAACTTAGTGCATCATTAACATTTTAATGTTCCTTGTATTTTGAGTGATTTAAAATAAAATATTTCACTTACTTTCGTTATATAGGTTTTTGAAAAAAAAAAAAATTCAATAATTACCTATTTATTTATTATAAAAAATATTTTCCTCATAAATAGGGATGTTTGGGAAAGCCTATTGAAGAGAAGGGATAAGCATTAAAAGGTTTACCTCAAAAAATGTAAAAATAATTAACACAAAAAATTATTTTTCAAAATTACCAATGGAATTTTCAGATTATAAAATGCTGAGACATTTAGCTAAAAATAATGGAAAAAATCAACTTTGAGTTGACTATGACGAACTGGTGACATTAGTTTGTTTTTCCTTCCGTGTTGTCTTGACTTTGCATTCCAATTGATGACAGATCAGAAGATGAAATAGAAAAATTATAGAATTCAAAAAAAAAAAAAAAAAACATTTAAGGAATGTTTCAATCTTATTTTTAGTAAAAGTACACATTGGTGTTTTTGTGAAGGTATGACATAATTGAGATGGAGATTTCTGTGAATAACTATAGATTTCTAAGCTTTGACTCAGTAGAATCCTTAACGCTACCCAAGGATTGGGCAATAAATACCATTTTAGGAAATTAGACCTAAGCTAAATTGACAACAGAAGTGTGTTCGACTCCTGGAAAAAAAAAATAAAAAAAAAATATAGGGCTGATAGCGGTTTTTGTGATAATTTTGACACAATCAATATTCGAAGTTAAAGCCCAAGAACATTAGAAAAAGGAGTAAAATATTTAAAAATTCCCACAAAGCTGATTTTTAATGGAGCGTTTTTTTGTATGCCTTAAGCATGTCCTGGAAAGTAAGGGATCGAGATTCAGTTTTTTTTTTTGTAAATACAGGGTGTCCTTTTACCTTTTACCTTTTAACTTTTTTTTTTTTTTTTTAATTTCTCAAAAGCTAAGAAAGATCCTTACATATAGTTTTATGGCGAACTCAAACTCATCAGTGGCAGCAACCAGCACACAGCGGCCAGTCCACAAATAAACAATGGCAACACTATTTATTTACAGGAGATTTGTTGTCAGAGGCAATGTGCATTTTATTTTCTACAATTTCGCCTTCGCATTTCCGTCTTCAACCAACCCATCCACCATCTTATCGCCTTCAGCGCATTAAACGAGTTTAATTACTTTTTATAATTAGATTTGTAAAATAAAGTTTTTATTTAATTTTATTAGAGGGTGTACACTGTACAGGGTGATCGGTATAAGATGCAACAAACTGCTGGAGCGAGTAGGTTGGGTTAATACAATAAAAAAAAATAGTATGGGAGGGGGGGGGTCTATTTCCCCCCGTTTAGGCAGGAGGGGCAATTTTCTAAAAAATTGACTTAAAACAGAAAAAAAATATTTAAAAACAACGGGACAATTCAAAATGCCATGCTATACCTTTCTGGAAAGGCAAAAATCTCTTCTTTTTTTTTTCATTTTAAATTAAGTTGTGTTAGTGAACAGTTTTTAAAAAAATTAATTTCCAAACTCAAAATTTTGAAAAAAAAAGTTTCAAACTAATTTTTTTCAAAATTTCATGTAATTAAGTATAATTTTTTTTTTCAAAATTTAATGCTCTTATTAGTTTTTAGTCTAAAACAGAAAACCAGATGCTCAAATGTCTTTTAGTTTTTGGGAAAATTGAAAACAACAGGAGGAGCAATTTTCTAAAATAATTGACTTAATACAGAAAAAAATTTAAAAAAAACAATGGTAATGGTTAAAACGACGTGCTATACTTTTTTGTTAAGCCATAAATATGTGCTTCCATTTTGTTTATAAATTAAGTTCTTTTAGTGAACATTTTTTTAAAAATTAATTTTCAAACTTAAATTTTTGCAAAAAAAAAAAATTTTACGTTTTTAGTAGTATTTTTAGTTTTAATATTCAATACTCCCATCAATTTTTAGTCAAAAACTGAAAACCAGATGTCAAAATGTAGTTTAGTTTTTGAGAAAATTGAAAATAACAAAAGTAAGTTTTCCTTAAATTCGACTTCCATCCGTTAATTTGTTGTTCAAAAGATCATATTTCTACAAAATATGTAGTAAATTAGATTTCGTTATTTTCAATTTTCTCAAAAACTAAAAGACATTTTAGCATCCGGTTTTCTGCATTTTATTGAAAATTAATAGGAGCATTGAATTTTGAAAATAAAAATTATACTTTATTACATAAAATTTTGAAAAAAATTAATTTGAAAGTTTTTTTTTATTTTTTTTTTCAAAATTTCGAGTTTGAAAATTAATTTTTCAAAAACTATTCACTAACACAACTTAATTTAAAATAAAGGTCAAAGAAAAGATTTCTGGCTTTCCAAAAAAGTATAGCATGGCATTTCCTGTCGTACCTTTCTAAGACGCAATATTTTGGTCGATGTATACCGACTCTTACTAAAATCTACAGCGCATACGCACTACAAATTATATTATTCTAGGGGAACATGGTTACATTCTTGCACCTAGAAAAATTCATTTTGTATGTCCGCGATCTTACAACCGTCGTGCCTAGGCGAAACGCATTGGACTAAATGTCACTTAAATCTTTAAAATTGAATTTTATTCAATACAGTCCACTAAAACAAAAATAATTCTTTAATTTGTGTTTTCCTTCTTCTTAATATAACAAAATAATTTCGACGATCTGCATTTGACAGCGTACATAACTTGGCTCATCCTGGCATACGTACACGTACAACAGTTGGGGGGGGGGGGGAGATAGAATATTGATCCTTTAATCTAAATATTTTTTTCTCGGAAAGATTCTATAAATCTTCTCCTTAGATATCGTGCATAAATTAGGGTACACCCTGTATATTGGAAACAATCAGTTTCTTTGAAAACAAAAAATTGAAAATAAACCTGGCAGCTATGCCATTCTGCACAAAGGAGATTATAACAATTTTTACTTGCGATATATAGGTACTATATGGCAAGTTTTGGATTCGTAAGAAAAATTTAACTCGAGATAACAATCAAACTTGACATTACGATGATAGGGAAGACGAAAAAAGTGGGTCTCGCAATTCTGTCCGTCGGTCTGTCTGTGGACTCGCCTACAGCCTAAACCCATGGGCCGATTTTAATTAAACTTGGTATAAAGTATTTTCGGGACGTTTTTTCCTTTTATTTTTTGGACCAAAAATAACGGTACCTGCCATATAATTGGCTCGACAGATTTTTAAAAAAAAAAATTAATATATTTTCAAAAATTAAATTAAATTTCCAGAAAATGGTTTTAAATGGTACCTACCTCCCATAGAACCATTTTTTTTTTATTTTCGTTTTTATAGAAAAGGAATGAACTGATTTTGATAATTTTTTTTATGGAAAATCTTCTAAAAAATTTAAATAGTACTGTATACAAAAATTTTCAAAAAACTTTGTTTTTGATTTTTAAAAAAAGTTTCAAAATTTTTTTTGAAAGCCAAATATTTCGAAAACAACTTTGTTGATTTTTATGAAACTTGGTAACAAGGGGTTTTTTAACATTATCTAAAATAATACGAACAAACATTTTTCTTATAGTCAAAATTAACGGTACCTTCCATATAAATGTTAAAAAACCGTTACAGGAAATATAAATTTTCTCGAAAATGACTCCTACGATTTTGATTAAAATTGTTCTAAATACTAATATTAGTATGGTCTACGATCTGCCAAAAACAAAATTTACAGTTAGCCATTATCAACAGTACCTCTCATAGAACCATTTTCTTTATTTTGGACTATCTCATTACCGATTTAAATTAAATTTTTTATACAAAAGCTTCTTAAAATTTGAAAAAATATTGCATATCAAAGTTTTCAAAAAAAAAATTTTGGATTTTTAAAAAAAATTTCAAAATTAATTTTTTATAAATTTTCTTTTTTTTTTAAAATTAAAAAAATTGTTTACTTTTATCAAACTCAATCTTTGAAATTCGAAGAAACTTTTACTACAGGAGCAAGTTTGTGCGATCCAGTCGTGCGTTTTATTTTTTGTAATATCAATAATTTTGCTTGTACGAAAAATGTTGTTTTTTGTAGAATTTTATGAACTTCAATTTTAGTCTGCAGATTTTTTTTTTTAATAAAAATGATATATTTTCTGAAATATGCTACTTTCGACCCAATCCTATTAATATAAGGATGCTTGTCTAAAAATTACGATTACCTATTTTTTATAAAAAATTTAATAAAAAAAAAAATAAAATTCCACTTTGTCAAAAAAATTTTTTTAAATGAAAGTCAAATTTTCTCGGACTTTGCGGACATTCAAAGACAAATAAAATATTTTATTTTTAGTGTGTTCCTAAAAGATAAATAATTCATTATTTATTTTTGGAATTCAAATTACATATATACAAAATTAAAATCTTTCTTGTAAATTAATTGTGTATGAAATAAATTACAAAAAAAAAAAAAAACATAAATGCAGTTCTTTATAATTTTATTTTTATTCAAAAATTAACTAATTTTAAATCGACAAGAACTTGCTTTAATTTTTAAATTTTATAATTAAAGAAAAGCAGATGTGCATTACATTGTTTTAAGGCATTCAAATTTATTCAAGAAAAAAAGGCTTTCACATTAACAATATGAAAGCTAAAAAACTTAAAAATTCATCTGATATTTAGGATATGCTGTTGTTATTTTTTAATGCAGATCGATATTTTCTATAAAATTTAAGCCGGCATATTTCCCTTGCAAGCCAGATCCCAGTGAATTTTAATTGGATAAACACCCATAGCTGGTAAATGTACTTCGACTTCCATGTCTCCACCATTCATCCAATTTAAGGCAGAACATTGCTTGGTATGTTTTTGCTTTTCAACAGCAGATGCTGCCATGTTCTATACAAAAAAAAAAAATAAATAAAAAAATATTTTTAAATTAAAATTAGTCCTTTTATCTTACCATTGATAGAAGAAGAGCAAAACAAACGAAGAATAAAATTGTGTATTTGTTCATATTTAATATAATATTTATCGTGCAATAGATACTTTTGAATATTCCGAGAAAAAATCAGTGTTTATATAGGTACTGGCAATTTTTGTTAGGGAAACAAATTATAAGCTTAAATATAGTTATTATTAATTACAGTTAATTATTTCTTAACTTATTTTAAAATCTCAGCAAAATAGGGAAATTTTGTAATTAAAATTGAAATATTGACCTTTGAATTTGTTAGCTCATGTTTTCAAATCTAAAATCAATAATGGCGTATATTAAATAATACTTAACTCTTTATTAAGTAATTTTATACAAAATATACAAAATAATTTCGTAAAATTTAATTTAATTATTTTAACAAATAAAGCACATGATCGGGTTTCATCATTATCATTGCATTGATATCTGAATATGTATACGAAGTTTATATCTAGGTATTTGGCATTTTAGGACATAGGTCATATAATAAAAAATGAAGAACTAGGGCCTAGTGACTTACAACTCTAAACTATTCCTGTGTGCGTGTCTGCAGAAATGGAGGGGACCTACAGCCCGAATACGGCTAAAGAGAGTGGCACTTTTCTATGACAGGTGATACTCTTGGAGGTTTTGTCAATTCCTCGCAAGAGTCAGAGTAGCCGTTTTATTTTTAAAAATTATTAGGTGGTAAGGCTGGGGATCGAACCTAGACCTCCGTCGTGACAGTCCATCGCACACTACTACATAGTGACAAAGCATAATGAAATTTAATAATTAATGTAGTGTAATAGTCTTTGGCGGAATGGTTAGTGCGTTGGACTGTTACGCCATCGCCAGAGGTCTGGATTCGATTCCCATCCGCTGCCACCTAAAAATGTTTTTTTCAGGGCTACTACCTCTCGTGAAGTATTGACAGATCCTCTAAGAGTAGGGCTGGCAACGAGACCGAGACTGAGACGAGACTACTTTAAAAGCACCCGAGACGAGACCGTTTTTTTGGTACCGAAATTCGCCGAGAGTCTCCCCCTGGTCTCGGTGGTCTCGCCGGTCTCGGTGGTTTTGTTTCGGTTTTCGCTGGAAGAAATATATTTTTTTATTTAATTATTTTTTAGTAGGTACTCATATTCAATTTTTATAATATTCACAATTTTTTTTTTTTTTTGCGAAATATAAAATATTCTATGCGCGTTAAAATATTGAATCACATAGTTTTATACTCAGGTGCACTGCGAAAATCCAGAGAAAAATACGTATGCATATGCATGTCGTTGGAATAAAAATCGCTCATTTTTCAGACTTTGTTTTCCCCGCCGGAAAAAGGTTTTCCGATTTTATTCTTTGCTCCGGAAAATGTTAATGTGCCTATAAAGTAAAAATCGAAGATATTGAAGATACCAGTTTAATATTAATTTCTCCATGTTGGTCTCCGCCATTAAAAACATTTTACTTTTGGCGGCTGCCTGTGTTGTTTCATAAATACATTGGGCGCGTTCGCCTAACTATCCAAAGCTATCCGGATAGGTTTGTGTTGTTGTAATCCCTTGATAAAAAACTTCTGATCTCAGCTGACGCAACAACAACTCAAGCTATGTGAACATTTTTGGGATAGGTGGATAGCCTATCTGACTATCACCCGAACGCAAGGAATGATAAGAAAACTTCAGAATCGAATTGGGCATATTCGTTTGTTTATTGGCATTCCGAATCGGGCAGTTCTTCCGGATAGCCAATCGAAAAGGTCAATAGTTCATCGCCTACCTGTCAAGCCATGAACTTCAAAATCCATTGAAGGATGGCTCCGAATTAAATGGATTAAAAAACCTCTACAAAATTCAAATTTTACCTCAAGGCCGAGACCGAGACCTAGGCCGAGACCTAGACCGAGACCTAGACCTAGACCTAGACCGAGACCTAGACTTAGACCGAGACCTAGACCTAGACCGAGACCGAGACCGAGATCGAGACCGAGACCGAGACCGAGACCGAGACCGAGACCTAGACCGAGACCGAGACCGAGACCGAGACCGATACCGAGACCGAGACCGAGACCGATACCGAGACCGAGACCGAGACCGAGACCGAGACCGAGACCGAGACCGAGACCGAGACCGAGACCGAGACCGAGACCGATACCGAGACTGAGACGAGATAGGCACATTAAAATTTTCACGAGAAAAAGGCGAGACCGAGATCGAGACGAGACTTTTGGTTGGGCGAGACCAGGACCGAGACCGAGACGAGACTAAAATTTTTCGATTTTTACGAGACTGAGACGAGACTAACAAAAGTCTCGCCTGGTCTCGTCTCGTTGCCAGCCCTATCTAAGAGTATCTCCTGTTTTGGTCGGGGGATTTATGCACTTTTTACGTGTTATTATTTTTCTCCTGAGCTACAGCAGATATTCTTATTATTTTTTTTAATCATCTTCTAAAATTCCACATTCAAAAAAAATAAAAGAAAAGAGATTGGTTTCTCTTTTTCAAGATGAGGGCTCTTCCTTAACTCAAATATCCTAAAAATTCAGTTTTATACCTGGGAGGTATACGTATAATCAAACATATACCAAAAAATAAAAATTTTGTCCATCAAAAAATGTAATTTCATGCCCTTTTGTTGACTAATTTTACTGTTCTACGAGTTTATAGTAGAACAAAAAATTAAAAACTATAAAAATGCTCTGTACCTTGTTTTAAGCAAATCGATCCACCCGCTGAGGCTCTAGTTCAAATTATTTTGGAATTCACAGATGCAGATGCACAAATGCATGGACGCACATTTCGATGGGTGGTATGTCGCAACCATTTCTAGCACTTCGGTCTCAATTTTTTACATAAAACCAATACTTCCCATATAGTGACTAAAAAAAATTTGTGTATACTATTGTAGATATATGGGTCAAAAATTTTGTAAACAAAACTATCAAAAAATTATTATAACAGTACCTGACCTGCCATAGAAACACTTTTTTTTTTTTTCCAGAAGTGAGAATTTCATAAAAAAAAAACGAAAAACA
Source organism: Epistrophella euchroma (assembly GCA_947049315.1). NCBI lineage: Eukaryota > Metazoa > Arthropoda > Insecta > Diptera > Syrphidae > Epistrophella > Epistrophella euchroma. The sequence goes on from OX346245.1 coordinate 23,122,572, forward strand.
ATAAAATTTCGATGCCTTAATTTTTCTGTGTGTGTGGTCCAAGGATTTCTTTTTTTATGTTTTTTATCTTTGTCAATCAGTGGGAAATTCAATTTAACGCTCAAGTTAATGTGTTGGTATCTTTCGAAACTAAAATAAATAAATTGTATTTATAGATGGAAAAATGCATCAGCAGCCATCAGCCAATTAAATAAAAATTCCATTTATTATAGCATCTCGTCATGCTGCAGTCGTCGGTTGGTTGGTTGGTGCGGACTTTTTTTTTATGTTTGTCTTTCATATTTTTTCCTTACGGCTAATTTGATTGATACATGTTGCAATATGTATACAAAAATCTCTTAATTGGGATTTTTTAAATCATAAACAAAATTTCAGATTTCAGGAACTGCTATGAAATTCTCGAACACCGAAATAAACGCAGTTGTTTTTTATAGGTTAAACTTTTGATAAAGGCATCACACCAAAAACAAAAATATTAAAAAAGAGCGAAGTTCTCGATGTATACAAAAAAACCTTTATGTAATAAGTCAGCCGTGAAAAGTAATGAGATCTAAAAGTACGCCATAAGTTCTAAGTTTATGAAGGGTTTATTATCAAATATTTTAGGTAGAGTAATATCGTAATAACTCCAAATTATAAGAGAAATTTCTTATTTAATGATAACTGACTAAAATTTGGTATGTTTACTTGGCAAGTTTTTAAAACATTTTGAATGTTGAGTAATCAGATGGAAAAAAAGAAAACTTGGGGGTGGATTCCACGCCCCCTAAATGATAAACCCCAAATTTTTAAGTTTTCTTCAGCATGAATTATGAACCCTACCTTTCTCCCGAAATAATTCTACAACAATCAGAAGTGCTTCATATAATTGACAACACTTCTGAGAAAGCGGGTTGATATAACGCCTCTGAATGTCAAATAATAAATTTTAAATTTTTGTTTATCGCTCTACCAAATTTCATCATCCTATAACAATCAGACATAGTTCTAAGAAAGTGGATGGATGGTGGATGAAAAATCTCAAATTTAATTTTTGTTTTCCTTACACAAATTGCAAGCTCTACCTCTATACAAAATTTTATCATTCTGCAACAATCAGAAAAAAATTTGAGGAAGTGGGTGGATACCACGCCCCCTATATGGAAAATCCAAAATTTTCGATTTTTTTCTCTGTATATAGCACAAGGCCTACCTTTGTGCGAAATTACAAGATTCTATGGTGTCAGGAAGTGCTCCATATGATTAATAACTATTTTCAGAAAAGTGGGTGGATGGCACGCCCCCTGAATGATATATTTTAAATTCATATTTTTTTTCTGTGCTCAAATTGTAAGGCCTACTTCTCTACCAAATTTTATCATTCTAATTGATAGCAATTGTGTGAAAGTGGGTGGATACCACGCCCCCTATATGGAAAATCCAAAATTTTCGATTTTTTTTTCTGTAGGTATATAGCACAAGGCCTACCTTTGTGCGAAATAACAAGATTCTATGGTTCCGGAAAGTGCTCCATGCAAAGTGGGTGGATGCCACGCCCCCTGAATGATATATTTTAAATTCAAATTTTTTTTCTGTGCTCAAATTGTAAGGCCTACTTCTCTACCAAATTTTATCATTCTACAACAATCAGAAGTGCTCCAAATAATTGATAGAAATTGTGTGAAAGTGGGCGGATACCACGCCCCCTATATGGAAAATCCCAAATTTTGGAATTCTTCCTTTGTATACACCACAAGGCCTACCCATGTGCGAAATTACAAGATTCTACGGTGTCTAGAAGTTCTCCATAATTTTGATGATCTGTCAGTCAGTAAGTCAGTCAGTTACTGTTTTCGGGATTTTTGACGTCCTATATCTCAGGAACCACTATTGCTAGGGAGTTGAAATTTGTTGAGGCGCTTGTGCTCGCCTAGCTTAGCAAATATGGTGAGTTTGAAGTTTCTGACAATTGATTTCGAAGTTAGAGGGGGGTTCCTGTAAAAAGGTAGTAGTGTCCACAGTACACATATAGAAGGTAATATCTTCCGAGTTTTCATTTTTGTTCAGTTCTGCGCATGTCTTGTATTTTGTTTTTGTAAATTGTGGACGAGGGTCACTGCGATTTGGAAACTCTTGTGTTTTGTTTTTTGTAAATTCTGACAGGCAGGTCACTGTAATTTTCGAAGATGCGCAATATATTACCTTCAATATGTGTACCGTGCCCTTTGATATGGGAATTGTATTATGGGAGACAAAATACCCATTTTTAAATTGGGCTATATAACATTTTTTTTTTTTTGTCATCTGTTTTATAGTGTCATATAAATTGCATAGATACTCGTACTCTTGTAGAGAATTCTGCAGTGAAATATTAAAACAAATACGATGTTGATAATAAAAGCAACTATTAGTGGATAAATCATTCACAATTATTGAGCTGGATAGCTCCTGGTTAATGGCTGATTTTTCTAAAAGATTTTAAGGACTGCCGTTTTCCTGATGTGAATTTTATCAGTGCATTAGTCATTATTTCTGACGAAAAAGCTGATTTTTTTAAATCCTTAGATCGAACCTCATAAGGAAAATTCTACATTGGTATGTATCATGTAGATATTTCGTCCTTAATTTTGAAAGACTTACTTTTTCAGCTGACTCTATTTCTATTTTCCCCATTTCACTCACATCAATTCTAATCAAAGTACACGACATAATAGCTGAAGGCTATTTCGGAGCAACAGGGACATACTGCTGGAATTTATTTTTATCCTTAACCTTCTTTTCTTTTCCACTATTCCTCTCATTTATTTTGTATTTATTTTCATCTTCAGAGTCTTTGCCTCTTTGGGTTTACTATTTTAAATTGAAAATTTAAGTGTAAGTCATTCTTGTGTGTGGCCTTAGGCTGCAACGAACTTTTTGTATTTTTTTTTTTTTGTATACCTATAACCATGAAGGGAATGCCTCTAGAGAGCAACTTATATGAAAACATCAAGAGAAAGTCAGTGTTCATTATGGTTTCTATCTTCTTTTATATTTTATTTTATTTGAAAAATAAAAAAAAAATAAAAAAACATTTTAAATACACTCGACTTTAAGTTGAAGACTTAAAAAACAAAAAAAAACTATGGTTGAGTTTTGATATGAAAAATGTATCATTTTTAGGACTTTCTGAAAAATATGTGAAATTACTATTTTATTATTTTATCGTCTTTTAGAAAACGGCCTAATTATGCAAAAATAGTTCAACAATAGCAATTTTTTCATTTGAGGCTCTTTTCATTTGAAACTTGTTTTGGATTTATGTATTTATAAATTGAATTATAATCTGGTTCCAAAAATAACGTTGAAAATTATAGAGGTATCTGTAATCTTTCTTTAATACCGAAAGTATTCGAGTCTATTGTTAGATCCAAATTGCAGTTTTTAAATTAAAGAACACCTGTCTGTAAATCAACACGGCTTTGTCCGGTCAACGAATTATAATCTCATGCTTTTTACTTCTTATGTTGATAATGCTATGGGGAGTGGATCTCAAATTGATTCAATATATTCCGATTTCAGTAAGGCATTTGATTCAGTTAATCACGATATTCTTCTTAAGAAACTTGAAAATTTTGGTTTTCATCCAGCAATGCTTAATTGGATTGCTTCTTTTTTTCTTTTAGCAGAACTCAAAGAGTGGCCTTTGAAAATAAAGTATCCAGATCCATAATTTGTACTTCTGGTGTACCTCAGGGTAGTCATCTAGGCCAACTGCTCTTCATAATCTTTATTGACGACATAAGTGTCGAAAATTAAGTCTTGTCAATGTTTAATATATGTCGATGATCTTAAAATTTTTTTTTTAAATAAATCACTACAATGATTGTTTAAAGGTACAGCATGATCTAAACAAACTTTTTAACTGGTGTGATGAAAACTGCCTTAAGTTGAATATAAAAAAAATTCAACGTCATAACCTTTTCTGGGAGCTTTTCAAATTATACCTATGATTACAACCTCAATGATTGTCAACTAAAACGGGTCGAAAAAGTTAAAGATCTTGGTGTTATAATCGATTCAAAAATGTCATTTAATTCACATATCGATCATATAATAGCGAAAGCCAACTCAGTAGTTGGTTTTTTTTTAAGAGAAATAAAATAAAATAAAGAGAATAAGTAGCAAATTTTTTGTTAATTTATTACAGTCTTTTTTAAAACTGTGACAAGAATTATTTTAAAGTAAATTCTTCGTTTCTATTAAAGCAAAACAAGTTTTAACTTGAAGGCGATTTCTACATTTTGTTTAAATAATATTTTGATAAAAAAATTATTCTTTCGACACTTGCTGATGAATTTGCGATTGATAAAACACCTTGTACAATTCTATATATATTACTAAACATATATTACTGGCTTACTACAGCCCAAAATTCCGATATGTTATAATTTTTTAAATTGTTTACCTCTTCGCAATCATCCTATGCTCTTAATTCATTATTAATTAGCTCTATATTTTTTTTTCATTTTTAAAATTAATTAATTTATTATATTGTAACCACGGAAGCATATTCACCACAAACCAAACGACCACATTGTATGTATTAAATTGACAGAAAATGGGTACGTTCAGTGAAATTGAATCAAAATCGAATGCATTTCTTTTCGTTTTAGGTAGAAATTAATATTTCTGTTATTTTAAAATTAAAAAAAATAAATAAACTATGCCTGTTATATTTAAGTAGAAGCGAAAAGTGTATCGAATTTTACAAAAGTGTATTTGTGCGTACTTTAGCAAAGTCGAGTGTATTGAAAAAAGTACAATTGGATTAACTTTTTCAACCGCGTGAGGTATACTGCCTCTTGACAGCAAAAGGAAGGTACAGGAAATAATGTTTATTAAAGATGTGCTATGTTACCATATAAATTGCCCTCCACTTCTTTCTCTTACTCCTATTTATGCTCCAGGTAGATCACTCAGGGTTATTTTCTTTTTTAACAAGAGCATTGAACAAATTATGGAAAGAACGAACCGATATCTAAAGCCATGAGATCCTTTGATAGGTTTTGCAATATTTTAGATTTGTATTATTCAAGAGACCATTTCAAAAACGCTCTAATAAATTTATTACCCTTTGATTAAATAATTATATATTACCTATAATGTAAACTTAAGAGTTTATTTGTATTATTAAGTATTTATTCTCTTTATGTAAAATATTGTAATTAGTCTGTTAAGCTTTGCTTGTAGATGAATAAATAAATAAATATAAAATCTTGGAACGCCGAATTTTTGAACTGAATTTTGGCACAAAAGGAAATATGGCACTACTAAAAATAATACTGATGGGTAAAACATAAGTACTAATGGAGTTTAAATTTAAAAAATTAAATTCCTGGGAATGGGAATTTCGAATGTTTTCTCTTTCCGAGTAGATAGAAAACAGAATTTCTTCAGTTAGTCCCTAAAAAAAGCGAATCTTCTAGCCGTATAAAAATACGATGACAACTTTCGAAAATGTAACTTTTGACATTCTCAGAAATGCCGTATAAATGCCGTAAATATGCCGTGAAGAGAAAAAAATGCAGTTTTAATAAAAAGCATATTCCCAGAAAAATAAAAAACTAATTTAATTATGTAGTAAAAGTGAAAAATTCGAGCATAATTAAATTAATTTTTTAATTTTTTGAAAATGCAGTTTTAATAAAAAGTATATTCTCAAAAAGTAATTTTAAAATTTAATTTATCACTTTGTTACTTTGAAAAAAAATTCTGATACTCACTGCATACGCAAAGTAAATAATTACTATCTGCTTGTAGCTTGTAGATGTTGGAACAACATTAAAGTAACGAAGTTTTCGTGAAAGCTTTCTGTAAGTACGCTACTGCATTACAGTTTTTCTTACATGAGAATGAGAGAGCAAATAATAATTATCTCTGACTATACTACAAAGTGAAATTATTTCCCACCTTACGTGGGCAGTTACTTAACTTATTAGTGAAGTTATTTCCCACAAAAAAAGTGAAATTTTTTCTCAATTCGGTGGGAAAAATCTTCATAAAAAAAAAGTAAAGTTATTTCCCACTTTAGGTGAAGTTATTTCCCATGTGAAGTTAATTCCTGTGAAGTTATTTCCCTGCACCGACCAAAGTACCCTCAAATTTTCATATTCCTTTTGTGAAATTACCAAATATTTTACGTTGCCAAAAACGTTTTCATCGAATATGCATGAAATTTATTGTCAACTGACTATAATTTATAAATTCTTTGTTCTTTCCAGATATGAGTAAAATTCTCATAAGTATTTGAGCAGGTCGGCCAATAACCCACTTGAGTCTCTGGGATAGAATTCAAAAACCAGCTTTAAAAATAATAGGTGATACAACTATAACGGACACATTAGCCTATCTTGAACACCGCCGCACCACAATGTTTCATGTTTTTCATTAGTTTTTGTAAATATAAGAAAAGCTAAAGCTAAAACTTAAATTTTTAAGTAAAAGCTAAGCTAGCTAGTAAAAGTTGTCTTTTAGTAATAGCTATTTTAAAATCGCTTACGCTAGTTTTCATTAGCTTTAGCTTGTTTTTTTCAGCTTAACCTTCAATTCGTGTGATTAAAAATAGCTTTAACTAGAATATTTTAGTAAAAGCTACATACATTTTAAAATCCTTCACCCCTTTCTAGAAACCTTTGAGTATATAGTTCTTATTATAAGAATTCTCTTAATAATAGGACAAATATGCCCGATTTTACACACGTAAAACATTTTATAGGCAACTAGTAAATTAGTATAAAGAAATTAGTAAAGATTACTTTTTGGGTTTTCAAAAAAAAAAAAAAAAAAAGTGGCCACAACTCACGGACATCAATTACTTCGTTCAAAATTGAATAAAAATGCTATCAAAAAAATCTGAATAAATGTTTTAGGGAATGATACAATTAGTCTCTACCGAATTTGAAGAAAATTAACCCAACCGTTTAGGCTCTAACTTTATGTACAGTTAACGTATAGACGCACCGATTAACTGATAAAAAACATTTTTGGAATAATCCATCTTAAAACTACGATCTTTTTACTTAAGCTATTTAAGTCGACACATCTGAATAAATAAAAAAACGCTCAAAATATAAAGCTTAAACTAAAATTTTCTAGTTCAAGCTAAAAAGTGTACTATTTTTTTTATTCACATAAAACAAAGCTTAAACTGGAATTTTCTAGCTTTATCAGTTAGTAAAAGCTATGACTAGTTAGCTTTAGCTTCTTTCAAAAATAGCTTTTACTTTTTTTTTTATTCACAAGATCCACTGAAATAGCCATAGTTGCATCCGTTTAGTCTTTATTCTTTTTTTAGTCGAACCTGCTCATTAATTCTCTTACATTTCTATATTCAGACACTCAAAACCAATGGGCATGAATATTTCCTTTTATAGTAGTTATAACCACTTTTGCTGCCATTTACACCCTTCTGGTGAAATGAAAAATCTATCATCATAAAAAGGACTACACGTCCCTTATATATACCTACCGAATAACTTGCATATGTCCATCAATTTTGCTATTTATAATTGCAAACTGAAATCCTCAAAACTGACTCCAAATGCACACAAATGACGCAATATAATAATTTATAATTATCAACACCTAATTAAATTGTAAATCACACTTGGTCAAGCATATTAACTGGCCACAAAATCTGTCATTATACCATCACATTCCATCATTAAAGTGTAAACAATAAGGGATTTTGGTTTAAAAAAAAAATGAGGATAATTGCATAAATGCATCAACGTCATTTAATATTTTAATTAAAAAAAAAAAGACAAACAAACAGAAATTAAACTGACTTATTTATTAATGACTTTCCCGAAATTGTTTACTTTCCAACAAATTACGAAGAGCTTTTATTTATTTTCCAATTAAATTTTTCTGAATAAATTTAATTTCAAAACCTTCTTTTCTCATCCTGTCACACAAATCCCACTTCATATGCAACACCGTAGTCTTATATCCACATAAATTCTTAAAAATACCGCCAAAGCCAAAGACTATTTTTTCCTAACTTGACTAAAATCGAAATACCAAAAAAAAAAACATACCCATCTGTTTGTTGCAATTCTTAACCAAAGCCAACGCGAGAAACGACCACATTGCCATTCTGACTCGCTCCTGTCAGCATCAACATTCTCGATAAGGTAGCACAGCATGTTATGGCATAAATTTGTCCTAAAACCAAAATAAATTTCACACCATCACGACTCGGCAGGAAAATGAGAAAAATGAAAAAGCTTTTCATCACACTTTTTCAAATGCATGTTGCATATACCAAAGCTTCACAACTCAGCTGCGGTTATATGGGGGCTTAAGTGCTTCAGCTCCAGCTGTTACTGGTTTGTTCCACATTTTCCTAGAGCACGTTGTCGACCTATATAATTTTTTTGGGGGAAGCCTCTATAACTTGTTTTTATTTCATTTTCTCTCTCTCTCTCTCACTAGCTCTCTCTTTTTGATTTTATTTTTATATTTAATCTCTCTGATGGTTCTCTAAGTTCAAATAGTTTTTCATTTACTCTGGAAAATTTTATTTTGTTTGTGTGTTTTGTTATTTGTTTCATCTTCATCGCGTTGTTGTTTATATTACTTGAAATTTATCGAAGGTAAAGTAAAAAGGGGCAATGTTGTGTATCGAAGGAAAAATGAGAGACTATGCGCGTTTTAGATCCTATCTTCTGGAGACTCATTTGATAGCTTTTTAAAATGTCATTAATAACGTGTAGAACTAACACAGTTTGAGTTAAAATACTTCGCTAGACGCCAAATTTAACAATTATTATATGATTTGAATTTAAACTTCTCAGGTACACTATGGCGTATGAGTGATTTTTTTTTTTTGAAATTTTTAAATACCAAAATTTACCACAAATTACATTGATGGAAAGTTATATGAGGATAATGCATTTGTTAAAAGCTTTATATTTAAATTTTGAAAAGGTTTTTTAAGTCAGTTTGTGGGTTTTAAATGACTTTCTTATTTGTCAAGTTCTCAAAAACATCATGTATATGAAATTTTGTCTTTCTTTTAACATTTATGTTTTTGGTGTGGTTTACCTTCTTTTTGCAAAGAACTTTTGTCAGGTTTAAATCTCGAAAGCCACTAGTGAATCAAGCAGTGTGGGACTTAAATTATTATAACTACATTTTTGGTTAGTGTTTTTTTTTTTTTTTTTTTTTTGTCGTCCTGACAGAGAAGCAGTTCTTGTGGAATGTTGACTACAGATCACTATCGGTCATATATTTTTTGATCCCGAGCTGTTTTTTTTTTTTTTTTTTTTTTTTTAATAAAGTACTGGCAGATCAGGGGTGAATAGAGACTTCTCAGCCTATTGTATTCGTGGATGCCACGATGCCCTTTGAATTATAAATCTCAAATTTTAATTATATTTTCCTTTGAATTCATTGTTAGCCCTACCGTTGTACCAAATTTTATCATTCTACAATAATCAGAAGTGCTACATACAAAATTGATAACAATTTTAATGAAGTGGCCGGATATCACAAAATTTCGATATAGGGCAAGTTTTGGATTCGGGCAAAAAATCGAACTGGAGATAATAATCAAACTTGACATACGATGATAGAGAACACGAAAAAAGTGGGTCCCGCAATTCCGTCTGTCTGTGTGCCTGTCCACGACCTAAAGCCTAAACCAATAATTTGATTTTCTTCAAACTTGGATAATAAGATTTTTGGGTGATTCCCTAGTTAAGTGGGAAAATCGCGATTTTTTTTTTAATTTTTTGTGTGTACTAGTGTCGGTATGGTCTACATTTTCGTGAAAAAAAAAATTTACTTAAAACCGTTATTAACTGTACCTGCCATAGATAGGGCTGGCAACGAGACCGAGTCTACTTTAAAAGCACCCGAGACGAGACCGTATTTTTGGTACGATCTATCCGGTCTCGGTGGTTTGATTTCGGTTTTCGCTAGAAGAAATATTTCATTATATTTTATGTTCAATTTTTATAATATTCACAAGTTTTTTTTGCGAAATATAAAATATTCTATACGCGTTAAAATATCGAACCAAATATGTAAAAAATAAATAAATTTATAATCCATAGAAAGATACGTATGCATGTCGTTAGAATAGAAATCGTTAATTTTTCGGACTTTGTTTTCCCCGCCGGAAAAATGTTTTTTGATTTTAGACCTTTTGGGTGACATTTAATATGCCAATGAAGTAAAAATCGAAGATATTGAAAATACGAGTTTAATATTAATTTCTCCATATTGGTCTCCGCCATTTAAAATATTTTACTTTTGGCGGCTCTTGTTAAAAAAAACTTCTGATGTCAGCTGACGCAACAACAACTCAAGCTATGTGAAAATTTTTGGGATAGGTGGACAGCCTATCTGACTATCACCCGAACGCAAGGAATGATAAGAAAACTTCAGAATCGAATTGGGCATGTTTGTTTGTTTATTGGCATTCCGAATCGGGCAGTTCTTCCGGATAGCCAATCGAAAAGGTCAATAGTTCAACACAAGAGAAACCAAGGCTAAGGATGAGACCAAGACTGAGACCGAGACGAGACTGAAATTTTTCGATTTTAACGAGACCGAGACGAGACTAACAAAAGTCTCGCCTGGTCTCATCTCGTTGCCAGCCCTAGCCATAGAACCGTTTTTTTTTTTTTTTTTTTTTTTTTTTAATTTCGGCTTCCTCGTTAACCGCTTAACCGATTTTGATCAAAATTTTTATTTAGGAGGTCCTGTCAAGTTAGAATAATACTGCATACATGTATTTTCAAAAAAATATTTTTTTGGATTTAAAAAAAAAAAGTTTTTTTGAAAACAGATTGATGAATTTTTTTGAAATTATGGTTTTAATTGTATATATAATCTTAAAAATGGCATACCAAATTTTTTTTCTAAAAAATTTCAAAAAATTTTATATATAAAAAATTATTTTTTAAGAAAACCGTTTCAACGATTTTAAAAATTTTTTCTGCATAAATTCACATTTTTTCAGGAATTGAGATGGCGTTTTTCATTCAGAGATTAAAACCATCTAAGTACTTGTTTTATAAATTTAAAGAACGTATTTCATGCTTTTTTCCCATATTCAAATTTCCATTCCTCAACTTACTAAATGGAAAAATACATATTTATGTATATATAATTTTAATTATGTGTTTTATCTTTAAAATTCGAAGAAACTTTTACTACAAGAGCAAGTTCGTGCATTTTATTTCCTTTGTATACAATAGAAGGCCAACCGTTGTGCGAGATGACAAGATTCTAAGTTGCCGGGAAGTGCTCCACTATTTTGATGACCTGTCAGTCAGTGAGTACGCGAGTAAGTCATTAATAGTTTTCGGAATTTTTGACGTCTTTTATCTCAGGAACCACTAATGCTAATCTTTTAAAAAATTCAAAAAGTATTGTGTACCAAAATTTTCAAAAAAAAAGAAATATTTTTTGGATTTTTAAAAAAAAGTTTCAAATTATTTTTTGGAAAATCAAATATTTCGAAAACAATTTAATTGATTTTTACAAATCTTGATACCGAGCGGTTTTTTAACATTACTTAGATATTTTGAATACAAAATTTTTCTTATAGTCTTGACTGTACTTTCCATAAAGATGTTAAAAAATCATCACAGAAATCTAAATTTTCTCGAAAACGACTCTTACGATTTTGATTTTTGGTTTTTTAATAATTGTATTAGTACGGTCTATGAATTATGAAAAACAAAATTTACAGTTATAGTTATTACAGTTATTAACAGGACTTCTCATAACCATTTTTGGACTATCTCCTTATCTGTAAAACCGATTTAAATTTAATTTTTTACACAAAATCTTCTAAAAAGGTAAAATCATACTGCATATCAAAATTTTCAAAATAAAAAAATTTTGGATTTAAAAAAAAAAAAATTAAATTTTTTTTTTTGAAAATTCGATATTTAAAAAACGAGTAGAAGATTTTTTTTGGAACTTAGTTCTTAATTCAACATTAATAAATACTAAAAATTGGTGCACCAAGTTTTTTTTCTTAAAAATGTTTACAAAATTTCATATATAAAGAATTAATTTAAGAAAAAAAACCACTTTTACGATTTTGAATTTTCTTTTTTCAAAAAGTAAGATTAGGTAAAGAAATAAAGTTGTGTACTTTTTTTAGCTCTCAAAACAATTTAAGAAGATTTTTTTAATAAATTTATTTCGAATTATTTTGATTTTTAATAATTTTTCAATTTAAGCTCTAAGCCTCTTACTGCCAGTTGTACAATCGTGGTTTAAGTCTTGATCCGTGGTTCAGGAATTTTAACTCGCCGATTTCGGCGGGTTAACTGAGGTTCAACGATGGTTCAAGGTTCCAATATGCACTAAAAGCCAATAACATGCCTAAATTATCGTTGAACCACACTGAAATTGATGAGTTAAAATTCCTGAACCACGGATCAAATATTTGTACAACTGGCCCTAAGTTACATGTATAATACTAGTTTAAACTTAAGGCTCCCATAAAAAAAAATTATTTACTTATAGTACACTCAATGTTTAAAATTTGAAGAAACTTTTACTGCTAGAGCAAGTTTTACTGCAAGAGCAAGTTTTACTGCAAGATCAAGTCGTGCGTTTTGTTTAAAGATTTTTTCGTTGAGTTTTTTTTTTAGAAAATTAGATATTGAAATATCCCACACCCTTTTCTATACGATTTTCTTTTTTGTTTCAACCCAACATACAAGTTCTAGAATTTTGATGCATATATGCAAATCTCGGTGAATAATTTGACTAGCAGACCAGTGCTTACGTTGCTTTGTTTAATTTTTAACTTAATTGACGTTCTTTATTATGTTCGCTAAAAGTATTTGAACCCCTTCAAATGTTCTGTAGTCTTACTGTAATCTTATCACAAACGCTGAACTACTACAAGAGAATTTTATAAAACGCACTTATAATCAATAATTTTTGCATAATGCGTGGTCAGATCAAAGAAAAATACACGAATTTATGTAGAATCTTATACCAATAATGTAATGTTTTTGTTTAATTCTTTTAAAACTTAAAGCAAAATTTAATATTTTTTAATGAAAATCGCCTCTTCAGGATACCTTAAAAGAAAATAACCACTGCCATACACAGTTTCAAAGTAAATCTAAAAAAATTCAAAGCCAACAAAAAAAAATCTAAGTACTTACACATATCCTAATTAATCCTTCGGATGTCTCCTCTTCTATTCCATGATGCGCATGGCATTTCCATTTGAATTCCACTCTCTGTCTATTTTGGATAAATTCCTTATCAAAAACTATATGCAGAAAGTATCTATGAAACTACAATTCAGTAGCTGCAGCGATATTCTCTTCTCACAAACTCAAAAGTGTAGAGAAAATATTCTGTCTTTCTGTTCGATAGATATACAGTATGTTGTATATTTTTGTACTTCCTGGAGAAATTTTCTATCAAAATCATCTGCTTTGCTTGTGCTCACAAAAGTTCAAATGAATGAAAAGAGTTGTTTTGTTTTATTTTTTTTTTGCTTTTTTCAAACAAAAACAACAACTCAGAGTAAAATTCATGTATATTAATGGCAAGCGCGTGAAAATCTCCACTCAACTTTGGAGACAAGAGAGAGCGAAAAAGGACTTTCCTTGTACATAAACATATATAATATTTTTTTTTTTTATTTTTCGGAGAAAAAAAACTTTTCCTTTACTTTTGGTTTGACTCCATTTGGTTACGCCGCCGAATAGCCTGCTCTCATTATAGTTGGAGCTACAATTCGATTCGCATCTGAAATAAATTTTGTTCGGTCCACCCGTATATAATTTTCTGCTCGGATTAAAAAAAAAAAAAATTAAAATTTGTTTAGATAAGAAGAAAAATTGAAAAATAAGCGTGAGTGTGTGTTTTTTTGTTAAACTGATGAAAAAAGATACAAAGTGCGTTGGATTAGAATGTTTTGTTTTTCGTTTTTAAAAAATTTACCCTGTCACTATTCTAGTTAAATTTTTTTCTGTTTTTTTTTTCAAATATATTGGAATGGAATCGACATCAATTAATCCACATAACATGCATTCTTAATCAACCACCCTCTATCTATACCACTTAACCTACTGATACGATACATTCAACCCTTTTCTGCTTGGCCATTCGACTTGAGAATCTTGTTGCGTTTGTTGCACTTTTTTTTTTTTCTTATTTGATTTGTATCTATGTTTTTTTTTTTTGTTATTAAAAATAAATCAATAAATCTATGCTTCCAGAATTCAAAACAACAACAACAACTAAAATTCCCTCAGTTTAATTTTATAATTTTTCTATTTTAAGATTTTTATTTTATTTATTTTCTAATATTTTTTATTTGTGTAATATCTTGTATGTATAAACGTGAGAAAATCCATTGAATTAATTGAATTTTCTTCCATTTCTCTGAAATCTCTTGTGTTTGAAAATGAAAAAAAAAAAAAAAAAAATCTATCTCTCTATATTCTCACAGGAGGAAAGTAGTGTGTGTATATATTGTGCGAATAGTGATGCATTTTATGGAAATATAAGATGCGTAAATGTGCGTAGATTGAGAAAGTTTATTTAGCAAAAATTTAAATAAATATCTCGAAAGTGATTCAAAACTAAAGAAAAAAAAAAAAAACAAAAAATTGTGTTCTAAAATCAGGATCAATCTAGATGCCAATTAAATCTCATTTGAAGAGAACTTTCATTCATGGATTTTAATGCTGGGTAAGTCAAAAATGTATCTTTCACAGAAAGTATATGAATATCTATTTATATGGCGGCGTTGCTCTTGAGCTAAAAATAGAACCAAAAATATTGCATTTTCACAAAGCTTGTGCATGGCTAGCTTGCATTCACTTGATGGGGAGGGTGAATTTAAGTCGTCGTTGTCGGCGTCGCTGTCTTTGGTCTATTTTCATTCCCCGAACCGAGTGCGGAAGAAAAGGCTATATTTAAATTTTGTAGGTATCTTTCCAGCACTGATTTGGTGGCTTTTGTTTTAGCATACATCCCTCGTCTATTAATCTTTTTGGCTTTTTGTATCTCAATTCAAGTTATACAACTCTTTAGGAGCTTTTAACAGAATGTGCAATTGTGAGGAAAAGGGCAGGGGCTATAGAGGCATTCGGGTTAAATAATCGGATGGAATGCTTTTAGCTGAGTATACAGTTTTAAAATAAAAGAAAAAAAGTGTAGAAAGAGAGTCACAAAATGAAAAGAGAAATGCACGATGGTCATTGAAAAGAATGTTGAACTGTGCCATAGTATAGAGTATCTGTATACCCCCTTAGCCTTCATAGTTGCTTTTGGTTTAAATTGTTTTTTTTTTTTTTTTTTTTTTTGTGCGGTGGGTGGAGGTGTTGTAAAGGATTTCGGATTATAAGAAGTGTGAATGTAGGATAAAGAAGGGTTTTGCTCTTTATTCATCTTCATTGATCTAAATTCAAGAAGAATATAGAATTGTAGAATGCCACAAACAGAAGAAAAGTGCAATGTCTTTTTAGAATGTCGTTATTATGAGTTTTATTCTTTATTTTAACCTTTATTGGTGTTAGTGAGGTTATAATTTGATTGTTACAAGGATAATAATTCATTTGAGGAAATAGGATGTTGGTAAAGCATATCTATATATTTTTGAAAATAAGGAATTTGAAAAATTATATGAAGTAATGAACTAGAATTAACGAGGATTACTTAAATAGCATCAATTACTTTGAATTATATTATGCGTTTTGGTATTATAGCGGTTGTAATTGAAATTTAATGTTATATGGCAATTTATTTGAATGTATGTATATGTAGATAGTATCTGTATATCGATATACATATATTAGGATTAAATATAGCTCAATTATTCGTTTGAAAAATGTATCTTTCTTTAATAGATTTATTCTAACAAACTAATTAAATTACGTCTAGAGGGGAAGCTTGCATTGAAGAGATTCCGTTTTTGAAATCGATACATTTTTTTTTTTAGATATTTACATTGCATACATAGGTATACATAAAATATATAGAAAAGTTTAAAAATTCTGAAAAATCTAAAGGGTTTTTAAATGTGCAAAAAATAAACAGAGAACTCGAAAAGCGAGTTAAAATCCTTTGAACGAAAAAAAAATCAAAATCATATTAGCGGTTTTTTTCAAATATTATTTTTTTATAAAACATTTTTAAGAAAAAAAATTTGGTACAAATTTTTTTTTAGTATTTAATAATGTAAAATTAAAAGATAAATTTCGAAAAAAAATTATGCACTCGTTTTTGAAATATCTTATTTTCAAAAATTATTAATTTAAATCGGACATACAGATACAGTGAAAGCTCCCTTAGCCGGACAGCAATGGTCGCAACACTTTTGTCCTTCTAAGGGAGTTGTCCGTCCAAGGGACAAAAAAAAAAAACAAAAAATAGATACATAAGGGTATAGTATAAAGTGGCATCATGAAAACATTTTTGCACCTAAAAGCAATGAAATTCATTTAAACTAAAATTGAAGTTGCAAAAATAAAATCCGTTATGCATTTTATTATCGACAGTGATTTGGTGACATCGCATCTATTGCCGCTGTGAACCAGGGGAAACGTTTTTAAAACGTACAAATATTTCTAAAAAATTCACATTCTTATTAAAAAAAAGTTTTTGTCCGCCTAAGGGAATTAAATTTAACAAATCACGGCTAATATTCTTGTTCTTGTTCGCTTCCGGGTGAAGGGAGTGTCCGCTTAAGGGATCATAAAATGTATGGAATTTAGATCCAATATCTACGATCATGAGAATTTGTCCGCCTAAGGGGATTGTCCGCTTAAGGGAGCTGTCCGCAATAGGAGCTTTTACATATTTCACGCAAACACGCAAACGCATAAAACTTCCCTCTTCTATTATGTATGTAAAAAACGAAAGTGCACAAAAAAAAAAAAAAAAAAAAAGAGGAAAGAGGCATGCAAAAAAAATGTAAAAAATCTAACGGGCAATAACTTAAGGTTTTCCATTTTTTTTGCATGCCTCTTTGAAAGGTATTTTCTCTACCTGTAAATATTAAGAATAGGAATATGGATGATGTAACTCCAAAATGACTTTGTGATTTAGGTAATCCTTTCGTTTCGTTAATAATTTCTAAGCAAAAGAACCGTATAATAAAACCATAATATTAGATGCTTTCATTGACCATTGGAAATTCCTCTAATACTAGGGTATCAATATATGGACCCTTACTGGACTTTTTTCTCACAGATCTGCGATAAAGGTTCCAACCTGAAACCTTGGATGTGTTTCAACTAACGCTCTTCATTCCAGAAAATATCATAAAATATTCTCTTGTTGAGTATGATCCAATTGTAAAGTCTCTACTCGATCGCTTCGGACTCCTCTTAGAAATAAATAAAGAACCTGCTTTTTTTCTGGTGCTGTGGCGCGAAAAATGGTTAAAAAAAAAAGAAGCAGTGAAATGACCTCCCTATAACTGCACTGGATGTATTAAATAAATGCAATAAGGAAGCATTTAGTATAATACACAGTTTTATGCTCATATTTGCTACGCTTCCGGTGACAAATTCATCTGCGGAGAGGTCTTTCTCTTAGCTATGGCGCCTTAAAACGTATTTAAAGGTTAACAATGACTGAAAACCGCCTCCGTGGTCTTTCTCTGATGCACATCCACAGACAAATTCCTATTGATGTTGAAAAAGTCATTACAAGATTTTCAAAAGCCGGCCACAAGAAAAGATTGGAATTCAATATTTAAGAACTATTTTATGTACATAATACTTTTATTACTTAATTCAAATTAAATTATTTATTCTTATTCTATACGTACGAGTACCTTTGTTTTTATTTCCTTTTTTTTAAGACAAACAAACGGAGCATTATTTAAAAAACGTATGCCCGGTTTCACAAACATTTACTGGCTGAACAGAATGGTGACGCAGACGGAACCGGAGACGGAGCCGGAATAGCTGTCAAAATATTAAATACACGCAAATTCAATGTTGCGAACACAACGGAACGTAAACGCATACGGAGCTGCAGACGCAGACGGAAGAGTTCACCAACTTTTAACTTTTGACGTACGGCACTTTTGACGTTTCAATTGGTATGAAGAAAAAAAAACAACTTTTTGGGTCGGAAAAAATATTGTGGTTATTTGTATCGCGAAAAAAATTATTTATTAAAAGGAAAATTATTGGAAACAAAAAATGTGAATTCTGAGCTTGTACACAATAATATTCTTTTGTTTTTCTTCAAAATACTTTCAAAGCTGTACAGCTCCATTGTGGACATGTAAAAAAAATAACGTACGACACTTTTTGACAGCTCTTCCAGTTCCGTCTGCGGCTTCAGTTCCGTCATTCTATTCTGTTCAGCCAGTTAGCAGGTTTTTAAATTTTTAAATACCGTATTTTGTATGGAACAAACGTCATTTAAAGATTTAAAAGCCTGTCAAACTGTTAAAAGGGCATGGAACAGGAATAAAATGTTATTGACCCCCCCCCCCCTCCCTGAACGAAATCCTGGGTCCGCGCCTGTGCTGTAGTGTGCTCAAATTTTGCCTACCGTTAAAATTTTAAAAATATTTCAAATTTTCTTATTTTACGAATGTATTTTTTTTTTTTTGCTTAAATGGGACGAATCAATAATAGCGTTTGCTAACTTCTCATAATAATATTAACAAAAATCCCATAAAAATTCAATACCACATCCGCAATAAAACAAGCACAAACAAAACTTCCTTATATTTTAGTAACAAAAGAAATCACGTTAAGTAAGATTTGCCTGATTTCATTATTTTTTGTTTTTCAAAGGGTTTGTTATACATCGCATGTTACTGATGTGCGAATTCAATCGATTTATTCATTTTGATTAAAATCAATATTATTTAACTATATTTGATGTTAACTTCCATATATTATAGTATCATTACTGTTGCCATGAAATAAATTCTGTTTGATTTGTAAGCTACTTAAGCTTTCAAATATTTCGACATATTATTTCCCATCACATTATAACCAAAACTTATTTGTCTGCTCTTCAATTTTATTCAGAATACGCCCTCGTTATTCAAATGAGAAACATTTACAAATAGCACATTCAACATTATTCTTGCAAATACATACATATACCTACGTCAGAGCAACCTTTTATAGTAGATACCCACATTTTGCTAATATAGCCAGCCTCAGAATTCTCTGCCAAAAACTGAATACTGATTTGCATTGCCAAAATATAGTCCCATTTGTTTTTTTTTTTTTATTTTTTGTGTTCCAAAAAAAAAAAGGAAAACAAATATTAACATTTTTAAAATGTTAATATTTATTAATGCAGACCATTATTGAAAATTGATATTTCAAGCTTTCGTATTATAACCAAAAATTTAGCAAGCTTGATTCGACCACAAATTTCCGGCAGAATTGATAAAACATATACATTTATACCTATACTGTGCCAAAAGCAACTAACCCTATACATACATAAATGTGAGAGGGTCTGATATAATCTAAGCTCCTTTTATACGCCCAAACATCCACCGAATAAATCAATACTCAAAAAAAAAAAAAAAAAAAACCGAAAACAAGCAGACTTAAGGAAACCTTTTAAAGATATCCCATTTCTGTGACGCCTTTAAAAGGTTGTATTCCTTCGACCCCGAAAAGATTATATCTTGCTTCAAGTTCATTCTATAAAATGTGAAACGTCATAGGTTATTTATACTCCTTGTCGATGAAAACAGTTAAAATGAATAATTTAAATGTGATGAATGTTGCTCGCCGCGCGCCGGCCGTAGGTGGAAAATTATAAACAAACATTTAATATTCACCAAATTATTCTGAGAAAATTATTCTGAAAATTTTACCCTTTAAATGTCAACATTAACATAGAATTCCAGTTGAATATTATACTATTTTTTTTAGAAAAAACATCATTTTCGTACTTAAACAAAGCTTCTAATGGTATTTCGTTTGAAATGTTGTTCTATCATATGAATAAGAACAACACTACATCAAGCAAAAGATACATTTGAAAACAATCGGAAAAGATACACACTACACAGAAAGCTAAAGGCAAAACAGGAGCATTAATAGGTTTCCTGCTGCGTTGGGAAATCTACAATTTATTGTTTAGAAGAACTCCTGCTCGTAAGTGACACACAGCGCATAGTTTTTTTTTTTTTTTTTTTTTTTTTTTTTTAATTGAACAATAGAACTGAGACGAGAGGTTTAAGTCTGTACTCTGAGACCTTTCTAATTATCTCATTTATTAATACGATACGAATACTCAAGTGGAGATGTGAGGAAATTCAATGAGGACACGAGTTTCTTTGAGTCTTCATGCGATGCAGTTTCTTTTGTTTTTTTTTAAGTGTCGCTGCTTTTGTTTAATGATTTATTCTTATGAATGCATAACGGAAGGAGGAGACTTACGCCCTCGACCTGAAAGCAAAAAGAAGCAATTGGTCACAGACGAAAGTTTGTTTTTAATTAAAGTTATTATTTATTATTATTATTTTTTTTTTCAAACAAAAAAAGTTATGTTATAGTTTATGAATGATCATAAAATATGAACAATTATTTAATATTTTATTTGGTCGTTGTTAATGTATTTCAACAAAAACTTTGTTTTATTAATGGAAATTGCAAAAAAAAAAAATTAGTTTTGTATGTACTACATGGCGTATACGTAACTTTTTTGTCTATGCTTAATAGAACGATCAGATGATTTTTGTATCAAAAAAAATTTAATTTGTGAAAGGGATACACAAATTCCTTCATAAACTCAATGTTATTATACACTTGCGAGCAAAAAAATGGAATCACCTCCTTGCTTCACGTAAAAATAATAATTGCTGTCAATGTTATTGACATGTATGAATGTTTATGGTATCGTTAAAACACTGGAACCATAAACTTTAAGTCAAGGTAAAAAAATAGAACAAACACTTCGGGATTTCAAGAGATAATCATCATAATTGAGGAATGCAAGAAAAAATAAACTGAAATTAAAACCTGTAGTAGCTCGAAAATTAAACACTAACGACAAAATTAAGCAAAATTTATTGATTAAGTATCTTTTATTACCCGCTCAAGCTCTATTTACAGCTTAGAAATGATTTTTCATTCACCTGATGGGTTTTTTGGACTTTCTTTTGCAGCATTCTTTCCCATTCGTCCACCAGTGCCGTTTTTAATGGTCTCAGGAGCTGGATTTCTGGCTCTAACCCTTCGTTTAAACTTGTCTCACAAATGCTCGATAGGGCTTAAGTCTAGGCCTAGCGCCAGCCAGTCCCTCGTAGCAATACCAACTTCCCTAAGGAATCTGACTGTTCCCCGCTCAGTATTGCATCGAGCGTTATCATGCATTAATACGAAATTTTTGACATTACATCCACCAGAAGTAACGACGTGATGCAGCAGAATATCGGAGATATACCGATTCGCAGTTAAACCTCCCCTCGACTATCACCAGTCAGAAAAACCAGCTCACTTTTCCTTCAATTTAAATGCCTGCCTGTGTTATACAAAACCCTCCCCCCTTAGTCTCGGTTTCGACAAAACAGCTTTGTTCAAATCGCTCGCCAGGTTGTCTCTGTATTCTGCCCCTTACGATCACTTTCATGCAGACTCATTTTACACTCATCCGAGAACATAGCTCGCCTCCATTGCTCAACTTCACAATCGTAGTGCATTAGAGAAAATCGTAATCAACCTTGTCGGTGGTCTGCAGTCAATTTCGATCCCCTGACAGGTCGGTTTCTTTAAGTCGTCTTTTACCATACACTAGCGATTCTCCCTCGTACTTGTTTGAGCTGTTGTTGGATGTTTAAGGCCAGTCACATGACGATTTTGGAAAGAAGTCATTGCAATGAATCTTTCATATCTGTAAATCGTACACCGACGAACGTCTAGATTTTGGCAGTCGCACAAACTATCCGGTTTTCCTGAACGTTTTGAAGATCTTTGATACACAACATTTGCTTACATGCAGCTGACGGGCCACAACACGTTGAGTTATTCCTTGTCGTAGTATAGTGTAACAACTTGAGCAACATCTGCAGGTGGGTGCCGTGACTTAAAGCCAAGTGACATAAGGCCAAATTTAGGTGTTTGGCCTTATGTCACTTTACAAAAGCGACATAAGACCAAATTTACACATTTGTCCTTATGTTGCTTTTGTAAAGTGACATAAGGCCAATTTTCTTTGAGACATAAGGCCAAATATAATTATCTAACATTTCCAACAGCTCCCCTTACAGTAAAAGAGGTTTCGGACATCTTTCAAACGGAAACTATATTGAATAAATTCGGCATGTCGCCACGTATATGTATATATTACTGTAAAAAGCCGAAATAATGAAATTTTAGAATTTACCGGTAAATTCTAGAGCACTCAGCATTACGGCGTATAAATAGTGAGGTATGTATGGGGGGGCATGCTGCCCCCCTGCAACCCCCCTGCTTGGCCCACTATAGGAATTGGGGTAGGGTCGAGGTTGGGTGTATGCAAAGTTTTTTTGTATTTTAAGAATCTGAATTTAAAGAAACTTTGAATTTATCCTATGTATAAACAGTGAGGTAGGATTTACCGGTAAATTCTGCAAAAGAAACTTTGCATACACCCCAACCTCGCACCTACCCCAAATCCTATAGTGAGCTGAGCAGGGGGGTTGCAGGGGGGCAGCATGCCCCCCCATACATACCTCATTGTTTATACGCCGCCGTAATGCTGGGTGCTCTTGGATTTACTGGTAAATTCTAGAATTTATTTTTTCGGCTTTTTACAGTAACGTAAATACATATACATATACCTATGTACGTGGCGACATGCGGAATTTATTCAATATAGTTTCGGTTTTAAAGAAAACAGTTCAAAGTGACATAAGGCCAAATTGGCCTTACGTCACTTTTCAAAAGTGACATAAGGGCAACTCTTAAAATTTGGCCTTATGTCGCTATTGAAAAGTGACATAAGGCCAAACACCCAAATTGGGTCTTATGTCACTTGGCCTTAAGTCACGGCACCCTGCAGGTGTGGTATCCATTTATTTCCAAGATTAGAAGGCCTGCTAAATCGAGATTATGTAAAAGTTCACTTTTAACAGCTCACCGATAAACAAAAACCAATAATGAGCGCGTATATTGCGTATCAATATTTCCTACTCGTGGTTCCTTTTTATTATAATTTGTTCTTTTCGTTATTTCGGCGAATAATGCCAAAACTATCCAATAGATTTTTATGATTTTGCCTCCAATTTAAAGTTTGAAGTTCAGGCTTTAATATGTGACCATTAACATTTAAGCATAAATATTGTATCCATATAGATTTATGCTTTCAAAAGGCGAAATGTAGTGATTCCATTTTTTTGCTCGCCAGTGTAGGTATTTAAAATATTTGTGGTTCAGACGATTTGTGTATTTCTACACAAATGGAATTTGTGGTAATTTCTGTTTATGTCATTTTGATCATTTATTGATGTTATATTCGATGAAATTAAATAATAAAAAAATATTTGCTCGATTATTGTTCGATTTAAGAAAAAATGTGCTGGGAATATTTTGGATGTGCCCAAACACATTTTGTTCAAAGTACATTATGGTAGTGTTAGGCTCACGGTATCACCAGATCAATGAAATTCAATTTGGACATATTAAAATGATATGAGAAAAAAAATTTGAAGGTGTTTAAAAAACCTTTAAATTTGTTTGCATTTTGAAAGTGAATTATTGAGGTGTTAGGGCTGCTGTATCGCTGCCAGAACGCTGAAATTTAGTTTGGATACATATTAGGGTGGCGCTTATTTTGGAAATGTTCGAATTTCTTAATACCCCTAGCAGTTTTTAGACATTCCTCCAAAATTTTTTAGTACCAGAAATAATAATTTTTCACAAAAATTATGCCACAGATAAAAAAAAAAAAAACATTTAATTATAATTATATTGGTTTAGGCTGCTTTTTTGTGAACAAAAAATTTACGAATAACAGTTATTAATGGTAGCTCCAAGAAAACCATTATTTTGATTTTTGCGTTTCTCGAAAGCAGAAAGCACCCATAGCCCGTGACATAATGGTTAGTGCTTTAGACTGTCACGCCGGAGGTCTGGGTTCGATTCCCAGCCTCTGCGAGCCCTAAGAACACAAAGTGTTCTTAGGGCTACTGTCTCTTGCGAGGAAGTGACAAATCCGCCAAGAGTATCTCTTGTCATGGAAAATTGCCGCTCACCTTAGCCGTTCGGATTCGGCAATAACCTGTAGGTCCCCCCCATTCCTGCAGATACGCACACATGAATGGTGGAGAGCTGTAAAAGTCACTAGGCCCTGGTTCTTCATTTGTCAACTATTGTTGCCGAATCATGTTCCACACTTCAAAAATTCGGCAGTTTTGGGCAAAAGAGAGCGTAAAACATTTTCCCTTCCTGACAATTTCTGCCCAAGAAATTTCTTTGGGCAGAAATTGACAAGTTCTGTCAAAAAAATGAAGTGTGAAACAGTTTGGGCAACAATTGTTGACAAATTGTGACAATTGGCAGTTTTGGTCAAGGTCTGGAACAGAGCTTGACGTCTGAAATATGTCACAAAAACAAAATTGTTTACTGTTATTTTTACAGTTTAACTAGCGATGTCAGTCTGGTTTCCATATTTAGTAATAAAAACATTCAAAAGTGGCAGAAATTGTTTGCCCAAAAAGCCTTCCACATTTTATTCTCTCTCTGAGAGAATTTCATCCCCACTTTTCAAAATTTGACAGATTGCCCAAAACTGCCCAAAAAAGTTGGGAACAAACCTATTTTTGTAGATGTGTTACAACTTTTTTGGCATAAATGTGGCCTTTGTTAGGCGTCGAACCGATTTAGTTAAAGGGACAAATTATGTGACAATATTTTTTACCTGTTATAGTGTTTACCTGAAGTGGGAATTACTGTCAAATTTTCTCAAAAGGAAATTATCTTTTTTGGATACACACAGTTTGTTGTTTAAAATTCGTATTAGCTTTAAAATGTGTTTGCAAATTAATTTAAATAATGAAAATAATTTTAAGTTTGTATATAAATAGGTAAAACTAATAACTTCTAACAATAAGCTTAGATCTTATTTTAAAAGGTAAATGCTTTAAAAATATAAAAAACAGCATAACTTTTTTAATGCATATTTTTTTTTATTTTTAAAATTCTCTACAAAAATCATGATAACATGGTACATGATTTTTATTCATGCTACACAAGAAAGATTTAGAAACAAACCAAAAAAAGTAAAAAATATAGATTATTCAGCTCACGTCTACAGATATTATGCTAAATTATTTCTAAACTTTATATCTAAACACTTTTTGGTGGTTACTTACTTTATTATAATGTTTATCTTTCCATGTATGAACATTTAATTATAATTTGTGAGCGTATAAACTCCAACGTACGCAAACATGATATTATACTCTGCTTTGAAAGTATAACTGTCGCTTGTACCAGGAATATGTTTATTAAATAAGATTTATATACACTCCATGTCTGCAGATTTAAGATATAAAAAAATGTCTTGCAAATATTTCGAAATTAATTCAATAAAAACCCAATTGTGAGTAAAGTGATATTTTTAAGTCTTGTTTGCTTAATTTCGATCTTTTGAAATAAATTAAATTAAATACAAAAAAGAATTGATACATCTTATAAATAAAAATGAATGTTTGTGTGTTTGTCTTTTATAGGCTAGCAAAGCGTCAAACCAAATCAGTTGAAATTTACAGAGTTTTGATCATATTAGTAGTGGGAGGCACGGTTGGAAAAGGGCTTACTGTTGTACTGAATTTTGTACTATTTAATTTTCCCATTCCGTAAGTACCACTTTTCAACTTTCAGTACTATTTCAATTATTGGCAAAATACCAATACTGAAATTTTCACACCTGAATTGAACACATCACTCAAGTGCTTTTGGTTCAAGTCTGATGAAACTCAACATAATGATTTCTTGCAAAAAAATCGAGATTTTCTAACAAATTTCAGTAAAGATAATCGAAAATTTAAAAAATGTAGGTACATTTGGAATGTAGATGTTTGATGCGGTAGGAATTTGCCTCAGTTTTGGTTAGCTATAGGTATACATAGTAAACAAATATTTTTCGTATCTAAAAAATTAAGGAAAATAATAAATTTTGTACCTAAAACTTTTTTTAATCAAAATGAGGCTGTTTCTGAAAAATTGAAAATCTTTTATTAAATCTTATATTTCATGTTGTTTAAGTAAATGTTTTTGAGAAATTAAATTTCAAAGTCAAAATTTCTAAAAAAAAATTATGAATGGATAAAAAAAAAAACAACGGAAAAAAAGGTTTTAATTATTAATAATATTTTTGCGTCATAAACCTAACAAAACAAAAAACCAATATAAAAAGTTTGGCGCAAAATTTTAGACGAGTATGATGTTAAAGCATTTTTAGTATGCTGTTAGGTTAGGGTAAAAACAGGATTTTTCAAATTTTAAACGAGTTAGAATCATATTATCTTTTAAACAGTTTACCAAAGATAAAATATCCAAATAGCTGTTTTATCTTTTTAGTATCATACTAACTCCAAATGTCACTTTGACAAATACAAATGTTGAAATGCCGTGAAGTGTTACTGTTTTAGTCGTGTTAAGCTGGATTTAATTAGGGAAATAGGTTTAATATGATACTAGTTAAAAAAAAATTTTTAAATTAAGAAACTGATATTGAGGTAAACATGATACTATTTTCTTATTTTAAATATTTTTTAACTAGTATCATACTAAACCAGTTTCCTCAATAAAATCCAGCTGAACACCCCCAAAAAAGTGACATATCACACCAATTTCGCATTTGAATAAATGTCAAAGTGACATTTGGAGTTAGTATGATATTTTAACTTTATTAAAATTGTAACTCGTTTAAAATTTCGAAAATGCTCATTTTATCTTAGCATTATACTAAAAATGTTTTAACATCATACTAAATAGTCTAAAATTTTGTCCCTTTATGTTTATTTCTTAAGAACTAAAAAAGAGAGGGGGATAGAACTTTCCCCCCATCAATTTTGTGCTTCTTATAGAATGATCCCAGGAATCATCCCTCAAAGCATAGTCCAGGAGTTAAGGGACACCTTGTATGAATAAACAAAAGTATTTTTTCCTAAAAAAAATGCCAATGTTTTTCGAAAATAATAATTCCAAATATGAAAAAATATAAGTACATATATAAAAAAAACGATTAAAATTTTCTCTCAAAAAAAAATATGTTTTTAAAAAATTCTCTCCGCGAAAAAAAAACAAGTAAACCAAATATTCCTCAAACATGGGACCTACAAAAATATTCTTAGAGATGCCTGTGTGCATAAGAAATGTTGTTTTAACTGCAGTATCGATCTGAAGTGACATATCAAACACTATTTCCGCAAGCTTTTTCGCACTCTGTCATTTCTAGCGCATGTTTTAGTTTTTCACTTTTGTACTTTTTGCAAAAAATCTTGAATGTAGCTCAGCCTTTACATTTTTCAAAATTTGTCGATTATGTATGTTACATTTAAAAAATATATCGACCAGTATTTGATCTACAAGTCAAGATGGCTGCAAGGGGTCGATGGCAGAATACTCGAACCAAATCTTCCTCTAACCATGACAACCAATAAAATATAAAATTCCTGTAGAATTCACGATTGGAAAAATTTCGGTACTATTTGGTCATTTTCAGTACTATTTTTTTTCAGCTTTCAGTACTATCAAGAAAAGTCGATTTCCATCACTGGTGGGAGGGTTTGTAGAGCGGTTTTAATAAAAAAAAAATTGGTCAAGTACATACCAAGATAATAACAAAATTTTAATTTTAACAATATAATGTGTATAAAAAAATCAAAATATTAAGAAAAAGAAAAATACGACAATAGTAAAAATACAAAATTAAATGCGAGTTAATGGCTATCAAAATCTGTTTTCAAGACATACAGATGCACAACATCCAAACCACAATCCAATCAACAATCAGCTTATTTTTTCGGACTGGGCAAATTATGTCATGTCGTTTAATTAAGTGGCTGGATTCTACGAATAAGGCAGAGCAATAGAAACATAAAGTTTCATTCAGCACAACTCTTACTCCTTCATGTCCAGTGGAGGCAGCATGGTAGGTATATTTATACAGTATATCCAAATAATGAATTTACTGGAAAATAATCAACATTGGGAATTTACTTTGATGGACGCCTGTATCTGTTGTCATCCGCAATAAATTAGAATATTATTTGCTATCATTTTGACCACATGTTCACCATTAAACCCCAAATATCTCTGGGAAAAATTCAGAGAGGATTTGAGCGAAGATATTTTGCAACGATAATATTTCTCTTTTGGAAAACATTTTCAATGAAGCTCTTATAGAAATCGAAGACGTATGCTTAACAATCGCTCATTCGGCTCTCAAATTGCGATGAACATGCATTTTGCAGAAGTTCAAACATGCATTATTTCGAAAGGGTCAGGTATGGCAAAAGTGCTACAAACTTGCAAACTGATTGTTTGGGATGAGTGCACAATGACACATAAGAAATCAATTGAAGCACTAGAACGAACTCTTTGAAACTTGCGATCGAACCAGAAATTATTCGGTGGAGCTTTAATTTTATTAGCAGGCGACTTCCGACACACTACTGGTTACACCAAAATCAACACCAGCTGCTTGCCTCACAGCATCGTATCTTTGGAGACAAAAGCTTCTTCATCGCAATGCATCAGATCAGACATATTTTCAAAACAGTTATTGGACATTGGTAATAGAAGATTACCAGCTAATAATGATACAGAACAGATTTCTTTTCCACTGAAATTTTGAGTCAATTTTCCATCAATCGAACAGCTAATATTTCACAGATTGTCACTTAAAATCGGCGAACTAATAATTCTTTTGCGGCTTTACGCAACATTAATCCACCTAAATTATGCGATGGAACTAGGCTTGATGTCAAAAAAATGATGACAATAATGTCATTGAAGCTACAATTATTCTGAATGGTTAATCAAAAGGAGAAGATGTGCTGATTTATATCCTCTTGCGAGGAAGTGACAAATCCGCCAAGAGTATCTCTTGTCATAGAAAAGTGCTGCTTTATCTACATGTTATATTGTAACAAAAAAAAATTCTAAAAATACGAAGCAAGGCGAGCACGGGTCTGCTAGTTATAACTAAGAATTAATGAGTAAATAACTGTAATTTTATGTTTTTATATTTTTCAAAGAAGTAAAACTACAAAATTATGAGCATGTTCCAACAATTTTGGGTAATTTCTTACCAATTTAACTTCAGGTAAAGTATCCGTGTGTCAAAGTTCAAAGGATTAATTCATTAATAAATACCTGAGTCAAAAGTGCCTTACAAAAAATATTTTTTTTATTAAAAATATAAATATAAATAAAAATATGTGTTTTGGTGTTACAAAGACAAACATTTTCGAAAACATTTGAAGCTTCAGTATTACTTGAACTACCAATAATTTCTACCTTTTTACAAATTTTTAACAAAATTAGTTGACCCATCAGCAAAGACAAACGAGGAGTGAGACCTCAATCAAGTGTTGCGGAGTGTACATAACCACCCAACTCTCGTTGTGGTTCGCAGACAGAGAGAGAGAGAGGCAGCATTTAGCAGAAGTGGATCAAGTGGAAAGAGTTCCATGTCGAGTAACTGCTATTCGTATATAGCCCGATGCATAACAGTCCTTCTAGCTAAGAGTTCTTCTCCACTGCACCATCCCATGAAATTGCAGCGAACACCATCTTCTCTACCTACAAATCCCATGATGTTCTACATGGAATGGTGAATGAGAATTTAATTTGTTGAGGCTGCTCGGCTCGAATGTCCTTTATCATAATTTTCATTTCACTTTGCGATATCAATTCGTTTTTCTTGTTTTTGGTTTTATCTCTGGCTCTGCCTCCGTGAGCTAAAATAATTTATTTACATCATGAGAACAGAGGACCACCACCGACCGACCCTAGAGGAATACGATAATGTTTATGCTGCGTTGAGCTGGATTTTTAAATTATTTAACTCGTAGATTTCTTTTTCGTTATTTTATTATAAAACAAAAAGTAAAGGAAAGTTTTTTTTTTTCAGAGAAAAAGGAGGTATAATAATTTAATTTAACTAAAACACGAGCTTTTAAAAATATTTTCGTTTTCTTTCTGAAAAAAAAAAACAAAAAAAAAAAAATAAATACTTGAATCATAAAATGCAGCATTTTTTTCCTGGACCTAAGATTTCTTTAAAGGAAAGGAAACATTAAAAAAATCAAAGAATTTAGCAAGCGAATAAAGTTTGTAAAGAAAAAAGAGTCTAAAAGTTTTATGAAAGAATCCTATAGAAAAGGTGAATAGCAGAAATAAATTTAATTAAAAGAGTTTATTCTAGAAAATAACTTCTTGGAATTTTTAGCTTATTTTTCAGTTATGGCTAAGTATCTAGTACATAATTATTATTACAGTAAGGTTTTAATGAAAAAGAAGCTAACTTAATTTTAAGTTAGTTTTAATTCTTGAGTTTTGATTTAAGCAATGGGAATATAAAATCCTAATGTGGCCAATACTGTTTGTGGAAAAATTTCAAATTATTGGCATTTAATTATTTTACCAAATTATTAACATAATATTGCTGGATAACTTACATTTTTTTTTTTTTTAGAAAATTCCACAAATAAGGTGCTAGCTAAAAGTCTTATACTGGTGACCAAGAAAAAAAAAATCATTGAAAAAAATAATCCAAATCTGAGAAATTTCTGAAACTATGGCTGACCTTTTATAAGGATTAAGTTACCTTTAAAATGGTACTTCTATCAAATATTCCATAAATCATGTGCCTAAAATCGCTATGGTCTTGAAAAAAAACTTTAAAAAATTATTATAAAAATTCTATGTCTGACCAATTACTACCTGACCTTTTACTGACCTTTTAAATCGCATGCTTGTTTTTCTTAAATTCCATTATAATAAGGGGCTAAAAGTCAGCTCATGAAGAACTAGGGCCTAGTGACTTACAACTCTCAACCATTCCTGTGTGCGTGTCTGCAGGAATGGAGGGGACCTACAGTTTACTGCCGAATCCGAACGGCTAAGGTGAGCGGCACTTTTCTATGACAAGAGATACTCTTGGAGGCTTTGTCACTTCCTCGCAAGAGGTAGTAGCTCCGAAAAAAACTTAAGGTGGAAGCGGCTGGTATTGAACACCAGACCTCTGGCATGACAGTCCAACGCACTAACCATTACGCCACGGGCTACTACACCTACAAACATACATACTTCTAATAAGTATAAATAGTTCCGCATTCCAAGAATATGCAAAAAAAAAAAACCCATCTTTGTGGGTAACTAATATAATCAAATTTTCAATTGCAAAATGAATGGTACCCTACTTACTTACATATATTAAATTTAAGGAAAATTTTATTTCCACGAAAACGGCTGCAATGACTGTTATTATTTTCCTCTACGCAAAAACATACGAAATAACTGTATTGTCTTTTCCCATTTACCGTTTTTTGACGCAAAAGGTTACAAAAATATTGCATATTAAAATATTCAAAAAAGTACTGGAAATTCACAAAATTTTGTATATGCTTATTTTTAGACAATGAGAAACAATAAAATGTAAATTCCAGCCTGTTACGAATATTTGTGATGTACATATATCTACGTTACGCATACAAATCCGTTACTTTTTTTTTGTTGTTGTTTAGCTTGACTGTTTTCTTCTTAATTGTGAAAAGATAACATGAAAACAGTTTTTCAGGTGACACAATACAGTTTTTGTACTCCTTTTTTTGTTGGCACTGTTTTGTTTATTTTTTTTAATACTTTAAGTAATATTGTTCTGTTACTGCATTAATAAATAAATTCCTTAATGCTTTCATCTTTAATAGCTATAGTTTTGAAACAAAAAATAAATATAACAAGAACGTTCAATCCTGTAACGCATTTAATTTACTTAGCCTCATGTGCTCAAAAGGATGATAAATATTAAATTTAAGCATAATGTTTATTAACTTAAATTTTTGGTCTTAACAGAAAATTCCTTTTAGCTTTTTATATTTTATACTTCCACAAATATTTATGATTCTTTTGAGCAAGGTCCTTAAGTAGTTATTTTCTCTTCTATTAAAAAATTTTATATATAAATATATTGAAATATTGAAGCCATTAAATAAATAGAAAAATTTTAATATTTGATACCAAAAGGTAGGTAGGAATTTTAATTAACCAGAAAATAAATCTTTACAAAAACATATAAGTACATAAATAATTGACGGTTTTTCTTAAAGCCATAATATTTGATATTCAAAATAATTTCTCATTCATGTTATGTGTTAAGAAGTCCCTTCTTCTTGAGCATCAGTTTCCCAAAACTATTTCCATGTCTTCAATGAAATAATTGCGGGTACCATTATTTTTGTCTATAAAAGGAGTAAAGTCGAAATATTTATGTTGTGGCAAAAAAAATTGTGTCCTTGTTTTTCCCCACACAAAATATAGTCCAGATATTCAGTCACATTAATAAAAGATGATATAATATTTTTTTGATGGTGAAGTAAGCCAAATCTGTTTCGGAAAGAAAAGACATTTTATTATTATTAGTTTGTCAGCAGATGACGCATCCTTTTTTCACTTAAGTTTTTTTTTTTTTTTTTTTTTTTATCAACACTGTGCTAAAGCTCTTTGGGGAAATGAAGTCATAAATAGCTGAGAGTATATTTTTTTTTTATATAGGAAAAGGATTATGTAGAGGATTGCATTGGGAACTTAATCATTTTAATAGCTTTACGCCTTTTTAAAAGCTGCCGTATGGGAGTCGTATTATTTGGGGAGAAGTCAAATAATATGACTTTTTTTTAGGATTAAACTTATGGGTTCTGGATTCATCCATCGGGGGTGTTAATAGCGAAGTAATTTTTGGTTAAATGTTCAAAGTGAAACTATAAAATTTTATTGATTTCTCTCCTTTGATTTTGAGTATTCAGTTTGAATTGATACGATTTTAGAATTTTGTATGCTTTTTCCTTTTATGGTTGTTTTAATTTGAAAAGTTTGAAGAGATATTTGAATCTTTGAATCGAACTCCAAACATCTTTTTTAAAGGACTGTTAAAAGTTGAATGGGAGAAGGCTTCATAGTATTGCATGAATTTTGTAGCAAACATGTTATTTTTCTTCATTTTCGGATTTTTTTTTCACTTTTTGGTAAAACAGCTATACTTATAATGTTGGTCCAATAAATAATCCAAGTCGTTGTGAAGAGTCAAATTAGTGCAAAATTTTCAGCTATGAAATCCAACAAAAAAGTTAAAAATATATAACATTAAGACAAAAAAAAAACACTTAATTAATTAATTAATTGATTTTTATTGTTCCTAAAAAAAAAATCAATATTATTTTTTTTGAAAAAAAAAAAAACTGAATTAAGTCACATAATTGGGAATGTAATTAAATATTTCAAATCGATTATTAGATATAAATGCAAACGGATTTAACTAATTATCAAGAAAACACATGAGAGACCTCTTTTCTCATAAACCTTTTGTTGACAACGATAACCATTAAATTGACTTTTTCTTTTCATCTCAAAATAAGGAAAAAAAAATTAACGAAAACGAAATACAAACATCGAAAACCATTTTTCATCGTCTTAGTTTCTAAAAATGTGTTTGAAAATATGAACGAAGTCTAACTAACTTTTTTCATGATGTCCTATTCACATTCATGATGTCGTTCACAGCTAAAGTATATACTTGACGTTAGCTTTGAAGTAGACGAACATTTTTCTCCTTCACGCGATTCTTAATTTTCAGGGGAACCCTTTTATTTTTAGCTGTTACTTTTTACCCCTGTTACTTCTAGCCCCGCTCTCCACTATGCTATTTTTCAAGAATTTAATAATGTACAGCTAAAATAATAATTTCAAAAAAGTCGGTGGGATGACATGGACATTAATTCTACACAAACGGACATAAGGTCCATGGACTTTATGTCGAGAAATAATGTCCAATCTCAAACAATCATTAGGTCCATGGACATTATGACCGGATCAAAGTGCAAATAGACCTTATGTCCGTTTGAAGAAGACATACTGTCCCCTTGGACATTATGCCCATTTAAAAAAGACATTACGTTCATTTGGACATAATACTACATATTTAAAAATGACAAAATGTCCACTTGGACACTATTTCCGCCGACAGTAAACCTATAGTCCGTTTCCATAGACCTAAAATCCAAATAAACGTTATGTCCGATTAAAAAGAAACTATAAAAAAACATAATGTCCAGACTTAAAAATTTGTACCTACGTTCTTTTTTTTAAACATTTAATAACATAAATAAACATTTTAATAGATCAGAGATTTAAAATCAGAGCACAATTTGGTTGTTTTATTTAACTTTGCCGATGAAGATGATTTTATGCGGGCACAGTGCAGTGATTCGAATTAGACACATAAAAATAAAATGAATTAAAAATTTAATAGACAATTTTGTGATGCATTTTGACCGCGGAGGGGTGAAAGCAAAGCGCAATGCGGTGCGGTGCCTGCAGCACGGGGCAGGTCGCGTACGGCGCGGCGGGTCGCCTCCGGTACCGGGTGCAACATCTCTATCAGGAAACAGTAACAGAACCTCGAAAGACAAAGTTTTGAAAGACAAAGGTTCGAAAAATAAAGTTTCGAAAGGACAAAGTATCGAAAGAAAAAGGTTCGAGAACCAAAATGTTCGAAATTTTAAATTTTTGAAAAAAAAAAATAAGAATACTGCGATGATTTCTTTTCGTTAGTGTACTTATAAAATAGAGATAAGCAAACTCAGATAAACATATTTCGCTAATACACTTATTTTATTCTGAAAACAGTTCAGTTTACTTTAAATGATAAGGTTTTGTTGCTGATGAAAGCGAATGAAAAGAGGTCCGAAAATTATGTACATAATAGCTTAAAAGGCAGCTGAAGTAATGTATGGAATTAAATGTTCTTTTAAGGACTAAAAAAGATTGTAAAGAGAAATTAAATTTTTTGTTAACAGGTATTTTGATCAAGAAAACTGTTGACATTGGCGCCTGCGTCTTTTCGAACCTTTGTCTTTCGAACCTTTGTCCTTCGCCCCTTTGCCTTTCGAAACTTTGTATTTCAAAATTCTGACGGCAATCGTTTTCTAAATTTGTTTATTTTCTTTCTTTTTATTATTTTTTTTAAGGGAAAGGAAACTTAAAACTTATGAATCTTTTTCCACGGACATAATGTCCATCCATGATTTAACTTGTTAAAGGGACATAATGTTCATGTTCACTTTTTGTTCGTCCAAAATGTACATATATTGTCCATGGACAAAAATTCTTGTTTAAATAGGCATAACGTCCATAGTTCAGGGGCATTATGAGTAAGACATAATGTTGCGATGCAACATGCATCATTGTCAATTTATACAATAATATCAAATATCTACACGGATATCCGTCGGCATTTGATCTACGGTGCAAAACGCCGACGGCAAAAGAATTAAATATTGATGCATACATTTTTTTTTATCGCTGTATATTGCCAAAAATTGGGAGCCCATAAAAGATGACAGAAAATATATGACTATTTGTGGGAGTTAACTATGCAAAAATGGGTTCGATGTTCTTAGTTTTAGCTCCTCCCACTATGCGATGTTTTTGTGTACATAGTCAAGCAGCGGTTGACGATCGATCGACGGTGATGAGAGGTGTGAGGTGATGCTGTGGCTAGCTTTGCACAGATTATAACTTGTGGACATCCAGGTACCTCTATAGGGCAATGATCTATAGCTGGACCAAAATCGGAATCAGCTGATGAACCGAGATGTTGTTAAGGCAACAATAATGCATGAAAATCATTCCCAAGTCGTCAGTTGAATAAAGCGAATTACAAATAAAAAACGTTAACTTTGAATTTAAAATCAATTAAAAAAAAGGAAGTTGTTTCATTTCAAAAGAAAACTTTAATTTTCACTCATTTGACCACAGTGCGCAATTTAAATTGCATAACACTTTGTCGGTTGATTTTATGCGATCTCTTTTTTTGAATTCCGTCGGCAATCTAGTGGTGTTACTCCGCGACAGTTTGACTGCGGAGGATACAATCATTTTCATTTTTTTTGCTTATGTCCTTGCGGCAAACATTGGTCCTTCGAGCCGGATATAGAATTCTAAAAAGGATTACTACGATTTAAGAACACTAAAATCAAATATTGCATAAAAAAGATACTCGTGCGTGTGCGTAACGGTTTAAAACAAACCTCGAAGACAATTGCGTTTTGTGCGTCGTGTTAAAGACAGTCAAAGGTATTGGGGTCGATTTTAGTTATCCTGTGAAGACCAAGATCTTAAGAAGCTGCTGCAGCGAGGGAGCAACGCATAATTACAGGTGTGTGGCATTTAAAAAAAAAAATAAAATATTTATCTTTTAAACCATTGATCATCTGTGATCTAAATTAAAACGTGTGTGGTGTGTTCTCTGGGTAAATAACTACATATATTTTGCTTCAGTATGAGTAAGAGCAAACTTCTTGGTTATATAGATGGGGTTCAAACTATTTTGCAAGATTTAGGTGCAGATTATAAAGCATATGAAAAATTAGGCGTAACAAAGAAATCGATGCACATGAATGAAGCGCGATTAAATAATTTAGAAACATCGTTTGAGGAGGCTAGAGCCCTTCATCAGAAAATCGTTGAAGCTCCTACTGAAGAAGCCAAAGTTAAATACATGGATGCACTTACTTTTCACAATTTAAAAGAAATTTATTTCAATTACTCATGTGAATTAAAAGAACAACTATCGAAAATCGAAAGCCAAAGTATTCTTAACAAATCACTGAGCGGTTCAAATGTACCATCACCGTCGGTAGAACTTAAATTGCCTCCAATTAAAATACCTACATTTGATGGTTCTCTGAAAATGTGGCCAGAATTCAAGGGTTTGTTCGAGGCGATGGTAAATAAAAATATGTCAATATCCGATGCTCATAAATTACAATATTTAAAGGGTAATTTATCAGGTGAGGCGGCCAGAATACTACGAAACACAGACACAAATTTTGAATCTGCATGGGCGTTGTTGGTGAAAAGATTTCAGAACATTAGATTATTGAAAGATAATCAATTTAAACTTCTTTTCGACCAATCCAAAATATCTCAAGAGTCATTCGAAGATCTCAAACTTTTATTAGACACTACAAATGAAGCGAAACAGTCACTAAAAAATCTTGGAGTACAGGTAGAATCGTGGGAAGACGTTCTTATTTTTCATACCGTCCAGAAACTTCCTTTAATAACTCGTGGGCTTTGGGAATCGCATATTTCGACGCATGTTGACTACCCACAATACAGCGTCTTAGAAGATTTCATTTTAATGAGATCTAGAACATTAGATGTCATTGGACAATCCTCCTCAGGTTCCAATCACCATCAAAAATCTAAAAAAACTTCGTCAAGCACGGTTCGAGTTCACAACTCTAAAATAATCAATAAGTGTTCGCTGTGTCAGGGCTTGCACTCTATTCGAAATTGTTTTAAGTTTAAAGCATTCAATGTAAATAAAAGGCATGAATT
The DNA here is from genome assembly GCA_947049315.1 of Epistrophella euchroma. Lineage (NCBI taxonomy): Eukaryota > Metazoa > Arthropoda > Insecta > Diptera > Syrphidae > Epistrophella > Epistrophella euchroma. The sequence continues at coordinate 23,160,149 of OX346245.1, forward strand.
TGTAAAAAAGAACAACTTATGCTTTAACTGCCTTTCGAATGCACATTTCACACAAAATTGCACAAGCACATTTACGTGTTCGAATTGTCATCAAAAACATCATTCGTTGCTTCACATGAATGATGCAGCTAATTTAATGCAAGGTAACGAAAATACTTTGGCTCGACAACAAAAGGGGACAACTTCCTTCTCTATTCCCACTTCCCAAGCGGGATCTTCAGAAAACCCTGCGTCAACAATTGCCTCAGCAAACAACGCGTGTTTAGCCGAAAACGAGCATGTACCCGTTCTTCTGGCTACGGCCCTCATCAAGGTTGCGACACCTACGGGCCAACCGTTGATGCTGCGAGCGTTATTAGACCAAGGGTCAGAATCATCTTTCATTACTGAGTCTGCCGCTCAACTTTTGCATCTGAAAAAGGAAAGGAATTGCGTAAATGTAATTGGGGTCGGAGAAAGCAACGCAAGTATCTCAAATTGGAAGGTTTCTTTCACGGTTTTATCGAACGTGAACAAAAACTTTAGTCTTCAGCTAAATGCTTTGGTCCTACCCAAACTTACAGCTGTTCTTCCCACACGTAAGATACCTTATTCTAATTGGAATCATATCAAGGATATAGAGCTTGCTGATCCAAAGTTTAACAAACCAAGTAAGGTCGATGTTTTACTAGGCAGTGATGTGTACCCATCCATTATCCTTGAAGGATTAATAAAGGGAGAACCAGGTACCCCTATCGCTCAAAAGACTGAACTTGGGTGGGTGCTCTCTGGAGGCGTTTCACCCTGTAGTCAGTTACAAGTAACAGCCTTTCATATCAAGGTTGAGTCTCAAAATTTAGACAGCCTGCTAAGTAAGTTCTGGGAACTTGAAGAGGTTCAAAATCGAAAGTTTTTATCACCGGAGGAAGAAAAATGTGAAACACATTTTTGTAGAACGCATCAACGACAACTGGATGGGAAGTATGTTGTCCAACTTCCTTTCAAAGAAGGAACATATCCCTCGATAGGTTTGTCTCAAAGGTCAGCTCTTACACGGTTCCTACATTTAGAAAGAAAATTCCAAACAAACCCGTCATTTAAGGCTGAATACCAAAAGGTATTCAATGAATACAAAGAGCTTGGCCACATGACTGAGGTACCACTTGATGCATTGAAATCTCCACACTATTTTCTTCCTCACCATGCAGTTTTGAAGGAAGCTAGCTCAACCACGAAATTGCGAATTGTATTTGACGCTTCCTGCAAAACATCCGACGGGACGTCGCTCAATGATCATCTTCATGTTGGCCCTAGATTGCAAGACGATATCTTCGATCATATCGCCCGTTTAAGGAGGTTCAAAGTCGCATTTACAGCTGACATAAATAAAATGTACAGACAAATTTGGGTCACTCCAGTGCCGAGATTTAGCTAATGGCGAGTGAGTGAGATGACTCACTTTTCACTGAAAATCGATTTAGCTAGTAAAAGTGAGTGAGTAGGCGAGTGAAATGAAACGTCAGTTTACTCGCCGGATGTTTCAGCGGTGACTTGGTGTATGTGTTGGTAAATTTCCACTTTTGCATAAGTATGTGTTCTTTTTCAAAGGAATTTCAACATACCTATTCACGTATGTGAAACGAACTAGCAAAACAACAATGTATGTAGGTAAAAATGAGTATGCAGCACATAAAAGATTTGTTTTTTTTTTTTTATACAAACATACATTTATGTAAAAATGATATTTGATGAACATTATTAATTTGTTATTTACATTTTATTTGTAGGTATAAATTTTTTTAACACAAGTGAAAAATATAATTCAGCATCGCAAGGACGACCCCATCAACTTCGTGAGGACTAACTACAAAACTTTGGAAGAATGTTTAGGAGTGGGTAGGGCACACTAACTTCACAATAAAGTCACACATTAATTAAATTTTATTTTCCTAAGTTTTTCGATAAAGTTTAATTAAAATAAAAATACAAAATTGAAAAATTAAACCTCAAACAAACAAAACCAAAGACAACGAATTAAAAGATAGCCTTTGTTTATGACATTTCATGTGTTCGAAACTTGATTCGAAATTACTCATTTCACTTTAATAGCTAAATCACTTTTGCGAATGAAGTGAGATGAGTCGGCGAGTAAGGCGAGTCATCTCACCTCACTCGCTGAAATAGCTAAATCTCGGCACAGGTGATTCAATGTACCAACTTGTGTTATGGCGAGATGTAGAAGGAGACGAAATTAAAACGTACCGTCTTACCACCGTTACATTCGGTACAGCTTCTGCACCGTATCTGGCTATCCGAACGCTTCAACAACTGGCAGCTGATGAACGTGATGACTTCCCGCTTGCATCGAAAATAGCTCTGAAGAACTTCTACGTTGATGATTTAATTCATGGAGCAGACTCGGTAAATGAAGCGTTGGAGATGCAGACACAACTCATAAGGATGTTGAAACAAGGAGGTTTTCCGTTACGAAAATGGGCAAGCAACTGCGAGAAACTATTGATATCTGTACCGGAAGAAGACAGGGAGATACAAATACCATTATCATTTGATGAAAAAAATGCAATAAAAGCTCTAGGCATCCAGTGGTATACTGCAAAGGACATTTTCACCTTCAAAATCTCACTTCCAGAACATAAGAGAACGACAAAACGGTCGATATTATCAGATCTTGCGCGCCTTTACGATCCAATGGGCTGGATAGCACCCTGCGTCATCACTGGAAAAATAATAATGCAAGATATCTGGAAAGACAAACAAACATGGGATTCTGAGCTCCCATTAACAATAATTTCTGCGTGGCAAACTTTAAAAACTGAACTGAGCCTTTTAAGCGGCATCGAGATCCCTCGCTGGATTCATCTGACCAACGAATCGCATATTGAAGTCCACGGATTCTGCGATGCATCTGAAAAGGCATATGAGGCAACAATTTACCTTAGGGTTACTACCGAAAATGAAACTTTCGTTAATCTCATCGTGTCAAAGACTAGAGTGGCACCACTCAAAACTAAATCTTTAGCTCGGTTGGAGCTTTGTGGAGCTCTTTTATTAGCACGACTATTGGTCAACACTGTGGATACGATGGAACTGCAATCAGCAAAAATTTTCACTTGGTGCGACTCTCAAATAACCCTAGCTTGGATTAAAAGCGCACCTTATCTGAGAACAACGTTCGTTGCCAATAGAGTGGCTGAAATCCAGGAACTGACTGATTCTGGGTGTTGGAATTACGTTCCATCTAAAGACAATCCAGCTGACATTGCATCTCGAGGACTCTCTCCAAGTAATCTCATTCAGAACCGTCAATGGTGGCATGGACCTGAGTTCTTACAATCGTTTGACGAAACCATTTACCTGTCTACCGAAATCCAACCTACGGAACTTGAAATGAAAGGATCGGATAGCTCCAAAGCCAAAAGTAAGTTGATCGCATCTGGGTACCCCTTAATTAATATTTTTCAGCTCTGCGTTCACTTCACTACATTCGAATCAAATCAAAGTCTTTTCAATCGTTTTTCATCTCTGAATCGTTTATATCGAGCTGTAGCGTACTGGCGTCGATTCCTAACAAATTTTCAATTTAAATCAAAGAAGTTGTCAACTCGTGTACGTGGATCACTTTCAGTCGATGAAGTATCTTCAGCTCGATTACGTTTGATTGTTCTTGTACAGCAAGAGTATTTCGCTGAAGATATCTCGAAGCTCAGCAAGGGAGAAACAGTCTCAAAACAAAGCAAACTGTCGAAACTTTCCCCTATAATGGATGAAAAAGGCATCTTACGAGTTGGAGGTCGATTAGAAAATGCTAATCTGCCCTATTCACAAAGGCATCCGATAATACTCCCGTCAAGTAACTTCCTCACGTCACTCATCGTCCACGACACCCACTTGAAAACTCTCCACGGCGGTCAGCAGTTAATGATGGCCACACTTCGGTCGGAGTATTGGATTCTGCATTTAAAATCCACTGTTAAACAATGCATCCATAAATGTTTAAAATGCTATAGATTTAACGCAACAGGGATGCAGCAGAAAATGGGCAATTTGCCAACCCCGCGAGTGAATAAAGCGCGCCCTTTTCGAACATCGGGAGTCGACTATGCTGGCCCTGTGCAGCTTAAAGCTTGGAAGGGTCGATGTAGCAAGGTTACCAAAGCGTATATAGCGATTTTTGTATGTTTTTGTACGAAGGCAGTTCACCTAGAGCTTGTTAGCGACTACACCACATCTGCATTTATCGCAGCTTTTAAGCGTTTCACCGCTCGCCGAGGGATATGTTCCAATTTGTACAGCGATTGTGGCACGAATTTCAAAGGAGCTGCAAATGTTATGGAATCGGAAAAAACTTTTATGCCAAAGCAATGGAAGGACGATATCGCAAGACTTTTGCAAGATAATGGTACTCAATGGCATTTCAATCCTCCTGCAGCTCCGCATTTTGGCGGCCTGTGGGAAGCAGGTGTAAAATCCATGAAGTACCACTTAAAGCGGATAATTGGACATTACACTCTAACCTTTGAGGAATATGCGACTGTACTCGCACAAGTAGAAGCTTGTTTGAATTCTCGCCCACTTTGCCCAGTAAATGAAGATCCTGACGATCTCTCAATTTTGACACCAGGACATTTTTTAATTGGGTCAGCACTCAACACAGCACCAGAGAAGGACTTAACAGGAGTTAAGGAATCTCATTTGGACAGATGGCAGCTTATGCAAAAAATTCATCAAGATATTTGGAAAAGGTGGACTACTGAATACCTGGCTCGCTTACAAAAGCGTCCGAAGTGGCTAACGCCCCATAATGAACTGAAAGTGGGTCAACTCGTACTCTTATCTGAGGAACAAATGCCCCCCACTCTTTGGCGCCTTGGAAAAATCACGGACCTGCACCCCGGAACGGATGGAAAAGTTCGTGTTGTCACAATTAAAACTGCAACTGCCTCATTAAAGCGACCTATAGCCAAACTTTGTTTCCTGCCAATGTTAAATGACTCACGCACACAAACCGACGAACACACACTTTAAACATAATTCGCATGTTATCTCCTAAACTCAATTAATTTAAACTTAATTTTATTAATACATTAATCTTATAAATAATTTATAATCTATAACCTAGTATTGCCACACACCATTCACCTTACCTACCATTTTTTATTCTTTCATGTACACCATCGGTCACACGTCGAGGATCTATAATCTCACGATCTTTACCTGGAATAAAAGCCGAAAATCAACCCAACATGATTTACACAGCCAAACCATGCTTTTGATGACATCGTTTCCTTTTCCGCGGGCCCGGCAGGATGTTGCGATGCAACATGCATCATTGTCAATTTATACAATAATATCAAATATCTACACGGATATCCGTCGGCATTTGATCTACGGTGCAAAACGCCGACGGCAAAAGAATTAAATATTGATGCATACATTTTTTTTTATCGCTGTATATTGCCAAAAATTGGGAGCCCATAAAAGATGACAGAAAATATATGACTATTTGTGGGAGTTAACTATGCAAAAATGGGTTCGATGTTCTTAGTTTTAGCTCCTCCCACTATGCGATGTTTTTGTGTACATAGTCAAGCAGCGGTTGACGATCGATCGACGGTGATGAGAGGTGTGAGGTGATGCTGTGGCTAGCTTTGCACAGATTATAACTTGTGGACATCCAGGTACCTCTATAGGGCAATGATCTATAGCTGGACCAAAATCGGAATCAGCTGATGAACCGAGATGTTGTTAAGGCAACAATAATGCATGAAAATCATTCCCAAGTCGTCAGTTGAATAAAGCGAATTACAAATAAAAAACGTTAACTTTGAATTTAAAATCAATTAAAAAAAAGGAAGTTGTTTCATTTCAAAAGAAAACTTTAATTTTCACTCATTTGACCACAGTGCGCAATTTAAATTGCATAACACTTTGTCGGTTGATTTTATGCGATCTCTTTTTTTGAATTCCGTCGGCAATCTAGTGGTGTTACTCCGCGACAGTTTGACTGCGGAGGATACAATCATTTTCATTTTTTTTGCTTATGTCCTTGCGGCAAACATTGGTCCTTCGAGCCGGATATAGAATTCTAAAAAGGATTACTACGATTTAAGAACACTAAAATCAAATATTGCATAAAAAAGATACTCGTGCGTGTGCGTAACGGTTTAAAACAAACCTCGAAGACAATTGCGTTTTGTGCGTCGTGTTAAAGACAGTCAAAGGTATTGGGGTCGATTTTAGTTATCCTGTGAAGACCAAGATCTTAAGAAGCTGCTGCAGCGAGGGAGCAACGCATAATTACAGGTGTGTGGCATTTAAAAAAAAAAATAAAATATTTATCTTTTAAACCATTGATCATCTGTGATCTAAATTAAAACGTGTGTGGTGTGTTCTCTGGGTAAATAACTACATATATTTTGCTTCAGTATGAGTAAGAGCAAACTTCTTGGTTATATAGATGGGGTTCAAACTATTTTGCAAGATTTAGGTGCAGATTATAAAGCATATGAAAAATTAGGCGTAACAAAGAAATCGATGCACATGAATGAAGCGCGATTAAATAATTTAGAAACATCGTTTGAGGAGGCTAGAGCCCTTCATCAGAAAATCGTTGAAGCTCCTACTGAAGAAGCCAAAGTTAAATACATGGATGCACTTACTTTTCACAATTTAAAAGAAATTTATTTCAATTACTCATGTGAATTAAAAGAACAACTATCGAAAATCGAAAGCCAAAGTATTCTTAACAAATCACTGAGCGGTTCAAATGTACCATCACCGTCGGTAGAACTTAAATTGCCTCCAATTAAAATACCTACATTTGATGGTTCTCTGAAAATGTGGCCAGAATTCAAGGGTTTGTTCGAGGCGATGGTAAATAAAAATATGTCAATATCCGATGCTCATAAATTACAATATTTAAAGGGTAATTTATCAGGTGAGGCGGCCAGAATACTACGAAACACAGACACAAATTTTGAATCTGCATGGGCGTTGTTGGTGAAAAGATTTCAGAACATTAGATTATTGAAAGATAATCAATTTAAACTTCTTTTCGACCAATCCAAAATATCTCAAGAGTCATTCGAAGATCTCAAACTTTTATTAGACACTACAAATGAAGCGAAACAGTCACTAAAAAATCTTGGAGTACAGGTAGAATCGTGGGAAGACGTTCTTATTTTTCATACCGTCCAGAAACTTCCTTTAATAACTCGTGGGCTTTGGGAATCGCATATTTCGACGCATGTTGACTACCCACAATACAGCGTCTTAGAAGATTTCATTTTAATGAGATCTAGAACATTAGATGTCATTGGACAATCCTCCTCAGGTTCCAATCACCATCAAAAATCTAAAAAAACTTCGTCAAGCACGGTTCGAGTTCACAACTCTAAAATAATCAATAAGTGTTCGCTGTGTCAGGGCTTGCACTCTATTCGAAATTGTTTTAAGTTTAAAGCATTCAATGTAAATAAAAGGCATGAATTTGTAAAAAAGAACAACTTATGCTTTAACTGCCTTTCGAATGCACATTTCACACAAAATTGCACAAGCACATTTACGTGTTCGAATTGTCATCAAAAACATCATTCGTTGCTTCACATGAATGATGCAGCTAATTTAATGCAAGGTAACGAAAATACTTTGGCTCGACAACAAAAGGGGACAACTTCCTTCTCTATTCCCACTTCCCAAGCGGGATCTTCAGAAAACCCTGCGTCAACAATTGCCTCAGCAAACAACGCGTGTTTAGCCGAAAACGAGCATGTACCCGTTCTTCTGGCTACGGCCCTCATCAAGGTTGCGACACCTACGGGCCAACCGTTGATGCTGCGAGCGTTATTAGACCAAGGGTCAGAATCATCTTTCATTACTGAGTCTGCCGCTCAACTTTTGCATCTGAAAAAGGAAAGGAATTGCGTAAATGTAATTGGGGTCGGAGAAAGCAACGCAAGTATCTCAAATTGGAAGGTTTCTTTCACGGTTTTATCGAACGTGAACAAAAACTTTAGTCTTCAGCTAAATGCTTTGGTCCTACCCAAACTTACAGCTGTTCTTCCCACACGTAAGATACCTTATTCTAATTGGAATCATATCAAGGATATAGAGCTTGCTGATCCAAAGTTTAACAAACCAAGTAAGGTCGATGTTTTACTAGGCAGTGATGTGTACCCATCCATTATCCTTGAAGGATTAATAAAGGGAGAACCAGGTACCCCTATCGCTCAAAAGACTGAACTTGGGTGGGTGCTCTCTGGAGGCGTTTCACCCTGTAGTCAGTTACAAGTAACAGCCTTTCATATCAAGGTTGAGTCTCAAAATTTAGACAGCCTGCTAAGTAAGTTCTGGGAACTTGAAGAGGTTCAAAATCGAAAGTTTTTATCACCGGAGGAAGAAAAATGTGAAACACATTTTTGTAGAACGCATCAACGACAACTGGATGGGAAGTATGTTGTCCAACTTCCTTTCAAAGAAGGAACATATCCCTCGATAGGTTTGTCTCAAAGGTCAGCTCTTACACGGTTCCTACATTTAGAAAGAAAATTCCAAACAAACCCGTCATTTAAGGCTGAATACCAAAAGGTATTCAATGAATACAAAGAGCTTGGCCACATGACTGAGGTACCACTTGATGCATTGAAATCTCCACACTATTTTCTTCCTCACCATGCAGTTTTGAAGGAAGCTAGCTCAACCACGAAATTGCGAATTGTATTTGACGCTTCCTGCAAAACATCCGACGGGACGTCGCTCAATGATCATCTTCATGTTGGCCCTAGATTGCAAGACGATATCTTCGATCATATCGCCCGTTTAAGGAGGTTCAAAGTCGCATTTACAGCTGACATAAATAAAATGTACAGACAAATTTGGGTCACTCCAGTGCCGAGATTTAGCTAATGGCGAGTGAGTGAGATGACTCACTTTTCACTGAAAATCGATTTAGCTAGTAAAAGTGAGTGAGTAGGCGAGTGAAATGAAACGTCAGTTTACTCGCCGGATGTTTCAGCGGTGACTTGGTGTATGTGTTGGTAAATTTCCACTTTTGCATAAGTATGTGTTCTTTTTCAAAGGAATTTCAACATACCTATTCACGTATGTGAAACGAACTAGCAAAACAACAATGTATGTAGGTAAAAATGAGTATGCAGCACATAAAAGATTTGTTTTTTTTTTTTTATACAAACATACATTTATGTAAAAATGATATTTGATGAACATTATTAATTTGTTATTTACATTTTATTTGTAGGTATAAATTTTTTTAACACAAGTGAAAAATATAATTCAGCATCGCAAGGACGACCCCATCAACTTCGTGAGGACTAACTACAAAACTTTGGAAGAATGTTTAGGAGTGGGTAGGGCACACTAACTTCACAATAAAGTCACACATTAATTAAATTTTATTTTCCTAAGTTTTTCGATAAAGTTTAATTAAAATAAAAATACAAAATTGAAAAATTAAACCTCAAACAAACAAAACCAAAGACAACGAATTAAAAGATAGCCTTTGTTTATGACATTTCATGTGTTCGAAACTTGATTCGAAATTACTCATTTCACTTTAATAGCTAAATCACTTTTGCGAATGAAGTGAGATGAGTCGGCGAGTAAGGCGAGTCATCTCACCTCACTCGCTGAAATAGCTAAATCTCGGCACAGGTGATTCAATGTACCAACTTGTGTTATGGCGAGATGTAGAAGGAGACGAAATTAAAACGTACCGTCTTACCACCGTTACATTCGGTACAGCTTCTGCACCGTATCTGGCTATCCGAACGCTTCAACAACTGGCAGCTGATGAACGTGATGACTTCCCGCTTGCATCGAAAATAGCTCTGAAGAACTTCTACGTTGATGATTTAATTCATGGAGCAGACTCGGTAAATGAAGCGTTGGAGATGCAGACACAACTCATAAGGATGTTGAAACAAGGAGGTTTTCCGTTACGAAAATGGGCAAGCAACTGCGAGAAACTATTGATATCTGTACCGGAAGAAGACAGGGAGATACAAATACCATTATCATTTGATGAAAAAAATGCAATAAAAGCTCTAGGCATCCAGTGGTATACTGCAAAGGACATTTTCACCTTCAAAATCTCACTTCCAGAACATAAGAGAACGACAAAACGGTCGATATTATCAGATCTTGCGCGCCTTTACGATCCAATGGGCTGGATAGCACCCTGCGTCATCACTGGAAAAATAATAATGCAAGATATCTGGAAAGACAAACAAACATGGGATTCTGAGCTCCCATTAACAATAATTTCTGCGTGGCAAACTTTAAAAACTGAACTGAGCCTTTTAAGCGGCATCGAGATCCCTCGCTGGATTCATCTGACCAACGAATCGCATATTGAAGTCCACGGATTCTGCGATGCATCTGAAAAGGCATATGAGGCAACAATTTACCTTAGGGTTACTACCGAAAATGAAACTTTCGTTAATCTCATCGTGTCAAAGACTAGAGTGGCACCACTCAAAACTAAATCTTTAGCTCGGTTGGAGCTTTGTGGAGCTCTTTTATTAGCACGACTATTGGTCAACACTGTGGATACGATGGAACTGCAATCAGCAAAAATTTTCACTTGGTGCGACTCTCAAATAACCCTAGCTTGGATTAAAAGCGCACCTTATCTGAGAACAACGTTCGTTGCCAATAGAGTGGCTGAAATCCAGGAACTGACTGATTCTGGGTGTTGGAATTACGTTCCATCTAAAGACAATCCAGCTGACATTGCATCTCGAGGACTCTCTCCAAGTAATCTCATTCAGAACCGTCAATGGTGGCATGGACCTGAGTTCTTACAATCGTTTGACGAAACCATTTACCTGTCTACCGAAATCCAACCTACGGAACTTGAAATGAAAGGATCGGATAGCTCCAAAGCCAAAAGTAAGTTGATCGCATCTGGGTACCCCTTAATTAATATTTTTCAGCTCTGCGTTCACTTCACTACATTCGAATCAAATCAAAGTCTTTTCAATCGTTTTTCATCTCTGAATCGTTTATATCGAGCTGTAGCGTACTGGCGTCGATTCCTAACAAATTTTCAATTTAAATCAAAGAAGTTGTCAACTCGTGTACGTGGATCACTTTCAGTCGATGAAGTATCTTCAGCTCGATTACGTTTGATTGTTCTTGTACAGCAAGAGTATTTCGCTGAAGATATCTCGAAGCTCAGCAAGGGAGAAACAGTCTCAAAACAAAGCAAACTGTCGAAACTTTCCCCTATAATGGATGAAAAAGGCATCTTACGAGTTGGAGGTCGATTAGAAAATGCTAATCTGCCCTATTCACAAAGGCATCCGATAATACTCCCGTCAAGTAACTTCCTCACGTCACTCATCGTCCACGACACCCACTTGAAAACTCTCCACGGCGGTCAGCAGTTAATGATGGCCACACTTCGGTCGGAGTATTGGATTCTGCATTTAAAATCCACTGTTAAACAATGCATCCATAAATGTTTAAAATGCTATAGATTTAACGCAACAGGGATGCAGCAGAAAATGGGCAATTTGCCAACCCCGCGAGTGAATAAAGCGCGCCCTTTTCGAACATCGGGAGTCGACTATGCTGGCCCTGTGCAGCTTAAAGCTTGGAAGGGTCGATGTAGCAAGGTTACCAAAGCGTATATAGCGATTTTTGTATGTTTTTGTACGAAGGCAGTTCACCTAGAGCTTGTTAGCGACTACACCACATCTGCATTTATCGCAGCTTTTAAGCGTTTCACCGCTCGCCGAGGGATATGTTCCAATTTGTACAGCGATTGTGGCACGAATTTCAAAGGAGCTGCAAATGTTATGGAATCGGAAAAAACTTTTATGCCAAAGCAATGGAAGGACGATATCGCAAGACTTTTGCAAGATAATGGTACTCAATGGCATTTCAATCCTCCTGCAGCTCCGCATTTTGGCGGCCTGTGGGAAGCAGGTGTAAAATCCATGAAGTACCACTTAAAGCGGATAATTGGACATTACACTCTAACCTTTGAGGAATATGCGACTGTACTCGCACAAGTAGAAGCTTGTTTGAATTCTCGCCCACTTTGCCCAGTAAATGAAGATCCTGACGATCTCTCAATTTTGACACCAGGACATTTTTTAATTGGGTCAGCACTCAACACAGCACCAGAGAAGGACTTAACAGGAGTTAAGGAATCTCATTTGGACAGATGGCAGCTTATGCAAAAAATTCATCAAGATATTTGGAAAAGGTGGACTACTGAATACCTGGCTCGCTTACAAAAGCGTCCGAAGTGGCTAACGCCCCATAATGAACTGAAAGTGGGTCAACTCGTACTCTTATCTGAGGAACAAATGCCCCCCACTCTTTGGCGCCTTGGAAAAATCACGGACCTGCACCCCGGAACGGATGGAAAAGTTCGTGTTGTCACAATTAAAACTGCAACTGCCTCATTAAAGCGACCTATAGCCAAACTTTGTTTCCTGCCAATGTTAAATGACTCACGCACACAAACCGACGAACACACACTTTAAACATAATTCGCATGTTATCTCCTAAACTCAATTAATTTAAACTTAATTTTATTAATACATTAATCTTATAAATAATTTATAATCTATAACCTAGTATTGCCACACACCATTCACCTTACCTACCATTTTTTATTCTTTCATGTACACCATCGGTCACACGTCGAGGATCTATAATCTCACGATCTTTACCTGGAATAAAAGCCGAAAATCAACCCAACATGATTTACACAGCCAAACCATGCTTTTGATGACATCGTTTCCTTTTCCGCGGGCCCGGCAGGATGTTGCGATGCAACATGCATCATTGTCAATTTATACAATAATATCAAATATCTACACGGATATCCGTCGGCATTTGATCTACGGTGCAAAACGCCGACGGCAAAAGAATTAAATATTGATGCATACATTTTTTTTTATCGCTGTATATTGCCAAAAATTGGGAGCCCATAAAAGATGACAGAAAATATATGACTATTTGTGGGAGTTAACTATGCAAAAATGGGTTCGATGTTCTTAGTTTTAGCTCCTCCCACTATGCGATGTTTTTGTGTACATAGTCAAGCAGCGGTTGACGATCGATCGACGGTGATGAGAGGTGTGAGGTGATGCTGTGGCTAGCTTTGCACAGATTATAACTTGTGGACATCCAGGTACCTCTATAGGGCAATGATCTATAGCTGGACCAAAATCGGAATCAGCTGATGAACCGAGATGTTGTTAAGGCAACAATAATGCATGAAAATCATTCCCAAGTCGTCAGTTGAATAAAGCGAATTACAAATAAAAAACGTTAACTTTGAATTTAAAATCAATTAAAAAAAAGGAAGTTGTTTCATTTCAAAAGAAAACTTTAATTTTCACTCATTTGACCACAGTGCGCAATTTAAATTGCATAACACTTTGTCGGTTGATTTTATGCGATCTCTTTTTTTGAATTCCGTCGGCAATCTAGTGGTGTTACTCCGCGACAGTTTGACTGCGGAGGATACAATCATTTTCATTTTTTTTGCTTATGTCCTTGCGGCAAACACATAACGTCCATGGACCCTATGTACGTTTGTATGCGGAATTAATGTCCATGGACATTATGTCATCCCACTAAAAAAATTATTCTCCCGTTTTCAAAAAAATGAACTTTTTTTAAATTAAAAAAAAAAAAATATTTTTTGGAAAATCCAAAATTATACAAACTTGAAAGAGGGTAATTTTTTGTGTAAAAATATGTAGAGCCGTTAACGAGAAAGTCGAAAATAAAAAAAAAAAAAAAAAGAAAGGACAGTTCTATGCTCAGGTATCGTATAAATAACAGTTTTTGGTAATATTTTTTTGACAAAAATACAGACCATAACTGTCAATAGTACACACTCACATTTTAATCAAAATCGTTTAAGCCGTTTTTGAGATAAATAACCTCTCTAAGGAATCACCCAAAAATCTTATGCTCCAAATTTGAAGAAAATTGTTTGGGCTGTAGGTAGAAGTAAAGTCAGACATAAAGACAAACAGAAAATAGTGGACGAATTGCCGCAAGTACAACAAATCCAACAGTAAAAAAAATACATATAAAAACAATAGGTAAAATAAATTTTTGGTACTAAATACTTAGGTAAAATCTGCATTTTAATGTTTTTTTTTTTCAATATTTACTATTTTGACTGCAAATCGAATAACTTTCTCATCGGGAAGATTTATATTTCTCATTTATTTCTCACTAGACTTTCTGGTATACTTAAAAATGAAGAATTCCAAATACTTCACATGAATCTGAGACGAAAAAAAATCTTCCTATTTAACATATCGGGTTTTGCATACATTATGTACCTACTTAAGTATCTGCCAATACAAACAGTCAATAAATTATCCTTATTGATTTTACCATTAAGAGAAATTATTTGTTTTATAACCCCTCTTAATCCTTACATTCAAATTACCCTATTGAGTCCAATTATTTGTAACGAACTTGTAAATAATCCCAGGATAATAATTTGATATTAATATGAAATAAAATGTTTATCCATTTAGAACGCACTAATCACAAATGCAGATGTATGTATATGTAGATGGAAATGTTAATACTGCAACAACAATAATAGATACTTTATTCCCTTGTGTAATGACAGTACTCTACTCGCACATCAAGAAACATTAAATATCTCGATAACAATATAAATTTATTGCCAAACTAAACTACTTCAACGTATATTTTATTCATTTCTTGAGAGAATTTATGAAGTGAAATTATGTGAACGTAGGTATCCTTTTTCTTTTATTGCAAAATAAATCACTTTTTCTTTAATAAATTCTTAAAATTCATTTCATTTCCAAAGAAGTACATAACTTATGTGTATAAGTGTAGGTATATAGTATTTGTATATCTGAAATGAAGAATGTATTTTTAATGTTATTTTCTCATAAATTGATGTTTCTTATTAAATATTTAGAAAATGGTATGAATAAAGGAGCAGACAAATAAAAAATTATAGTGCAGTAGATTTATAAAATTATTCTACCAGGAGGTATAGAAAACAAATAATAATCCGCATTTAAGCAAAAGGACTCTTAAATATGTGAATTGTTTTCTTGGAAATTATCGTAAGCTTGCAAGGATCTCACTCAAGCTATGATTTACATTTTATAGAATTCATTTTGTATAATCATGAGATAGAACTCCTTGAAAAAATAGAAAAACAAACTCTTTATAAATAAGAAAGAAGATAATTTTTTTTAGGAAAAACTAAATAAGTACTTATTGTTGCAGAATCTTCTTCAAAACAATATAGATTCAAAAACCATAAACTTAAAACTATGCTAATTAAAAATTCGAAATAGCTTGTACTTATGTCAATTGAGATCCTGCTCAAGGCATTGCAAAAAGTAGTTTCGTTTAATAAGCAAATTTAAGATTGAAGGTGACCCTAAGTCTAGTAATCTGCATGATAGTGTCACACATACTTGCTTTTATGTACAATCACAAGTAGTAGAGGAAAAATAGACTTTTACAAGGAAAGAATAAGTTAGAGGCTGAAATTTGGCATGAATATTGGTAATATTGGACTGAGAAAATTCTTTACCGATCCGACGGCCGCTTGGTCAGTTACAAGGGGTCAAAGGTTAAAAAAATAGTTGTTTTTTTAAATATTTCAAAAATAGATTAATTTAAAGATTTTAGTGACCTTTAGTCCAATTCGTTTCGCCCAGGCAGGCAGGCACGACAGTTAGGCTTATCGGTTAGTGTTTCCCAACGTGGGGCCCACGCCCCACATGGGGGCAATTTCATTTTATAGGGGGGCAATATAAAATTATGCTAAAGTACACATCTCTCCTAAAAATATATTCTTCTTGTGTTTCCACCTTTGGAGATATATTTCTGATGAGTGGTTGTTCAAGAAAAAGAAAAATTCGCAAGCATTCGTTCATCTTGAGGCATGAAGAAGACGATATTTGCGGTTTCGTTACCTTTGTTTATTGAATTTACAACAAAAACTTTGAAAGGTTTTCTTGGCTCCAAAAATGTGAAGTGACCGATACTGCTACAGATGTAATTGTCGATCATTTGAAAAATTTACCGGCTGCTTTAAAAGAAAGATTTTCTGATTTGAAAAAATTAATTTCCCAATCTTGGATAATGCAACCAATGTTAGTGAATCTTTTCTGATATTTCAAATCTACAATCAAGAAGAATTCGCGGAAAAGGAGCGATGGAATGGCTTTGTGAGGAAACCGAAATCAGATAGCAATGCAACCAAATATGCAAGACAGCTGTTGGGTCGGTACCTTTTGCTTCATATTTAACTAAATGCGAAGCCATAAATGACTTGCTGATAGAGAAACAAAAATCTTCTTATTATGACAAAACGAGGAGACTTGAAACTGAAGCTCTCTTAACTGCCTGAACAGATTAGAATTTTGGAACTGGAGCCGCAGACGGAGCTGGAAAAGCTGTAAAAAAGTGTCGTACGTTATTTTTTTTACGTGCCCACAATGCAGCTGTACAGCTTTGAAAGTATTTTGAAGAAAAACAAAAGAATATTCTTGCTCAGAATTCACATTTTTTGTTTTAATTTTCTAATTTTCCTTTTAATAAATAATATTTTTCGCGATACAAATAACCACAATATGTTTTTCTGATTCAAAAAGCTGTTTTTTTCTTCATACAAATTGAAACGTCAAAAGTGTCGTGCGTGAAAAGTTAAAAGTTGATGAACTCTTCCGTCTGCGTCTGCAGCTCCGTATGCGGCTACGTTCCATTGCGTTCGCAACATTAAACTTGCGTGTATTCAATAATTTGACAGCTATTCCGGCTCCAGTTCCGTCTCCGTCTCCATTCTGTTCAGCCAGTAATTTTAACATGACATAAAATCTATATGCAGGAAGCATCAAGCCCAGGGATCTCACTAATTTTAAATAATTAAAATTTACATAGTTATTAAATTATTTTGTACTTGAATTTCTGTTCTATACATTATTCGTCTTATTTATAAACGAAAAATGGTTGCTTCAGCTCTTGTGTTCAGGGTAACTACACCATTGAATAAGAATTTTTCCAGACTCAAACTAAATGCAATTGCTTACGTACTGCTCTATTTGGGAGTCCACAAAATTCTTATTCCATTACACCATGGAACACCCTGAACACAAGAGCTGAATTAACCATTTTTGTTTATAAATAAGGCAGTAAATATATGTTTCAACAATAAATTTACTGCGTTTAATTTTTTTTTATATGCATTTTTTTCTGATATCAGCCATTTTATTTTTATTTAACATATCAGATATTTTATGTTAAAAATTGTTTAGGTATCAACATTATAATGTTAGGGGGACATGAAGATTTTGAAGTTCAAGTTCAAATTTATTTGCAGTTTAAATTTTAGGTTATTTTACATTGATTAATTTAAGTTAAGAGTTAAAGAACCTCATTCTTTACATCTATAATATAATTATTTTATAATAAATCTTTAGCATTAATACAACGAAAATATATTTAAGGGAAACACTGGGTTAGATGCTGTCGTAACTCGAACCTTTCTAAGACGCAATATTTTGGTCGATTACTACCGACTCTTAATAAAATCTACAGCGCATATGCACTGCAAATTGTATTATTCTAGGGGAACATGATTACATTCTTGAACCTAGAAAATATGTTGTTGTTGTATGCCCGTGGACTGTGTCTGGCTAATGTACGAAGAAGAAGAATAACAAAAATAAAATAAAAATATTTTTGTTGTTGTTTAGTGGACTGGACTGTATTGAATTAAATTCAAATGGAAGAATTTTTGCGACCTTTAGTCCAATTCCAATACGTTTCGCCCAGGCTCCTCATCATGCTGTCGTACTTTTCTAGTGACTAAAGGTCACTAAAATTTTTAAATTGAATTTCAATTAATACAGTCCACTAAAACAAAAATAATTCTTTTATTTGTATTTTCCTTCTTCTTAATCAAAAATAGTTTATTTTAGAGAAAAATTTTGCTGTACAATCTTGTAGCTGAGTCAATTTTCCACAAAAACAAAATGGTCTTAATGTTTTTTTCGTAACATTAACCGTTGAAAGTTACAGCATTTCGAAAAGTCAAAAAATCTGTTACAATTGGCCAAAAGTCATGAAAATTTGAGTTTTTTTTTTGAAAATATCTCAAAAACGCTATGTTTTTGGATAATTGTGTGGTCCGTGCATTTTGTTCGTAGCCACTTACCGTTCAAAAGTTACATGCAATTTAAATTCAGTTACAATGGGTCAGTGGTAATAAAAATAGTTTTTTTTTGTAAAAATATCTCAAAAACTGTTTGTTTTAAGAAAATATTGTTTTCTACAAACTTTTGGCTGAAAAATTTTGTAATAAAAATTAAGTCAAGACTTACAAATGTTTATATGGCCTATAACTCCTTGTAACAAATTTTGACTTGACTTTTGGAATTACTGTAACTTTTTAACGGTTAATAAATTTGTATGGTAAATCTTCGGGATTTGAAGAAAATTTAGGTAAATCTTCTTAAATCTCGGTTTAGTGGTCGGTGGAAACGTATAGTATTAGAAAATTACTCCACAATGAGTGTCTTCTTGTTTCCTTTAGGAGCGGGCACCTTCCAATAAAATGAAAAACATTCTCACGCTCCGACATATTACAAATTTGGCAAAGTATTGGTAATTCTTCGCGATGCGGTATAAAGTTTAGGTTCAGGAGTTCCCCCTCTTAGTCGAAACATGCACGATATCTGGTCTATGGTGATGTAGTTTTTTTGGTTGAGGTTATAATTAAGTCTGCTATACGACACCATATATAGAGAATTTGAGGCCTCTTCCTTGTACATCTCTCTGGCATTGTCATCCAAGCGATTTATTAACTCATACATATAGTCAACTTCCAAGAACTCCATTCGTTGATTTCTAATTCAACGTCATTCTCCTGTGCCAGTTCCAACCAGTCTTTAAACCATCATGTTTTGCACTGAATCGCATGAAGAGCTGCTTTCTTTGGGAGTCGATCGTTTGACATGTTGAGAACTTTTAATATGTAATCGACTTGGAGTTTTAAGTTTTCCAAGGAAAGTGGAGAGATATACCTGTTTCCAGCATTATCATGTAGTTCGGAGTGCTTGGAGGAAGGCGAAATGTTCGTTTTATGTAAAATCTCAGCAATTTATCTACAGTCTCATATCTTTTGCCTCCCCACTCTCATGAGCTGCATAGAAAAGAATGGATTCAGATACTGCTTCGAAAACTTTATATAATGCTGCTACCGACATTATTCTTATTGTTAAAACATTCTCTCCATTCTATATTAATAGCGGTTTTTGCCGTTATCAGTTTTTCGTTAAGATGCCTTTCCATGCCTTAATTCTTTGTGAAATGGAATCCTAGGTTTTAATATTCTTTCACTACTTCGATTCTTTCGTTGTTATAGTACCATTGCTCGTTTGCGTTGGACCTGCCTCCTCCTTTTTTGAATACCATCACCTTAGATTTGTTCAGGTTAACCACTAGATTCCATCGTGTGCAATATTCAAACAATTTATTTATCATGAACTGGAGTGATTCGGAAGTGTAAGCAAATAGCACAATATCATCGTCAAACAGCAGCGCTTTAATGACAACTCCTGCGTTATCTACATCGCATGGTAATGCCTCAGTTATGTCATCGATGAATAATGCAAATAGACTTGGACTTAGCGCACAACCCTGTCTGACTCCTGTCTTCATCTCAAACCACTTTGATACATTTTTGCCATTCCAGACCGCTGCTCTGGTATCCATATACAAATTATAAAGTAATCTACCAAACTTAAGCAACCTTCCTAATCGAATGTTGCTTGAAAATCAATGCATTGCGGTCAATTGTATTAAAGGTGGCTTTGAAATCGACAAAGAATGTATAAAGTTTTTTATTTCTTGACAGAAATAAGTCCGCAATACATCCAAACTCACAGATTTGGTCTACGGTGAAGTATCCTGCCCTGAACCCAGCCTAAGTTAAGTTTTTTTTAAGTAAGTGCCAGTTGTACAATCGTGGTTTAAATTTTAATCCGTGGTTCAAGAATTTTAACTCGACGATTTCGGCGGGTTAACTGAGGTTCAACGATGGTTCAAGGTTCTAATATGCACTAAAAGCCAATTACATGCCTGAACCATCGTTGAACCACAGTTAATCCGCCGAAATTGGTGAGTTAAAATTCCTGAACCACGGATCAAATATTTATACAACTGGCCCTAAAATAGATGTAAAAGTTTTGCCATCGCTAACTAATTTTTCCTCGTCTTTGGTCTTTTTTTAGTCTATTCTTACTTTACTATAGCCGTTTATAATGTCGGAATTATTTTTTAAAAAGTGAGCTTAGCTTTCATTTCTTTTGTTTCTGTTAATTCTCTTCTTGGTAATACAATGTGACAGAGCCATGCATTTTATGTACTTCTCCTTCTTACTCTTGCAAGCTCACATCACAATGTTTCTCAGCTTGACGTTCGTAGAAAGAGCGTTTTCTTTTTTTTTTTTTTTTAAAGTCATGTTTTATTAAATCATATATATAAAATATTGCACTTGTACACAAATAAATAAAACACACAACAAAAAATTAATAAAAAAAAACAAAATCTATAAACAAAACATCGAATGACATTGACATATTATAAAATGCATTTCCTTCCAATGCCATAGTGGGTTTTTTGTTTATTAAAATTTCATCCATCAAATTATTTTCAAATGCAACGATGACAGCTTACATCAAATATTTGCATTCCCGCACACAAATATTAATCAATGTAAAATTTTCTGCAAATTATTTCTGAATGCCAAAAACTAATTAGCTAGAAAACATACTCGTTCATCAATCAATATTTAAATGTCACAATAAATTAATAATACCATCAATAAAAAAATTAACCGGTGTACATGTTGTACGTAAATCTACACACATTCAGAAGTCAATTATTCTTTTGGAGATTGGAGACTATAAATTGTGTTTGCAACAATTTCCCGTCAAAATAAATTTCTAATGGCGAATGATATTTATTCAGGCATTGTATAATCTAGCCGTATAAAGTTAGCATGACAACTTTTGAAAAAGTTACTTTTGACTGTGTCAGAAACTGCCGTATAATTGCCGTAAATATGCCGTGAAGAGAAAAAAATTGCCGCGCCACTAGTTCTCCCAAAAATTGATGTCATGCTAACTTTATATAAAGTTAGCATGACACTTTTTAAATTTTGGTCAAAAATTACTTTTGAATATGCCATATAGTTGGAATTAATTGCCGTAAATATGCCGTGAAGAGAAAAAAATTGCCGCGATAGTGGTTCTCCCAAAAATGGTTTTTATAAAAAATCTTCATATAAAGTTAGCATGACACTTTTTGAATTTTGGTCCAAACTAAGTTCTGAATATGCCATGTCGTCCAAATTAATTGCCGTAGATATGCCGCGAAGAGAAAAAAATTGCCGCGACAGTGGTTCTCCCAAAAATGGCCAAAAATGGTTTTCATACAAATTCTTCATATAAAGTTAGCATGACACCTTTTGAATTTTGGTCCAAACTAAGTTCTGAATACGCAATGTCGTCCAAATTAATTGCCGTAGATATGCCGCGAAGAGAAAAAAATTGCCGCGACAGTGGTTCTCCCAAAAATGGCCAAAAATGGTTTTCCTACAAATTCTTCATATAAAGTTAGCATGACACTTTTTGAATTTTGGTCCAAACTAAGTTCTGAATATGCCATGTCGTCCAAATTAATTGCCGTAGATATGCCGCGAAGAGAAAAAAATTGCCGCGACAGTGGTTCTCCCAAAAATGGCCAAAAATGGTTTTCATACAAATTCTTCATATAAAGTTAGCATGACACCTTTTGAATTTTGGTCCAAACTAAGTTCTGAATACGCAATGTCGTCCAAATTAATTGCCGTAGATATGCCGCGAAGAGAAAAAAATTGCCGCGACAGTGGTTCTCCCAAAAATGGCCAAAAATGGTTTTCCTACAAATTCTTCATATAAAGTTAGCATGACACTTTTTGAATTTTGGTCCAAACTAAGTTCTGAATATGCCATGTCGTCCAAATTAATTGCCGTAGATATGCCGCGAAGAGAAAAAAATTGCCGCGACAGTGGTTCTCCCAAAAATGGCCAAAAATGGTTTTCCTACAAATTCTTCATATAAAGTTAGCATGACACTTTTTGAATTTTGGTCCAAACTAAGTTCTGAATATGCCATGTCGTCCAAATTAATTGCCGTAGATATGCCGCGAAGAGAAAAAAATTGCCGCGACAGTGGTTCTCCCAAAAATGGCCAAAAATGGTTTTCCTACAAATTCTTCATATAAAGTTAGCATGACACTTTTTGAATTTTGGTCCAAACTAAGTTCTGAATATGCCATGTCGTCCAAATTAATTGCCGTAGATATGCCGCGAAGAGAAAAAAATTGCCGCGACAGTGGTTCTCCCAAAAATGGCCAAAAATGGTTTTCATACAAAATCTTCATATAAAGTTAGCATGACACTTTTTGAATTTTGGTCAAATATAACTTCTGAGTATGCCATATCCTTCAAATTAATTGCCGTAAATATGTTAACGACTTTGAAAAATGATTTCAAATGAATAATATCAAATAAAAGGTAGTTTTCTTGTTTCAAAATAATACTGAAAAAATTTTGAGATATTCATGAGAAACAACTATTTTTACGCGGGCTTTTTCACACCGATATATCAAATAATTCAGTGAAGACTTTTTTTTAGCACTAGTGAAAAGCTTATTTGCCTACCCTTTTATCTTCGGCTAACCATTATCCGATTTGGTTGGGGATTTTTTTGTTGGATTTGTATTCAACCAGATAAACGCACCACAAACACAAAAACTGGAAAATTAGGCCGAACAAATCGGAAAGTCGTGGTAACAATAAATTGCATACTTTCTGAATTGTTTTTTTTTCGAACGGTCTTTCTAAATTGGCGATTGATACAAATTGGTAAAGTATCGATACAGAAAATTATTGTGAAAGTCTATTTAAAAAAAAAATGTTGTTATTTGACAATCTTATGTTACTATTTTTCGACTTGATTATTTCAAATTTGTACTGATTGTTTTATTCTGAATAGACTCTCGAAATAAGGCCGATAGTGCTGGATTTATTGTTGTTTTCAATTTTAACGCGACAAACAATAGAGCTGTGATGTCCAGATTTTTAAAATTAAATTATATAATGCTGATAAAAAAAAGTAAGTATACGCCACAGTGCCAAAATTATGATTGAGGTGGTATGAATGCTGAGATTTATTGAAAAATAATTAAAACCAACTTTAAACACAGAAAGAAATATTTAGAATGAATAAAACAATAAAAATATTAATAGATAACAACGTTGTTATTAGATGAAAAATGATTGTGAAAATAAAAGTAATTCACGTGAAAGTATTTTTTGTTCGCCAAAACTGTCGCGGCAATTTTTTTCTTTTCACGGCATATGTACGGCAATTAATTTGAAGGATATGGCATATTCAAAACTTAGTTTGGACCAAAATTTAAAAAGTGTCATGCTAACTTTATATGAAGATTTTGTATGAAAACCATTTTTGGCCATTTTTGGGAGAACCACTGTCGCGGCAATTTTTTTCTCTTCGCGGCATATCTACGGCAATTAATTTGGACGACATGGCATATTCAGAACTTAGTTTGGACCAAAATTCAAAAAGTGTCATGCTAACTTTATATGAAGAATTTGTAGGAAAACCATTTTTGGCCATTTTTGGGAGAACCACTGTCGCGGCAATTTTTTTCTCTTCGCGGCATATCTACGGCAATTAATTTGGACGAAATGGCATATTCAGAACTTAGTTTGGACCAAAATTCAAAAAGTGTCATGCTAACTTTATATGAAGATTTTGTATGAAAACCATTTTTGGCCATTTTTGGGAGAACCACTGTCGCGGCAATTTTTTTCTCTTCGCGGCATATCTACGGCAATTAATTTGGACGACATGGCATATTCAGAACTTAGTTTGGACCAAAATTCAAAAAGTGTCATGCTAACTTTATATGAAGAATTTGTAGGAAAACCATTTTTGGCCATTTTTGGGAGAACCACTGTCGCGGCAATTTTTTTCTCTTCGCGGCATATCTACGGCAATTAATTTGGACGAAATGGCATATTCAGAACTTAGTTTGGACCAAAATTCAAAAAGTGTCATGCTAACTTTATATGAAGATTTTGTATGAAAACCATTTTTGGCCATTTTTGGGAGAACCACTGTCGCGGCAATTTTTTTCTCTTCGCGGCATATCTACGTCAATTAATTTGGACGACATGGCATATTCAGAACTTAGTTTGGACCAAAATTCAAAAAGTGTCATGCTAACTTTATATGAAGAATTTGTAGGAAAACCATTTTTGGCCATTTTTGGGAGAACCACTGTCGCGGCAATTTTTTTCTCTTCGCGGCATATCTACGGCAATTAATTTGGACGACATGGCATATTCAGAACTTAGTTTGGACCAAAATTCAAAAAGTGTCATGCTAACTTTATATGAAGAATTTGTATGAAAACCATTTTTGGCCATTTTTGGGAGAACCACTGTCGCGGCAATTTTTTTCTCTTCGCGGCATATCTACGGCAATTAATTTGGACGACATGGCATATTCAGAACTTAGTTTGGACCAAAATTCAAAAAGTGTCATGCTAACTTTATATGAAGAATTTGTAGGAAAACCATTTTTGGCCATTTTTGGGAGAACCACTGTCGCGGCAATTTTTTTCTCTTCGCGGCATATCTACGGCAATTAATTTGGACGACATGGCATATTCAGAACTTAGTTTGGACCAAAATTCAAAAAGTGTCATGCTAACTTTATATGAAGATTTTGTATGAAAACCATTTTTGGGAGAACCACTGTCGCGGCAATTTTTTTCTCTTCACGGCATATTTACGGCAATTAATTCCAACTATATGGCATATTCAAAAGTAATTTTTGACCAAAATTTAAAAAGTGTCATGCTAACTTTATATAAAGTTAGCATGACATCAATTTTTGGGAGAACTAGTGGCGCGGCAATTTTTTTCTCTTCACGGCATATTTACGGCAATTATACGGCAATTTCTGACACAGTCAAAAGTAACTTTTTCGAAAGTTGTCATGCTAACTTTATACGGCTGTATAATCTTCAATTGTTCTTGTATTATTTATTTTCATACATGTAATTATGCTGAAATTTTTCAATAAGAAAATAGTAAAAATATCCTTTGGACTTTTCTTTTTGTGATTTGAATACTTTACACTCGCACATATTTTTTGGGAACCGATACTCTAAAATTGTATTAATTTTTAAATGTGTTAAATCAAATTTATCTGCAGAAGTTTTTTTTTTTTTTTAAAGGTCCAGTAACCTGGTCGTCTTATAGGAGGGAGCAGCGTTGCCGCCCGTAAAAAAATTAACGTGCCATTTTTCTGATAAAAACGTGCCATTTTCGCGTCATATGTAAAAACCACACATTCTTCTATTTTTTTTTAACTGTTATCAATTTTGTTACTGGGTGTAAAACAATAAAAAAAATCAAAGGAAATCATTTGCTCTTTTCGTGTTTTGTCAAAATATGTATATGAGTTTCTGTCGATTATTCTACGAAATTTGGACCGATTTTCATTAAAATTTGTCGAAATTTGCATAATTTTTTAACAAAACAATGGAGATAAAGAAACGTGCCATATTGAACTTTGTTTGTGCAACCGTGACACGAAAAAGTAATCGTGTTAAAATACACGATCGCGCCACTTCGGCTACGCTGGAAGGAAGACGTTGAGTCATAAAACCTTTCAAAATTTAGCAATAGTAAATCTATAACAACAAGAAGTAGGTAGTAGTTTTTGTCACAAGTTGCATAAAAAAAACCACAGCCAGTGTATAGTCTGGGAAAATAAATCATAAAGGCGGGGTGATCTACACCCCCCCGCAATGTGCTGTATGCGTCGTAAATATGTTTTCCAAATACGCAAATTTTACGGGTGAAATTTTTTTTTTATATTTTTTTTTTTTTTTCTGAAAACTCAAAAATGTGCTGTTTTGTACTCGAAAATGATCCACCGCCCAATGTATAAATAATGTAGTTAATGGACTATTAAAAATTAAAGTTAAAAAAAAAATATTATTTTTCAAGCTGGTTTTTAAATTTTCATTTCATTTTTGGGTAAGTTATGTAGGTATTGGTTTTTTTTGAAAGATAACAACCTTTATTTAAATACGCAGACGGAACTGGAAGACCTGTCAAAAATTGTCGTACGTTATTTTTTTTACCTGCCCAAAATGCAGCTGTACAGCTTTGAAAGTATTTTGAAGAAAAACAAAAGAATATTTTTGTGTACAAGCTCAGAATTCACATTTTTTGTTTCCAATAATTTTCCTTTTAATAAATAATTTTGTTCTTCATACAAATAACCACAATATTTTTTTCCGACCCAAAAAGTTGTTTTTTTTCTTCATACAAATTGAAACGTCAAAAGTGTCGTACGTGAAAAGTTAAAAGTTGGTGAACTCTTCCGTCTGCGTCTGCAGCTCCGTATGCGTCTACGTTCTGTTGTGTTCGCAACATTGAATTTGGGTGTATTCAATATTTTGACAGCTATTCCAGCTCCGGCTCCAGTTCCGTCTCCGTCATCATTCTGTTCAGCCAGTAAAGCATGAGTAATAAATTTGACCTGTTCCCCAACCCAGCATACTCCGTCGTTTTGCAATATTTTTTTTTTTTTTAATTTTTCGTTTTGATAACTTTTATACTCTCTTTCTTTTTGGGAAAGTAAATACACATATTTGGAATAAGTTTAAGCTAAATAGCTTTTAATGACCCTAGCTTGGGAAGATGTAGGACGTAGTGACAGGGACATTAGGTAAATGGTCTCTATATTGTCCATCAAAATTGGTACTTTAAATATTTGCAAAAAAAAAAAATCGATATTAAACTCAAGAAAATATTACGAATTAAAAAGTTCCGCACTGGCCAGTTGATGATGATTCTTAAGCTATTTAAAATCAATAATTCAACAAGTCCAATTAAATAGTGCCATAAGTCTTCTATTTACTGACTGATTTATTTCACATATTCAATTTATATTATCAAAAACCATTTTATTCGTCCAATTTTCTCCGACCTACCAAAGGAATTGGAATAAATCGGTTTATAAAAAAAAAACCTCTATAGATTAGGATTTATTCTACTCACGTATTTTATATGATGACGATTTTCTTAAAAAGTCCTTGGAGGTTATGATTTCTGATTGGCGATTGGATCAGATTAATTAAATCCTCTTTTCTGTTTGTGCGAAGTAAACAGTTCAGTTTTATATTTTTAAGTATAGGCAAACATAATTTTTGAAGCTTTAATTTCATCAGGGTGGTTCTTTTCGAAATTTAAGCTAAATGATCTATTAGCAATTTCGAAATAGTCAACAAACAAAAAACTGTAGTTGTACACTAAGATTTTTGTATACTACAAATTCTAAAAAGGGTTTCCCCTAATTCGTGCTTTATATTTTGGGGTTAGATTCCTGGGACCATTCTTAGAAAAAATTGTAAAGGCAAAAATGTATATCAGTGTCAAAATGTTTAGTTCGATTTTTTAACAAGTGCAAAATTTTGCAAAATATCAAAACTCATACGCAGAAAGAACCTAACATACAATTCATTACCCAATATTTAAATATTCTTAAATGAGTCTTTTAAATTTTATTTTTTTTATTTCTCGAAACTTTGCAGGATTCATCAAAAAGTCTATAATTATTAATTTAATTCAATAATTTTTAATAATACATTATTAACACAAATTGTTTCACATTTTTTAAAAATAGTAGTTGATTATACAATAACCATGTTTTGTTCAAATAATTTTATCCACCCACACGGTATGAACAAATTTAATTCAGGTTAAGGTCAAATGTCAAATGAATTTATTTCATGAATGGGCAACATATTGGTTTTTCTAAGAGGTAGTTAAGGTTTCCTTAAAAGCATATGGCAAAACAGAAATTAATTGATAAACCTACACGTACTTTATTTGGCATTTCACGTACGAAACAAAGGCAAAACATGTCCGTCTTTATAATATTGTGTCATTAGGCATGTTGAATAAAAATGCAGTTGTTCTTAGTGTTGGTGTTTTTTTTTTCTCTTATACTTTAAGCTAAGTGCTATATAGTATAATTTTTTTTTTTACTCATTAATTTCCTTTTTGAGTTAAGCAAGTGAAACCAAATGCATGTGCGAGGGTTGTTTTTGTCTTTAGTGTTTCATGGTTCATAGTCATTAAACAAAATACCCTAAGATATTATGTATATAACACAGATAAAACTAGAAATAAGCTTAATATCATAGACATGCAGTTCAGTAGGGAGGATTTAAACGTTTCAAATGAACAGGAGCTTAAATTGTATGTAAAGACAAAAAAAAAATTAAGAAATTAAAAACCACCCCAGAATGCACAATTGCACATTTTCCTTAACGAGAAAAACATCGATTATAAAAACAAGATTATATTATTTAAAAGGAAATGTTTTAAAAAACTGGTTTATATTGATATATTAGCTTGCATGAGGCCAATCTAAGGTTAAATAATTTTCGAAATAACGTCAGTTTTGTTTAATTTTGTAGCAAAAAGTATGAAATCAACACAGTCCTTTAATAAAGCAAAAAAAAAGGAAAAATAACGAATACATCGGAACTTGGAAACAGACTTTTTTTTTAACAAAGAGATTCGACAAAGCAGTCAAATTATACAGAATTTTCCTTTATTTTCCAACTTTTGCAAATTGGTTAATTTATATTTCTTTGAAATAAAAACGGCTATGCGAAAAATCGTCCAAAAACAAAACGCCCAAAACCTAAAAATCAGAAATCGCCCAAAATTATTGGGCGAACTTGCATAATGAAAGAAGACCCAAAAAATGAATGCAAGATCGCCCAAAAATTAAAATGAATAATCGCCCAATTGCATTTTTTTTTAATTAATAACAAAACGCAAGATCGTCCAAATGTAAAAATGAAAAATCACCCAAAAACCAAAAATATTTTGGGTGATTTTTCATAAAAAAAATAACTGTTTTGGGCGATTTTGCAATTAAAATTTTTGGGCGATCTTTCATTATGAAAAATCACCAAATAGTGTAAAATGAAGAATCGCCCAAGAATAATTTTGGGCGATTTCTGATATTTAGGTTTTGGGCGTTTTGTTTTTGGGCGA
The DNA here is from genome assembly GCA_947049315.1 of Epistrophella euchroma. Taxonomy (NCBI): domain Eukaryota; kingdom Metazoa; phylum Arthropoda; class Insecta; order Diptera; family Syrphidae; genus Epistrophella; species Epistrophella euchroma. The sequence goes on from OX346245.1 coordinate 23,189,377, forward strand.
TTTTTCGCATAGCCAATTAAAACAGGAGTCTTAAGCCAAAAATTCTCAGTTTGACCGTCAAAAACGCAAACTTTAAATTTCGTTGGTTCAATTACTGTCGGAGAGAAACTTTTGTAAGGAATCAGGAAATATCAACTGGCCAAATGTAAATTGAACTCGCTTTATAAAAAATCAGAGTTTTTCTTGGTGATAATTTTCAAATCAAAACTATACTTCTTGGTTTTCATTGAACTTGGTTTCAGAAGTGTGATAGGTTAAATTGTCATAAAGCTTGTTTTTTTTTCTTATTATTGCCGAAATAACAAAAATATCTCTCTGCTAAAGGTGCCTGATCCATTTGTGAGCAAAATTTTCAATATTTGAGTGTTATGAGCTATCTGGTAAAATTTTGAGAGTATTTTAAGACCATGTCAATATCAGGTTATAGAAAATGTTTTTTGTACTGTTTAAAAATTCTACCAAAACTTCCTGAATTTGGTTTACCGCAAATGAATTTTCGAATGAATCCAAAGAAAATTTTGAGGAGGTCATAGTCTCTGAACAAGATTTCCCTGCAACAATGAATAATTTTAACTATGACCACTCTCAATCTCAATTAACTTATGACATACTGTACTGGAGCCTACAGAGCCTATAGAAAATCCTGTCTAAAACAAACACAAAAATTAAATCACTAAATGATAAACTATACATTTTGAGATTTTAATTTTACCACCTCACCTACCCCAGCTTTGCACTGTAAAGAAATCTAATTCTAAGCTTTAAATTTAAATTTTCCATAAAAAAGTTTAAGAAATTTTTCCCTAAGAGGAATCGTTTAGAAGATACTGCGATTTTTAAACATGTCAAATGTCAAAAATATCACTTTTTCGCATATTACTCCAAAACGGTGAATCCTATCGAGTGGTGGCTTTCTACAAATTTGTAGATTATGTGCTACTCTGTATTAAAAAAAAAAATTGTTGTTATAAAGGAGTTAACATTAAAATATAAAAATTATTTTTAAATTTGGGTTTAGGTAAAAATTTCAATTTTTCGCATTTAACTCCTAAAAAATTAAGTTTTCATAAAATATTTTCAAATCACTTTTAAGACTATAACTTTTTGTACAAAATAACCCAAGTTTTACTTTTTTACTACGAGAAAATTATATCAGAAATAACGGTTTTTCGCAAGTTACTCCTAAACGAAAATTAGTTTTTTAAAAAAAATTGCGACGAGATTCCAGTGATTTTATACCAGCAATTGGCACCTAGCCTTATATTGAGGACAAAAGCTCCAGCGCATTTGTTGGAATATATTTTTTGTGTGCGGAGTAGGGGAATAGGTCTGTTCGAATTTTACCTATGAAGATTTAAATGAGATTTATTTTAAATATTGATTTGAGGAGATTAAAATTTGTATGGTAAATCACGGGATTTGTGAAGAGATTTGTGGTAAATCTACCTAAATCTCAGTTTAGTGGTCGGTGAAAACGTAGTATAATAAGACTAATGAAAAGGAGAGGCCCTAGATGACTTCCTTGGGGAACACCTGTCGTACATATAATTTTCTTTGAGCACGTATTATTTATCTGCACTTGTTGATGTTGACTTCTACCAGTGAGGTATGAAGATAACCAGTTAAGCAATTCTGAATGAAATCCAAATATTTCAAGCTTTTTTATAAGTATTTGCTGGTTTGCTGAGTCAAAAGCATTTTTAAAGTCGGTATATACCTTGTATAAATTTTTTAAAATAAAAAAAAAAAAACACTTCGGAATCGTTTGTTTAACTTTTATTGAATGAACATAAACAAAATAATCCTTTTATATATGTACAAAACAAATGAAATATAACAAAAACTTCACATAGAGAAAGTATAACAACAAATAGTCAAGAACTGTAAAGAAAAGTCATATTTAATATAAATTAATGTAATACGGCGTTTTCATTAGAGCAAATGAGGTAATTTCAAAAAAATTTCCAAATTAAATTCAAAATCATCTCCAAATGAGGTAATTTCAACCAAATTTGCACGAAATTCGGTAGGAAATTATGTAAAACTTTTATGAACACACCCAAATGGATTCCATTCAAAGTGGAACCCATTTCAAATGACAGGATTCAATGCAAAAACAACAAAAACAAGCGATTGACAATCTGGGCCTTCAAACAAAATTAGGAAATTTGAAATGTGAACACTTTTTTTGTAATTTGCCAAATTACCTCATTTCAGGTCTAATGAAAACGCAGTATAAGAAATTCCTTTCAAAAAGTTTATTTGTGAACGTTCCTTACGTTCCCAATAGAGTTTTTTCATTTTTTTTTCTTTCATTTTGTAGCGTTTTCTAATAACTTGTTTTTCGCCCAGAGATAATTTTTTCGAGGCATGTTTTCACCTTAATTTTTTCTTCACCTAAAAGAGCAATCAGTGAATACACACCAATGTGAGAGCGTCCTGCTAGAACATTAAGCACAATAATTATACTTGTTAACTCTACACTTTAAATCTATTTTCGGGATTTTGGGTTTTCGAGATTGTGGGGTTTCGGGATTCTGGGTTTTCGGGATTTTGGGTTTTTGGGATTTTGGGTTTTCGGGATTCTGGGTTTTCGGGATTTTGGGTTTTCGGGATTTCGGTTTTCGAGATTCTGACCCCAACCCCGACTGAATAGATCCCAGATCGATCTTATTTACTAAGTTATTCAACGACCTACTATTAAATCCCAAAGAAGAGTATACTGATTGGGAAAAATCAGCAAACAAGTCGACTATGGAGTTTAAAGTAGAGGATTTAACGCTTCTCAAAAACATAGAATTGGCCATCCCAACAGATTTTTTTTGGAGTTTATGTAAGACCAAAACATTTAATATTCAAGATGTAAGATCTGGGTATATAGAAATTTACTGAGAGTAACAAAATTATTCACCATTTTTAAAAAGAGATGATAATAAAAGTAATAAAGCAACGTGTTGAAGTATTTGTGCCTTTTCTCGTGACGCCATTATAATTAACGCGTTTCGATTTCTTCTTGCTGTACGATAGATAATGCCATACAGACAGACATTTCACTGTCTTATTTATTAAAAAAAAATGTATATTAACCCATTCCTCCGCAATATTTATTGACTTAAAACGAAACCATTTCTTCTCTTTCGAGCTTTTAAGAAAGTTGGTAATTTCTTGTCTTATTTGCTAAATTCTGTTATTTTACTTGAGCTAAATAAATCTTATAAATCATTTGAAAAAAATTTCACAAATAAAAATGATGACTCTATTCTATGTTTACCGATTACAAAGGAAAACATTGTGTGTGACTAATAAAACCACACCTGAAAAATGTCTCACCTACAATATTGATGTAATCAAATCTGAAATTCAATCCTCATCCAATCACCTGTTAAGGGACTACTCAAACACAAAAACAAAGACCTTTTTTTTTTTCTTATTCTTGTTGTTGTCGAACATCGAAGAGTTTTTGATGTCCTGCTTAAGTTAGCCCCATATTATGCCGTAGCACTCCATTTACATTCCATTTAGACCAGTTTTTGCTTACAATATTGACGTCATAAATTTAACTAATTTATTCTATTATTATTTTCAATGTGACAGAATGGCATAGACACATGCTAACACCTTAAGACCCCACTTGGCACTTTCAACTGCTCCTTTTCAGAGAGAGAGAAAAACGTCCTTTGACCTTGGGGAATTATTTATTAATATTCATCAATCCTGAGTTCAGTTTGAATGCGTGTGTCCTGTGGTGTTTCAAATTCCAACGCACCTGCTTCTTATAGACAACGTTGTATATATATGTTTCATATTAGTATGTCCTTTGTCAATATTTATAAACGGCCTCATACACCGCATGTACACAATGTCCAAACACTCTGAATCTGACAGCAGCAAGCAGCAACACTGTCTATTATCCTGTTTTTTTTTTTTTTTGTAGATTTAAACTCTTTGGTGAATGTCTGGATCGCATGTTACTCATATAGAATGGCCTTTAAATATCACAAGTCCTTGATGATATTATGCCTTCTTCAACCAACACCATTGTTATTTTGCGAACGTAATATGAAATTTAAGGATCATCCATTCCATGCCACAGACACCACTCTAGCATTTAACACACAATCAATTTTAGGTTGAAGTGCCGTTACAAGTTTTATTATATCAATCACCTCCCTTCCCCCCCTCCTATGATATAATAAGTGTCAGTAAGAAGTATGGTCTAAGTAAGGACACATAGTATATGAGTATGAGTTTCAGTTTCAGTATGGAAGTAAATTCATCGAAGCAAGGTGAGGTTAGAATTGAGTTTTTTTTTTTTTTTTTTTTTATTGGGTACTCTTAACCTCTTCTGTTTTCATCTAATCGAATGAGAATCAATAATATTGATTGCATCAAACTGTGGTACTGAAAATACTTCTTTGCCTCATTTAAAAGTGTGACCAGACTATCATATATAGTTAAGGGTTTGATTTTCGCATTCAGATCTGAGTTTTTACTAACTGGAAAATATATTTTAAACTCTTCCAATATGTGCCTTCACATAGTTTAAAGATTCTTTTTAAATTTTTATATAATCTTTTGAAATTATTTTAATTAAGCGTTACCTTTTTGAAGTAGGTATATCGCCAATCTTCTGTCACTTTAGTCCTTACATATTAACATAAATGGTAATGTAGCGTTAACTTTAGTGGGAAGAAAAAATACAAGAGGTCCATGAAATCTAACCAAACATAAGTAAAAACAAAATGGGCAAATAACGCTGGTTCTGTTTGTTTTTTTTTTTGCAATGGTTTACGAGTATATGGGTCATCATTAGTTATAATAAAAAATGGCTTAATATAAATCATCATATTATAAAACGGCAAATACGAATTTTGTGGTACAATTTACGCGGTCAAGAAAAGCCGAAGGCATATAAATTATACACCGTTGGAAAGATTTTGTGCCACAGAAGTGCACAAAATATTAATTAATTAAATTATTAAACCGCAAATAAGTTTAATTAACAAAAGAAAATTTAGTATTAAGAGGGAGTGAGAAGCGAGCGAGAGAGAATATTTGTAAAAAACACAATGAGGTGGTTGTTCATCATCCACGGATGAGATTCAGCAGAGAATCATCACCAAATACACCTACAAAAAAGAGAAAAAAAAAAACAACCACGAAACAAAATGCAACACAATTATTGTGCATGTGTTTGGTTTGGTAGATAGGTAAAAGGGGGAGCGAGATAGAATACAAAGTCATAGTGGAGTTGACAGTTTGCACCGTCGCATTGGTATACAAATCGTCGTGTATAAAAAAAATAAAAATACATTTGGTTGGATATTGTAGGTTCGGTCAAGGTCTTTTTATAGGTTTTAATAGGCGTGAATTCAATTCTAAAATTCCTTACGTTCCGGGAAGTTTTTTTTTTTTTGACGTTTCAAATTGTATGGAGAATAAAAACAACTTTTTGGGTCGGAAAAAAATATTGTGGTTATTTGTATCGCGAAAAAAATTATTTATTAAAAGGAAAATTATTGGAAACAAAAAATGTGAATTCTGAGCTTGTACACAGGAGTATTCTTTTGTTTTTCTTCAAAATACTTTCAAAGCTGTACAGCTCCATTGTGGACATGTAAAAAAAATAACGTACGGCACTTTTTGACAGCTCTTCCCGTTCCGTCTGCGGCTTCAGTTCCGTCATTCTATTCTGTTCAGCCAGTTATTCGGCGCTGGTATGATCTCGATGTCGAGGGGATCATAACTTTCCCACGTATCTGCTTCACACTTGTGAATAGTGATCCGCCAGTGGGGTTCGCCGGGTTGACCTCAGAAAGCGGCCGCAAGCCTCCCGGTTTTGTATTGTTCCATTTCTGAGGCCAACTGAATGCTGGTGTTTTTGCATTTGCTTGTACCAGGAGTTTTAAGGCCTGCATTTTTTCTTAGTTCGCGGTCGTATCGGAACGTTGTATGATACTACTTTTTGGACGGGGTTCTCAGGGACTCTCCTTTGAACATGGCAATACCAACTGAGTCGATCGTGTTCTATTTTTTGAAAGATGGTATTTTTATCATGTAGACTTCCTCGGATCTTCGTACTTCTAATTCGATCAAGCTTTGTAACTCCTGCTGTCGTACGAAACATCTTCATTTCAGCTGCCGTTAATTTACTCTCATATTTTCTGTACATTGTCCAACATTGTGAACCGTATGTGAGTGCTGGACGCACAACCGCGGTGTAAAGCCTTCCATTCAGCTTAGGGAGCATTTTCGGTCACAGAAGATAGCCGAATTTTCCCGCCACTTCATCCACCCTACGCTTACGCGATGATTGATATCGTCATCACATGTAGCTTCGCTATTGATCATAGAACCTTTTCACATTTAAGAAGCACTACTTCATTTTCAAATAAATGTCAGGAATAGGCCTGTGTGCATCAGAAAATGGGCAACATCAGTATTCTGTCTTTTTCGCCCTTATTCGGTACCCACTTTCTTCCAGAACATCCACCCATACGTCAAGCGCTCGTTACAGGGATGTAGAATCTTCACTTATGATGGCTCCACCGTCAGCAAAGAATAACTGATGCACTTTTGGGTCTGTCACTTTACCTTCAAGCAGGTAATCAAGGACTGTAATAAAGAGCAGATGACTCAAGATGCTTCAATGGTGTACATCTACTGTGATTTCGAAGTCTTCGGTGACTCGAGCAGGACATCTTACTTTAGTAACCGCTCCATCATATTTGTCCATAGTTATGCGCACAAAGGTTTCTGGAACTCCTCGTTGCCTGAGGGCCACCCATATCAGATCTCGTGGTTGTCAATCGAATGCTTTTTCAAAATCAACCAAAACGATATGCAAATCCTCCTAGGAATCGCGATGTTTTTCTATAATGATCCTAATACTTTGGATTGCATCTGTGGTTGACTTACCCGCGACAAACCCACACTTGTTATCAGACAGCCTTATTATTTTTCGCAGTCGGTTACCCACGACTCGCTCAACGATCTTCATGGTGTGTGACATCAACTTAATAGAACGGTAATTATCACAGCTTCGCGTATCACCCTTTCCTTTACAGATTGGAAGAAGAAAACTTTCCCTCCATTGATTAGGCATTCGATCACCTCTTAAAAGCTTGAAGACAAGAATCATGAGCCATCTGAACCCGATGTCTCCCATCTTTTTCCAAAACTTTGAGGGTATTTCGTCCGGTCCAACAGCTTTTCCTTTTTTGGAGTATTTGACCGCCTCACTAACTTCTCCGACTGTGACGTCGGGTCGGATACTTCGCTTAAGTTAGGTGAAGCTATTGGAAAGTAAAGCCTAGGAAATTGTTCATTAAAAAGTCCATCACAATGCTGGCGCCATCTGTGAAGAATTCCGTCGTCTTTCACAAGAAGTTGGCCTTGAGCATTGTTAATAATCTTTGACGAACAAATCTCCTGAGCATTTCTCCTTCTTTGAGCGGCTATTTTGAATTATTCGTGGTGTTTTGTCGTAGCCCTTGAATAGTACCAGCAGTCGGGGTAGATATTTCTTCCAGTTCCCGATACAGGCCCTCCGTACTCTTTGCTTGAATTTGAGCGCACTTCTTCTACACTTTTTTCTTGCAGTTTCTGTATTCTACTTCAAGGCGTGACTTTTCATCTGTATTAATAAAGGGGCACTTCGGCCAAGCATTAAATGCCATTTTCTTTCTACTTAAAACTGCTTTAGCTTCATTATTCTACCACCATGTTTCTTTGCCTTGTTGGTTGTGTCCATTTATTACATCTACTCTTCCAATATCGAAACCAGGATTTAGATTTTGGTTTTTCGAAATTTTTGAGATTTTGGGTTTTCTGAATGTTAGGTTTTCTGAATTTTGTGTTTTCGGTATTTTCGGTTTTCAGAAGTTCGCATTTCGTATTCTGACCTCAACTCTTTCTATATAATTTCCTTTTAAGGTCTTAGAGATTTTCAATAACTCATTTGTGAAATTTGAAAATAAAAAAGGAGGATGGGTGTCACCCACCCTGATAACTTCCCATTGGTGCCCTTTTAAACTTGATACCCTATGTTACATTTGCAAAAAAAAATATTTTTCAACAATTTTTAGCATGCTTCTTATGTAGTTTTGTTGGCTTAGAAAAAAAAAAAAACTTTTTTTGCGAATATCCGACTTATGAGGTGCTAAGTTCTTAGAACGTTCTTAAGAGCCTGAAAGAGTGCACCGATTTATTTCAAATTTGGTACAGATAATTTCTATCTAATTTTTTTTGTCAATATAAGACAGGTATATGTATGTAGATGGAATACAATGATTTCATTTTTTTCTCATTTTCTCAAAAAAAAAACATTTAATGATTTTGATAAAACTTTGTATCTGTTATGAACAAACTGCCAAAATTCGCAATAGGGCGAAATAAGTGTTTTGATGTGTTTACCGGGTGAATCAAAAATTTGAGCTTTAATGATAGTAGGGGACATTTCATCAAATAGTTCGGTGCTGCTGTTGCGAACCTTAAAGGAGCTTCTTATTCAGGCGATTTCCAATATTTGTTATTTTTTCAAAAATTATAGATTAGATTGCTGACTATTAGATATACAGCGCCGGATTTAGTTTTTTTGGGCCCTAGGCCTGAAGAGTAAATGGTGCCCCCTTTGCATATATTCTCTTATATTGTATGGTTTACTTCATACAAAATTAAATACCTACTTAAGAAAACAAATTACAACGAATTCCATAAAACTAAAATTAATTTTATTTATAATGGTAGTTACAAGAATATGTACATTATACGACTTTTTTTTTTACAGATTTTTACTTAATTTTTGAAATATTGTTTTCTCGTTTTTTTAGCAGCTAAGTCTTTTATAAGTTCATCGAAATCTATTTCATGAAGCAAATCACTCTCAATACAGAGCAGAGATAGTGCATCAAGTATTTCCTGCGTTATCATTGTTCGACAAGGACTTTTTAAGCGTTTTAATTGACTAAATGATCTTTCCGCAGAACAATTTGTCACCATCAGACTTAAAAATAAACGTAATGCCGTGTCTACTTTCGGAAACGCTGATGTAATTTTATCTTCCCACATAATCTTATATAAATTAGCTTGATTGAAAAATTTAAAATTTTTGCCATTTTTATGCATCACATAACGATGGAATTGTATTAACTCGTCAGCAAGTTCTGAATTTAAATCTTCCGGATAATTTGACACCAAACGCTGGACACAGGTTAAAACGTTGACTTTTTCATTGCTTGTGCAAAGAAAATCAAATCTTTCAGAAATTTCTTTATATATTTGACCTCTGGAATCCATTTGTATTCTTAACGTATCGATAATAATATAAAAAGCGTTTATTCGAAACTTATCCTTCGGGTTCGGGCTTAAATCTACATCGAGAGCATTACCATCGTTAGCCATTTTTTTGCGAATTCGTTTTCGTGTAATTATGTAGCTGCCATCAGGTAGAAGTTCCTTAGAGCGCATTTCAATAGTGTCGAAATTATCACGCATTTTCTCCAGTTGATCGGACAATGATCTATACAAATTCGCGCAATGCGCGTAGACGTAGTGTTACGTCTTCGCTTTGCAAAACCTTACTGACTTTTTGAAAACTTTGTAAAATATCGTTCCAAATCACAAGCATTAAGGCAAATTCTAGTTTATTCATTTTGTTTAGTAGATCACCAGCTTCCCTCCTAGCATCTCCTTTTAATGTATTATCTTCAGAAATGTCGTTTAAAGTATCTAATAATTTATTATATGATTTAATGATGGCAAAAGTAGCTGCCGTGGCGTGATGGTTAGTGCGATGGACTGTCATGCCGGAGGTCTAAGGTTCGATCCCCAGCCACGCCACCTATTTATTTAAAAAGAAAAAACGGCTACAGCCTCTTGCGAGGAATTGACAAATCCTCCAAGAGTATCTCCTGTCACAGAAAAGTGCCGCTCGTTAGCCGTTCGGATTCGGCAATAAACTGTAGGTCCCCTCCATTCCTGCAGACACGCACACAGGAATGGTTGAGAGTTGTAAGTCACTAGGCCCTAGTTCTTCATGAGCTGTTGTGCCATCAAATTTATTTTTATTTTTATTTTAAAAGTAGCTGCAGCATGAGCTTCCCACCGTGTATCTGAGAGTGATTTTATCACATTATCATTTTGAAGAGCAGATTTTAACGTTTGCCATCTACTAGTTGATGCAGAAAAAAAATTGTAAAGCGATTGTACGACAGAAAAAAATTATGTTATTTAAGAAAACAAATACATGTAGTGCTATGTATATTGTTTGCTTGAAAATGAAATGTATTTATTTGTAGGTACATATATGAAAATAATTGAGCGTTGCCGTTTGCCGAATTTGAAGATTTGTGAAAATCTATTATCCATTTTCCTCGTATGAGCAATAAAGATTCAGTTGCATCTACTTACTTTTGTGGCCCCTTTTTTCGTGATGCCCCAGGCCTGCGCCTGGTTGACCTAAGGGTAAATCCTGGGCTGGATATAGCCTTAATTTATAACCACCAACAAGAAGCAAAATTAAATTAAATAATAACCCGAAGTTCAGTTCAGAGTATAGATACAAAGTTGTACCTTAAAAAATTTATAAAGACATGGTTTGGTCACACTACCAACTGTTTTTATTGTATTTTATCCATGACCGACTAGCCATTGATGATGGTGTTGTTTTGTGGGGCAGAAACATTTTTGTTCATACTTTTTCACTATACTATGCCACATCGTTAAGCGGTTCAACATCAGCATATACACATATGTACATTGTACACATATCTGACCAATACAAGTGTAAAGAAAATACAAACAAAGCAAATAAATGTATACAAGTACCACATATGTACCATCAAAAAAAAAAAACCAAAACGATAGGAGGTGAACGAAAAAAAAAATGACAAATCACCTGTCATTAGCCCGACATTGATTATTGTTCACTGCATGGCTTACCATGTTCATGCCATGCCCATTGCCTCGAATTGCTATATAGCGAGGCGTTAAAAATTGAAGCTGTTAAAGGACTTTGTAGAAAAGACAAATGACAACAAGGGATGATTTTTTTTTTTTTCGGAAGTCGTTGAGGAGAGGGTAGAGCGGGGGAGGGCTTGTATTTTGTTATATTTAAAGATTTACCCATTTTCTGTAGACGAAGAATATCAAGCACCACCAAATCGCTCCCCCTCCATGTTCCACTTGGACCTCATTCTAAAAGGCCAATTATTTAACAAAACCTGCACCAGAAGTAAATTTATGTTCGTAAATAATTCAAAAGGATGTTTTTGTATGTAAATTAGCACAATTATAGAGATTACTAGCTACTCTCGTGAGGAAATGTTGTGAGAATAGGACTAAGAGGATGGTAAAGGGAACATGAAGATATCAAAGCATCAGATTGTGCAAATTTCAGATAATGGTACATGGCATCTAAAAATAGGTATACTTGAGATTGAAATCGATTTACTTAAAATGGATTTGTTGAAAATTTTCCCTTAAATAGAAATGAGGTAAAAAGTTAGTCAAGTGTTTAAATTTATTTAGATCAATAAATAAATCAAAGGCTGTAACTGCATTTGATTTGACAACAAAGCCGCATTAAATTGCATTTAATTAGTGCAAGTGGACGGAGTCAAATCTTATGCAGTTACATTCTTGTATTAAAGGATTAAGACTTAAATAAGACAGTAGCATCTACCACCAATCAGCATGCAAATTATGGTTATTCCTGATAAGAGGTTATACATTTTTGCGTTTATTCTAAATATTTTTAAGGTTAGCATTTTTGGAGGGGGGGGGGGGGGGTCTATTTAAGCGGAAGGGACAAATTTTGTTTTTTTTGACCAAACTAAAAGTTCATTTTTATTAATAATGCAGTTCTTTGTGCCCCTTTTTTCTTTTAGCTAAACTAAAAGCCTTAAATATCTTTAAATTTGAATCTTTGTTTAAAGCTTTGATAACTTAATTATCAAATTTAATTTTTCAAATACCCATCATTATTAACTATTTTTTTTTTTCAATATTGTATTGTCAAATCTCGCCATAGTTAGAAATGAATAATGTTTGTATTTATTTAAAAATGATAAACATAAGAATAGTTTAGTATTTTTTCTTTAAAAATTGATTTTAATTTTTCTTTTCTTTTGTTTTATTTATTATAATTAAATTAAATTAGAACATTTACATTAAAATTATGTTAAAGTGTTTAACTTCGGAAAATATATTTCGGCAGACAGCAGCAGCCATGCTTGGAATTCTTTGAAATATCTTAAGAAATTATATTTAATTTGAAAAAAAAAATAAAAAAAATTATTAAAAATCAATTTGAAATAGAAAAAAAAATCAATAAAAAACAACGGCTACACTTACAATAACAGGCTATACATTTTTAAAGCTAGAAGTTCGTTCTTTAATTTTGTTTTTAATTAAAATTATTTTAGAGAACAGTTTTTGAAAAATAAATTTTGTTCAAATTTGTACTTAATTAAGTATTATTTTTTTTTTAATATTCTATGTTCATAACAATTTCTATTCAAACCTGTAGCCTAAATGTCTTTTAGTTTTTGAACAAATTGAAAAAAAAACATAAGTAAGTTTTTCTAAATTCCACTTCAATTCGTTATTTTGTTGCTCGAAAGATCCTATTTCCAAGAAGTCGATAGAAAGTAGATTTGATTATTTTCAATTTTCTCAAAACCTAAAAGATATTTTGGCATCTGCCTCAAGGGGGTATCATTTTCTGAAAAATTGACTTTAAATGGAAAAGAAAATATTTAAATAATTGAAAGCAAACATTTTGAAAACTAAAGTTTCATTGTTTTATTGTTTTTTTTTATATGAAGTCCTTTAATTGAATTGTATTAAAGAAATTAGATTTCAAAGTCAAAATTTAAAAAAAAAAAAGAATTTTTTCAATTTGCTCATTTTTTTTTTCAATTTTTTTTTAATATTTAACGTAAAATCTTTCACAGTTTTTGAAAATTAGAAAGAAAAAAAAAACATAAAAAAAGTTTAAATTACCCGCCTGGAAAAACAATCCAGTTTTCAATAAGGCGCTGGCAAGTTTTTCATAGTTACTAACAAGAATCTAACAAGGGTTAATATAGGCATTCGCTAGGCCTCCACCAGTTATGAACTCTTTTGCCTCGTCAGTTAAATTCTGCCTAAGCCCTGACTAGTAAAGACTAGATTTGTTCAACATATTTCGTTTTACATGGTTTTCCATTTAACCATTTCTGATATGGGGGCCAAAGCTAGAAGCTGTCAGTCGCTCTATAATATATTAATGTAGATAGATATCCAGTTCCTCGTGTGTTTGTCGTGTGCAGTCCAGTCCATGTCCATGGAAGGATGGCTCCTTGCGGAATATCATCGACTTTGTGTACTTGTCCTAGATGATAAAATTCAGTTATTTCCCAATCGATGAGGAGCAACATTTTTCTTTGGTGTGTGTATGTTTAGTGGGGCTGTTCGAAACAGTTTAGAACAGAAAAGAACAAGTTCAATGAGAAATTTTTTGTTCTAAACTGTTATGGCTTGCTGTTCAGTGAGTCTGTTTGTACTTGCTTTTTAGGTAGAACAACTGAGAACAGATTTCTGAGAAATGTCAAAATCAGTCAGTGGTTCTGTCTTTTTCTGTTTTGTCTGCAGTTGCGATTTTACTATTTTACACACTGATTTCCAATCATAATTTGAAATTTGCAGAGTTAATTAACACACAAAGATTTTTATTACGATATACATATGCTTTTATTAATTTGCGTAAAATGATTTCAAATAGGTAGTTACCATGAAGAACCTCACCAGTACTTTATTAAATAAATGTTCTCAGCGAGGCACTAAAAGGGGTCTGTCTTGTTTTTCTCGTCCATGTTTTCTTTGCCGAAAACCTGCCAGGGCCTCGCCTAAACTTGCCAAAAACTTGCCATTTTTCCAGGCGGGTATGGATGGTAATTTTTGTACGTCTTTTTTTTATTTTCTCGAAAATTAAAAAATAATTTTAAATCTGGTTTTCGGTATTTCACTAAAGAAAGAGCATTTAAAAATTAAAAAAAAAAACAGTGAGAATTACCTAAGCAACATTTTAAATTAATTTTTTTTTATATAAAATTCCATAAACACTTTGAAGAAAAATAATTGAAACATCGTTTTTTAGTTCTTATTAATGTCGAGTTAAAAATTAAATTTGGAAAAAAATCATCTACCCGTTTGTGAAATATCGAATTTTCAAAACAAAAAAATTACTTTTTTTAAAAATCCAAAATTAGTTTTTTTTGAAAATTTTTAGAAGTTTTTGTATAAAAAATTTAATTTAAGACAGTTGTACAGATAATGAGATAGTCCAAGATTAAAAAAATGGTTCTATGAGAGGTTAACTACAAATTTGGATTTTTATTATCACTGCCGTACTAATATGAGTCGGTATAAAGAACAATTTTGGAGAAAATTTAGATATTCTGTAACGGTGTTTTATTATTTATATAGAAGGTACCGTTAGTATAGACTATAAGAAAACTTTTTGTTTAAAAAACCGCTCAGTACCAGTACCAACGGAGTCGTTTTCGAAATATTTGGTTTTCGAAATAAAAATGCTGATGCTCCAAATGCAATTGATAAACAAACAGCACATCTAGACCTGTGACGTCAGTGGTCAACGGTGGCATAGTACGTAGGGTACACAGCTCCGAAGACTGAGCAAATCTGATGCGCGGGTTCAAATACCGCATGATGTGTAGAAAGTTTTTCAAATAAAATTGGATTAAAGCTCAGCACCACTATAAAGGAGACTGATGATAGGGCTTGGCACCCCTTGAAATAGCTATATCTCTAGCCAAACAAAAATAAAACGAATTAAAATACCCAAAATTAATTCGTAAGCAATTGGTGGTAGCACCTTTAAGTTGTTGTTGTTGTTGTTCAAAATTCAATCAAAAAATTGAAACTTTTTTTAAAAATCCCAAAAAAAGAAAATGTTTAAAAATTTTGGTAGGTATACAATACTATTTGAATTTTTCAGAAGATTCTCTATAAAAGAAAATTATTAAAATCAGCTAATTCCTTTTCGAGAAAAACGAAAATAAAATAATAATGGTTCTATCGGAAGTAGGTACCATTTAAAACTATTTTTTTTTTTTAATTTTTCTTTCACCAAATGGTTGCATATATGTTCCTCATAAAATACATTGATTGTTTTTTTTGAAATTTTTTTTTTTTGAGAAAAATAAGATTTTCCAAAAATTAAAAAAAACGTTAATGGCAGGTACCGTTATTTTCGGACCTAAAAAAAATTTAAAAACAGGTGTCGGAGGAATGTCCTAAAAACACTTTATGTGTATCAAGTTTAAATAAAATCGATCCATGGGCTTAGGTTGTAGGCGAGTACACAGACAGACAAACAGGCAGACAAACGGACGGAATTGCGAGACCCAATTTTTTCGTCTATCATCGTATCATAATGCCAAGTTTGATCAAAATCTCAAGTTGGACTTTTTTAAGAATCCAAAACTTACATACATACATATATGCATATCTCAAAATGTAACACTTATTAGCTTTCAATAAAGCTATAGCACTTCATTGTAGTTTCTTTCGTTGATTTTGTAAGATTTTGTTCACATTTCAAATCAATATTTCAGAATTTGTCAAGGGGGTAGGGGCATAGAATTTTTCCGTTACACAATTGTTTTCTAGGAAGGATGCCAGGAATCATCCCCTACAATATCTTGCACGAATTAGGGGACATATCCACGTCTATTAAGCTAGCACATACACATTAGCATAATCAATTTAAACCATAACTAGAATTTTGTGCTCTTTTTGTGCTATTTTTGTGTGGAAGTCTCGATTTTTGTGCTAGCATGGTTTTTGATTTATGCATAATTACGCTTCCCATATAAGGCTAGCAAAACTTCTAAACCGCTCAGTAGATATATAAATGACTGTTTAATTGACTATTAAAAATCGGCTCTAAAACGCGAAAGCCCAGCCAGAAGATCTTGTTCTCGAATCTCAGATGAACCTATACGTGATGAATTTTTTTCATTTGCATCGTCCCCTGTAGGATTCAATGGATTCTAATACATTTGACGAAATAAAAATATGTAAAATATTTTCATTGCACTTTGTGCATGTGACGGAATAAAATAAAAAATAAAAAAAACAGTCACCAGCGGGACTCGTACTCCAAACCCTTCGGTTAAGAAGTGACCGATTACCCCATTGGCGGTTTAGAAGTTTTGCTAGCTTTATATGGGAAGCATAATTATGCATAAATCAAAAACCAAGCTAGCACAAAAATCGAGACTTGCACAGAATAATAGCACAAAAATAGCACATAATTCTAGTTTTTATTTCAACTGATTATGCTGAGCGGTTTAGAAGTTTTGCTAGCTTAATATTAAGGTAGCATAGATTTGCATAAAACGAAAACTATGTAAGCACAAAAATCGAGACTTTCACACAAAAACAGCACAAAAAGAGCACAAAATTCTTGTTATGGTTTAAATTGATTATGCTAATGTGTATGTGCTAGCTTTATAGACGTGACATATCCTGCATACCTAACGAAAATTGTGTTCATAGAAAATTGATGAAATTTTCCATTTCATATTCCATAGCGTATGCAGAAATTTAACTCATATTACCTACCTTGCTTACAGTAAATAATATATAAGATGAACTGCAATGCCTTTTATTTTCCTATTGATTTTTAAAAGGACTTTCCAAAGCAATAAATGCATTCATGTTGGCTTGAATCAATAAATCGCACAAGTTTTATCTTTTATGATATAAATCATTACTTTCACATAAAACCTCAAAATGTCGACCGTCAGTCGTAAAAAAAAAAAAACACAATAATGGTGTTGATTTCCGCGGTTTCAAATTCATGAATATATCAGATGGAATTTTGTCCAGTTAATCACGGCACTACCGTTTAACAATATAAATAACTTAATCCGCCTGTTATTGGCAACTTAGCACCTCAGTTTAGCCTCTATATACTCTAGGCCTCCCTAGCAGCAATATTATAGAATAGAACAATATGAGCCAATTCCCGCTGAGCCCAAAATAACTTTCACCTTCAACTAATTAGAATCTTCCGGTAGGCCTTATCTGGAATTTCCGTATCGCATGTCGACCAAAAAAAGCAGGAAGTTGGCATTTGTATTTTGATTACTTTAATGCTGCCGCGATAAGATCTGAAACTTGTCGTATTTAATGAAAAAAAAAAAAAAAACAAAAAAAAACAACATAAGAAAGTGAAAATAGCAGCCATCAAGGAGCTCAAAACGGAAGTCGGAAAGAATAAGTTGGCTAAGTGGGCTGACTCGTGTCATGCTGTTTAGCTGTTTGTTAGCCTACGAAATAGGAAAAAAAAAATTAAAATGAAAAAGGCCAGACGTCAACTCTTCTAACTTTGGTTTGGTGAGTGATTGATGAAATATCTAGTTAATCGTGGAATTGAATATTTAATATAGGATAAAATTAGATGCCTTGCAACCCTCATAGCTGATTTATATATGAAAAAAAGAAGTTAATTTGATTAAATGAGTCCTTTGAGTTTATATATTAATGAAAGATATAGGAAGGACAAATTACATACCTAAGTAAGAGTTAATCAAGTGAATTTATCGATGGAATTTGTGATAAGTTGTTCCTTGTATATAGGGCAATGATTTTTTTGGCCATTTGCGTCATAAATATCAGTGGACTATCGAGGATCCAGAGTTGAGAAAAATGTGTTAATAAAACGAATATACCTCTAGGATTACTGTATAGTGTATATTATAATAATTTTAAATTGCAAAGTAAAGCTTACGTTTCATCATTTAACATTGAATATTAGGGCCAACTTACTTCTTGTCCTCATTGATTCGAAAATATGATAAACTACATAGTTGACTCGGCGAAATTCGTTCCACCTATAATTTATTAAGTTATTAAAGTTCCTCTTGAAAGTCGCCAATGTAGAAAGACCGTTAGAACAAAAAAACAATTCAGAAAGTATGTAATTTATTGTTATCAGGACTTTCCGACTCTTCCGATTTAATGTTCCAATTTTTATCTGCGTAGTGTGTTTATCTGGTTCAATACAAATCTAAAAAAAATCTCCATCCAGTTTAGATGATATTCAGCCGATTTATGAGCGTACGAAGAAAAAACTATTTCAGAAAATTTGAAATTTCTAGATTTTCTGACTTTGTCGGTCCAATTTTCTAATTTCCGTTCGAATTTTTCAATTTTTGGCTCCGTTGTGTGTTAATCTGGTTCAATATACATACATAAATTCAACAAAAAAATCCCCAACCAAATCGGATGATGTTTAGCCGAGTTATAAGCGTAGGGTAAAGTCGGGTCATATGGCACCACGGGTGATATGGCACCCTTTCATTATCTCCCACTTAATGACTTCTTTTCGTAACAAAAAATAACAAAATATTATTCAGAATTACGTAAGCTCTTATTGTATCTATTCAGAATCGCGGCAGCCCTTAAAAGTATTAATATGAATGAATAAAAAATTACACTGGTCAACAAAATTAAATTATTTTTTTGTTACAAAAACCAAACAATACTTTTCCAAAGGTTTTTGAGGTGCTGAATTTGAATCTGAAGTCAGAAATATTCTATGACGTCACGTTTTTGAGATATTCCCGTTTGAAAATAAAAAAAATCGGTTTTTCGCTGTTTTCGAAGTAACGTTAAACCGTGAGGTAATTTGTTTCAACATAATTTGTAACGGTTTCTGAAAGCACTAAATTTCTTTTTTTTAATTATATTTAAACCTCTCCGATATCTCTTCCCTAACCCGAGAAATCCTAATTTAGTTGTAAGCCTTTATCCTATAAAATTTGAAAAGTCGATAGGAGCAGATCATGCCATAGAACGACCTACCCTCATTGAGGTACAAGATAATAAGTATACAGTTTTGTAGGTGGTGTCTAACCAAACATTTTGCGTAAGAGATGCCTAGCGTAAAGTGGTCAAGACATAGGGTTGCCACGCTTTAAAGGTGAATTTTCGGGTTCTTACAACTATCTGACACAGCTTAGACGGTAAGTCCTAACGAAGTACAGAAAATACCATGTAAAAGGAAATTTTATTTAAAAATATTCAAATACTTGGTTTCTTAAAAATCGTAATTTCAGCAGGGTAAATTAGGGTAAACAAAGATACAAGTCTAGAATCTATTTTCTGAACAAAAAATGATAAAGTGTTAATTCTTTTTTTAATCGATAGATAATATCAATATAAAAAAGTGAAGGATATACAAAAAATGTAAAAAATCTAAAAGTCGAGATATGAACGTTTAGAAGTAAAATTATGAAAAATAGACGTTAGAGAAAAAAATTACCATAAATCAGAGTGATGTTTTTGGAAATAAATTTTATATTTTTAAAAAGCAGATAAAAATTAAATTTACACGTGCTTGCCAAAAATTTTTATTAATGCTTTTTTTTTATTTAAGTATATTTTCGAATAATATACATTTTTTTCATTAATTTTTTGGTGGTTTTTGATTTTTCCCATTTAATGGGCATTAATATTTTCATTAAAAATAGTATCAGCTTAAAGATACATTTATAACAAGTACAATAATACTAACATTTTTCAGAATATAGTACCTTAACCTATGAGCTGTGACAGATAATTGTAAAAAGCCGAAAATTGACCTTTAAAACGTGGCAACCCTATGTCTTGACCACTTTACGCTAGGCATCTCTTACGCAAAATGTTTGGTTAGACACCACCTACAAAACTGTATAATTATCATCTTGTACCTCGATGAGGGTAGGTCGTTCTATGGCATGATCTGCTCCTATCGACTTTTCAAATTTTATAGGATAAAGGCTTACAACTAAATTAGGATTTCTGGGGTTAGGGAAGAGATATCGGAGAGGTTTAAATATAATTAAAAAAAAGAAATTTAGTGCTTTCAGAAACCGTTACAAATTATGTTGAAACAAATTACCTCACGGTTTAACGTTACTTCGAAAACAGCGAAAAACCGATTTTGTTTATTTTCAAACGGGAATATCTCAAAAACGTGACGTGATAGAATATTTCTGACTTCAGATTCGAATTCAGCACACCAAAAACCTTTAGAAAAGTATAGTTTGGTTTCTGTAACAAAAACCTTGTCGACCAGTGTTATTAATATTTGAAGCAAAAAGTTTTTTTTTGTGTGTCACTGAAATACGTGTAGCTATGAAAGTATTTGACGCAAGGTGTGCTCATATGAACAAAAAAAAGAACAGTTAACCGTGAATTCTTTTATCTGTTTATTGAAATACCTAAGCAAACGTGTTAAGTCGTGTTATTTGGAAAAGCAGAAGTATAATGTCAAAAGGGGGATATGGCACCTCGCAATCTCGGGGTATATGGCACCGGTGCCATTTCCCCCACTCCTACTTTTGTACCAAATTTTCATTGGAAGGGTGCTTAGAAAACCAATATATCTCAAAAAGAGTACCAACGATGGCTATGACTTCAGTAACTAATAGGACTAAAGCATCTCCTTCTATGATGAATCAGATGGACATGAAGATTTCAAGGAGGAAATTTGTGCTATTGCGAGAGCTGTGACAACAAAACCGGATGGTTGGTTTATGAGCATAATAGCCACTTTTGGTGTCAAGAATTCATGCACATCTCATTTAACAATACCTACATACATACAACAAATATGATCAGAACAACTATAAAAAAAAGAGTGCCATATCACCCTGCAGCAGGTGCCATATCACCCTCCATTTTTTTGTATCGCTTTTTTTCAATGTTTTTTGTTTTTGCAAAAATATATATGAAATAACCTATGAATTTAACTTATGTTCCTGCTTTTTGTTAAAGAATTGGTTAAAGAATAAAATTATTTCTGTTTGAAATAAAAATCTTTTTTATTTTTCAAGTAATAAAGAAAAACAAAAATGGATGCAATATCCCCCGACTTTTCCCTATAGAAGAAAATGCTTATTATTTTGGTATTACAGATGCTTGCTTAGATAGTATTTTTGAAGAAATTTCAGATAGTTAAGAACGGCTATAAGGAAATCTATTCCAAATAGTCCAGGAAATAACTTCTTGGGAAATAGCTTCGCACATGGGAAGAGATCGCCGTATATACCTGAGGGAAATAACTTAAATTTTCTGTGAGTAATTATTGTTTCACATTTTTGGTCCTCATTTCGTTTGGGAGTGAGAAAATAAACTTAACATTTTTATGATGATTTTAAACATGTTATGATTTTCATGTAATTTTGTGTGATAATTTAAAAGAAAAGTAAATTATTTCCCACTTAAAATTAAGTTATTTCCCTTTAGAGGGTTCTTAGGGCAATTTTTTTATTTCAAAATATAGCTGACTCGCCGAACTTTGTTCGACTTAAGATTGATTAAATGTTATTAATTTCCTTTCGAAAGTCGAGCCCCTTCATATTTTTAAGAATTAAAATGAATTAAATGCAATTTATTTAAACCAAAAAAAAAAAAGGATTTCACACAATTAAGGTCACTCCAATTCACTGTGATAGACAACGTTGTTTGTTTTGTTGTCCGGTGCGTAAAAAAAAACAATGGAAATGACCTTCTAAAGAACCGTGATGTAATTTTGAAAAATAATATTTCAATTGACATAATCTAATGTACCTCAATGCACAAACAAAAATGGAGACATTTATTTTTAAATATGTACAATAAAAAAAAAAATGCGCATACGCCTGAGTGCACCGCACTGTTTTATTGTTATTTAAGAGAAAATAAGATTATGACATATTTTCGGTATAATGTGACACTGATCATAAATTAAAAAAAAATTCGGTTCGAAGAATTTTTTTAAAACTCGACGGTTTTCCGACACGGAAACAAAAACTTTCGTCAACTTAAAAAAGCGAACAAAGAGGAATAAATTTTAGAGCTATTATTGTGAGACCAATAATATATGTACTCATCAGCAGTGAAACGTGAGTCTTAAAACATAACGCTATATATGTTATTGGCTTTTGGCTATCTTATGTCGTCAAGGACAAAATTAGACAATCGACTAATTTTGTCCTTGACGAAAATAGTATTTCCGTATTATTTATCATTCAGAACCAATATTTCTTCCTTTCCCAAACGAAATAAAATTTTTAGATATCGTCACAATTCACCCAGGAAAGTACATATACAATTTCGGATTTTCACGATTTTTCGATTTTCTCGTCGAAATTTTCAATTTTCTCCATTACAAATTCAACAAAAAACTCACCATGCAATCGGACATTTTTGTGTTCGTGTGTATGGCTCATTTTTATATATCGTATCGTATTACTTTAAATGAGCAAAACCTCTATAAACTGGGCGTCCAGTATAAGGAAATATATGTATAATGTTCAGCTAATTCGTTATATCGAAAGATTTATACATAATTTATACATAATTGGTTTCTCGGAAACGGTTCTAACGATTTTAATGAAGATTTTAGTCAGAAGAAAAATCTTAAAATTTGTAAGTAATCCGCCCACTGCCACGCCCAATTTTCTCAATTCTTGATTTTTCAGAAACTGCTGTTTTGTTTATTTTTCGGATGTTTTGAAGGATATGTTCAGTTTTAAGCAAGACAAAATTAAGAAAATGGTTTTAGTAAAATCCGTCAACTGCCACGCCCACTTTTAACTTGCGATATATGTAGAGACATATACATAGGTACTATATAGCAGGTTTTGGATTCGTAGAGGACATCAAACTCGAGATTTTGGTTAAACTTTACGTTACGATGATAGGGAAGACGAAAAAAGTGGATATCGCAATTCCGTCCGTCTGTCTGTCTGTCCATTCGCCTACAGCTTAAACGCATGGGTCGATTTTATTTAAACTTGGTATCTAGCCTTTTTTGCATAGTCCTCAGAAACGTTTTTTTCATTTTTTTAGGCCCGAAAATAATGGTATAGGTACCTGCCATTTAATTTTTTAAACATGTGTGAAAAATCTTATTTTTCTCAAAAATTGCTCCACCAATTTTTATAAAAAAAATTCAATAAATTTTGTTAGGTAAAGACTACCTTTTGGTGAAAATAAGATTTCCGAAAAAATGTTTTAAAATTTTTAGTTTTTCTCGAAATGGAATTAGCTGATTTTGGTAATTTTTTTAAGAAGAATCTTCTAAAAATTCAAATAGTTTTGTATACAAAAACTTAAAAAATTTTTTTTTGAGTTTTAAAAAAAATTAATTTTTTTTTTGGAACCCAAATATTTTGAAAACAACTAAGTTGATTTTTATGAAACCATTATCTAAAGTATTTTGAACAAAATTACAGTCCAAATTAACGGTATTTTCCATATAAATGTTGAAAAACCGTTGAAAATTCGATGTTTCATAAATGGGTAGTGATTTTGAAATTTGACTTTTAATTTAACATTAATCTATATACTATTATATAAAAGAGTAACTTTTTTGTTTGTCAGTTTGGCTGTATGTTTCCGCTAAACTCACAAACAAATAAAAAAACCCTTTTAAAAAATAGATATAATACAAATTCAATTTATCTGGTATGTCATAGGATACAGCAGAAATGAAAATATTTGTTAAATACAGAATAATAAACAAATTAAAAACTTACCACAAAAAAAATCGTATGGAAATTTTTTAAAATTAAGCATGTAGGTATTTTCCTTGCAAAATTCTGTTTTAAATATTTTCAATTCACATTTACTTAAAGTTCAATTATCTATAAGGAAGAGTTATTTTGCCATAGAAAAATGCCTTTTGAGGCAGAGATTTGACTGGTTGCAGTCGAGTCGTTATTTTTGGTTGCAGCTTTGCTTAATGCTTTGCTTTTGGTGTCGATTGCACATTTCGGTTCGGTACAAAAGGTAAGCAAAGCAAGTTATGAATGCAACCGTTGGGCTGATTTTTCGGAATCGACTCATAAAATAATTTTATCATTGGGCTTAATTCCCAGAATGGGCTCATAAAAAACAAATTTTTTTAGGTAGTGATTTTTTTTTTTTTTTTTTTTAAGGTAAACTCTTTTTGTTGAGGATGGTTGTGGTTAGGTGAAATTATGCGGGGAGCGATGTAGAAATGAGTTCGTATCTACTGAAATTGGTTGGTAAGGTGGGTGTTTGGTGATGGTGAATGGAAACGAACTTATTTAGTGGCAAGGGCGTGCACAAGGGGGGGGGGGGGGGCATTTGCACCCCTAATAAAAATCATTTTTCAATTTTTTTTTTTCTGAGTACACAATCAAGGGCGCACGTATGTATATAGGTAGTGGGGGTGCTTATTACATGCAAATCGGCTTGCTTAATTCACAACTTGAGTTCTAATTGTTGGATTTTAAGGTAAGACTGAAATTGGTTGGTTTGGCGGTGGATGATTGGTTCTTTAATACTATATTTAGGAATTTAGGATGGGTAAAAATTTTTTTCATGAGGATAGTTGATGGGTGGTAAAAATATGTATGCAGGTTTTTTAGCAGCGAATTTTTCTTCATCAAAAAAAAAAAAAAAAAAAAAATTACAATTCAAACCATGTGCAATGTGCCTTGGTAGGTGGGAGCGAGATAGTGAGTAGAGTTGACTGTTTTCGCGTTTCGCCGTCGATGAATTGTGTGATATTTTTGTGTATAGGTAGGTATAGTAAAATTCATATAAAAAAAAACATAAACAGTCGGTAGGGATTTCTCTGTAGTGTGTAAGAACATGAGTGGAGTAGGTAGATATGAGTAGGTACGTATAATATTTTCAGCAGAAAAAAATGTTAGTATTAACTGAAATTGGTTGGTTTGGTGGTGGGTGGTTGGGTTGGTGATGGTAGAACTTATTTAGAGGCATGGGCGTGCACAAAGAGGGCATTTGGGCATTTGCACCCCTAATAAAAATTATTTATCAATTTTTTTTTCCCGAGTAATTATACAATCAAGGGCGTAGGTAAAGTTGATAGGGGGTGCTTTTTACTGCAAATAGTCTTAATTTACAACTTGTGTTCTAATGATCGGATTTTCAAGGTTAGAGTTTTTAAATGAAGATTAAATGAAGATAAAAAACCGTCAATGTTACCTGACAAGTAACATGGTGTGTAGGGCTCTTTAAGCTGAATATTTTTCGAGTGATGATTTTAATTCATCTTTTTGGTTGATTTTTGGTTGTCATAAAGTTTAACTAAAGAAAACCCGGGCAACGCCGGGTTTTATCTGCTAGTAAATTCTAAAAAATTGTGTATCAATTATTTTTCTAAAGAAGGTTAACAAAATTTTATATATAAAAAAATACTCAAAACAAACCGCTCCTACGATTTTGATTTTTTTCTCAAAAAATAAAAATGTTGATTTTTTATAATAATTTTTTAATTTATTTTCATATACTTATTCTTCAATCTGTTATGTATTATGGATAAATATGTATGTGCTGTACAATACATATATGCTTATTATTATTAATTACATATGTACTTGTAATACATATCGATCTTTAGAATTCAAAGAATCTCTTATTAAAAGAGCAAGTTCGTGCGATCCAGTCGTGCATTTATTCTTTTAAAATTACAGGACTTAACATTTTATAAATTATTTTGATTTTGTTCCAATTTGATACTCGTATATGTGACTTTATTTACCCAAAATTCAAAAAGATTTCCAAAGCTACAAATTTAATTTTATAACCTATAAAAAGAATTTTTCCTTGAAATTTTACATCTCTAACAGACAGCTTAAGTGCCATTTTCCTAGATTTTCTAATTGTATGCTTATTTCAAAATTTCAAAGGTTCTTCGTTTGGTTTACATGCTTTACCTAATTTTCAATCAAATGTAAGCAAGGGGAGTTGGCCCTTTACCTATATTTACATATACCTATAGTCCTCCTTATGCAGGAAGGTTTCTCCGAAATCAAACCTAATAAGCCATTTAAATTCTTTACCATTTTCAACGGAAAGGTTGTATCTATACTTCCTCTTACAACTTATTGCTAACTACATACATATTTATTTTTATTCTATAAAAGGATTCACACGAAATCCTTAAATGTACATCACATACATATGTACCTATATACATATGTAAATGGCTGTATGATATTTTGCTTTTTGCCCTTAAATTTATTTTGCCTTCCGAAAAATGTAAGTGGGTACCTCACCTACAATGAAAATAAATTCAAAAGGTTGCCTTAATTATATGATAATGAATTATTCTGCTTTACTCTTTTATAAAACAACACCGATTGCATGTCTGACGTTAAATTAAATTGTAAGCTTTTTGAAGCGTTGCACAACACAACATAAAATGGGGCACATGTTGCCAACACCCATTTTTCCAATATAAAAGTAGAGGTACCCACATTATGTATTATCAGCAAGCAACGTAGGTTGTAAAGGAGGCGGAAAAAGCTGCCTATAGAAAAGAAAGTAGGCATCAGAGGGTTGGTTGTTTCGGCTGGAAATACAATATGTAATGCCTTTGTATGTTTATTGTAATTTAACGTTAAAAATGTGTGACCTAAGCCTTGACATCTTGTCGTATCATATTGCCAACGAAGGCATACAACATATGCTGAACAACCAAATAGGTGAATATCGAGAGATGTCGCATTTGACGTAGATTTGGATTGTTGCGCTTACCTATCTGAGATTTTCTTTAATGGATTTCGAACAGGCTTAAAATAAGCCTGCTAAGTACTGACCAAGTTTTTTCAAGTGGTTGGCCGATAAGTAGATATATTTCCACTCCCACATTAGCTGCGGACAAAAAAGACTAAGAATATGTGGGCATATTTTTGCTATCACACAGGACAGACAGGTTTTAAAAGCTTCTTTTACAAGGGTTTTTCTTCCCTCGTTAACATACTTTCAAAAATTATAAATGTAGATAAGGCAAGGATGAGCTGTAGAATTTTTTGTAAGGTTTCATGCTAAGCTTGTGTAAACAAAGCAGAAAGATAGGAATGCGTGGTGGGTAGACGAGGAGATATTTATTTCTTTTTCATCAGGATACATTTAAATTTGTTTATTGGCTTGGACAGTATAAAAGCTTAAAACATAGTTTTCCGGTCACGTTTTACGACTTCCAATTTGTATGTCAGTCTTTTTATATTGATATACCCAAGACTTATAATGGTGATCAATCAAATAGGCAACAAGGATGTGACAAAACCATCGAATCACGTATTTCGGAGGCAATGTACAAATATTGGCTTTTATGGTTTTTGTGTGTTTGTAAAAAAAAAAAAAAAAAACAAATCTGGGCCCTTCCGAATTAAGTGCACACAACTTGGCAGCACGTATGTTCCTATTTGAAATTTTATTATGACGTACCTATACATGATGTGGCATATAGGCACAATATTAGAACTTAACTCACTCAATAAATAAAGGAAAATGTTTAAAATTTTAATAAAGTACGGATTTTTTTTTTTGAAAAATTTATTTTTTTAAACAAATTTCTATTAATACATGTTTATAAGTAAATACTTTTAACTATATACGAACGAAAATTATTTGTGCAGA
The DNA here is from genome assembly GCA_947049315.1 of Epistrophella euchroma. Classification (NCBI taxonomy): domain Eukaryota; kingdom Metazoa; phylum Arthropoda; class Insecta; order Diptera; family Syrphidae; genus Epistrophella; species Epistrophella euchroma. The sequence continues at coordinate 23,216,839 of OX346245.1, forward strand.
ACCGTTTTCGAGAAAATTAAAAAAAAAAAAAAAAAACTGGCAGCTAAATAAAATAAGAATTTCTGGCATAAAAAGACTTTGTAACAAATTAGAACGGAAGCCAAACCATTTTGAATCAAGCTAAAATTATAGTAGACTTACAGACGCTTGGCTTGGATGTGCAGCCCACCATGAATAACATTAAAGTATTGAAAATTAGTAGGTAATCTAAAACTTATAAACAATTTTTTTAGCAGTCGTTTTACACTTCGAAGAAAATTATACCTACTACATATTTGCATGCAAAAGAAAATTTATTTATGCGTGAAACAAATTAAACCATTAACAGCACCAGCACCATCAACAGCAAACAGGACGCTGGCGCTGGCCAGCAAAAATTTCTCAAACACATTGCCACCAGCAACAGCACCTACATTTGTATCTGTTTGACGTTTCAAATCAAAGAATTTTCTTCGTGGTACCACACCAGCAACAGCAAATTTAGGACTTAGGCCTAACGGCGCCGTTGACGTTGCTGTTGCTGTTGCTGTTCTTATCTGTGTTGCACAATTGAAATACGTTGGTTCTAAATTTAGGCGGCCATTGTTGCTGCTGACGTTGCTGTAGCTATTTCAATCTGTTTCTCGCTTTACTTTTCTAGTCTCCCATCATATAATTTAAATGGGAGTAAATTATGCACGCATTGCTTACGCCAAGGTCGTGACAATGCCAGGATAGATAGAAAATTGTTTAAAACAAATTATTTTTTTTTTCGCACGCGAACTGAACGTATAAAATCAAAGCAGGTTGCTCCAGAAAATTCCAGATTTAAAAAAAAGTCCAGACAAATTACAGAATTATTTTTTAGCAATCCTTTCAGAACTACTGTAATTTTTTCCAAAAAATAAACTTTTTGGTTATTTTTCAATAGAAACAGTAAAGTACCCTGTTTTGGAAAGAGACGCAGAAAACTGTATTTACTTCACAATCACTCCCTCACAAAATTCGAAACTAATTTAAAACCATTACATCGATGCACAAAAGGAAAATATATGGATATTCTTCTAGAGGAATATACAATTTGCAAAGCATCGAAAACAGGGTTCGGACTTGAGATTTAAGATTTCGAAGCCGATGTGGAAACAAAGCGAAGTAAATTTTCAACTTCCGAAGTAATTTTGGAAATTTAAAAGAAAAGCCTTAAACTTTCAAAAAATGTTTCTTAAACTAAATTTAAAAGTAAATACTTTTCCAACAAAAGATAAATAAATAATTATTACCTACCTAAAACGAATTTAGACAAAGTTATTTATTTAAATAAAAATAATTTAAGTTTAATTGGTTGTTCTTTTTTTAAATAAATTTGCAATCGAGCATTTTTTTACTGTTTTATAAACTTTATTAATTTAAAAAGTGGATAATTCCATATATTTTGCATCAAATTGTATGCAAATTTATGAAATGAAAGTTGAAAAATAAACTCATAAACACCACACATTGTTGAAATTTACAAATTAATAGAGACAAAAATGAAAAAAACAAAGACGAAAAATTCGTTCGGAACAAAATTTCTGATGTATTTGACGTTTGTTGCGGAAAAAATATTTTAGTAAGAAATAGCTCGAATATAAAATATTTGATATTAAAACTTAAATAAACTTACAACTTAACATGCCTACGAGGTTGGGTCAACCGATGTAGGGAACACTCTTTTCCGAATAAAAAATATTTTATTTTTCCAGCATACCTAGACTTCTTTTAGCTCGATACACTTCGTCCAACTCCAACGCTTGTCCAATTTTTTGATGCCCTCAAAATATGTAATACGATTTCGCGGGCCCCCTAAAATACGCATTTGTTTCAGCTATGATACCTTTATTCACCCAAATCTGTTATCGCCGAGCCAGAGAATATACTGGATGATGGCGAGAGAGAAGTTCGTAACCTAATTCATGCAATTTTTCCATTACCCCACGCCTCCATACGCAGTGCATATTTCTTACCTAATTTCATAACTCGTTTTAGAACTTTGTATAGTGGGCAAATTATTTCATGAAATCTCATTTGCAGTCAACCTGCTTAAGAGAGAACAGCTTGACGTCTACGTATGCTTCAATTTGATAATTGAGTATAGAGACGAACAAAATACACCACCTAAAATTTCGGGTCAACTTCTCAACCCCTATGTAAAGGTAAATAGTACACATGTGTCAGTCCAACTGGAAGTAAACGTCAAATTATTTCTTTGTTCTTTTCTTCTGCGAAATTAATTTCATGAAATCTGTAATTTCATGAAATTCGGGGCCTCCATTGGAATGGAAATATTCATTTCCTGTTCAATTTTTTGAAATGAATTATTTCCTGTTGAGGCCCAGAGTTATGACCGCAGACTTGTGCGCCGCCGCTGCTGCGCATCGCTCACGTTGCACTGTGATCTAAAATGACTTTTTTCGTTTCAAAAATCATAACTTTTGAAAGCATTAAGATATTGCTATAATTTTTTGTTTCTTCTTTAAGGGAATTTCCAAGGCTATAAAAGCAGTGATTTTTCAAATTGCTCTACAGGGTGTTTCTTAATCATAGGCTGAAGTAGGATTTTCTTTAAAAACAGTTAAATTTCTGCGAATTTTGTAAAAAAAAAGTCTATGGCTATTTAATTATTCACAGGGTGTTACAAAATATAATTCTTCACAACAGTGGATGCACAAAGATAACGAACAAATTTTGTATGTTTTTAGCAACTATTAAAAAAGTATTTTTTTTTTTGTTTTCATTTTGTGGCTAAGTGACCGATTTTATGTTAAACAGTCTAGGAAAAAAGTTAACGGACCAAAATTTTGATAAGAAATTTTTAAAAATTTTGTTTTATAAAATAAAATAGAATACATAAAACGTCTTTATAAAAATAATTCTAGATTCTAATTTTCATAAAAAAATCATTGGAATCATTTCTATATTTAATAAAGACTTGAATAGTTCTAGGCCAGTAACTCTTTTTCAGCTCTTTTTGAGATCTCACGCGCCTCAAAGATGAAATAAGAGGATCCGATGATAAATGAATTGTATAGTTGAGGTGGGCTGTAGGTCTCTTAAACTATACAATTCAGTTAAAAAAAGAAAGGTCACTTAAACATTTCTAACTAATTCGATGATATAGCCAACATAATAAATAAATCTTCATTTTGACGTTTCCGTGAAACTTTGCAGGTATTTAGGTATCGATATCGCTTGTAGTCTTTATTCCTTGATTATTGTGCTTCTTCTGAAAGCTCTCCTATTGGTAAAATTTGATGCTAAATGAGTTCTTCACCATGGCCCAAAATTTTGTGAAGTGTTGGAGTCCGGAACTTGTGAATGTATTTGACCTTAAGTAGATCGGAAGTGTTTTAGTGTACTGTACTCGTTGAATCTATCTGCATTAATGGATTCCCTAGATGACAGTGCATTTAAAATTACTTTAAGTTTCTCTATAAGTTCTTCATTTACTCCAGTTATAGCTGACGTTACTTCTGGAATTTCAAAAAATCTTCGTGACATGTTTCTATTATTTGTTTTGCCAAATCCTTGCTTGACGTATCAATAATTATGCCGAGTTGCTCCCTAAATTCCTTTCGTATATCCGTTTTTCTTCATTTTTCTCTTTTAGTTTAGGAAGTATTTATTAAAAAAGGGGGCGTAAAAGTGGGTGGATTAAAAAAATTTAATGTTTAATAAAAAAATCATTAACTTGCTTACAAGATCTTCTTGGATAAAAGTATATACAGTGAAAGCTCCTATTGCGGAGTTAATGATGCAGAACATAAGCGAACAATCCCTTTAGGCGGACAAATTTTCACGACCGTGGATCTTGGATGTAAATTTTATGATCCCTTAAGCGGACACTCCCTTACCCGGACGCGGACAAGAATATTAGCCGCGATTTGTTAAATTAAATTCCCTTAGGCGGACAAAAACTTTTTTTTTAGAATGTAAATTTTAAACCATTATTTTTAGTAATACTTTTACATAAATTTATTCTGCATTAAAAACGGTCCCCCTGGCTTACAGCGACATAGATGCGATTTCACCAAATAACGAATTTTATTTCTGCAGCTGTAGTCTGTTTTTGTATCTTTTTTCTTGTATCTTCATGTTCATTTTTAGTTTGAATGAATTTCATGGCTTGTAGGTGCAAAAATGTTTCATGATACCACTGTATATTATACATTTCCTTACATAAATATTTTTTATTTTTTCCCTTGGACGGACAATTCCCTTAGAGACGGACAAAAGTGTTACGACCGTCGCTGTCCGGCTAAGGGAGCTTTCACTGTATACCTTTGGTGGAGTTATTTTTATTTTGTTTTCTGACTTTCTTCTAAAAATAAATTCTGGTAAAATTTCCGAGTGTTGTTTTTTTATACTGGTGCTTGCGTTTTAAGAAAAATTGAATATCTCTTTCTTTCTTCTTATTTTGTTTTTACTTTGTGAAATACTATTATAGGTATGACCACTAATAGGTTATATCAACTTCCTTAGCCCAATGACAGGTGTTGATTGGTCTAATTATTACAATTATATCTCATATTCCTATAGCCACTAAAAGCATTATTTTTTTCACATCATATAAGTACACAAAACAAAAGAAAATACTTACCTTTCTACTTATAGATACTTCCTAAATAATTTACTCTAGATACTTTTATAAAGAAAACGTATAATTTTACTTCGAAGTTTCGTTACTAAGAATAGAATTTGATTCAATTACAACTACCTAATTGGCTATGTCCTTGTCCATCATCGAGTATATTTAGTTAAAAAGCGTATAATGTTATTTTCATGTCATGATTCACTAACACCATATAAGCTAATGGATTAAGGAAAACTTTTCAGGACATCCATATGTAAATATAACATAAAATAAAGATATAGAATTACCTACTATGTAAAGCTATAATAGAAGTCCCCGAACATATGGACACAAATAATTTAATTTGCTTAAAAACATGAATTTGAAAATTATTCAGCTTGACAGAGCAGGAGCTTATTCATATATCCAGAAGGATCGGCCATCATGGTTCCGCCCTATCTTCATGAATAAAATTAAGCATTTTAATATTAATCGGTTGTACTGTTTCAACCACAATATTATAATTTATCACGCAAATAAACATCAGTAATAGCTCAGATACGGTGACAACAGGCAGCAATATGAGATAAGTTCTTTGCAAAATATGGTTCAATTAATGTTAGTTTCTTTGCATTTTAAACGGCTTACACATTCTCTATCTATTCGTATATGATTGTTCTCCAAAAAAAGCCTTAGGGGAGAAATTTGTAAACCATCAACGAGGACAAAAAAGACCAAGGCAAGGACGTAGGAAAGTTGAAGCATATTTGTATTATTTATTTTTTTTTTTTCTTGTAAAATTTTACTTTCATAAATAAATTCAAGCAAAGTGAGAAAAATAAAAGCATAAATGGAAACAAAAGAAAATCACACACAAAAACAACATTCTACACTTTTATGGAACATTTAACTTTATGTGTGTTTTGTTTTTTGTTTTTATGTTGCTTTGCTGATGGTTGGTTTCTGGTTTATTTAAGGACTGCGGGGTAAATCGTTTAAGGGTGATGGAAAACTCAAAGTAAACGTTGCACACGGTTTTAATGGAAACGCAAATGGCTTACATTGTAAATATAACTGAACAAGTTTTTTTTTTTTTATTTTTTTTTTTATTCTTAATACGAGTAGTTTAAAAGCCAAAATGGAAACTTCTAAGGAGGGTTGGTTGATGTTAGACTAGATCTTTTGTATCGGTAATGGTAATGGTTTTAATAAAAGGTCAAAATTTTTGAAATCTGCTCCCCGTATAGTCATTAAGAACATGGCAATCTTAAGAAATGAATACCAAAGTTAAGTAGTTCACTAAAAGCTTTGTTTAAAAACAAATCGTTTAAATTGATTGATTTATTGCTTGCAAGGATTTTTTTTTTGTAAACAGAAGGATAATGGGCAGTTTTGGGCACTTCGAGCAATACAAAAACTTCTACACGCAGTAATTGTAGGATTAAACTACGGCTCCGTGAAATAACTCCCCAATGAAATAACTACCAATCCATAAATGAAATAACTCCCCAAAATGTTTTTTTTTTTTAAGTCCCCAAATTCAAAGATGAAATAAATCCCCAAAAGCGCATTAAATAAGCCCCCAAAGAAATAACAAAACTTCGGCGTATAAACAGTGAAGTATGTATGCTGCCCCCCTGCAACCCGCCTGCTTGGCCCATTATAGGTTTTTGGGTAGGTGCGAGGTTTGGTGTATGCAAAGTTTATTTTTACATTTAAATAATCTGGATTTAAAGAAACTTTGCATAAACCCAACCTCGCACCTACCTAAGTGAGCCAAGCAAGGGGGTTGCAGGGGGGCAGCATGCCCCCCATATATACTTCACTGTTTATACCCCGTAGTTTTGTTATTTCTTCAAAGAAATAAGTACACAAATTTTGGAATTTATTTCATAGTTGAATTTGGGGATTTATTTCATCATAAAATAACCCCCACATTTAAAAATGAAATAAGTCCCCAAAAATCGATGAAATAAATCCCCAATTTTGGGGAGTTTTTTCATATGAAAAAATGTCCATATAATTTTTGGGGATTTACTTCATTTTTTTTTTTTTTTGGAATTTATTTCATTGGAGAGTTATTTCACTTAGCCCTAAACTACAACTAAAAAAATAAATTAAATTTGATTGCACAACAACTCATGGAGAACCAGGGCCTATTGACTTACAACTCTCAACTATTCCTGTGTGCGTGTCTGCAGGAATGGAGGGGACCTACATTTTTTTTTCTGCTGGTTGAGCTACCACATCTTCACATTCGATGTCGTCGTCTGCATCGAGCACACATTGCAAGGGAGTGTAGTAACCAAACTTTTTAGAATTATTATCTTCCGAATTCATTTTGCGTGTTTTCGTGCTGAAAGACAAAATGTCTTCAACAGAAGAAGGTCATCTATTTCTTTTATAAATCTTTACTTTTTTTTTTTGTACCGCACAGATAAGTCAACATAAATGCATTCATTGATTGAATAAACAGAAATGAAGAAGAATCCCTAGTTTGCTTGCTAAATAACTCTACACTTCGGGGAGTTGAGCAAATCTGAAGTTGACCAAACTTCTCAACTTTGGAATATCAGAAGTTGAAAGAGTGAACTTCGAGAAAAATAAATGCAATTTTTGAAGTTGAATATAAAAATCCCCAAGATTTGACCGAATTAATTCAGACTTAGTGTTTTAAAATTATTGTTGATGGAAAGGCTAATCCCACCAAAAACATTTCATGTAAAAAAAGGTCGCCAAGACTCACATTTGCACATAACGCTTAAGCTGTGAAAAGTTATGAGATCGCATGAAGAGCCAAGCCCATAACTCTACAAGGCCTAACTCTAACAGACCTAACTCTATACCAACCCTACATCGTGGTCAAAAAGTCTGACTTGGCCGTTTCGCAGCCGAAACACAGAAACTTCCATAGATTTTTGGTAAGTCGGTCATGCAAATGTTTTATGAAACGGCCAATGCATTATGTTTTGTGTGCATTGTGAAAATTGTTGTTGTCTTAGATGTTTTATTATGAACCCCCATTTTTGGGGTGTTGGAGGATGAAAGTTATAGATTTCTTAATTTTTTTGTTGTTTGTGTGCAAATCCTAGCCTACAATCCAAATTTCAGCTTTTTAGCACTTCGCGAAGTACCTTTTAGGTTTTGATGAGTGAGTGGTCATTGACAAAATCGACGTTTTTTGGGTACGAATTACACCCAAAGTATAAAAGCTAGAAATATGAAATTCGGTGTATTTTATAAGTCTGCGAACTATACCTAATCCTGAAAATTTGAGCTCTCTAGCTCTATCCAGATCGAAATTATGAGGGCCTGAAAATCTGACGAAACGTTACGAGAAAATATAGGTAGTGCCTGCCGCTCGTTTTGCTCGTCTTGGCAGGGGGCACTACTGTGCCCCTAGATATAAATAAATTATCCCAATTTCCTATTGCATTGAATATGTAATTTAGTTGATTTGGTAATACTTTATGTAAATTACTAATCTCCCGAGATTAGTTTGCAGCTACGGCCTTGCTTTAAAACATTTTAACGAGATAAAATAAGTACAAAATTCGAGAATTTTCTATCCCACTCAGAACTCAAAATTTGAAGTGAGTAAGAATATTTTATAGTATTTTCGGTCTTGACTTTTTGAGTATATTATAATATGTCTAAATTAACTCAGGCGATGAAACGCAGCACATATCCTTTGGGGCTTTTTCTTTTGTAGATAGAAAACAATTAGGAGCAAAAAATTCTACATCTCTGCGTTTGCATGATTAACTTTACTTCTATATTCATGTGCAATTTTTGTATACCTAACTTACAAACATCACTCGTATAACTATAATGTTGATTGTGATTGGAGAAGAGGAAATATTACTTTTTGTCAGATGAGTGTGAGTGTGTGTACTACAGCATCCTTAAGTTGCATAGTACGATATTTATGACATTTTCATGATGCTGTTGTTGCTGTTTATTCGTTCGTTGGTTTCGTTGTAATGTGTAATTGCTCCTTGAGCTTTTCTTTATGAGAAATTTTATTTCCTTTTTCCTCTCGCTCTCCCTCTCTCTTACTCTCTTGGCCAGTAAAATGGTAAATGGCAGGAATAAAATTACACACCTGCATTTATGTTGGTGCCCTGCCCTAGTGCTAGTGGTAAAGATATTCTTCCAACTCATTGCCCCATCAACATTTATTATGTTGTAGGTATAGCACTACCTTACTTGACAGTTTTGAGGAATGGGGAGATGCTGAAAGCTATAGTGGTGATGATGTGCATTTCTTTTATGAAAAAGTGAGGTGTGAATTTTCAGCTTAAAGAAGTTCAAGTGTGTGATGTAGTTTTCTATTTTGTCAGGAAATGAGGTTGCACCTTCAGCATTGCCATAAAACATATTTTTACCTTCAATTGCTGCTGTAAGTTGTCTTTTATATGGTTTGTTGACTTGGCAGTAAAAATTACATTACAATGCAAGTGTTCTATATTACTTGAAAATTCTATGAATCTAGAGACCAATTCTTCTCCATAATGGTACTCGTTTAACTAATAAGTGATTCCTTTTATAGGGGGGCAGGCTTAGCAGTAATCCATTTTATTTTGTTAGTTTTTTTTCAACATCATTGGGTTGCCCAATTTTCAGAAAATACTAAATCTACAAAATTTTATACCAACTTGCTGGTATGACTCGGAGAAGCTATCGAAATCACAAAACAATAGAAGATCCAAAAAAGGCAAAGGGTGGGGAACTAAAAAGGAAATTATTGTCTACGATATGAAATTGTATATTTCGGATAATCATTGAAGTGCACATCAATCCACAAATTATAGAGTGTCTCTGTTTATTTATCTGTAACATTTTCATTTAGGGAATTCCCTATACAGGGTGATTTACCTAAGATGTGACAAAAAGCTAGAGCGTGTAGGTTGGATCGAAATAAGAAAAAAATCGTATGGGGGGGAGTCTATTTCCTCCCGTTTAGCCGTTTTGGGAGGGGCAATTTTCTACAAAAATGACTTAAAGAGAAAAAAAAAATTATTGAAAAAAAAAAATGGTTAGACTTTCAATGCCATGACATACCTTTTTGTAAAGCCAAAAATCTCTTTTTTATTTGATTTTTAAATAAATCTGTTCTATGGAACAGTTTTTAAAATATTAATTTTCAAGCTCAAAATTTTGAAAAAAAATTTCAAACTGATTTTTTTCAAATTTTTACGTAATAAAATACTAATTCAATGCTTTTATTAGCTTTTATAGCTTTTATTCAAAAACAGAAAATCGGATGTTAAAATGTTTTTTAGTTATTAAGAAAATTAAAAATAATGGGAGGGGCAATTTTTTAAAAGAGTTGACTTCATATACAATGGCATTACATACTTTTTTGTAAAGTAAGAAATTTTATAGTAGCCGTGGCGTAATGGTTAGTGCGATGGACTGTCATGCCGGAGGTCTAAAGTTCGATCCCCAACCTCGCCGCACCTATTTATTTAAAAGAAAAAACAGCTACTGCCTCTTGCGAGGAATTGACAAATCCTCCAAGAGTATCTCCTGTCACAGAAAAGTGCCGCTCGTTAGCCGTTCGGATTCGGCAATAAACTGTATAGGTCCCCTCCATTCCTGCAGACACGCACACAGGAATGGTTGAGAGTTGTAAGTCACTAGGCCATAGTTCTTCATGAGCTGTTGTGCCATCAAATTTAATTTATATTTTATAAGAAATCTTTGCATTTATTTTGGTTTTTAAATTAAGTTCCTTTATTTAACAGTTTTTTAAAAATAAATTTTCAAATTAAAATTTTTCAAAAAAAAAAAAAAATTAAAAAATTGTGTTCAAACTAATTTTGTTCAAAATTTTACGTTATTAAGTTTAATGTTTGTTTTTAAAATTCGATGCTCCTTTTCATTTCTAGTCAAACAATAAAAACTGGATGCCGAAAAGTCTTTTAGTTTTTGAGAAAATTGAAAACAACGAAATCTACTTTACTACTTAAATAGTAGAAATAGGGTCTTTGGAGCAACAAAATAACGGATAAAGGTCATACTTTTGTTATTTTCAATTTTATCAAAAACTAGAATACATTTTGACATCTGGTTCTTCGTGTTTGAAAATATACCCTCCCCCCCCCCCTACCATACGACATATTTCTTATCTCGACCCAATCTACACGTTGCGCTCTAGCTTTTCGTCACACCTTAGGTGAATCACCCTGTATATGTGATCGAAAATGAAATTTCGAATTTATAAATGTACATATATTGTTTGGACGTTTGGGATGATGTGGGTCGGGTGTTATCCGAGTATAAAATGTTCCACATAGTTTTCTCCAGTGACTCAAACCCTTTTGTGGGCGGATATTTAATATAACCTTGCGATGCGATATTATGAGGCTATACGTTGTGAACTCTGCTCCTTTGTTTCGCACAAATTTCACATTTAATGTCATTAGCAAAAGCGCTGGTTGAAATTAAATGCAATGGCTGATAAATAATTACATATACTACAGTGAAAGCTTCAATTGCGGACAGCTCCTTAAAGCGGACAATCTCCTTAAGCGGACAAATTCTCACGACCGTGGATCTTGGATCTAAGTTCCATACATTTTATGATCCCTCGAACGGGCACTCTCTTACCCGGACACGGACAAGAATATATTAGCCGTGATTTGTTAAATTTAATTCCCTTAGGCGGACAAAAACTTTTTTTAGTAGGTATGTAAATTTCAGCCCTTATTTTAAGAAATACTTTTACATATCTTTTGTTTTTCATTATAAAAACGTTTCCCTTGGTTCACAGCGACAGTAGATGCGATGTCACCAAATCACTGCCTGTGATAAAATGCATAACGGATTTTATTTCTGAAGCTGTAGTCTGTTTTTGTATCCTGTTTCTTGTATCTTCATGGCCTGTAAGTGCAAACATTTTTCATGATGCCACTATATTAAACATTTCCTCTTATAGCAATTTTTAATTTTTTCCTATGGACGGGCAAAAGTTTTGCGACCGTGCGTCGCTTTCCGGCTACGCTAAGGGAGCTTTCACTGTATTTTCAGACATTGACTACGTATTGATTTGCATTGGAGCGGCAAGATTTATTGATTTCGCAAGAAATTCAAATAGCTAAATAGTTAGTTGTGCGGGAGTTTTATCGTACGCAACCCTCACCCAAGTCTATTCTGATAATATAGGGGCGTGAAAGCTATTAGATGCCATTTGCAAAAGTCTATATACACCTACCTTGGGGTTAGAAGGATTTGAACCGAATGAAATATTATATATATTTATACCTCTGAGGGAGAAGTAATTATTTTAATGTTTTAAAAAAATTGTATACTTTCTTTAAATTTGAAAGATTATTGCTGTTATTTATTTGTAAACCTTATTTACTGGGTGCGTATAAAAATTATATTATGATGAAAAAATACTGAGGAGGAATGCCTAGTCTGAGATTTATTAAGTGCTTTCAATTTTAAAGATTTAAAAAATATAAAATTGAAAAAAAAAAAACATGTCTATCTTAATATATCATGTTAAGCTTAGTACGCTGCGAATGCTAAAACGAAAAATCCCATACAAAAAATCCCATATAAAAATGACACAACGAAATCACAAACGAAAAATTTCGTTCTGCAGTCAGGTACACTATTGACGGTGTTCACATTGGACTTACTCCTTGGATTTTTTTTGACGTCTATATACTTTTTATCGTTCCCACTCTGTGGTGAGAAAGAGACAGGCAAGTGAGGCAGGATTTTTTAATTTTTTTAAAAATTTGTGGATTTTTTTTGACGTTTCCTTTTGTGACATGTGTTTTGTTAGTATTTAGTTTTTGTTTGGCACTAAAATACTAAAGAATCGAAGTTTTTTCAATTGGAAAAATAGTTTTTTAGTGAAATATTAATTTTGTGATTGAAAAATAAAAATGTGTGTTTTATTTTAACGACTACTGAACGTCAGAGTGAATCGGTTGTGTGTGTCTGAACACGAGCTGACTGACTTCTGTCAAAAAAAATCGTAAATTTGAGTCCAATGTGAACACCGTCATTCGATGAGCAAAATTAATAATTGTAGCAGATTATTTGGAGAGAGAGGAGTCTCCATGCTTTTTTCGTACAGAATTAATTGCCTGGACCATTAATTTTGTATGAAAAACTGACATTTGAGCTTTTTTCATGTTTTTATTTGTTGTTCCTGTCATAAAAATATGGCTTTCTGTAGATTTTTGTGCGTTTTTTTTTTGTAAGCAGTTTTTATAAGCATTTTGTAAGCATTTCGAAACGCAATTTTTCGTTAGTCTCTCTCGTTTCGTATCAGCAGCGTACTAGTTCAGGTAGAAACAGTTTTCCACAGTGGCGTATTTAGGTATTCTGCCAACCTTCTTTTTTTTTTATATTTTTTTGTTATAATTTAAAAAAACAATTTATCAAAATTGATTTTTCAATCGATATAAACCAACTCAACGTGCAAAATTTAAATATTTTATGGATAACAAAATTTGTTAAAGATATAAAAAAATAAGAAAAGTGGTCATACGCCCGAATGCACCACTATTTTAATTAAATAAATTTAATCTCTTTTTATCTCGTTTATTATCAATAAATCTCATATTTGTGTACTTAGTTAAGACTACTTACATACGCATTTATTTTTTACTTGCGATTTAGGCACTGGGACAAGTTTTGGATTCGTGCAAAAAATCAAGCTCGAGATAATAATCAAATTTCACATTATGATAATAAAGAACATGCAAAAAGTGGGTCCCACAATTCCGTGTCTGTCTGTATGTCGGTACGTCTGTGTATTTCTGTATGTCTGTATATCTGTCCTCGATCTACACCACTGAAGCGATTTTCTTCAAACTTGGAGCATAAGATTTTTAGGTGATTCCCTAGAGGGGAAATCGAGATTTTTGTAGGTCGAAAAATAACGGTACTTGCCATAGAACCGTTTTAAAAAAGGTTATTTATCTCAAAAACGGATCTAGCTATATTATTTTTTAATCTTTGTGGTTGATATGGTTTACTTTTTGTTAAAAAAAAAAATACGAAAAACCGTTACTAACTAAATGCCATAGAATCGTTTTTTTTTATTTTTTTATTTTCGACTTTCTCGTTAACCGCTCAACCAATTTTGATCAAAATTTTTAATCTGAAGGTCATATCAAGTGTGAAAAATACTCCAGTGAAATATTTTCAAAAATATAATTTTTGGGTTTTAAAAAAAAGTTCAATTTTTTTTTTTTTTTGAAAACAGGTTAATGATTTTTTTTTTTTTTTTTTGAAATTATGGTTTTAGTTGTTCGATTTGTAATTTTTTTTTTCTGTATGAATTTGAATTTTTTCAAGAATTGAGATGGCGTTCCTCATTCTAAGATTAAAACATTTTAAATACTTGTTTTATCAATTTAAAGAATGTGTTTCAGGTTTTGTTTCCATATTCAAATTACTATTCTTTTCTATTAGATACATAATGTATGTATGTTCTTTTATTACACTCAATCTTTAAAATTTGAAGAAACACTCTAGAAGTATTTAAAGTATGATGTTATATTAAAAAACAGGATTTTCCAAATTTTAAATCAGTTAATATCGTATTGTACTGGTCAAAAAAATTATTCTTTTTTTTTGTTACCGAAGAAAACCATTATACACTTTTCCTATAGTTTTACTGCCTTATTTATAAACAAAAATTGGTTATTTCAGCTCTTGTGTTCAGGGAAACTACACCATGAAATGAGAATTTTCCGGACTCAAATGGAGAAATAAGCAATTGCCTTTATTTTGAGTGCGAAAAATTCTCATTCCATGTTATAGTTTCCCTGAACACGAGACCTGAAATAACCAATTTTTGTTTATGAAAGAGGCAGTTAGTGTGCTGAACACGAATCTAAATTAAGAAAAATTCTATCACATTATTTTTTTTAGATATTCCCGTTTGAATTAGAGTTTTAAGTTTTTTAAAAAACAGTTAATATTCAAAGACATTTTGATTTCGACACATTTTTAATAGTAAACATCTAAATCAAAATACATATCAACCCCTTTCTGCCAAATTATTGTAAGCGACATTTTCATATTGTCACATAAAGTTAATCATGTAATTTTTTCCTGTGCATTAAAAGCAATCGGACTTTTTGTTATTGGTCAGTAAAAGTATTGTTAATAATGTTCAACGCTGAAATTTGGTCTAGTTGGTTTCGTTGCTAGGCAAACAGAAAACAAAATGTCGCTTACGGCAGCGGTGGATCTATGGGGCAGGTGCCCCGGGCGGCAGATTCAGGGGGCACCAAATTCGAGAAGACGCTTTCTTCAATAGACCATCAACACGCAACAAATTTTGAAAAAAAAAAAATTGTAGACCTATAGTTATAATTAGGCAGTTAAAATTAAAAAACACCTATTTATCTCAAAACAAGCAAAAAGGACTGAAAATGTAATTCAATTCAAACTATGTATGTACACTAGACTGATTCAAAAAAATTAAAATGTCTCCGATTTTTATTGCATTGAATTTTCTTCAAAAATGTCCTTAACTAATTATTTAATTACAGCAGTCCTTCCAAAGTTATTAAAGGTTAAAGTCGATGGTTAATTCCATAGTTTTGTGAATTTCCTGTTGAAAATATCAGCTGTAATATAAAATCTTAATATTAAATTTTGTTGTATATGTCAAAATGAATGTATTGTTTAAGAAAGAAAAAATATTAAACGCAAAGAAAAAAGACAAAAAATAAACAATTATAATGGGACATTCTTATTGTTATTTTTTGGTTCCTGAAGCAATAAATTTGAAGGAATTTTTTCATTAAAATTGATTTCACAAGCGGTGGTATTGTGTTTTTATAAAAAAAATTTAGGTGGGAGGGGCAATTTTCTAAAAAAATCTACTTTAAAAAAAAATATCATTAAAAAATAACGGCAACTATTACAAAGTCATGCTAAAACTGCTTTTATAACCAGAAATCCATACTCTAATTAAGTTTTTAATTAATTAATAATATATCTAGTGAATAGTTTCTTAAAATATTATTTTCAAAATCAAAATTTTGAATACAAAAATTAATAAAACTATGTTCAAAATTTTACGTTATATATTTTTGTTTTTAATATTCAAATGTTTCTTTCAATTTTAGTCAAACACTTAAATCCAATTCAGTTTAATGTTTAATTCAAATTATTTTCAATTTAAATTCCACTTATTTAACTCAATTTATTTGAGTATATAGGTGAGTACGAATAAGACGTAATCTTTTATGCTTAAAACTCTTCTAGTTTTTACAAAACTCCTTCTAAAGTTAACCGTAAATAAATTTATATCCAGATGAGCCTAAGTTTTTGACTAAAAATTGCTATGCCCATTGAATATAAAAAAAACAACAAAAATACTACTAAACTACGTAAAGTTTTGAGAAAAATCAGTTTCATCAATTTTTTTTTCTTATGCAAAACACCCTGTAGACTGGTTATGGTCTGTTATTTATTTTATTATTTATGTCACACCTACCTACATGAAAGTTGTTAAGTAAAAAGTTTTCTCCCTGTTTCAGTTTTTTCTTAAATCATTTACCTCAAATGCTGAAGGGGCGCCAAATCAGGTTTTTGCCCCTGCTCGGAAAAGTCGTAGATCCGGTACTGGCTTACGGTACTTTTATTTTTTGTCGCTTACGATAATCTGGCGGAAATGGCTCGATATTTTTGAATAATAACAATTTATCACTTGAAACTCGAAACCCTTGTAGAACTAGCTTTAGTTTTTTTCGCTAAGCTAGTATTGAAATTAGTCAATAACATGATTGTAAGTGTTGCCGTTGTTTTTGAATAATTTTTTTCAATTTTCCACACGATTTTCCCTTGTCTTAAACTAACCTAAGCACACCCTAGCCTTTTATTACATCTTATGCGAAACAACCTGTATATTTTCCACGACGGAATTTTGCTTATGTGTGGAACTTTTTAACCATTTCTATTATTTTCCTCCCATAGAAATACTTACTTCAAAGGCAATGTGCATCGTTATCTCTTTTTTTTTAAAGACAAAGCCCATTGTGTCCAATCGTTGTTAAGATATCCAAAATCCCTTAACCTATTAGTAGGTTACTCTATTTATAAAGTACTAGCCGATAAAACCCGGCGTTGCCCGGGTCTTCTTTAGTAAAACCTTTGACAGCCAAATATCGACCAAAAAGATGATTTAAAATCAGCACTCGAAAAATGTTCAGCTTAAAGAGCGCTACACACCATCCATGTTACTTGTCAGGTAACATTGACTTTTTTTTGTCAGGTAACATTGAAAATAAGCTTCCACACGTATCAATGAACATTGACAATTATTTTCCTAAAATTATGTGTGTGGATTGTGTGGGCTTGCATTTGAATAAAAATGTAATGTACCTAATTATGTACCTACCTGCCTGCCTATAGTGTAATTTTAAGACAACTTTGAAAATCAGACTATTTGTATGTTATGTTATACCTACCTCCCATTACCCCCTATGGAACGAACGACCGTGAATTGTGTTAGTAACCACTTGACAAAGAAATTAATAATTTATCAATGGAATGTTAAATTTTTTCTTCTTATCTACCATATACCTACCATATTCTTAAAACGAAGCATTTTTTCCCAGCAAGGGTTATTGCCGTCTATGAAGAATAATTCCGTGCCAAAAAACCGGAATACATTTTTTACCACCCCACCCATCACTTATCAACATCAAAAAAATTTTACCACTTGTACTACCTAAATAAAGTAGGTACCTACCTATTAAAATAAAAATACATATGTAGGTAGGTATTACCTAAAAAAAAACAATTTTGAGCCGATTCTGGAAACCAGATCCCTCCTTGCGCACGTTCTTGTCTTCTTGTGTTCCCACATTACATTTAATCTTCATTTAAAATCTCGAACCTTGAAAATCCGATCATTAGAACTCAAGGTGTAAATTTTGCTGATTTTAACGTAATAAGCACCCCCACATCACCTTTGCTTACCTACGCCCTTGACTGTGTAGTTACTCAACAAAATGAATTAGAAAAACAAATGTATTGGTGATTCAAGTGCCCCCTTACCCCTTATTGTGCACGCGCTTGCCACTAAATAAGTTCGTTTCCATTCACCATCACCAAGCACCAACCTCCAAACCAACAAAAATTTCAGTCTTACCTTAAAATCCAACAGTTATAACTCACGTTGTAAATTTAGTCGATTTTCATGTAATAAGCATCCCCCTATCCTATTTACGTGCGTCCTTGATTGTGTAATTACTCAGGAAAAAAAATTGAAAATAATTTGTATAAGGGGCGCAAATGCCCCCTTACCCCTCCTTGTGCACGCCTTTGCCTCTAAATAAGTTCGATTCCATTCACCATCACCAACCACCCACCGCTAAACCAACCAATTTTAGTAGAATAGATACCTACAAACATTTTTTTTCTGCTGCAAATACCTATTATACCTAACTACTCATACCTATACCTACTCCACTCATTTCTTACTACACTATAGAGAATACCTACCGACTGCTTATGTTTTGTTTTGTTTTACCATACCTTCCTATACACAAAAATATCACCACGATTCGTCGACAGCGAAACGCGAAAACAGTCAACTCTACTCACTATCTCGCTCCCACCTACCAAGGCACATTATACTGCACATGGCTTGAATCGTTTTTTTTTTTTCGATGAAGATTTTTTACTACCCACCACTTAATTTTCACCAAAAATGTTCCCTAAAAATAAAAAAAGAAAAAAAACAAAAATACTACCCTACCTAAAAAAAAAAAAAACTCTTTTTTTGAGCCGATTCCAGGAATCAGCCCACCAAAAATATGGAATTTGACGATTTATCGTCAAATCCACATGCCACAAAAGGCAATTTTCCATGGCAAAACAACTCCTCCTTATAAATAATTGAGCTTGAAGTAAATGTGAGTTGAAAATCTATAAAGCAGTATTTTGCAAGGAAAATACCTACATGCTTGATTTTAGAAAATTTCCATACGATTTTTTTTGTGGTAAGTTTTTAATTTGTTTATTATTCTGTATTTAACAAAAATTTTCTTTTCTGCTGTATCCTATAGCATACCAGATAAGTGAAATTTGTATTATATCTATTTTTTAAAAGGGTTTTTTTGTTTATTTGTGAGTTTAGTGCATACATACAGCCAAACTGACAAACAAAAAAAGTTACTCTTTTATATAATAGTATAGATATGGAAAGATAAAAGTGTTAAAGCTACAAACAAAATGTAAAATAAATATTGTTCACTTTCATTAATTTATTGGCATTTCCAATTTGAGTGATTAATTTTGGGATAAATCCTTGATAAAATAAATCAAATTTACTTTTCATTTGAAGATTGGATCGAATCTTAAAAGGATTCAATAAAATCAATTTCTTTTCTCCTCGAATATAATTGATTATTATTTGCTTGCTTGTTTTTCGAATGACTGAATACTTTTTTATTTTATTTAAGGCTGATTGAATTTTCCATTAAATTTTACAAGAAAATGCTAAATAATCTACTTTTTTAATCCTTTTATGTTTTTTTTTTTTTTTTATTTTTCTTTTTTTATACCTTTTTATTTTAAAGGGTAGGAATATATTTATCTTAAAAATATTTGGTCAGAAAAAAGTTTTGCCAATATTTGTCCCCTTATTAATCATTTTCAAAAAAGATAAAATTTCAAATGTCAAAAGTTTTTCCATTCACTAAAAGCAAGCGAATAATTTTTTTTTTTTCAAAATTAATTGACAGATACATTTTGACGAAGAAAAAAAAATTAATTCTTGTGTAGTTTATGTTTGGGAACTTTCTTTTTTTTCTTACGAATTTTGTCAATCATTTTGGCCCACAACTACGGATGTATGTAAAGTGTGGATGTGTATAAAGTGCTCCCAATCATGAATATTAAGATGATTATCTGTGTTCAGAATATCGACAGTTGAGTTGGTTCCAGTATACTTAACTGTCCCTTGCAGGTTGAATGGGTTGAATCTTATCTTTTTTTTTTTAAACTCCTTATGACCTGACAATCTATTCGTTATTATTCGATCGTTATTGGATGCTTTTATGCCACCCTTTATTTTTTTTTTATTAAAGGAGGGTCGAAACAGGAAAGTACATACATCCTTTTTGAAGAAAAAAAAAAAATAAAATATCTTATTTGTATCTCGTTGAGATGGTTGGTATCCTCTAGAACCGAACCAAAGCATTGAATGAACATTTAGTTTGGAAGTTAGTGGTCCTTTCTTTATTATGGTTATTTATATGGATATGTACATAAGTAGGTACACATGAGTTTACTTCTTAAAAGGGCAAATCAAGGATGTGTTTTTCATAGACAAAATTACACCACTTAATAAAATTATAATAAAAACTAAAATTCCATCATGACAGAATTGGTACTAAAAATCTGAAATTTTGAATAAGATTTTTTCGTTTAGAACATCAAAAATCGAGTTGATTACTCTTTTATACAAAGAATTTTTTTTAAGAGTTATATGCCCTTTTTGCAATTGCACATACGTCATTTTTTAATATATGTACTTTACTTGCTCTGTAGGGAAAGAATTGGTTAAGTGTACACAAAAAAATCGAGGTTATACTCAAAATGTATACAACGATCATATGGAGAAGGTGTTGGTCTTTTTATTTATTTCGATAAAGCGAAACTAGGCAAAATTGGTATTTATTGTTGCACTTTCAATCCATAGGATTAGGCTTAATTTTCCGTTATTTTTTTTTTTTTTATTTTTTTTTTTATGAAATAAGACCATATTATATGTACATATGTACCTACCAAAATCTATCTCCGACAGAAGAAAGATTGAATTTGGCTAAATGAAATTTGGCTCCAAAAAAAAATTGGAAAATTGGTCCCAAAAATTATATGAAAAGCAACAGCTAAAAATTGATTAAATTTTATGAATTGGTGTCATTTTTTATTATTTTGGCCTTTGGGGCCTCTTTTTTTATTTTTCATTTTAGGATTCAATTTTCAATTTCTTTTTCTTTATAAAAAGCCCCAATTTTTTTATGAATTTTTTGTTTGGGGTTATTTTTCATTTGGGCCAAATGAAACGTACTTACGTGTTATTCATTTGATCTATAAGATCTTTTTGTTTTTATAAGAGTAAAAATAATAAAATAACATGGATTAAAAAAAAAACATAAAGCATCAAAATGTACCTTCTACCATCAACATTTCTTAAATAGAATTCAAAATTAAGCATATTGTATAATTGGTTGTGTTATAATTAATAACAAGTTCTTTTTTTCCTAATTTTTTAAAATACAAATCTATATGATTATATTTTGGTCCCTCGAGCCGGATGTTTCCTTTGTGTCGGGATGGTTTAATACTGGTATTCAATACCTATATATCGAGCCCTTTCCGCCAAATTATCGTAAGCGACAAAAAATAAAAGTATCCGAAGCGACATTTTGTTTTTTGTTTGCTCAGAAACGGAACCAATTAGGCCAAATTTAAGCATTGAACATTATTAACAATACTGTTACTGACAGATGACAAAAGGTCCGATTGCTTTCGATGCGCAGAAAAAAATTAAATAATTAACTTTATGTGACCATATGAAAATGTCGTAATTTAGCGGAAAGGGCGCGATATATATTTTGTACAGGTATGTGGGGGGTACTTATCACCCCCGAAATAAAATTCTTATTTAAAGTATAAAGTTCAAGTAAATCCTAAAATTTAAGTAGAATGCATAAATATATGCAAATATTTTAAGTAAATACTGAATTCATTCAAGTAAGTACCTAAAATTCATCGAAAAACATAGTAAAAACTTGTTCTAAATTTTATTTCAATTACTTCGATTTTATTTGTAAACATTTAAATACTTTACGCAGTATGCTGTTCGACGAGTGAAGAAAAGCACTGCAGCAGAATTTTTGAAGAGATGTATTAATTTTTTTTTAGAACAGAATTAATTGCCCAGTCCATTAATTGTGTACGAAAAAGAGACACTTCAGCTTTATTCGTGTTTTTCTTTGTCGCTTTTTTCATTACAATATGAATATCCTTTCTTCTTGTGCGTTTGTTTTTTGTATGGTGACAATTTAAATGGTTATTTTTAATGGAATTTGTAGGTTGGTCCATAAAAAATTGAAAAATTTGAAGTATTTACTGCAGAAAAAACAATATATACTAGTTTTTATGCATACCAAAAAAGTATGTACATGCTTCAAAAATTCATCCGAAAAAAATTTATACTTTTATTTAAAGTAAATACTTATTTTTAATATTTTATGCATCCCAAAATTTGTATTTACTTAGAAAATCTTCAGTAAAAGCATTTACTGTCTTTCATGTATACCACCCATATTTTGGGGCTTAAATACTTTTTTTTTAAATTTTTTTAATGAAAATGTAGCCATATTGTTGATAATGCTGTCGTGAATAATTTTTTCAACAAAATTTCGAATTATTTTTACTGAATATTGTATTTTCTTTTTATTTCAGAATAAATCTGTGACGATAGTTACAGTGAGATGCAAGTGGATTATAGAAATTCCGCAACACATTACTGGATTGTAAGTATATATTTTTTTTTATTTTCATTGATTTTATTATAAGAGTTTCAAAATAATGGAAAGAGTATTATTAATAAAGCTTTATATGTAGCCAAAAATTGAATTAATTTAGTTTTCAAAAGTAGGTCACATAGCCATGGGCATTTTCGGCCCATTTTTCAACATTGCTCAACAGTGATAAAACTTATGATGTCATATGAAAGCTAATGCGAGAGTACTTTATTTTATTATATTGCGGATTAATTGAAATCGAGCGCGAAAATGGTGTTTTTTAGCATTTTATAACAAAATGGAAAAATTTTAATAAAAAAAACGGCAACACTTTCTAAAAAAATTTTTTTTTACCACTTTTGAAAGCCAGAAGTCTGTTCTTTCATTTCTTTTTTAAATTAACTTATTTCTGTTTATAATTTTCGAAAAAATTAACAAAAAAATTGGATACTGATTTTTTCACAATTTTAAATACAAAATTCTAAGAGGTTGTCAATACAAAAGCCAATTTAGAACCTAGTATTTAAAATTGTGGACAAAAAAAATCAATAATCAATATTTTGTTTCTCAACATTTTTAAGTTGGAAGTAATTTTTTTCAAAAACTATAAACAGAAATTTAAGTTAATTTAAAAAAGGACCGAAAGAAACGATTTCTTGGTTTCAAAAATGGA
Organism: Epistrophella euchroma; assembly: GCA_947049315.1. Lineage (NCBI taxonomy): Eukaryota > Metazoa > Arthropoda > Insecta > Diptera > Syrphidae > Epistrophella > Epistrophella euchroma. Next base: position 23,239,634 of record OX346245.1, read on the forward strand.
AAAAAACTTTTTTGCAAGTGTTGGCATTTAGTTTATAAATTTTTTCAATTTTAAATACTTTTTTTTATTAAAATGAACATCATTAAAAGAACAGCATTTTTGTGCTCGATTTCAATTAAGCTGGCATTATAATAAAATAAAGTACTCTCCACTAGCTTTAAACTAACATAATTTTCATCACTGTTGAGCAATGTTAAAAGTGGACCCAAAGTCCATACAAAAGTGCCATTGGTCCGTTAAGGACAAAGTCCAAAAATAATTTTTTTTTAATTTATTAGTTCTGAAACAGATTTAGCTTTATTTAAAATAGCCATCCATGTAAGTCACCCAAGTTTTTCAGTTCAGAGTTCTTAAAAGAAAAAATTATAAGTAAGAAATATTAAATCATCAAGCTAATCATGTGACACCCTGCATAAGAATTCAATTAAAATTATGTTCATTTCTGTAGGAAATATACATACAAATTCATTTTTTACCTTCTTTAAATTAAATTATAAACCCATTTCAAGCCAAAAAAAAACAAAAACAAGAAAGATATTCTTAAGTTTCTGTTTCTGACATTATCTAAAGGTAAACTAAGCGGAATGTCTTTCAGGGTGTCTCATTTGAAAATTGTGAATAAATTTGCTAAACTAGTTCAGAGTTTACCTTTTGTTTCAATTTCAATATTGGCACTCAGCCAAAAAGATTTTACTTCCAGATTTTTATCTTTTCTTTTTATTTGAAGGAAATTGTCTACAATTACTCTACGATAGTCAAAAATAATGAAAAGTGCATGCACAAAAAAAATAAAAACCTTTAAGTAAAATAGAATCGTTTCCTTCTTCATTTGAACAAACGGCTTTACAAACATCTGATGAAAAAACATAAAATTTATTATATGATTGTGTTTGTGTGTGTATGTGTGCGAAAGACTTTTCAATTGTTCCACCCCCCATCCAAAAAAAAAAAAAGGTTTTGAATTTCCAAGATTTGAAAATAGATAAATTGAATAACGTCGTCGCGTCGCCTTGCGCCAACTGTCTTTTAGTGGTTTGAAATTTGCCTGATGTGAATCTTTAAGTTATACATACATATTTATTATATAGTATATATATACTGCTGGAAGGCAAAATGATTGAAAATAAAAATTCAATTTGAATCGTGTCATCGTGTCGGTTTTCCTTCTAAAAATAAAATTGAAACGTTATAGACAGGTGGTGGCAATAATCTATGGAGGAATCATTTTTCCTTGATTTTCGTCACCATTTTTTGATTTAATATTAAAAAAAAAAAAATCTCCAAAAAATATAAAAAGAAATCTGTCTATTTTTTAAAGATTTTATAATCGACAATCATGTTTCATATTTGCATTCACATTGGTTTGAATTCGTTTTTTTTAACGTTCGGAATTGCAAAAAAAAAAAAAAACAGACTCTTGACGGTAAACAAAACATTTAGGTACATTTTATTTCTACATCAATTAAATTGCCAAAAACCTGAGAATAAGTTCCTTATTAAGAAACTTTAATTAATTTGAAAGTATTTAAATGAAATATTAAAATTAAACTCTTTACCTATTCGGAATTAATTTAAATATTCAAGTGAGAAGATTTTATGTATCATTATGTAGAAGTCTAAAGATGACTGTAAATTTCTATTAGATTTCCTTAAAACATAACTGTACAGTCAGTGAACATTGGAAAACGTGAACCCCCCAAAATGTGAACTACCCCAAAACGTGAACACTCTATTTTTTACATTGTTTGCTCTAAAAGTGAACAAATCTAAAAGCTCTAAAACGTGAATTTTTTCAACATTTCTACAAAAAATGCACTGAATTAATTTTTAAGACTTCAGGTGATCCCATAATATCTACATTATTGGCAATATTCAGTATTGACAATCCAACAAACATGAACCACCCAAGGTCGAGGGGGGGGGGGGGCAGCGAGCGGTTGTTGAGTAATGAGTAATATTAATTTTAAAAACTATCTTTGATGTTAAAATTTTTCTTTAAACATGTCGTTCGTCATTACAAACAAAACGTTTCAATACTTTCTTCAAAATTAACAAAAAATACAAATTTTTTGTAGTTTTCTGTACTAACAAGCTACTATTATATACACTACGGGACCAATTTTTTTTCATCAGACACCACCTAAATGAAAAGATTATATCCTACAAAAAATTTATTTACAAACAAACTCTGTCATTACTTACATAAAAAAAAAAAAGAAATAATTTTGAAAATATTTTCTATAGATATTTTTTCATCCATAAAATTTGAATAATGTTTTTTCAAAAGGATGAAAATTAGCGATATCTGCAATATTGTTCAGGAGGAATAATACGTAAAACTTCATAAATTCCGTAAAAATGTGTATGGGAAGATTATGACTTTAGAGGCACCATACGAATTAATGAGCTCGGCCAAGTTTTTGATTTTAGTCCATAAATTTATTGTAGGGCATACACTTTTTATAGAGGGGGTCTCTGATCAAATCAAATAATGAGTTTAGGAAATAACGGACACCCTAATATGCATGCACAAGATATAAAAATTTACCTTTTCAGTCAGAATAATAAAACGGAGTTTTTTATAAACACTGAATATTATATTATCTACCTTACGAGGGTTGCCAAAATTCTGCTTTTCAAAATTTTGCTTTAAAAATTCAGCTTATTTTTAATAAAATTCTGCAAATAATAAAACAAAAAAAAAGTTTTGAAAAATTAAAAAAAAAAATTTTAATTTGTTGTTTTTATTTGCAGAATTATGTAAAATATTGTCTTACAATTTTAAAAATAATATTATATATTTGTTAATAGAAATAATGTTGTTTTTTATTTTTTTTGTTATCGTCGCTTAAGTTTTTTTTTAAATCACAATAAGAAAAGCCCTTATTTACTTTCAAAGCTGGATAGCAGATAGAGCCATAAAATGGAGAGAACATGAAAAAAAAAATATAAAAATAGACCTAAGGCGCTAAGCTAAGGCCAAATAAGATTTCTTAAGAAAATATCTAAACATATCCTTTAGTTTTTTTTCACTAATTGTTAAAGGTTATTTGTACCGACTGATATCTTATTTAAAAAAAATAAAATGAAATTTGAGTTTGCCCCCCCCCCTAATCGAAATCCTGCGTACGCCCTTGGAACCACCATCAGCCTAATTTATTAGATTTAACTAATACTCGTTTCAACCTCGGAATAGTCGAGTCGAAGCACTTACTCCGTCTTTACGACACGTCAAACTAATTCTTATTTATAAAATATAAATATCATAAAAAAATGACATATCTAAAACTCTGGTTATTATAAATGTAAACAAACCCCAGCTGATTTCCACAATTAATCATTTTAAGTAATTATTGGTTGTACTTTATCTAAATAAGTACCTACCTACCTAATGAATGGAGAAGCAAAATAAAAGAAATTATATAATTTAGTGAATACAAATAACTTTGAAAAATTTCTCGTTACTTTGCAGAGTTGAATACTTTCGTCGAGTTGAATTAGGATTATTTTGTTTCCACGGTGTAGTCCGAATACAAGAAACGGGACGCAAGGCTTTGGGCTCTGAACTCTTAGCACCCCATACATTAAGAATTCGAAAAAAAAAGTATGCAGTCTAAAAGGTCAGTAATTGGTCATAAAAGGTCAGGTAGTTTAAGAAATTAGTCAGGCTTAGAAAATTCTTAATCCAAGGTTGAAGTTTCTCAAGGTCACCCGCGATTTTTGGCACCTCATTAAGGGGATATTCAAAAAAAAAAGTGTACCATATCAGATAATTTCAGTAATTGGTCAGGCATAGTTTTTTTTCAAGGTCACAGTATAAGAATTTTAGCACCTCATTGGTTGAATTTTCAAAAAAACTGTATGCCATCTGAAAGTTCACTTAATCCTCATAAAAGGTCAGCTAGTGCCAGAAATTGGTCAGGCATAGATTTTTTTTTAAAGAATTTTTAAAATTTATTATTTTTCAAGGTCATAGAGATTTTTAGCACCCCATTTTAGGAATTTTCAAAAAAAAATTTATGACCGACTTTTGAAACAGCCTGACTTTTTATGAGGATTAAGGCCCATTTCCTGAAACGAAATTTAAATATTAAAGTTCATCATAAGAGCTTATGTGACAGTTTACGCTGAGGAAAAAGTAGAACATAAGCGTTTAAGTTGAACATAAATATTTAAGTTTCGTTTCAGCAAATGGGCCTAAGTGAACTTTCAGATGGCATACATTTTTTTTGAAAATTCCTAAAATGGGGTGCTAAAAATCTCTATGACCTTGAAAAATAATATATTTTAAAAATGCATTAAAAAAAATCTATGCCTGACCAATTTCTGAAACTAGCTGACCTTTTATGAAGATTAAGTGAACTTTCAGATGGCATACAGTTTTTTTGAAAATTCAACCAATGAGGTGCTAAAAGTCTTATACTGTGACCTTGAAAACAATTTCAAAAATTCTTAAAAAAAAATATAAGCCTGACCAATTTCTGAAACTAGCTGACCTTTAATGAGGATTAAATAACCTTTCAGATGGTATATATTTTTTCCGAATATCCCACAAATGAGGTGCTAAAAGTCTTATACTGTGACCTTGAAAAAAACTTAAAACATTCATAAAAAGAAATCTATGCCTGAACAATTTCTGAATCTAGCTGACCTTTTATAAGGATTAAGTTATCTTTCAGATGCTAAACATTTTTCTTTTAAATTCCACAAATTAGGTGCTAAAAACCTCTATGACCTTGAAAAAATAATAAACTTTGAAAATTCATAACAGAAAATCTATGCCTGACCAATTTCTGAAAATAGCTGACCTTTTATGAGGAATAAGTAAACTTTCAGATGACATACAATTTTTTTGAAAATTCCACAAATGAGGTGCTAACAGTCTATACGACCTTGTAACGACCTTGAAAAAAATTAAATTAAAAAATTTATTAAAAAAAATCTAGGGCTGACCAATTTCTGAAATTAGCTGACCTTTTACCAAGATTGAGCTACCTTTCGGATGGTATACATTTTTTTCGAATATCCCATAAATGAGGTGCTAAAAGTCTATACGACCTTGAAATGACCTTGAACAAAACTTTAAAAATTCATAGAAAAAAAACTATGGCTGACCAATTTCTGAAACTACCTGACCTTTTATAAGGATTGAGATACCTTTCGGATGGTATACAATTTTTTCGAATATCCCATAATTGAGGTGCTAACAGTCTATACGACCTTGCATGACCTTCGAAAAACTTCAAACGATTATAAACAAAAACCTAAGGCTGACCAATTTCTCAAACTAGTTGACCTTTTATCAGGATTGAGATGCCTTTCGGATGGTATACATTTTTTCGAATATCCCACAAATGAGGTGCTAAAAGTTCACGTGACCTTGTATTGACCTTGAAAAGAACTTTGAAAATTAATTTAAAAAAAACTATGCCTGACCAATTACTGAAATTATCTGACCTTTTATCACTATCCAGTGGCCCTTCATGTGGTATACTTTTTTTTCGAATATCCCCTTAATGAGGTGCCAAAAATCGCAGGTGACCTTGAGAAAATTCAACCTTGGATTAAAAATTTTCTAAGCCTGACCAATTTCTGAAACTACCTGACCTTTTATGACCAATTACTGACCTTTTAGACTGCATACTTTTTTTTCGAATTTTCCATGTATGGGGTGCTAAGAGTTCAGAGCCAGGGCTTTGAAGCTTTGCAAAGCTATAGTGCTATTAAAACTAAGTATATTTGAATTCAAGAATTTAATGCAATGCAGATGGACACGCGCTTGATGTTGGCTAATTTTTAATTATCAAAATTAAAATACAAAAATTTGAATCGGGCGAAATTTAACTTGTTGTTGAATGTTTCAATAAATTATATTTTATACTATGTACTTTATTCATAAAGGCCAAATCAAGTAGGCACTTTAGTTAAAACAAAATTCCAAATTTGTTTTGATTTTGAAGTCATGTGAATTTCCATTGCACAAAAAATCATATTTTCATTTGAATGTTTACGTAATTAAGAATTAAGATTTTTGATAGAAACACCTATTGACCACAGCTATTAACCAAATTTTTGTAGGTAACTTGGGATCTAAATTATCTAAAAAAAAAAAAACATGCTTCAGGTAATAACTTTAGGTTTAAAGCCCGAAAATGGGGTGGTTTCTCACTAAAAAACTCGGTCTAAGTGCAGTTCTGGTCAGATTCAAATTAAAGTGCCGATACCTATACCAGTCTCGATATATCGAAATATTTTCAAATAAAACTAGCACATCTAGACTCAATATTGTGAATATAATCATTGTTTTTTGCGTAATAATATTTTGTCGTAGCGAGATTATTATATTGAATCTGTCCTAAAATAAGAACTCCATTTTTTTCTCATGCGAAATAAACAAGAGATATTACAAAGAACAGCAAATGTGCAAAAAAAAGTCCAGATTGGTTTCCTAATTTGGTTAATGATATATAGCACAATTATAACAGCACAGTACACATAACCAAAAAATGGCGTCATAATGACAGTTCTCATTATTAAAATTTGTTGTTATTTTCTAACAAAAAACCAAAAAATGGCAAAAAATTCGCATGTTTATAATTTGTAGTAGCCGTGGCGTGATGGTGCGATGGACGGTCATGCCGGAGGTCTAGGTTCGATCCCCAGCATCGCCATCTAATAATTAAAAAAAAAAAAACGGCTATACTGCCTCTTGACGTCCGTCAAGCTGGGTCCGCCACAATCGAAATTCGAAATTCTAATGATGCAGGAATTCAGTACTAATTAAGTTCTAATTTTGTACCGCAATCCCGATCTGGAACTAAAATCCCATCCCCTTCAAACCTGTGGCGGACCCAGCTTGACGTCAAGCTGGAACCACCACACCTCCAAACACAAAAATTCAAAAAACTAATGATGCAGGAATAATTGACAAAACCTCCTAGAGTATCTCTTGTTTTGGAAATGTGCCGCTCACAGTCGTTCGGATTCGACAACAAACTGTAGGTCCCCTCTATTCCTGCAAACACGCCCACAGGAATAGTTGAGAGCAATAGATATATATATTTTCAATTATAAGAGCTTTTGAGAATTTATGTAAATCAAAAATACACACGAAAAAATCACAAACAATGTTAAAATTAGAATGTTATTACTGCAATTAAGAATTTTTAAATTAAAGTATCCCCTTAAGTATCCTGTTGAATGAAAAACTTATTTGGTTTTCAAAATAATGAAATGATAATTATAAATAATTGAAATAATTTCAGTGCATAAATGATGATGCTTTATAAAATGTTTTTGTTTTAATTTATTTGATTAAATTAAAAACAAACAAATTATCCAAATAAATTAGTTCATTAATTCATAAATCCCTACTGAATACAGATTTTGGTTTATTTGAAGTATATTTGAGTGAATCTAGGTACCTACTTGTATACAAAAGTTTTGCATTAATAATAATTAATACGAGTATCCACATTTTGAGAATCAAAGTGTTGTTTTTTTTTTAACTAAAATACAATCTGTTTTGTGGTTTCATTCCATTTAGAGGATGAAGTTGTTTTTTTATTAATATTATCTAATTCTAGTTTATATATTTTTCTATATTATAAAATTAAATTTAATGGTGTGAACTATTATTTAACCACTAACCACTAATCCTTTTGTGTGTGTGAATATTTATTTCAGACAGCTTTTTGGTGTGCCATTGGAGCTATTGTATTGGGAGCTATTGCGGTGATATCATATTGGATACGAAAATGCAGGTATGTATTTTTTGGTAAAATGATTTAGACTTATTTGAGTGAATTTTAATAATGAAAATATATTAAATAAATTGAATTGATATCTACAAATTCATTAATAAATTATGTAAATAATACTTTGATTAAAATTGTTTTGATTTATTACTAACAGAAATGATTTGTTAAATAGTTACTTTTATTTTTAGTGTATTGGAACTTTTGAAAAAGACACATCAATGTTAGTGTTTATTAAATGTTATAGTGTTTTTAGATCAAGACATTTGGACAATGGTGCAAAATAAACAATAAACAGAATATCTCATAATATGTAATTACAAAATTAAGTTTTTACTTAATTGTTTTCCAGAAAATCGTACGTTATCTAAATTTTAATGCTCACTCACTAACTAAGAAAATACACTTTGAAAGAAAAATACATACACCGCGCTTCAACTGAATAAGCACAACATTGTTCTAGGCTACGTTGTCGATTTTTTTCAGTATTCTTGGCTTTAATGTATCATCTGATGATGCTTGTAGTTGGATTATGATGCTAATAAAAGAAATTAGGAAGAATAATTCAAAAAGTACCGCTATATTTTCTCTCGCACTTTTTCGAAGCGTTTCATATGAAAAAATTGCGTGAATTGAATAGAAACACATATTGAAATTGTGAATAAATGTTAATGGAATGAAATGAAACAAGTTTTTCTTAAATAAGTTTTTTATTGGTTATTTCTAGTAGTGGGTGCTGCTGCCTTTATTCATAAGGACTTCATAAATTCGGACCTGTAAGGAATCGTAAAGCCTCTTTATGTAGTTCAGCGAAATTTCACTCCAGACTAATTTAATGGCAATAATAAGAGATTATTTGTCCCAAAACTGATGGCCAGACTCATAAGCTTTTCGTACTAACCATTCCCAAACATTTTCAATAAGGTTCAGATTAGCTGAGTACGGCGGCCATTGAAGCAATTCCGCATTCTGCTCCTCTATCTAATTTTTAACAATGCATGCCGTGTGGATGGGGGCTATATCCTAATGAAAAGTCCAGTTTGTGGGTCCAAAAATATCCGAACATTTTGGAAAATTTCTTTGCAAGATTCCCTAGTAAGTAATAAATAGTAGTTATTTTTGATAATTGAAACTCAAACTCAATAGTGCCATAGTAGCTAACTGCTCCCCCTACCATAACACCGCCTTCTCGACTAGGATGTCGCGTCAAAAAACGTTCTTCTTTTCACTCATCGTGAAAATAAGAGTTAAAGTCCCCAGGGCCATCAAAATTAAACTTTTTCTCATTCGAAAAAACCACGTGAAGCCATTCATTTAGATGATTTGCACTATTAATTATACTCTAAGGACTGTTGAAACACCTGCATTTACACCAGCTTTTTGTTTTATTTTTGCCGCAGAGTCACACGAATTGGAAGCATATCTTAAAATTGCTCTTCGATCGAGTGCTGTTATTGCCGTTTTTTTACCTTCTTTCATGTTTTTTTCCGTACGAATGTTAATTTTTTAAGTGGAAATAAATCACGCTAAAACTTCGTTCAATTTTGTTAGATAAAGCACGCCCGGTTGGTCCTTGTTCTCGTAATAAAACGATTTTAGCTTTTTCAACATTATTTAGAGATTTTGACCTACCCAACATTATTTAAATATCAATTACCTAAACGATTAAATTTCACTTAGAATACTTCAACTATGTTGATCTAATGTGCCAAAAACCTCAGAACGCTCATAAATAATGAAGATAATGAATGACCTTGTGTCTATTCAGTTGACGCATCTGCATTTTTCATATGGAACGCTTTGCCAGAGTGCGAGAGAAAATATAGCGGTACTTTTCGAATTATTCTTTCTAATTTCTTTTCTCAACATCATAAGCTATAACACTTAGTATCATAACGCATCAAGGTTTGGACAAAATGGAAAACGAAACTTAGAAAATTTGTGTGCTTATTCAGTTGAAGCGAAGTGTATATAAGATTGTAAAGTACTTTTTGAAACCCCGGGCATATAATTTAATAAGTGCATTACCTAATAATGCTTTCGTATATGTTGCTACAAAAGCTGTACTAACTACGGCCACTAGAGAATCTTTGAAACCTAAGACCTGTTTAAATTGGGAAAATTGAGTGCGGACTAGTGAGGGTCTTCGTGTTTAGATTATACACTTTAAGGCGCCCTAAAATACATTGATACAACAACAATTTCGGCCATTGAAACAACAACAAATGATACTCATTAGTCCGGTTTTTATGTTTTCTTCGCGCTTCACGAAACCCTCATCCCGCATTCCTCTTTCCCACAGACTGCCGTGATACCGGCTTCAATCTTCCCAAGGGTCTAAAGGATTTAACTTCGCCAAACATTTAAAAATGAAAAAGATTGATCCATTTTTCCACGCAGCTTTTTCAAACTTATTCCGGTTTTCTTCAATGAGATTAAATTTTTTAGCAGACGAAACTTACTCTTTCCATGTATTTTCTATATTATACATGTACATATTCTACATCTCAAATAAAAGCATGACTTATAATTATTTTGGTTTAATGCCTTTAATTAAATTCAAAATAAATTGACAGATATTATTATTGCGGTTTTAATCAATACTTTAAGGTTTAGAAGAATAAAATTGAACAATTGATTTTGCCATTGTCCTACCTAACCTCCAATTTAAACATATGTAAATAGAAAATTTATTATTTACTCAGAAGCTCATCAAATATGTTTATTTCATGTTATTTGAAAACAAAAAGAATATTCTTTTGTTTTATTACTTTTGCTCTATAAAATTAAATGATGTACGATAGTACGATTATAGTTTCTACAAAAGAAATAATTATTAAGTCGCGGTAAAACTAAAAGCAAAGTTTACTCGCGTGAACTAAGTTAATTATTACTCCATCAAATTTGCAAGAGTAGGGTGGTTTAAGTTGAAGACGATTTTAGCTATTTAGCAACCAACTATACCAATCAGGTTATTAATATCGTCGTCCTTTGGAATAGTAAAAGTTTTATTGTTATGATATTGTAATATCGTCTTGATTTTGTTCTAATTAGATCCAAAATAAAAAAATATGAATAGAACTTAAATACATTTTTTCCTTCTTCCCTTCTCTATAAAAAAAACACTCTGGGTTATTTATTTTTTTATAACTCAGCATAAATTTCTTCAAAATCAAAAAAAAAAACTCGCTTTTATCGCTAAATTGTCGGAAATTTTACTCCTTATCGCTTAATTCGCGCTATTATAAATGAACCTTGCCTACCTAAGCCAAAAACAAAAAATAATAAATCGATTCAAGAGAATTCGCGTGAGAAATTTCCTATTTCCCGATTTTTTTAGAAAAATGCCCCTCCCACCTAAACTGAGCGAAATTGACTACCTCCCCCTCCGCCCTTCCAAAATAATTTGTTTCTTATCTTGATCGGTCCTATCTGTCCTAGCATTTTGTCGCATCATATGCAAAGCACCCTGTATAAAAATTAGCTGTAAGTTTATGTTCTAAAAACTCTAAAAAATCAATACAATTTTTATGAAGTTGGGATTTTTAAAACTATTCAATAGAGAGCGCTAAAGTTAGTTCAAACTGAAAAATTTACTATCCGATTGAACTGAAACTTACACAATTCATATGATTCAAAAATAGAAGTGCACATCAATCGAAATTTTTAAAGTTTTCTTAAAATGGTTTTTTTTTTAAATAGCTAAAAACTTAAAAAGTAGTGATCTGATTAAACTGAAACAGGCTAGTGCACGGGGCGGCGCGCGGAGTAATGGGTTTTTTATTTTTTATAGAGAGCGCAAAATAATAACTTTCTTGGATCTAAATCTAAGTTTCTTTTTTTTTACTGTACCTACCCGCTTATTGAGTTCTATTGTAGTTATATTGAGGGTATTCATGCAACGTCGGAAACTTTAAGACGTCGTAAAATCGTAAAGCTTACGATAGACATTTCATGAACGCTTGGGTAGATGTGATAAATGATGTGGTAAACCAGTCAGCTGTTTAGTAAACGTCAAGTTTTAAAGCATTTAACTTTAATTTTCATTTAATTAAATTTTTAAAATGCAGTTTAAAGATGCCAAAAATTCTGGGCGATCTTTCACTTCGTCCAAGATTTTCTGCAGTATCGAATAATTTTCATTTTGTGTCCAGCGATGTTCTGGATTCAGACGACGACGGCGTTTCGGCTTATTTTGTTTACTGTTCTGAATAAAACAATTTAAAAAAAAAACATTTTTCTTAAAATTTTGTTGTATTCTTTTAAAATTTATCTTGCCTCAGCCATTTCAATAACAAGTCTGCTATAAATTTGAAAATTGTGACACATTGAACGCCATAGTACCGTTACTAGAGTTTAAGGCCCATCGCCCACTAGGCAACTTTTAGTTGCGCAACTTTATGTTGCTCGGAGTTGCTCGCGGAACTTTTTTGTCAAAAATATGATGTCAAAATGGCGTTTCCGCTTAACATTGTGGATTCCAAAATGGGGTGCATTTCCTTTTTACCCTCTATTTTGGCCAATTTCTGGAAATGGAATGTGCTTTCCTTTTTTTCAACAATGTGAGTACCAACACATTATAATAATAAATAATATAATATTTTATAATTATAAATATTAATTTATTTCCCAATGCCAGCTTACGATTATACATAGCCAGACAACTGGAAAGCAGCCATCACAAAAAAAATATGGCAACAAAAGTCAAAGTCTAGTCCCACAAAGTTGCTAGGAAATTGCATAGTGGGCGATGGCAAGCAACTTTTGTTGCTCTCTGTTGCCGGCAACTCCGAGAAACAAAAAATTGCCTAATGGGCGATGGGCCTAAGAGGTTTAATACGTTTACCATCTTCGTTTAACAGACGAATTCTCGTCTTAAATTTTACGATTTGTTGGAAAAGATTTTCCATACAAATTTTGACAGTTCATTTAAGACGCCTTAAACTTTAAGACGTTTACGACATTTACAGTGGATTTAAGACGTTGCATGCATACCCTTATTGATAATTAAATTTATCTACACACACTAAAAGTATGTATATTGAAACGCATTGCGTGGAAATTTTTCTTTTCAAATCCTCTTTGTAAGAAAAAGCTTTATATTGTAATATCCACAATAATAATTGGATTATGGAACTATGAGACATTATTATAGTACAGAATAATTAGAGAAAAAAAAGTCACATCTTTCTTCATTTTTTCATATTTGGATGATTAATATTTCTTCAATACGTAGTTAGTAAATTTATTTGTAGGTATCTAAAACCCTTATAGAAAAAAAAACTATAAAACTTAATTTCGAAAAATTGTAGAAGTCAACAATTTTGAGGCCAGTTGGAAACAAACAGACTATTACGGAGAAACAATCAATTTGACTCTGGAATCTTAAAACCAAATATTAGGGCAATTTGAAAAAAGCATACCATTTTAAAGAACACTAATTCCTCAAAAATTCAAATAGTTTGAGTAGCTGATTTTTAATGAATTTTTAAAGTTTTTTTTTAAGATTTAAGGATTTTGGCATCTCACTCTTAAATTAAAAAAAAAAAAAAGTTTATAATTTTTAGGTCATTAAGGGCCTGTTAGTTAGGCCTTGTAGAGTTGGAGACTTTCGTTTTCATGCGATAACTTTTCAACAATAAAATTTGGCAACCTATTTTACTTGAAATATTTTTTGTGAAATTTATTTACTACAGTCGAATCCGCTTAGGTGAAAATCACTTAGCTGAAAAACCCGTTTAAGAAAACAACTTAACTAAACCCCATTCATTTGTCAACAAATTTCTCACAAAAAAAAACTACACTTTATTAAAACCTGCTTACGTAAAAAAACCCGGATATTTTTTTGAAAGAAATATTTCTTTGAAATTTTCTATTTTTTCTACTAAAAAACTCCTTTAAGTGAAAAAAAAACTATGGACACATTTACAAAAATCAAACGCAACAGGGTGATCGGTATAAGGTGCACCAAACTGCTGGAGCGAGTAGGTTGGATTAAGACAAAAAAAAAACTTGTATAGGAGGGGGGGTCTATTTCTCCCGTTTAGGCAGGAGGGGCAATTTTCTAAAAAATTGATTTAAAACAAAAAAAAAAATTTTAAAACAACGGTACAATTTAAAATGCCATGCTATACCTTTTTGGAATGCCAGAAAACTCTTCTTTGATTTTCATTTTAAATTAAGTTTTGTTAGTTAATAGTTTTTGAAAAATTAATTTTCAAACTCGAAATTTAAAAAAAAAAAAAAAATGAAAAAAACCGCTTCTACGATTTTGAATTTTTTTCTTCTCTAAAACTAAGATTTTTTTAAAAAAAATCTCATCGCTTAGTTATTTTAGCACTCAAAACAATTTTAGAAAATATTTTTAATAAATTAATCTCAAACTATGTTGATTTTTAATAATTTTTCAATTTAAACTTGTTATTTATATATGCAGTGCGCTATAATGTTCGTTTTTGTATTGTAATAAAGTAATACCTTTAACTTAGGGCTTATAATACACTCAATCTTTGAAATTCAAAGAAACTTTTACTACAAGAGCAAGATCGTGCGATTCAGTCGAGCAATTTATTTTTTGTTTCGTTACTAAATAAGTAGTTTTTAGTCTTATCAACTTATTCTCCATGTGCACATTCAGGTTCAAAAGATTCGTTCCATAAAGACTTTTTCCACGAATTTATGATCCAATGAAATCCGCGAATTAAATTTCGTGAACCACGGGTTAAATATTGAACTTTATAAAACTGGTCCTAAATGAAATAGTAATTGAAATTTTTTTTGTTTCACTTAAAAGGGTTTGATTGTATTAAATTTATTATTTAATAAGAAAATAAGGAAAACAGAAATTTCACAGCATATTTCAAAAAATTAATGTTTGTAAATTTTTTTTAAAATTGCTTAGTTCCAAAAAATTTTACCTACTTCAGATATAATTAGGTACGTTTTTTTTCTATCCATAAACTAGCCGAACGTTTTCTTATTTTCCTGGACTATATTTAACTTCTTATATACTTAAAAGACATAAAACATAAAACTCATAATTTCTTTTCATTTTTGTCGGTCCCTTGAAGCGTCAAAGCGTTAATAATGTTGTAGATACACCCCAGTTCAAAATAACCATATGAATATATTTTCTAACCATATTCAAGTTCAAGAGCTGTATCCACTTTGTTATACAGGTGAGTGGTTTTGCCTTTCATTCTTCCTTTCATTTTTTTTTTTGTTTCTGTTGCTCTTGCAATAAAAGACGACAGCAGCAATCAATAGATACGGAACAAAACATGGTGTTTATGTGAATTGAAATTGCACTAGAATGACTCCATTGACAGGTTGTCATACATGTGTGTGGTATTATAGTTCAAAAAAAAATTGCATAGCAAAAGATACAAAAAAAAAAAAAAAAAAAACAGAAAATCAATTTTTTTTTATAATCCATTTAGAGGAGGAAATTGTTTTCACAGTTTGTCAGAACAATCCGTTGGAGTCGGTTCTCGTCAACGACCAATGACGACAATACGACACGATATTAAAATCACCTGAGTAATTAATGTCGCCTGAACTTAAGGCCGGACTCGACTCAATTAGTCTGCCAATTAATTTGCTTTAACACAAGCTTATGCTCGTTTGGTCGCTTCAAAAAAAAAATCGCAAAAAAATAATACCATCCCTGGCTCGTTGTTGGAATTATTTATTGGAAACAATAAAAAATATTTTTTACGAAATTTAATTTAAATAAAACATACGTAATTGAATAATACGAGAACACGCAATGTAAATGAGAATGAATCAGTAAATGGTGACGAGTGTTTTGTTTCTTTGATTGTCATTCACTGTGCAACTTCCACTCAACAAAACGTGTAAATAATTTTTAATTAAAAATCAAATAAAAATAAAAATAAAAATAAAAATTGCATATTCAAAGGATAAACACACACGTATTTTTTTTAATATAAAAATAATTTTATGGAAATGCAATATGATGGCTGTGTAAATGTGTGACATATGAGCTGAGGCATTGAAGCAAATATGCTTATCGGGTTATAATTTTATTTTCTATCGGAAGTTGATTTTTTTTTCTTTTTTTTTTTTTGAAAAATTATTTTTATTGAATTGTATCATTTCCATCAGGTGAAAATGAAAATATTGAGTATTAATTGTTCTGTTGGATGCACACATGTATTTGCAAGAATGATTTCCTATATTAAGCCGCTTCCGTGTGTCATTATTAAGGATTCTATATGTCAATTTTAATAAAAAAAAAAAAAAACATTTCGATATAATTCATGGTAATGTTTTTTAATACCTACGAAAACTGCTGTCAGAATAATAAAAAGTAAGTTACATATTGCATATTTATTTATTTATTTATTTTTTTTTTAGGGATGTTTTCGGTTTAAGTCATTAGGTATAGAAAAATTCAATTGAAAGGCAAAATTAATAGTTCAATTGATGATGCTTATTAAATGGCACAATATATTGTATTGCAATTTGGTCACTGTTATCTTTGTAAAACCATGACATGTTTCTTTGTAAAACCTTTAAAAATTCTACAACTGAGTTAAACCACAAAACATTGGAAAAGCACTACTATTTTTCTTTATTCTGCGTTTTCATTACAGTAAATGAGGTAATTTCGTTCAAAATTTCCAAATGAGCAAATTTCAACCACATTTGCATGAAATTTGGTAGAAAATAACGTAAAACTTTTATGAACACACCCAAATGGATTCTATTCAAAGTGGAACCCATTTGAAATGACAGAATTCAATGTAAAAAACAACAAAAACAAGCGATGGGCCTTCAAACAAAATTAGGAAATTTGAAATGTGAAAACTTTTCTTGTAATTTTTCAAATTACCTCATTTCAGCATGAAAACGCAGTATTAACTATAAACTAGTTCAATGATGATTTTAAAAGGCAACTTCCAAGGGAAAATTGACAATTTAAGGCTTTTAAAATCCAAGAAAATTGAGTATTTTTCGACATTAAATGAAATTGTGCTACCAGTTTTGTTTCGGAAGATGTGTCCAAGCGAGAGAAAATATGAAATTTCGTATTTTAATTTTGGAATACTCATACATTGGATTACAGAATTCCCGCTCAGTCCTTATTAGAAGAGCTTATACGTTTAGAAAACCAAAAATTCATTATTAATTCTTCGTCCAGTCCACTATTATTTACAATCAGAAATTTTGATCAAAACCCGCATGGAAAAATGGCAAGTTTTTGGCAAGTTTAGGCGAGACCCTGGCAGGTTTTCGGCAAAGAAAACATGGACGAGAAAAACAAGACAGACCCCTATTAGTCCTCGCTGAGAACATTTATTAAAAAAGTACTGGTGAGGTTCTTCATGGTAACTACCTATTTGAAATCATTTTACGCAAATTAATAAAAGCATATGTATATCGTAATAAAAATCTTTGTGTGTTAATTAACTCTGCAAATTTCAAATTATGATTGGAAATCAGTGTGTAAAATAGTAAAATCGCAACTGCAGACAAAACAGAAAAAGACAGAACCACAACTGATTTTGACATTTCTCAGAAATCTGTTCTCCAGTTGTTCTACCTAAAAAGCAAGTGCAAACAGACTCACTAAACAGCAAGCCAGAACAGTTAAGAACAGACAATTTCTCATTGAACTTGTTCTTTTCTGTTCTAAACTGTTCCGAAGATCCTCTCTAAACTTACCCATAGTCTTTCACAAATACTTGCATACACACCAAAGTAAATGTCAATAAATTAAACGTCAGTTTATTCAATTTTGCATGCGCAAGAATTTTTTAGTGGTCATAAAAATTAAAATAAAATACAATGGATTCGCGGTTAATTAGTGAAATTAGTGAACTTCTATCATCTTTAACAAGAAAAAACGTGTTTTTGAATCCCAATCTCGCAATATAAGCAACAGAAAGCGCACCGCCACAGAAGCTTTGACCCCCATATCTGAAATGGTTGAATGGGAAACCAGGGCTTAGGCAGAATTTAACTGACGAGGCCTATAGTAGCCCTCGCTAGATCCTTGTTAGTAAATATGAAAAACTTGCCAAGGCCTTAGAAAACTAAATTCTTTTTCCAAGTGGGAAAGAGTGAAATAAAAATATTATTCAAAAAATTTCTATCTTTAGAACTGGCCGAGATGAGAAAAGACTCAGTTCGGACCAGATTTATTGGGCTTTCACAAAATCCCCCACAAGAAATTTATCTAGATTTTTTGTAAGGAGTCTGAAAAATCACTATAGTTATACAATATACAATTTATTGAAGAATGCACGGGTTGAACGCCATTAGGTACTAAATTTAAATTTATTAGGGTTTGCGTGATTTAAATAAACCCTTAAAATAGTATTCAATAATATTAGAAACACAAAATCATATGCAAAAGGCTTCAAAAAAGTTAAAATTGTTTTAATATATTAAAAACAAAATATGCGCATGTTCTTGACTTGCTTTTCATGATTCTTATCTTATCTTCTTCAAAATAATTACCTTGATGTCAAAACTCCTCTTCTCGAAAACGGTTCATAGCGCACAAAATTTGTAAGCGCCTTTTCCATAGGAAATTTAATTACTTATCTTTCGTTTTTTCCATCGAAAAATTGTTTGTAGGATTTATACTTTCAGAGTTAAGGCACCTTAAAGCATGCTTTGTTCTAATTTTTTTCATAATATCAACCGTTAAGGAGATATTGGACAAAAACTAAAAAAAGCATTCTTTAAGATGCCTTAAGTATAAGTCCTATAAACAAAATGCGTTCTATGAAAAAAAGAAGATAAATAAGCTTCCTTTACAAAAAGCGCTTACAAATTGTATGTACCATTAGCGCGTTCTCAAAATATTGGTTACAATGCGTCTTCAAAATGGTGGCCGACGTACAACACCTACTGCAGCCGCACCATTAAAAACCTCTTCCGACTGGCAAGTGATGATTTTAACAAACTGTAGGAAGGATGATTTTATAATTTGACCCTAATATGTTTATATCTTGGATTCAGTCTTATTTAATTGACCATTCGTCAGTATGGAATATTTTTAAGAGATCTGAGATTTTAAGAAAAAACACAAAATATATTTATTGCATAAAAAAAACAAATATCTTCAACGAAACAAAAAGGGGAGAGGGGTGACGTTCAAATTTGTGAAAATGCACAATCAAGGAGGTTTTTAACCCTCGATATCAGTTGTAGTTAAGCAGATATTTTATTTAATATGCTGATGAGAGACAATTAAATAAACTAAACTTTTCTTATAATTTTTCGTAATTTTCAAACCGTGTTGTATATTTAAAGAAATAGGCCACTAATTTCCTTGAATATACAATTTTAATTTTAATTTGATGCAAACAATTTATAGCATAATAATTCAATGAAAATTATATTCTTTTTATAATTCATTTGTTTAAATTTTAGCTTAAATAGAAACAATCTTCGTTTTGGGTTAATGTGCGCATGGAAATCGTATGAAACTTCATTATTTCTGCTTAATTTTAATTTTAAAGAAAAATCCCCATGCGGAATTGTATGAAAATTCATACATTGACAGTAAATTTGAATTTTATAGTAAAAAAAATTCTTAAATTTAACTGAAATGTTTGACGTGTTAAAGTTCCATTTATCAAAGTAGTTAGGTTTCTTTGAAATATTTTTTTTTTTGGTTAATGCGAAATAATATTTATTTATGGATTGTAAAAATAATTACATATAAAAACTGGGCTTTAAACTTAATTTAATTTTAAAAACGTTGATCTAAAACCCTGTGCGGCCCTAAGCTATAGACTGCTTACACTCATCCAATAAATTTGTCGATATTGATTATTTTTTAATCGTTTATACATTTAAGAGCCACTTGCACAGAAATTTTTTTGACAGCAGTAACTCCTGACCCCCAGTTTAGACAAGCGAGTAAAACTAGTAGGATTTTTATTGTAGTGTTAGTTTTGTGAATGTATATGTAACTAGTAGTTCATTGCGCGTTCGATCAACTAGTATGCTATTTATTTTCATAAAACTTCAAAAACGTAATAAAAAAAAGTAAAATCTTAAAATGGGATTATAAATTCTCTTCCTACACACTTTTTTTTCAAGCGTAACCTTTTTATATTAGATGAATAAATACTCGTTTTCGCGATATACATATGTGTGTTTATAATTTTATTATTTTTTTTTAAAACTTGTACGACATGAAAAATTCAAAACTTAAATCTGCCAAAAATATTTTACAAATAAAATCATTTCTACGAATAAAACAAATTACTAGCAGGCTAACTAGCAACCAACTCGTAGGCGAAAATATTATGCTATTTAAGCTACTAGTCGGCTCTCTCGTGTACAATTCACTAACACATATAAAGGCTACTAGTTCTACTCGCCTGTCTAAACTGGGGGTAATTTATAAATAAATTAAATTATCTGACTGAATTGAATCAAATCATGTTGTAGCTATGTACATAAATATTTTTTCTCTATTTTAATTTTAAAAAGTTATCTTCTCCTCGTTCTCTAGATAAATATTTAAACTTGAATAGCTCTCACGTCAAATTATAGAATTTCTTACGAGAAAGCAAGTCAAAGCTTTAAAGTTTGTTTATTTTTCAATGTGTTTTGTGTTTGTTGTGTTGGTGATTCTGAAAAAATATTCTTATCCGCTTGTTATTTATTTTCCGTTCGTGCAATTAAAAAACGATAAATTCTTATTTATTTATTTAAACTAGGATAGTTATCCTGTGCTTTATATATTTATCCGTTCGTTGGAGCAAGTGGCCCTAGGTAAACAAAACATGTAGATATCTTTACAATCCAATTAAAATTTCATCAATTAAACTTTGAATCCGGTTTCAAAGTCAAAAGTGCGCAAACTTATCCCAAACTAGATACTCTACGAGCGTACTGTATATAATATTTGGTTACATACTGTTTGTCTTTACTCTTCATGAACTTCTCCTAGATATCAGGGCGAGAAGATAAATTTAATGTCCGATGTTCGTTGAATTTCCGAAATTACCAATTTTAGTCTAATTTAATTCTTTTTTATTTAAATGAACTTTGACATTTGTAACTTTCGAAGCAAAATTGGTAGTTTGGGTAAGCAAATAAACAAATATTTAGAACTTTAGATTTTTCTAAGGTGGACAATTAGTTTAATGTAGATACTTATTTTTATCAAGGAAAAATTCCCTCAGGTGTTACTGCGAACACTACACAAGTTAAGTTTTGTCGATTTTTCTAGGAGGGGCAAGAATTTTTCTTGGGAGGCATTGCCCCCCCCACCCCTTGCCCCCCTCTAACTACGTGCATGTCCTAACCTATCCGTACCCTGTCCGGAGTTCCTCAGGGAAAGCCATTTAAGCCGTGTGCGAAGTCGTTTCAAATTTCGATTAAATTTTATCCGTGATTAAATTTTGAAATTTCTGCGTACAAATTGACCTCACTAGTGTCAAAAAATAATCTTCGGATAAAATTTAACGCGATTTTAGCTCAATTCACACACGGCCTTACCTTTTTGTTTTTATTTAACTTTAAATTACGAACCAAATTTCATCCTCTGAAGATGTGATTATATATTACAAATAGACTTTAATATTCGTTTTTATAAACAAAAATTAAACTTTTTTTATCCATACCAACCATATTTTAGAATCTTTTCAAACACAAAGAAAGTTTTTTTTTTTTTTTTGAATTGATGTGGTTTCTGAAATTAGCCGGACAAACTAACAAAACAATATTTCCAACCCAAATGCGTCGTAATGCAAACCATTTTAACTTAAATACCTTCAACTTCTCTCCTCTCTCATAGTCATTTACCCTCATAAAAAATTTTAAAAGGACTTATTTAAAAACTTAACTTTGGTTACTTTCCTACGACTACTACTTTCTGTTTTTTTTTTTGATTAATTTAAGTAGGCCAATAAGACCACGGCACATACATCACATCTTGGAAGCGTTTTTTCATTACATGAGATACTTTTGGAGGATTTATCAGTTCCTCCCATTTCTCAAGAAGCAAGTTACTCTAAAAAAAAAATATTTTTGATATTAAGCCTAGTATACGCTGCTGATACGAAACGAAATTTTTAGTTGGTCTTCAACATGACAACGAAATGCTTACGAAAACCATAATGAAAAATTACCCCTCGAAAGTGTCACCATTTGCAAAAACAAAAAACAAACACCAACGCATAAAAATCACAGAAATCAATGTTGTGATGAAAAAAACAACAAATACAAACAAAAATAGAGACCAAGTGTCACTTTTCCGTACACACTTAATGGTACAGGCAATTAATTATGTCCGAAAAGAGACGGGAGATCTCTCCAAATAATCTGCTACAATTATCGATTTCGTTCATCGAACAGCGTACCGCAGAACGAAAAGCAGAAGGAAATTTTTCGTTTATGATTTCGTTATGTAATTTTTGTATGGGATTTTTTTTCGCATCAGCAGCATACTAGGTTTTAAGGTGAAATAAGCTGGAATTCGGTCCGAAAACCTCGTCGTGTGTGTGCAAGTCCAACGCAATAACAATTAAGCCATGAATTTCTCCATAAGTTGGAATATGTACTTTTTGCTTTGACATTTTTGTTTATCTTTTCTGATGGATACAAAATTCAAACAATTAAAATACTGTTTAGGTTTTCCATCACTACCTCACATAGCAAGCATTATTCCTCTCCTATGCGTTTGCCATGATAGAAAAGTTTCCTTAATCCCCCACTCTCAGGATTTAGATTTTTCTGGATTATGCGGGATTAAGGGTGGTTTTTATTTCTTTTTTTTTTAAGAATTTTAAATTCTTAATCTTGTTTACCCACAAAATAAGTTTTAAAATATTCAACAAAAAAAAAAATCGTTAAATTCTTCTCCCGGGCAAAAATACCAATGATTGAACTTTAAATCACATTCAGAAGGATATGGCAAGCAAATTTTGTTAAAGGAAAAATTCCCTTTCGACAAAATAGGATTTTTCAGCAGACGCACATTAAACGCCCACTGCCGGTCCTTCTCCTTATAACAAACAGCTATAAGAGTTTTTTTTTTTTATGTGTGGATTGGCGCCAGCTCAATAGCCTCTTGTAATGAAATACGTGCACCGTAGTTTATGTCAATAAAACTATATTTCATCAAGAATGTCAAACAAATCTCTATAAGAGTACCATCGAAAAAAAAAATCATCTACTTGATGCGCATTTTTGCTCGAGGCATCATCAAAAGGAGTAATGGGAGGAAGTAACACACTTCATTGTCATCAGCACCCAAATACATAGCTTGACGTTCAATAAGGACTTAAAATATAATATGACAGGGATATATGGTTATTTGTCAAGAAGTGTCAAAAAAATGCACTTATCTAATGTGCTTGGAATTCATCATCATCGTGACTTAAAATTTAATAATAAATACATTTTAGAAGTTTTACTAAATTCCTTCTTGTCTTTTTATATAGCCCATATATGTGGTATTTAAATATGTAAATGTAATGATTATTATGGTTCATCATTCCATGTCCATCAGTGAGTTGAAAAGTTCCTCGCAGATATTATTGCGAGTAGTTTTCATCATAATAAGTTTTAAGTAGTATTTTCATTTGAAGACCAGGACAGTACTTATGGTGTCGATGTAGCTTTATGCAAAACCATCAACAAGGGAAAGAAATTAATGAATGCGAACTTTGATTAAAATGTTTGTGGGAAACTTGATTGCAGCAAAATGATTACATTAAGTGCAATATAGTTTACCCTTGGGGGGTGAAAGCTGTAAATTATTTCCAGGGTGATGATTTTAAATTAAGTTCTATTGATTGAATATAAAAAAATTGATTTCTTGAAAGTTCTTAATTAAAAATCAGGTGGCTAAAGTGATTTTCATATAAATTATTATCTTGCATTGAGAAATTGCATTGGTTCAATAAAAACAATTTATTTATGCGGATATGACAGAAAAATATAGCACTAAGTTTTTTTTTTCAACAGAAATACATTTTATACAAATATAAAAAAAAATAAAAATCTACACGTTTGAAAAAAAACAATATTCTTGGTTCGATAGGTTGCAGTTAATTGTTTTTGAACTTAAAAAAAAAACTAATAAATCAACTTATTTAAATTTAACACTAACAAAATTTTAATTTTAATCCTTTGATTCATAATAATCTTGCTAAATGGAAATTTTTAGCAAAAAATAACTAGTTAACTTGCCTTTATTAAAATAGGAATTAAAAGTTTCAATAAAACACTATAACCACTTTTATGTACACTATGGAAAATTATTCTAGGTTTTATGTCTCCATTGAAAATAATTGTGTCCACAGAGGTTCACGTTGCATGGACAGGTGGGTTTAATTTAAAAAATCTGAACAACACCGATGATTTTGACAACAATTAACAAATATATACTTTACTCTTTTCTACAAAAATTCTCGCTACATAGGGAAGATAGACAGTGCCGTAGCTACTCGTTTTTTTGGGGAGGCAAAGAAATTTTTCTAAATTTAACATGTATTTATGAAAATGTTCCCATTCACCAGGGAAGTCGATAATACAGATTAAATTAGAATAGAATAGTTATACCCACTCACTAACAACATCTGCTTGACGCGGAGAGTAGTCCATCACAATGAACTTTTAACTTACTTGGGTGGATTACAGTTCCAATCTGTTGGGCCAAAAGTCCCATATTAATTGGGTCAATATTTTGATAGTAAGTCAACTTTCGCAAATTCTTTAAAATAAGTTTAATTTCGAATCCGAACGGCTGGTGAGCGACACTTTTCTATGACAGGAGTTACTCTTGGAAGATTTGTCACTTCCTCGCAAGAGGTAGTAGCCCTGAAAAAAAAAAACTTAGGGTGGAAGCAGCTGGTATTGAACCCAGACCTCTGACATGACAGTCCAACGCAATAACCGTTACGCCACGGGCTACTACAAATAAATAATCAAATAATTAACTAGTTTTCATTATTATTTCTGTTTTTGGTTGTCTTTCAATTTGTTCTTTCTTTTTCTAGCATCAACGCTTGGGGGCTAAACCCCCCCCCCCCACTCCTTTTACCACTACGTTTCTGCGGCACTGAAGATAGGGTGGTTTTCTCTCTGCCTGGGTTGCATTGGCTAGCACAAACCTGTCATCATAAATTTTTGTAAATCGATCAAAATTATCAAAAGCTTCAAAAAGCTACAAAATCCGAAAGCTCTTTGAAAAAAACCAGTGGCGATTTCTTTAATTCAGAGTCGTGAGATAGTGTATACTGGCACCACTGTTTTGAAAAAAGCTCGCCAATAAGCCCTGAACTATCAATTTATTGAACAGAGTATAGTTTCACACTACTATTAACAACAAATACACAAATTGATCTTTCTGGAATCCTTATAGATAAATGGAATTGCCCGTTTCTGACCAAAAGTGTACACGAATGAGTTTGGTATCAAATGAAACCTATCTTTGAGATTGATATATTAATGTAATACGAGTATTTTTAAAATCGTTCATGGGAAAGTTGAGATATTTTTAGAATTTTAATTGTAGTCCCAATTATGCTGCGGGTGCGTATACTATAAGCAGATTCGACCATCGAGTCTGCATTAGTTTCATTCAGAAGACCAGTGCAGATAGACTTAGCTTTCTCACAGGCATCTGGATTGTTTTTAGGTAGGCGAACTACCAGGCTTTTTTGAAACATTTTATCGATCTTATCTTCCAATATTTTGTTACGAGACTCCAGTTGCCCTACCCTTTGTGACACTTCTTCGTGACACATTTTTAAGCTGGCAATCGTAATCGTAAGGTCGCTGCATATAGGACTTAGTCGCTAGATTTTTAAAGAATTTGTCGTAGTTTTCCTTAAGCAACTTCATCATTCCAGGAGATCCCATAGTAGATTCGTCAACTGTACTTGCTAAATATAAGTAGCGTTTTTCGCTTTGTGGGTGTTCAGGGAGATGCTTCTTCTATCCCTCGCTTGCTCATTTATTGCGAGGTTAACTAAGTTTCTATAGTGCTAATTTCAAAGATTCTTATGGACATAAATTTATAAACTTTTAAGGGCCAGTTGTATAAACGGTGTTCAATATTTAACCCGTGGTTCAGGAAATTTAATTTGCAGTTTTCGGTGGATTAACTGTGGTTCAGCGATAGTTCAAGTATTTGGTAATAACTAAGCACATGCCTGAACCATCGCTAAACCTCAGTTAATTAGCCAAATTCGATGAATTAAAAATTCTGAACCACGGTTAAACATTTAAGCACGATTGTACAACTGACATTAAGGCTTTTTATTTATAATTATATTTGACAATTATTTAGAGCGCTTTGATTTTTTGCGACCACTTTTCACAGCTTACAAATGTCAATCAATATGACAGCATAGTGTGCAGCCGCATCATCGGCCTTTATTTTTTTTTTTTTTAGGAAAATGATCAAGCAATCACGGCGACTTCAGCACGTTATTTTTCCTTGTTTGTGCATTGGAAGAAATGAAGCTTGAGGTCGTGGAATGATGATGAGATGAGGCCACAACCCACATGTTCCAGCGTTTTTTTGGTCCAAAGATTTCCCGACTGTCTAATCTCATTTAAGATAAGGATTTCAACTGGCCCATAGGCTCTCCTGACTTGACCCCATGATTGGTTTTTTTCCCATTGTATTAAATATTCGCTCAGCTAATTTGTGAATAATTTTCCGTGTAGGGGAGAGTGGGGCTAAAAGTAACACTTTTTACTAAAGTTGATGCTATTCCTAAGATTTTGAAAATGAGTTAGCCAAACCTTTTCAAAGAGCGCAACATTTCAGCTACGAAATCCAACAAAAAACCCGAAAAAATACTGAACAGAATTTGTAAAAATAAAACATTTAGACAACAAAACAAAAAGTGTTGTTTAAACTTACACCATATGCAGGGAAAATTTGACACCAACGACTCAATTTAAAAAAACCGAAAACCATTCATGTCTCAGATACTTACATAAGCTTAACCAAAACATAAATACATATTTTAAAAAAACCACCTAGCACTGTATCTCTTCCGGGTGAAGAGGAATACCAAAAATACAAAGAAAAAATAAAGTTACAAACGTATCGATTTTGTGGACTCCCCCCATAACTTTTCTTTTTGATGTCCAATTTACAGCCAAAGTACACTTGACGATAGCTTTGAAGTAGACGAACACTTTTCTCCGTCACGCATTTCTTAGTTTTCAGGGGAACCCTTTCATTGTAAGCTGTTACTTTTTCCCCTGTTACTTCTAGCCCCGCTCTCCCCTAGACTTTCTTTTCAGTCTCAAAATATTCGTGAATAATCTACATAACTATCTGTGATCTATACATACGTGATGTGTGAAAACAAAATTTGTATGCTTGTAAAATGGGGCCTCTGGAAAGCCTAAAATATAAAATTCCCAACCAAAATTGTTCAAATTCCAGTCACAATACTTGAAAAATTGCATGAAAATTTGGAACAAATTTCTGCCGAAAAATTTGTTGAATGGACTTTGGAGGGTGCTGCTTGCCCGATATGTTATTTTTAAAACAATTGAAAATTCCCAATATGTATAATACTGAAAAATATTTAAAAAATATCTTATTCTCATTCAACTCACTGCCTGAACAGAATACAATGCTGGAACCGGAGCTGTAAACGGAACTGGAAGAGCTATCAAAATGTGTCGTACGTCATTTTTTGTACGCGTCCAACTGTACAGCTTTAAGCATTGCGCTTACAGCTTCAAGCGATGGCGGTGGCGATCGCGATAACAATGTGGATGCCGCACATGTAAATCAATAGGAAGGCTTACATCTACGCGACATGTGGATTGCGATTAGGTTCCACTGCTGCGTTCAACCAAGCGACTTTTACTGAACGCAGCACGAACCATTTGATCGCAGTATGCCACGATAATTGAATTTTTTTGTGAAAATATTAACAAAATTCAAATAAACAATAATTTAGAACATTATACAGCAGATAAATAATATTAAAAAAATACAAATTTTGTACAATTTTTTGCACAAAGAATACAAAACATAAAAAAGGATACAATTTACGGATAAAATTGCTGTCCGGGTCGATTTATTGAGTCAGATTTATCTGTGCTACTGATTTTTTCTAACTTTTTGTATGTTCTTTTGACAACTTGCCCATCACAAAATGTATCGCAATACCGTGTTGATGTGAGCTGGTTTTTCATCGCACCTTGATCGCGCGATAAAGGCTATCGTGATCGCCACCGCCATCGCTTAGGTTTGCGCATAGCTTTAAAAGTATTTTGAAGAAAAACAAAACAATATTCTTGTGTACAAGCTCAGAATTCACATTTTTTGTTTTCAATACTTTTCCTTTTAATAAATAATTTTTTTCGCGATACAAATAACCACAATATTTTTTTCCCACTCAAAAAGTTGTTTTTTTTTTTCTTCATACAATTTTAAACGTCAAAAGTGGCATACGTGAAAAGTTAAAAGTTGGGTAACTTTTCCGTCTGCTCCTGCAGCTCCGTTGCGTTGTGTTCGCAATATTGAATGTATGTGTATCAAATATTTTGACAGCTATTCCAGATCCGGCTCCGGTTTCGTCTCCGTCTCCAATCTGTTCAGGCAGTCACAGTCATTCTCACTCAAAATTAATGAACTTCATTCCAATTTAAAACCAATATGTCTGCCGCGCTCCAACTATCTTATACCAGATATCACTGCTTTATAATTTATACATTTAATAAACAAAAATGCTTAATATCGTTTTGGGTTGGATTTTGGGAATTATCGATTCATATTGAATATGAAAAATTTAGTGTAAAAGGACTAAAAAATAGGAATGGAACACTCCCAAAATGCAATTGGAAACGACGTATGATTATTAATATTATATGATTTTGTAATTTTTTTTGTATGTATATTCAATTTATTTATGAGTATTGACAACTCCCTTTGAGTTGAGATTGATCAAAAGGACAGTCGAAAAGTTCGTAAGGTAGAACTTGTCAATTTTCCATACAAATCTTAGCAAATTTTCATTCCAATTATATCTTTAAAAAAATAAATTTCCATTTTCTGGAGTTAATTACAAAAACTTAGACAATTGTTTAAAGAAATAAAAACGTATTTAATAAGATAAAGAAAAAAAATCTTCTTTTAGTTCTTCACCCAAACATTAATAGAATTATCTCTTAAAATCTATTTAATACAACTTTAAATATAACAATTAAACAATAATTTTGATATAAGAACCATAAAAAAAAAGTAATTTTATTCATCAACATCTCAAATTATTTAAAGCGTTCTTTATTTAAGAATCAACAAATTGGAGTGTAAAACATACACCTTTATCGGTAGGTAGCAACCACCCTATTTTGCCATCACATCACCATAGAAAAAGCAAACAAATATTTTTAAATAGAATTAAAAAAAAATTAAAATTAAATTTATCCACTCAACAAAATTTTTAAAATTTATTTCAATTCATTTTTTTTTTATATTTATTTTTTTTTTTTTAATTTTTAATTGGTATTCAAAAATCCTAATATTTGTTTTCCATATTAAATCAAATTCCTAGTTTCGAGTTTTCATTTCATGTTCAGATGCAACAAACAAAAATTTTGTTATTTTCTTTATTGGCTGCTCAGCATGTTGAACGATGAATTGTATTTCTCTGCTTTTGTGATAGCAAATCAAAAATAAAACACTACACAAATAAAATATAGAAAAAAAATACCCTTACAACAATTATAATATACAGCGTTCGTACAAAAATAATAATTAAACAATGCAAATTAAATGAAAATGTAGAAATTGCTGCAAGCGTTATTTTTGAATTTTATTTTATTGAAGTTTAAATATATTTTTATTTTTTATTTAAAAAATGCGACTTAAGGCTGAAAGTTGATCACAAGTTACACACATAACTCTATGCAATGCAGAATTAAATGTGTCCTTTATTAAAAAATTTATTAAAAAAGTATATTTATTATATTTAAAAACACAAATGCTTACAAACAAGAACAAAACAAAATTATTAAAAATTTGCGTCTTGTTATTTCACGATTTTTATTTAAATTTATTTTGTTTTTTTCTTTTTTCTCCACTTATTTTCTTTTCTGTTTTACGTTTATGTGTGTGTATGTGTGTGTGTGTCTGACTTAAAGGACACCACTGGGCAGCAATTACAGCACCAACACAACCACCAGCTTCAGCAGCAGCACCAACAGCAGCTTCTCCAGGTGGACAATAGAATCATACAACAGCATCCAATTAGACAAAAGGATATCTTTTATCAGCCTCTGCAGGCGAATGCACTCCAATGCAATCTGCCACCACATGCACCTCTGTCAGTACCGATCACCGCCGCACCAACATCCACACCAACCTCGGCACAATCCAACCCTAAATCAGTATCAATTCTAGTATATAAGACCTTAAATACGGTTTTCAAAAGTAGTCGCAAGATCATCTTTCGAGTGTGCGAGGTAGCCAGTGCCAAAAAGTCCTTTACCATGTTCAAATTCAATCAGAGAGCGAAAAATTCAGAGGCTACAGCGGCAGCTGCATGTACGGGCCATGATCGGTTTAGTCAAGTACGTGTTACAAATAAGTAAGTTTAACTGCTAAGTTTTACGAATTGATAAAAAAAAAGTTTAATCGAAAAAAAATAATAAATTTAAGGAAGAAGAAGGACTTCTACAAGAAAAAGAAAGCCAATGGACTGAGGCGAAGTAATTCAGCGATCGAATTTGATGCTTCAGCATTAACAGCAGCGAATAGAAGGCAGCTTTTTAGTCGGTGAGTATTTTCATAGAATACATTTTGTCAAATATAGTCTATGTAAGAGCAGCGTATGGATTACGTTATGTAAGCCTTTTTTGTAATACATTTAAAAGGGTTTGTTTTTGTGGCCATTAAAGTCGAAATAATTCAAAAATTTGTCTCCGATTTCGAATTTCCTTATTTCGATAGTTAACCAATATTTTGTTTTTAATTGAGGCAGATAATTTGAAGCTGATTTCTTTTTTTATTAAGACATTTATGTGTTGGCATGCGCTTGTGCAGCTACTAAACACTAACTATCTAAAATTTTATATTCATTCAATTCATGGACAGACAAAAAATCAAAACACCGATTGATCGAAAAAAAAAATTGAATTGTTTTTCTTTTTAATTTTTGTTTTCAAAATGTTGATTTTCACAATATTGACAATTGAAATATCGACTCTTTAAATGTCGATAATTTAACTGAATCGAAATGTAGTACCTTCACAGTTCTATTTTCATTTTTTTTAGCAATGCTAATGTTTTTATGTTTTCTAATTTTTTTTTGCGCAAAAAATGTCTAAAAGATGATACTTTCCTCGATTTTTGGTAGAGGGAGTCAATTTTTTGTCAATTCTAGATTTCAAAAATTCGATATTTTGTAAGACGGTAAAAACTTAATACCCGATATTATTTTTTAAAAGAAAATAGCCAATTTAAGGGTTTTGAAATCCTTCTCAGCATAGGCGCCTGCAAGGGAGGGCAAGAGGGGTTGCGCCCCCCCCCCCCCCCCTGACTCTGGGACATAACAACTTATCAATAGGTTTATGTTTTATTTTTAATTGCGATATAGGTACTATAGGGCAAGCAAAAAATCGAACTCGAGATAACAATCAAACTTGACATTACGATGGGAACACGAAAAAAAGTGGGTTCCGCAATTCCGCCTGTCTGTCTGTGTGTATGTCTGTCTGTACCTCGGCCTACAGCCTAAACCACTAAGGCGATTTTCTTCAAACTTGGAGAATACGGTTTTTGGATGATTCCTTAGAGGGGAAATCGAGATTTTTTTTAAGCTCAAAAAATAACGGTACTTGCCATAGGACCGTTTCAAAAAAGTTATTTATCTTAAAAACGGCTCTAACGATTTTTTTTAATTTCTTGTGTGTAGGTACTAGTAGTGGTGTGGTCTATATTTTGGTGGAAAAAAAATTTACCAAAAACCGTTTTTATCAGTACCTACCATAGAACCGTTTTTTTTTTTATTTTCGATTTTCTCGTTAACGGCTCAGCCGATTTTGATCAATTTTTTTTTACTTAGGAGGTCTTATCAAGTGTGAATAATACTGCATACAAATATTTTCAAAAACAAATTTTTTGGATTCTTAAAAAAAGTTAAAATTTTTTTTTTTTGAAAAATCATTTTTTTGAAAATGGTTTTAGCTGTATATTTATATGTTTATTTATATGTTTATTCTTAAAAATGGCATACCAAATTTTTTTTCTTAAAAATTTCAAGAATTTTTATATATAAAAAATTATTTTTTAAGAAAACCGCTCCAACGTTTTTTAAATTTTTTTTTTAATATTCTTGGTTTCATGCATGAATTATGAATTATTATAAAGAGCTCGTAAAAATTTTTACGTATAACTAACCTAATGCCTAAAAAATAAATCAACTTTTTGTGAAATAAAACTAACGATCTAAAATTTAAGTTTAATTTTTGGTTTGCCAAACCCCCCCCCCCCCCCTGTGGGTTCGCCTTTACAAGTTGGAAAGCCTAATTAATATAATGTATGTAGATTAGGGTGGCGCCTATTTTGGAAATGTTTGAATTTCTTTGTTGCGATGCTACACTATTCTTTTATATATTTTTCGTTATAAAAAAAATTTCGCAATTAGATCTGTACATTTGTTGATCATATAAGTAGTATAATATTGATTGATAACTTCATGAAAAAATTAAAATATACACGCATCATACGACCGTTCGTACAGTGTACTGTACTCTGTACATACACTATTCCTCGGATTCCAGAGATATGAAAAAAAAAAAAAAACAGTAACGTCGGTTCAAAAGATGGAGAAATATTATGTACAACAGCTGTTGAAATACATTTAAAACTATTAAGAGTTTTTTTTTTAACTAATTCAGTTTAGAGAATAAAATAAAAAGTTGGATAACTGTCAAAGAGTGTTCTACGAAAATCTTTAATATATTAAGGCCGATTTTGTTCACTCAAAGTTGAACATAACTTGAAGATTTTTATTATCAACTTGTGAATTTGCTTATATTCACACAAAGTTGACGTTTTTAACTTTCGATTTTCAACTCTAGAGTTGATCAACTTTAGATTTTGTCAACTCCCGAAAAGTAAAAGTTGACCGAGCAAACTTGAGAGTTTACATAAAAATGTTGTTTTGTCATTTAAATTTTGTTACAAAAACAGATTACGGACAACAAAAGGTAAAAAAATACATCAGGTAATGCTCCGAAGCGATTCTTTTTGATAAATTGGCTAACAATTCTTTGGGCAGTAAATGCATTCCCGATTTTCTCCGACGCTTTTTCCTTGTTGCGTTTCGTGGTATGATGTCACAATACACAATTTAACACAAATATTAAAAAACTTTAAATTAAATAACACAATAAATCAAAATTAAAATTGACACTTATGTTTTATTTTCACAAATATCCCAGGGATATTATTCATCTGGGGAGTTGAAAAAAATAGAGTGAATAAAAAATACCCTTGGTAGATCGCCCTTGTGGCACCTACCGAACATGGATTACATGTCTTATGTGCTATAACGTGAATTAACGGTATGGGAAATACCATAGGGATGTCCTTTTTCAAACCCTTTCGAATGAGATATCAATGATTTCAGTGGTACTTATATATCCGAAGAAATTGAGCTCAAATTAGTTTGAGTACTCCTTATTTAGCTCAATTTACCCCAAACGCGATGACTCATCACCTGAAACTATGAGGCGATAGCTATAAAACAATTCCTCTATAATCTTTGCGCAATCTTTATCTATCGATTGGTATATCTAGGATGTCTGTAGTGCAAACAGTCACTTAGCAGTAGGGCGCGAGCGGTACATGTTTTCGTGATGGTCGTCTTTTCGCTACATCACACCCAACCGTCCGAGAAAGACATGTAATCCATGTCAAAAGAAATTCAAACTTGCGTTTCAACTCTCGAGTTTTAGTAAACTCTTGAGTTGATCAACTTCAGAGTTTGCCTCAAGTTGAGCAATAGTGAAAAAAATGACCCCTTAATTCTTTGGAAATTGAAATGAAAAACCCCATATTAGGGTTTCTTTTATTATATTCAATGCCTTTCGTGTTAAAATAACAATTATTATACCTATATACATGGTCACCTGGAATATATTAACATGTCAAACAATTTTAAACTACCGTTTACACTGCATACGTTTTTTATACTATTTCATTTCTAAACTGGTACTAAGAATAGACTTTCAGGTAAATATTTAAAAAAAAATGGTTGAACCCATATTCTTCGCGTTATTACATGTATATTACGCACTTTTAAATTTTGCAAGTTTAATTAAACATAATTTAGAATAGAATAAAGAACAGAATTAGAATAGTAATGACAATATAATGAATCATGAATATCAGAACGGTCACTTTAGAGAGGCACCCAGTGCCTAGTGTGTGTACTAAATTTTTCACATTCAAAATTTCCATTGTATAGGTTTTCAATTAAGCCAAAACCACAATTTTAACCTAATTTTCATAAAATTGTTCCCAAAATTTATAAAAAGTGCACATGGCCAGTTTTATTATTTTATAATTTTTACTAGGATCCGGCATCTGTAGAGCAGTTGTCGTTCTTTTTAAGGTAAGATGCAATGTTACAAGATACAAATTAATTGCTTAACATTGTTTTTAGATTAAATGCACAACACAGCTTACTGGAATTTTAAATTTGATATGTTTCACACTATTTTTGCACTCATTAGTGCAAATCAATTTATTTAGTACTAGCTGACCCGGTGGACCTCGTTCCACTTAAAATATATTAAATTCAAATGTCCCTTTCGAAAGTTGAGTCTCTCTATTGAAGGAATGAAACTTTTTTAGAATGAAATTCAATTTTTTAGAATGGAATTCAATACACTTTTTTTATATTAATTAAATTAAATTTGGTGGTACAACGGCTCATGAAGATCCAGGGTCTAGTGACTTACAACTCTCCAACCATTCCTGTGTGCGTATCTGCAGGAATGGAGGGGACCTACAGTTTACTGCCGAATCCGAACAGCTAAGGTGGGCGGCACTTTTCTATGACAAAAAAGATACTCTTGGAGGATTTGTTACTTCCTCGCAAGAGGCAGTAGCTTGGAAAAAAAAGTAAGGTGGAAGCGGCGGATGTTGAACCCAGACCTCTTGTATGACAGTCCATCGAATTAACCATTACGCTACGTGCTACTACATGGAAAATATATAAAAATTAATTTGTTGTTAGTTCGTGTATAACTCGGCTTAGCATATTATACGATTTACATGGTGATTGAACCCAAAAGTAAAAAATTTCGACCGAAAAAGTCGACAAATCATGAAATAGCATATTTTTAGGAGAAACGGAGCTTATTTTACTTGGTTCAATCAACATTAAAAAAAAATATATAAATTAATGATAATCGTACGATGTTCTATCGAGTTATGCGCGTATTACAACAAAAAAATGTTATTTATATAGATTTTAATTTTAAGTAGCATTTAGAAGAAAATTGTTAATGTATTGAATTATATCTACAGTCTACACAGGTATTTTTAAAATGCAAATAATTTACAACTTCCACAAAACTTAGAAAAAAAAAAAAAACTGTGGTATATTCCACTCACTAAATTACTAAATTAAGCCCGCTCCCTAACTGGTCGGTGCGGTATCGTTTCGGTCAGTTTGCTCGCTAAACATTCGGTACCGATATCTCACTAAATACATACATTTCAATGGGCACTTCCTGACTTGTGCGGTATGTGCGGAATCGGTACGGTGAAAAAGTGCCATACTACATAGCTTCGGTATAAAGAAGCAGTAGTGTTTCGGTATTTACTACAAGTAAACCTTCTTCTGATGAGGAAATTCTGATTTATTAAGATGTTAAAAACAATTTTGCTTTAATCTCTACCGAGAACCGAGGCCGTACTGATAAGTCAGGAAACGATGAAGAAATAAATGAAATGAAATGAAATGAAATGAAAAATTACAGATAGCGCACCGACAAGTCAGGAAGCGATCTAAGGAGACATGTCTTATTAATGTCGTTTTCCTTTGGTCACTCCTAGCACTCTTTTTTCACTCTATTCACACTCCCAACACTTCAATAACCTTCATTTGATATTCGGAGTGATGATTTAGGAGTGTTTTTTCACTCCGGATTTCATTAAGGGGTGCTAGGAGTGCACTCTGAACACATACATACTTTTAAAAGTCGTTCGTTGGATTAATTGTCAAAATAGTAAATGCTTCTTTTTTTTAAATGCTTCATTTTACGAAATAGGATTTTTTATATTCCATTGGAATTAAAAAGGAGTAAAACACTCTGAAAATCGAATCGAAAACGACATAAGTTAATTTCGAAAATTCGAAATTTTATTAATCCAGGTCGTTCGACTGTTGCTAACATTGTTCATTCGATTCGACAAAAATCTGTCAACGCACGTTGATGAAAATACTATTGAATTTGAACCCCGCCAATAGCACAGTAAATAGGTTAATTTAATTGTCCTTGTTAAAATATATTTTGTACTCAAAAATATTTTTTTTTCGCCGATCCATTGACTGAAGCGATATTTAGGCCAGTTTTTCGTTGAGAGATCATCTTTTCATGGTTTAAACATAAGCTTAAGATTGAAATATATATTTTTCAGGTAACTTAGACCCCGAGTTAGCTCAAACATCTGTTAAGTTAATTTTGGATAATTTAAATAAATAGGAGTGACAACACAATGGAAAATGCAATTTATTTAAATTTTTTTTTTTAATGATTTTCGTAAAGAAGCTACCATTTTGAGTGTCATTATTTTGTTGTTATTAAATATATAGTAACAAATATTTTACAAAATTTTACCCTTGTTCCCTCACTGTAATACTCGACCAGAAAATAGATCGTGCAAATTTTTTTCCAAATTGATTAGATTTTGTAAATAAAAACATACAAATTTTTTAAAAATATTTTACACTTTATCTGATTCTGCACGACTACCACTGATTTATATTAATTGCAATGAACTATTTAAATCTCTACAACTTTTCTTGCATAAGCAATCAATAACTCCCAATCTGATTTCGAAATAAGACTTGGGTCACTATGGCGTATACGTAATATTTATCTCGTACTTGTTTTTTTTGGTATTTACTTCTGTTATAACTGAAATAGATTTTGATAAGTTATTTTTATAAAACTAATTCAGAAAGAAAATTAAATCTATTTTAACACTTCACAATTCAAAAACAAATTCGGCGGAAGAGTTCAAAATCGTTTACATGAATTATTTTATTTAAAAAAAAAAAAAAATGTCTTTCTTAGTAAAAACTGTAGCTCCAGTCCAAATTTCGAGTTATTTTCGGAAAATGTTTAAGACACAAAAATAACAGAAATTCAACCTTGTTTCGTAGTTGGACATTTTGTTGTCTAATATTTCTGGGCTATTACACAATTCTGATTTTTCAATGAAATAATAAAAAAAAAAACAATTTTTTTTTTATTAATAAACGAAATTAAATTATTGGAAAAATTAAATTTTTTGTTGATGTTGTTGTTTAATTTCAGAAATCGTTCAGCCAGTTCAGAACAGGAAAATTCGGATCAATCAGAACATTCGGAAAAATCCCCGCTAGTTAGCGCGAGGTTAGACAATCTAGCAAAACTATTTTTTAGCAAATCGATGCCATCGGAAACTGGAAGTAGAGATACAATAGAATCAGTGCTAACTACAAGGTTGCTCAATGTTTATATACATACAAATACATACATATAATTATTTTATCATACAAAAAATATTTAAATTATTCATAATTTTCCATTTAATATATTAAAACAAAAAAAAATTATTAATGTTTTTTTCTTTTTATTTAATTGTAGATTAACCTTAATTAATATATAAATATGTTGTGTAGAAATAAATCTTCGATTCAAAAATATAAATAATATTTTTACATAAAATAATTGTTTGCTTGTTTGTGCGTGGATTTACAAGTATTATATGAATGTCGTTTTTTTTTTTTTTTTAATAAAAAGGTAGTATATTTATTATATTTATTACATATAAGTTAAATTTTTTATAATAGATTTTTTTTGTCTATAGTACATTAATGTTGCATGTTGATAGTATTTATCAATCATACACACAATAGCTTACATAAAATTGCACTTGCTTTTTTAGACTTCTCTTAACATACTTCTATTTTTTGTCAAATAATTTCTTTTTTTAATAATAATGTTTTAAATTTTTATTTTAGTCTTGATAATTTAATTTAAATTTTTTTTTTCATTGAATTTTTTTCTCATTTCTGAATACCAATTAAAATTTAATTTTTTCTATAAGAATTCAAATTGAAAAAAATTTACAAAGATATTGTATATTTTTATTTCTCAAGATTTAACTTAATTTTTTTATTGAGTTAAATGTAGATATACAAAAATGTTCAGGTAAAAAAAATGTAAATATTTTAAATATACATCGAATTTAAACGAAAACTGCACAAGATGCAGCTTTAAGCATAAACAGGTAGGTAATTTTGATGTTCCAAAACTCGAAAATTTCTGTACCTACATCAGCGATATTTAATGACGTATTCCGAACACCCGAATACGAAATAAGTGGAAACCAGTTTGTTGATAAATAATCAACTTAGAAGGCAGTTTGTTGCTAGATATTTTACTGTCCCCCGAGTGCATGTTGTTGTATAAGAGGCAAGCACTAAGTAAGTAGCAGCCTCGTTACGTAATAGTTAGTGAGTCGTTCGGTCATGAGATGCTTTTTATCATAGGCTGGTGATCAAGAGTTTTACCAAAAAAGCAACAAACTTTGATGTATTTGAGGTGGATCTTTACAATTCCTTTACAATGTCTTTATAATTGGTTCTTGCTACTTTTTTTTACAATGTCTTTATAATTTTCATATTTTTATAATTTATTTAATCGATAATTATATATTTATCTAATTGCAAGTTCATATCCTCTTAAAACTAAGTTAATATAATTCAAATACATGTATGACTAGGGCAACATGCTCGCATTTTACATAGCATTTTTCGTAAATGTGTCGCGAGTACATCCGTCCTTGAGTGCTTTTGTATTTCGAAGATGTGTCATTTCGAGCATTTTGGTTTTCGTGGATCTAGTTTTCGTACATCTGTCTTTCGAGCATTTTGTTTGAGAGGAAGTGTTACAGTTTCGTATGACTAGAGATAGCAGAGTTGACTAAATTACAGTCTGAAATAGCAGACGCAACTAAATTACAGTCTGAGATAGCAGGCGTCATTTAATTACAGTCTAAGATAGCAGACGTCACTAAATTACAATCTGAAATAGCAGACGTCACTAACTAACTACTTTAAACCTGGGTTTCCACTGTCAACTCTGGAGCCTAAGTCTTTCAGGGAGACTCATCACATATTCTGGATCGGTACTATTCCTATTTGCTTCTATGGCAGAGCTCAATTTTCCCCTTAGATTAAGGTTTTTTATTTTTCAATTTGTTTTATATACAATTTGACTTAAAACTAAAAAAATTATTAAATTTTTAATAATAGATTTCTGATGATTCTTCCGGAGAGCTGCAGCAAATATTGATCCAAAGGTATCAGATTTGATTCTTCGTACAGCTTCTTTGTTGGTATGAATTTCTTCGTGAGTGGGTGCCGATCTAGTCCTGTGCAAATACGCAGCATCTTCCTTTCAAACAGCTTCATTGATGTGGGTGAGATAGTGAACCAAGTGGGGAAGCCGTATGTCAGAACTGGTCGGATAAGTTGCTTGTATACAAGTAGCTTGGTCTTCTTACTTAGTCCATTTCGCCTCCTAAGCAGCGGGTGAACCAAGTGAAGAGAAAAATTGGCTCTTTCATCTTATTTGTGAAGTTAATTCCCAGATACTTCGTTGAAGATGTCACTGCTACTTCTGTGTTGTCGGGCAGCTTGATTTTGATGTTGTTGCAGCGCATTGCAAAAACTCGTCTTTATCTTATCACAGTCACTGGCGTTCGGAAGCAGATGAGTTCGGTCTTTTCACTGTTAATCTTCAGTCCCCATTTAAGATAGTACTCCCATAGGTTTTTAATGTGCTCCTGCACTCTCCTAGCAGCAATTTCGGGTGAAGAAGAGGACGCGTAAGTGATGTAGTCGTCTGCGTAAAGCTTTGTCTTCGTTACTGGTGTTATGGCTGGTTGATCGCTGGTGTAGATGTTGAACAACAAGGGTCCGAGTTTAGATCCTTTTGGTACTCCAGCGCTGATTCCTTTCGTGGATGATTCGTGTTTTGCAACCTGTACATAAAAAAGTCTATGGGTTAGAAAATTTTTGATAAGTCTTACCAAGTGGTTTGGAAGTCCCTTAATCCAAACGCTGTCGAAAGCCTTTTCGATGTCCAGCAAGCACGCTATGATCGTTTCTTTTTTGTTGAGTCCTCGTGTAACGTCACTGTGGAGTCCCAGCAGTGAATGAATAGTGGAGTGGAGTGCTTATTCCGAAAGCCGTACTGGAACTCCGGTATGACATCTCTTTCTCTGCAAAATACATTAACGGCTATATTTTTGACTTTCTTTAGAGCTAGTTTTACCAAAAAACTAGTTCTATACCGGTTTCGAGTTTTAATTTTTCACAAACTTTTATTACTTTGACATCTAAATCAAAATATTCAAACATATTTTGACATCTAACTCAAATCAATAATTGTTTTTGATAAACTGAAAACTCGATGCCCCTATAGAACTAGTTTTTCCTTAAAACTAGGTCTGAAGAAAGTCAATAATATGGCCGTAAGTTTTTTAAGAATTAGTGCTTCAAGTACCTTGTTCATGCAGCAGAGCAGCGAAATTGGCCGATATCCTTCCACATTTGAGCGGTTTGTCTTCTTTGGGATGGGTACAACTTTTGCCGTTTTCCAGGCCGCAGGAAAGTAGCTGTTGTTCAGGCATTTGTTGAATATTATGGTCAGCAGGAGAACAGCAAGATTTGGTAGCTTTTTAAGCACCAAGTTGGAAATCCTCTCCCTTCCAGCTGACTTTTTTGAGTTTCCGGCGATGATGATGTCGGTGGGTTCTTCGCGAGAAGTAAAAACATCAGTCTGTAGCGGATTTGATGAAGGGTTTTCTGCATTGAATGAGGTCACGGTGTCGGTGACAGCTGATATCTCCTCAAAGCGGGCTTCCACTTCTTCGAGAAAGTCTGGAAGGAGTATGGAAGGGCGGTCTTTGAAACTTCCCTCGAAGTACCTGGCAAATGCTTCAGCTTTCTCAGCAGGAGTTGTTGAAACTTCTTGTCCGTGAAGGATTGTTTCTGGTATGGAGTTTGCTCTTCCAACTATCCAGTTGATTTTTTTAAAGGTGTCAGGGCCAGGTTTGATGTCCTCGAGTCTCTTCCTGAAATCTTTTTCCTGATGGTGTTTAACTGCCTGGTTAAACATTGTGTTGGTGCACTGAAGTTGTGAGTGCACTTGCCGGTACTCATCACTTTCCTTGTTGAAGGTCCTATGGTAGATGCGTTGGAGTTTTTTGCGGAGCCTTTGCCGGTGAGCATTTATTGCTTGTACTCAATTTTCCCCCTGTTTGTTCACGGTCTCTTATATATAGTTTGGTTAAAACTGAGTGTGAATTATAATCTCGCAGAAAAAGTATTATTATTATTTTCATGCACTGTGTGAGCGATGGCTTCAGTAGTATGACCAGGAGTACGCGTTCTGGTTTCATGCTTATTTCTAGAGTCATTGATAGCTGTGCTTCGGGATTGTTTTAAATACATTTTGATAAACCGCGGCGGCAAAGAAGAGGATGTAATGCATTATTACAAGGTCTGGGTTCGATTCTCAGCAAACAAAAATGTTTTCTTCAGGGCTAATGCCTCTTTTGAGGAAGTGGAAAATCCTCCAAGAGTATCTATATCTTGTCTTAAAAAAGGCCCTCTCTTCTATCTAAGCTGTTCAGCATAAAATTGTTGGTCTATTCCATTCTTACCGACATCAAAATTAATTTTTAATTTTTTAAGCACACAAAAAGTTTTCTCAATGTTTCGAAAATCTTTATGACAGCCGAAAAACAATCGGACAATACAAAAAGTTGCCAGAAAGTTGTTACTATGAGTTCAGTTGAGTTGTCTTGAGTTATTACAACTCGCAAAATTTGTTTGTAATCTTCATAATGCATTTCATTCTAAGAAAATGCTTTAAAACTTTACATATATGCATTTCAATAGTAAAATATGAACTGAACTCAAACTTTGAGTAAATTAAAGTTGCCATCAGCATCAACTAATTACAAAGTGAGCATTTGACTTAAATAAGGAAAATTTAATTTTTTTACTACAATCATGTAAGAGTTGTTCAAGCTGTGAAAAATCTTTTATGAGTGTAATATTAAAAGCTATAATTACTTCAGGCAAAACAAAACTTTTTCAAATTTTCTTTTTATTAAATTTTTAAAAACACGAAATGTAGTTTCTTAATAAAAAGCTCTTTTGATATGATTCTTAACTTTTCTTCCAAGTTTAAA
Organism: Epistrophella euchroma; assembly: GCA_947049315.1. Classification (NCBI taxonomy): domain Eukaryota; kingdom Metazoa; phylum Arthropoda; class Insecta; order Diptera; family Syrphidae; genus Epistrophella; species Epistrophella euchroma. Next base: position 23,281,868 of record OX346245.1, read on the forward strand.
AGTATACAAGTATGTTTTTAAGAAAGTCAAGGTGCAGGTTTCTGTGCACTTTAAAAAGACTACACTCAAAATTTTTACACTAGGATTAAAATAAAATAAGAACTTTCATAACTAAATACACCCAAGGTGATAAAACACTCAAGATAAAAACCCCTTTTATGTCCGCTTGTTGTTCAAACTTAAAAGCACTTATATATGTCATCACATCATTCATAATAATAATAATAATTGTGTAATACAGGACTTGCAGCAAATAATATCCTTTGACAAAAAAAAAATATTTTTTTTTTCAAACAATTCATATGAAATCCCAAAAGTTTTTGCTAATTAAAAGCAATATAATCCCCAAAACAAACCACTTGACAACGCATATATAGTGTTGCAAGTGTCAACTCTGTGAAATGCTTAAGTGGTTGTGTTATTCTTATTCTACAAATCCCTCCAAGGTTGCTTCATTAAAAATAATAAATTCTTGAAGGTGAAGTTGATTGTTGGCCATTGCTTTTTTTCCTCTATCACTATTTCGAGAAAAATGCTTTTGAGTATCTAAAATCTGGAATTGTCATAATTCTTATTCAATTCGATTGCATAATATATCCATTTTATGAGCCAGCTATCCCAAAGCTATTACGAATTTCCCTTGAGAAAGCAATCATAAAACTTCCCATCTGATTACATACAAGACAACTAACCTCTAGGTCACTATGGCGTATACGTAACCTTTTTTTTTTTTCTTTTTTCTCAGAATACAACATAATACAACACAACGATGGCAAACAACGAAAAAAAATGATATCTACCTCAAGAACATCAATTGAAGAAAGTCCTTGGAATTTACATGCATTCATGTGGTTTAATTGATTTCTAGTTTTTCTTTTCTTGTAAAAAAAAAAAAATATTCACAGAGACACTATACAATCCCACCTTTGGGACCGTGAACTGTTGTCTTGTATTTCAAAGAGAAAAAGAGTGAATCCTGAATTCAATTGAACTGGGTTAAATCTTTATATCTGCATTACAGCAGATAAGCATAGCAGAAGCCATGGCATCAGGTTAAGTGATAGAATATACACCTTCACTTAGGAAAGAGGACTTTATGTATATTTCGTTGTATTTGCGAAACAAAAACGAAATCTTTTTGGCCTTACCTTCTGAATTTATCCAAGTATATTATTTTTTTTTTGTTTTTTGTTTTATGAAGCTTTTTTTATGAACTTACTCAGGCAGAGGGGCGTGTGCGGTCGGTTTTCTAAAGGACTTGCTGAGATTTATTTCATGCCAAACTATCTAGCACCTTTCAATGTATATGTAGTTAGATACAGCACGAAAACCATCATCATTCCTGAGTAAAATCATCGCACCTTTCCTCCTATTCAAATATACTACAATCAAAAGGATATCAAACGAGGAAAGAAATTGAGGTTATATGCAGCTGGAGTGATTTGAATGATACTTCGTGTTGAACTAAGCGAGTAAAATTTATATCTATGGCTATATGTATGTTTATAAGTATGAATTTGAATATTGCTGCAGCAGCTACCGATAAATTCACCACAAAGTTTTGCACACTAAAGCACTTCGTGGATTAATTAAATTGATATTGCTCTGGATGCGATGAATGCCGAAAGTATGAGTGAAAGAGTTTCAAAGCAAATTAAGTTTATAGCGGGGGGGGGGGGGGGGGATAAGGAAATTTCGTAAAAATAGATTATGGTTGTCAATAGGTTTTTTTTTTTTTTTTAAGTCTGATAGAAAAGATTTGTATTCAACATTAAATATAATTAAAAAGGTTTATTTTATATGTAGCTGGATGTTATTGATAAAGAGCATGAGTTTCATTTGAAGAATTTTGAAAATTCTCTTTGAGAAAAACCGCACTTTTAGTGTGGTATTTAATCAAGTTAATTGAAAATCTTCTAAAAATTATTTGGCAAACATTCAAAATTATAACTGAAGTTAAAGTTGTTGGCTTGAATAAAGATGAGATATTTATTTCTTTAAAAGTAGAGTGTGTGAGAATTAATTTCACTGCGCAGCACTTTGGGTTGCCCTTATAAAAAGTATTGACATAGACGGCGCCTGCATGACAACTGAACATTATTAAAGCAGAGTTGCTTGCACGGAGTTGAGATGACTCAAAAAGAGTATTAAAATCCTTTAAACCCACAAAACTGGAAATCCAAAGTAGTGTTTTTCAAGACAACTGTTGACATAGACCCCTAATTGGTAAACACATCCAAGAAGAACGTCGAAGTTTCGTGAGTGGGACAAAGGGCTCGACAAGAGAGTTAAAATTCTTTGACCCTGCGAAGTGGAATAGTATTCCTCAAAATGTCAGGTGTATTAATGTGTTCTATATGGGAATTCATTTTAGTTTTAGTAGTGAAGTTAATTCCCACATAGAGATAAATTACTAGACTTTTTAGTGAAGAAGACCTTCTTCAGTTAAAAAGAGAAGTGTTTTCATACTTTTAGGCCTAGTTTTTCAGTACGAAAAAAAAGTTAAACCCGAGTAAACTCACCAAATTTTGAGGGTTAACTCGGTAGTAGCCCGTGGTGTAATGGTTAGTGCGCGTCGGACTGTCACGCCAAAGGTCTGAGTTCGATTCCAGGCCATTGCCACTTAAAATCAAGTGTTTTTTAGGGCTACTATCTTTTGCGATGAAGTGCAAGTAACAAATCCTCCAAGAGTTTCTTCTGTCACAAGAAAAGTTCCGCTCACCTAAGCCGTTCCGATTCGGCAATAAACTGTAGGTCCCCTCCATTCCTGCTGACATGCACACAGGAATGGTTGAATGGAGTTGTAAGACACTATAGGCCCTGGTTCTTCATGAGCCGTTGTGCTACCAAATTTAATTTATTTATTATTTATGTTTAGCAAGCCCGATGAAATGGTTCAAAAAAACAACAATGGGCTTTTAGCAATGACATCACAGAAAAAAATTGACGTTTCCCTACAATTTATCGAAACCAAAGTAAATCGCGCCGGTAACGCATAGTTTTCTCCGGGATAAAAACTAAGCCCTGAAAATTCTTTGTGATAAGAAAAGCCTTTTCACACAAGGAAACTGAGTTTCCAGCAACAATCAGTTCATAGGTTAGAAGAGGGCGGAAGAAAGAGGGGTAAACTAACGAAAGGTCAACAAATTCAGGAGATTTTTTTGACGTTTCTCTTCACACTATACGTTTGTGTGCATTCAACCAAGGTAGTTTAAAAGGAAAATACAGCAAGTCTCCTCCGATTTTGTATCTTCGTGTGAAAGGTACAAAAGATATCGTTGAGGAAATTTAAAAAAAACGTCAAAAAAATCTCCAGCAACTAGTATATTCGTGTAAAAGGCGAAATAGGTGCACACGAACAAATGTGGGTGGTATCAAATGAAAGGTGACGTTAAACTTGTTATATATGTAAGTGGAATATTTTTTTAAAAGTCGAATTATTTGAGCTTGAAGTTGCCAATTACAAAATAAAGATTTTTAGCTTTTTTCCAATTAATTGTTCCTAACGTACGAACAAAAATGACATAGAAAAATTATTTTGATATCAAACGAAAGATATTTTTCTTTTTCTTTTAAGTATTTTTGTTAAATACTTTTTGAAATATTAAGTTTTAACTTCATAAAAATCAATTGTTTTTGCGGAGCCTTTGGCACACCCATTTATCAAGTGATATATGTGGGTACAATGTACGTCTCGCCGCTTTATAACAAACCCAAAAAGTGAATTTATGAAATCCCTAATAATGATAGATTTATAGAATGAAAATAAAATAATACAGATCAGAGTGACAGAAGTGTTATTTCCTCAATTTGCTGCGATATACTTGTATCTGGCCTTACTGGCCGAACATAATGGTGTAGCTGCAGCTGTAGCACTTGCAAAGTTGAACGATGCGAAAGTAGTATCCAGCACAGCGCTACAATATGAAGCTGCAGATGCAGCAAGAAAAGTCACTGCAGCAAAAGTTGACTCAATTTCAATCATCAATATTTTTCGATGATCGGATCAAAAAAATTGAATCGTTCCTGACAAATATAAATTTAATGAATATATTTTTTCTCTCGATTGCTCTTAATGTGAAAGTTTTGTTTTGTTATTTTAAAATACTTATAACGCGCATTTGTAATTTAATAAATTTATTCTGCACGTTCGTGGCCTAAAGCCTTGCTCATTCCCTTTTGCTTTTCACACTATGTCTGTAAATTGTACCACTAATTTCGTGACTGCCGTTTTATTTTGAAAAGTTGAAAAACCAACTGTAGTGAAGTGTGAAAATGTTGCGTAACAGATGTAACAAAACTCATAGATCGGTTGTGATTTATTTATTTTTTTTTTCAGACAAAAGTGCTCAACGATTATTTGATCAAGTTGAAATACAAACTTCATTTAAAATAGTATATCCCTTTTAAACAATCTAACGAATTCCTAATAAATCTAAAAGGTCTCTGTTTATTTAACTCGTATCATTTACCTCTAATTAGAATTTGAAAACAAACAATAATTTACCGATTTCTCCTTTGAATTAAATGAACATTTGCAATATGCAAACACGCATCCGAATCCACTTAATTGCTTTCGTTTGCATTCGAAAATGCACAAAGTCGCAATGCAGTAGAGACAGACTCGTACTCGTACTTGGCAAATGCAAAATGTCAACACTATAATATATAAGGTGCCAAATCTATACCACTCTTGGTATTCACTAAAAACCAGGCTTAGCAATTTATTATAATTATGCAGCAACACATCTACACTTAGAGAGTATATATTTATATGGTAATCCAGCCTCCTGTGACAACTGACAGTATGATCCTCCCTGCACCAGTCCCAATCCTGGCATCAGTTACGCCACAAATGACTTGTTCTTCGTCCCGGCCGAGCGCCTTTGTCACCAGCGTTGTTGTTCCATTGTTAATTCATTCGTCGTTCGTAGTCGTATAGTCATTGTCGTTGCCATCAGTGTTCAACCCTTGCATCCTTTTATGCGATTGTCTACTCTACATTGTCATTATCCTACATTAAATGACAATTTTAGGAACAATGAATTGTGGTTATGTAGCGGTTGTGAGCAAAAACACACACATACTTTATTCAAACCAAACACCACACATAATGGAACCGTTCAAGGATTCAGTGTCATCAGTGTTCTCCGGCTACTTAATTTCTAATTGAAAAAAAAACTACAGTTATATCATTAAATGGTCGTTAGCACAGTTAGAGCTTCGATAATATTTATATCTACAAATAAATATTCAAAGTGTTGTGCACAAAAATGTGTTAAAAAAAAATTGTTAAATTGTTGAACAAAAATATCCTTTGAAAAATTATTTTTCCACAGCACTGTAAATTTACTTACTTACGTATTGCGTTAATTCTAATACAGAAATTGTCCCTTCGTTGTCCTTTTTATTCCTTTTTTTTTGTTATTGTTGTGTGTTTATTATTATGTCATGCAGAACAGCAACGCGTATGTGTCACATTTCCTATAGAGCTTTTAAGACTATTGGCGGAAAATTACAATGACAATAATTCTAAGGAACACGTCTAATTATTCATTTTACGTTGAATAATGTTTATGTAAGCTGGGAAAAACTGTCAGGACATTAACATAATTTATAGAGGATATAAAATAAGTTTGCTGCTGATGGTTGTTGCAGTACAATGAGTCCTTGAATTGCGGGCTGGTTTAAGGGAGACGTTGTTGGTTATTTTCGTTGTTTTCATTTTTTTTTTGTTTTGCTTTAATTTAGGATGAGTAAGTTTACGAAGGCTGATATATTACATGAAAGTGTATAAAGGGAAATCTTATGATAAAAAATTCTTAAGTTAATAATTAAGTATACGTACAACTATTTAGGTATAGAAATTTGAAGATGTAATATTGTGACAGCTTTGTTTTTATAATGATGATTTATGGTTAATTTAGCTAAGCAGTTGATATATTAAATAAAGTGTGGCAACAAGGTAATTTTATTATTAAATTTAGTATTTTATGTGAATATTTAAAAAGATGTACATTCATTTGTTAACTCTTCAACGGTGAACCAGTTTTGTTTATAGTTGATTTAAGCTTTAAAACTATTGGTTTAAACCTCTACAGCCGTATTAATAAACACGAGTTAGCGAAGATTTATCTTTAAGTCGTAAATTTAATGCAAAATGCAATCAGCGGATCCAAGGTTCGTACCGCAGAAAGCAAATAAAACTCGGTGTTAATATTATATTATTTAACTCTTTCTTTCTTACAGCTATTTCTAAAAATTCATTATAATAAGTTTTACAATAATTTTAATATCCTACTTAAAAATACATAATAGAGTGTTTCATATACGGTATAAAGTGGGATTGACTCTCTTGGCTGACCGAAGTCAAGTCTGGGTACAGAATTTGGGATTGACTCCCTTGGCTGACCGAAGTCAAGTCTGGGTACGAAAGATAGGATTGTTCACTGGAACCTGTAGACTCTAAGACAAAAACCAGAAGCGGGCCTTAGGACTAGCAGTCCCTCTCCTTAAATACAATTCAAGGCAAAGTTTGGGAGATGAGCAGAGAATTTACGGCACAAAGCGAAAAAATGGTTTAGAAACTTCTTACTGGTGTGCCGTGTGCTACACACCCAACAGCTCGGTTCACGGCCCTTACTATGTGTCACGATAATTGACCTAGAAGCACCAGAGGAGAATATCCTGCTTTAATGGCTTAGCTTAGCTTTTTTATTGAAGAGATATATTTAAAATTGGTTCTTAATTCTATGTTACATATAATATTACATTGTGGTGTTTTTAATTGTGTTCGCACATAAGGGGCCTAACTTAATACATTTTTTTTTTTTTTTTAATTAAATTTTTTTTTTAAAAATTGTCATTTTATCGGGTTAAAATATATATAAGGATGATTATTATTCTCGGGTTGTTCAAATCCGGTTATCTTTGTGATGTAATGTTGGGTAGGGGTGGCTTCTAGCCACGGTGGTAGATTGACGTCGTGTCCTCGTAAAATTGGATTTCCTCGTCGTCGTTGATAGAAATGATTCTTTCATCCAGTATATTGCTCTCACATCTAGGTATCTAGGTTCGGGATGTCTCTCTTCGCTAATACTAGTCCTCACCAAAGGGTTTGGATGGTTGCACAGGTTGCTCGTCAGATTTTTTTGCAACGATTGTCATAAATTTATTAAGAGGAGTGATTCTTGATTCCTCGTAGAGCCTTTGGTTGCAAAAATGCCTCTGTCGTTGTCGGTCAAAATGGAGTCCTGTGCAGATCCGCAGAATTTTCCTCTCAAACACGCCAAGCTTTTTCATGTTGGTTTTGGCAATGGTAAACCAGACTGGAAAACAGTATGTGATAATGGGCCTGATAAGTTGCTTGTAGAGTCTTGTAAGTCTTTTGACTTACCGCCATATTATTCTCTCGATACATCCAGATGTAAACTTAAATCCAGATGAATTTACATTGAATTTGTATGATTTACATCCAGATTTAAGTTTTAATCTGGATGTATTGAGTGAATAATATGGCCGTTAGTTCATTCCGTTTCCGCATTAGTGGGTGTGTAAGATGGAAAGCGTAGTTTGCCTTTTTGAGAACGGCCGTTGTATGTGGGTTGAAACGTATAGCCTCTTATCAAAATTGATACCCAGGTATTTTATTTTTGGCTTCGTTGTCAGTTGCGTACCGTTGGGCAGACTGAGAGTGATGCTACGACAGCTTGCAGCAGAGCACGTGTTTCGACGTCCTACGGGTCTTCTAAAACAGGCCAATTCAGATTTGGCTGAGTTGATTTTGATACCCCATCTTTCGTAATATTCCCAAAGACGTCTTACGTGCTCCTCTACTCTTCGGGCTGCAATGATCGGGGATAATGATTTCGCGTATGTTAATGAGTCATCAGCATAAAGCAAATTCATTGCATTTTTGGGTTGGTCGGACGTGTTATGTTGTAGAGATACGGTCCTCCTGTTTTAATGGGTAATTCTCACAGCCCCTTATCAACTCTGCCGTGACAACTAAGTGTGAGCTCTAATAATGCAGAACAACTTATTCCATTGACTTCTTGTGCGCAGTACGATTGGTTCTTCTGTTGTTTTGTAGTGTTCATATATTGTTGTTGTAGAACCCCGTCACAATCGTCGCGTCGTGGGCCTCTTAAAGTAGGTGATGCAATTCTGGCGTTGTGTTTGTTGTGGGTGTTTCAGTATTTTTTTGATAGTTGTCGGATAGGCGTAGCGAAAATAGTGTTACTTCGTTACAGTGTATGTTCCAGTCTGTGCAGTAGGTGTTCCAAATAAGCTTTTTTTTTATTTGTCAAAAAAATTGGCTAAACCTTACATTAAGGCTTACAAATTTGCACTGGAATATTTTGCTTAGTAATTTTGTAAAATATTATACAATAAAGTGGTGAAATATGTGGGTAAACCTCATTCAAAAAGTGAACCAAAAATTTATAAAAAAAAATATCAATATTCTGATTCAACAAACAAACAACAATAAGAAAATAGCATTAAACGCATTCTTGTAAATATAGGGAATATTATGAAAAAAAATTTAAGTTAATCAAATCAATACTTTCTGAAATTACACGTGACAAACTAAATTTTTTTTTTCAATTAATTCTAGTTTATAGATCGAAGCGAAGTTAAATTTTCATACAAAAAAATTGCTTTTTTTGCAGGCGTGAAAAATACAACAAAATTAAATGCAATTATTTAAGCGACAAGGAGGAAAAAATTTGTTTCGGAGTAAATATAATTCAATGGACTTATCTAAATCAAATATAAAACAGAATTTAGTTTCTTTGTAAACCTTTCGACGCGAGATTTATTGATGTTGCATTTCGATTTGAATTTCACTTCGCATTGATGTATAAACTAGACTTAAGAAAAATAAAAAAATAAGAAAAATGAAAATAATAAAGATTTATTGGTACAAAAAACTCAAAAGATTTTTGACCAGAATCAATAAGGCCAGAAACTTCTAGATCGCCACATTTGCTAAGTCAGACTAGCACAGGCGCCTCACTAAATTTTAAATTTTTAGCATAAGTGACTTCCGAGATATAGGACGACAAAAATTGCAAAAACCGTAACTGACTCCTTGACTGACAAATCGTCAAAATTTTGAAGCGCTTCACCATACATGAAAATCTTACAATTTTGCCTTATGTCGCACACAACGAAGTAAAAATTCAAAAAGTTGGGGTTTTCTATATAGGGGTCGATCGCGATATATCCGTCCACTTTCTCAGAATTATTTATTAAAGAGCGGAAGGGCTATAAAAAAAATTGTGTGTATCGACAGGTCAGGCGCAAAAATGAATAAGATCTAGAAGTATACTAAGTTCTAAGTTTATGAAGACTTAACATCAAATATTTTCAACCTAATTCTAAATGGGAATTTCCGAGGGAAATATTTCCCCGGAAATAAATTATTTAAATTGATTTTTTATGTCAAATGCTGAAAAAAAGCTCTTTCGAACATTCAGAACTCTTATTCCCGCTATAGAAGGCAAAAATATTCTACCGGGGAATTCGGAGTAGAAGTATTCTACTCCCCAAAGAATACGTCTCCCGGGGCATATTTAGAATAGGTTGTTTAATGGAGTTTTCGGTTGCTCGACCAGAAGCCTTCTGAACCCCACAAAATGACAGTTCTTCTTCTCGATAGAAGAGAAAATGCTTCTGGATTTGAATTCGGAATCGAAACCTGAGCACTAATACACACACATGATTAAAATGTCACAATTATAAAGTCGATTGTTTCCTCTTTTCTTTTTTGAAATAATATTTAATTCATTGAATAGAAACTACCTTCATGCTTAAAATAAACTAAAAAGCTAATAATAATGAGTTAATCTTAATGGAAAAGAAGGTTGGTATATATTGTGTGAAAACAAGTGTTGGCAAATTTGTCTTAGCCGTTGTGATAATTTTTAAAATTTATTAACACAAATACAGTGATGCATAAGCTTCAGAATCAATAAAGTTGTGCTAGACTGTTCGATTACCGAAATGTCTTCCGGATTACCAATCAAAAACGCCATAAGTAAAAAAAAACAGCAAATTATGAGAGAAACGATTTCTAATAATGACTTCTATTTTGTAGCTTGGATTGGCTCAAAATTCAAAAACTGGAACAATTCTGCCAGAAGCATAGTACCTTTACCGTGTTGTTAGAATGCGTAATGTTAGATACTATAAAATTCAGAAATGTGAAAATTCTAAAATTTACCGATAAGACTTGGAATATTTCAGCGATATTCGTAAAAGTCCAAAATATTTTGATTTCTTAATTCTTTGCAGGCTTTTCTTAAACAATAGTATACCTTAGGTGGACCGCTTTTCGTATGGGTTCCAAGCATTTTAATTCACTTTTTGGGCCCTGTGTTTCACTGGCGGAACTCTGTTGCCCCGTTTTAGAGTATTTTCAGCAGCCCAGGCAACCATCTTAATGTCAACATTTTGCCCTAGTTTTTCATGAGCTGTTGTGCAACCAAATTTATTTTACATAGACTGGCGTTTCACATCTTTCAGTTTGGACCATGGATTATGGAACACTAGCTGTATTACAGATTGTCAACAAAATGTGGAAAATACATACCTGGCAGCGGTAGTCGTTGTCATCAATAGATAAGACACATTATCTGCTCTTTAAATTTTGACATGAAAATGATTTAAAATTTAACCATATCCTCTTAAACAAATTTAGTCAAATTTATTTCTAACGTTTCGTATCTTGGCGTGTGACATGTATTAATTGATTTGATTTACGATTTATAAAGGTCTGTTGCCATCACTATTAAAAAACCAGCAACTTCTTTTTTACTATCCACATACCTATTAAAAATCGAAGCCAATAAATTAATTAGTTTAGGTTATTTAATTACTGAACCATGTTTAAAATTTATTTATGTAGAGCAAGTATATTTGTTTTTTGTTCTTTTAAACCCCTTTAATAAAATAAAATGGATTGGTATTTAGTTTTATGGCAAACCTTCATTAAAAACATTATATATGTATTATTTTAAGATCAAATAATGTTTAAGGAGTTTATTGGCCAATTTCACATCAGTGAACAGTCATAGAAAAAAGTGGCACTTAATATTCCCGTTTGGGAGTTTAGAATTAGTTTAATTGCCATGTCTGAGTATAGGAGCCAATTAAGTGACCAACATGAGAGACTTAAGAGCAACTTATTATGGTAAGCGATATTGTACTTTTAGCTCCCATATTGGCCACTTAAGTGTTAATTTCTCCAACTTTAAACTGGGCCTAATTTTTTTACCAAAAAAAAAAAATACCCCAAAAGATTTAGGTTCGTTCGCGTACTCCCCAAATCTACGAATTTTTACGAATTTCTACAAATTTAACGCAAATTGTGTTCGTTTACTCAATAAATTTTTAGTTAGAAGAGAGCGCTTTCGAGAGAGTAAATTATTTCCCCTTTCTGCTAATTTCAGCCCAAAGAAATTCTTCGGGCAGAAATATGAGTTCAGTCAAAAGTCACTTTGATATTTGCCAGAACATCTCTTTTCTTATACTCCTCTGTTTTATTTAATTTAATGTAATAAATTAACTTTTTCTTACTTTTTTATTTTATTTTGAAAATCTTTTCAAAGAAATGATAACGATATTTATTTTTTTTGTTTTCAAATATTTGACGTTAGAAAACCGGTAAAAATTATTTGTTCAAAGCGTTTGTGTACTATTTCGCAGTTTTACTTCTCTCTGAGAGAATTTCATCCCCACTCCTCAATATTTGATAGACTGTGAATTTTAGTGCAGAAAGTACACGAACGAAGCTATTTATTCATCATTCTGGAGAATTGAAGGTTTTAAAAATTTGTACTAAACACAAATTTACTGTAATTGTATGTATCGATTGCTTGGAAAAATGTGTTTTTCATCTTTTCTCCTTCTGCTATTTATTTATATAAAATATATTTATTGATGTAAGAAATACATATTGTGTGGAATAAATGTGCATATAGATTAGAAAACATATGTATAAAATCTATGCACTTCTTTAAATCTGTATACTGTACCTTTTTTCACGTACAAAATCCATATTGAATGTGTACTGTACATGTGTACACAATGAAATCAATTCTGAACCATTTGATTTTGTTATTAAAATCTTCTATTTTGTTTTTCTTATTTTTAATATTTTATTACAGACCAAATCTAAAGTACCAATACTCAGCGTTAGATGGTGGTTCTGGTGTCACTGATAGAAGTCCTCGCGAACGAGCCTCCCGTGATCGTGCCCTTAATGCTTGCAAAGAATGGGTGCAAAATTCAAATGGGCGCTACGATGTTATCGCCCACCTAGACGAGATCGGTTCTCGTCATTCGAAGAACTGGTTTCTAATCAATGATTCTTCGGTGAGAAAATCTTAATTATAATTCCACAATTATCTTGGGAAATAACTTTGTAAAAATTAAATAAATAATTTTATATCGTATAGGTCCGCACTGACCGCCTTATGACCTTACTTCCATTACCTCCAGACTGTGTTGCCTTAGATGAACTGCCACCATGTGAAAGTCCAAAGGGAATACTTATGGAATTGCTCGGTTCCCTCCATCATCCGTACATCTATCCTGTTCTAGATTTAGGTTTTTTACGTACCAGTTCAATTAATTATGCTTGCCTGGTAACACCATTTAATTCACGCGGCAGCCTCAAGGATCTCATTTATAAAGTAAGTCAAGTGCATATATAAAACAAGAACAAAAACCTTCCCAAAGATTTATTATTATTTTATATGAGTAAAGTGAGTTAGCTGGTGTGAATAATTTAATTATTATCCTTTGAAGGCCCAGTGGAATGAGCCATGGAATCGCAAGTATACAAGAAAGCCAAGCGGTTTGCCAGCAACTCAAGTGCAAAGATTGGGTCGTCAGATACTTGAAGCTTTGCTTTTTCTAAAAGAACGAGGCTTTCCATTGCACGGTCATTTGCATAGTGGAAATGTTATTTTGCAGAATGGTGCCGCAAGGTAAGTTTATTTTTATAATAAAAAGAAAGTTTGTGTACCTACTCGTAAAGGTGTATAAGTGAAATAGAAAAACAAAAAAGGAAAATGCATTCTATTTTTATTTAAAAGAGTTTCGGGGGTGTTGTAAAGTTGATGCAGGGTCAAAATTTGAATATATGTATTTTTTCTTGTTTTTTTTTTTGTTCTTGTTGAGGAAGGAAAAACAGAAAAATTTCTCTGAGGTATACTATTTTTTTTTTTTGAATTTATTGCAACAACGTTGCTTGGAATTGTTTTCTTCTATTTTATTACACGGATTATTATGAAGTAGAAAGTTTTTATTCACTATCCTATGAGCCGGATGATAAATTGCATTTTTTAGGGCAATGGACCGTGAATATGGGATTTTATTCGAACTGAAATTTTATAGCTCAGGTGTTAAAGTTTCAATTCAGATATTTATAACAAACTGAAAAATATTAAACTTGTAGTTTTTGTGGAAAAAAGCTGCATTTTACTCAATACAATAATACAAATTAGGAAATTTTATATGTATACATGCACTGGGTGTCTCACAATTAACGATGTAGATGAAAACCATGAGTTTCTGAGATCATTTTAAGTCGAAAAGCTTAAAGCGAGAAACAGATTGAAACAGCAACAGCTCCGTCAACAGCAACAGCAACAGCGGCCGCCATTAATTTAGAATCAATGTATTTCAATTGTGCAATACAGATAAGAACAGCAACAGCAACGTAAACAGTGCCGTTAGGCCTGAGTCCTAAATTTGCTGTTGCTGGTGTGGTACATTTGAAACGTCAAACAGATACAAATGTAGGTGCTGTTGCTGGTGGCAATGTGTTTGAGAAAGTTTTGCTGGCCAGCATGCTGTTTGCTGTTGACGATGCTGGTGCTGTTGCTGGTTAAATCTGTTTCACGCATAAGAGGTAATTTTCTCGTATTCACTTCCTTCTCGACTTATAACGGTTTTCATGTTTTTTGATGTCTTTTTTTAATTGGCTCTAACTTTGCAAACCTTTAACCGATTCTTGATTTTTTTTTGTATATTAACTCAAAACACGTTAGAAGTTTTTAAGTTAGTTTTTGTCTATATGCAAATAACTATTTACCCGAATTGTGTTACCCAACCCATTTGTTGACGTTTTTAAGTTTTTTTTTAACTTCCTATTGGAAGTTATTGTAATCGGTCCGATTTGTGAAATTGAAATTTTTTTCGATTATTCGTATTACATTTGTTTTCAGAAAAAATCAATTGTCGGTTTTTTTACTACAGTACATATGTATGTAATTTAAAAAAAGTTGTAAAATTGCTTTTTGTCGAATATCTCTAGAACAAATAATGAGCTGTGTTAACTTGGCCCCGAAAATTGTCTAATTTTTTTAATTTTTTTGTAAAAGATGACCAATTAAATGACCACTTTTGACCACCCATTGAAATTTCTTGACCACCCACAGTTATCGAAAAAATTGATTTTTAAAAATGGGGGGCTAAAAGAACGCTGCCCCAAAAAATCGATTTTTTCAAATTTGATTGATCGTTATGATAGGTCGCACGGAAGAGATTATTGACCACCCTTTAACTGTTTTTGACCACCTTTAGAAATGTTTTTTTTTTTTTTTTGATTTTTTGAAAAAAAAAATTGAGATTATTTTTTTGTTTAAAATTTTTTTTTCAAAAATTTGAAGATACAGATTATAAAAAGAACAAAATTAGCTAAAATGACCACTCTTTAGAATTTTTCGATCTTTTGAAAAAATATTTTTTCGGAAGTCAACGCCATAGGAAAATGTGCAGAACGTAATCTCGACAGGAACTACCGTAACCAAAACATTGCCATCATGACAGACAGCCAAGCTGCACCTAAAGCACTGAACTCTTACACCACCAGTCTAAACTGGTATGGGACTGTGTGTGCAGACTGAATGAACTGGGCAAAAACAACAATGTAACACTTTGTTGGGTACCAGGCCATATTGGTGTCCAAGGCAATGAAGTGGCAGACTCCTTAGCGAAAATAGGTGCAACAACACCCTTAACGGGTCTAGAGCCCTATTGTGGAATAGGAGAAAACGTGATTAAAAATAAAATCAAAACAGAAGAGGAGGCTAAAAGACTAAAAATCTGGAAAGAACTCCCCAAGCTAAGACAGGCCAAACTACTGCTTGGGAACTACAACCAAGAACGTTTCAAATCCTGTATTAGCTTAAGTAGGAATAACTTAAAAATAGCTACCGGCATCCTCACTGGCCACTGTAAGCTAAGGAGACATCACAAAATCCTTGGCTTGGTGAGCAGTGCCACATGCAGATTCTGCAACAACCAAGATGAGACACCGGACCACATTTTAGGCAGTTGTGAAGCGCTTATGCATCAGAGATACAAATATCTGAGCCGCCACCAGATAAAAGTGAGCGAATTACCCTCCCTGAAAATACTCCAAATACTAAAGTTCCTCAAAGAAACAAATTTGGAGGAAGAGCTGTGAATGAGCAAGCTCATCTGGTTCTAAATGGGGGCACAATAGATCTAAAGGTCGCAGTGCAATTATAAACCCCAATTCATTCATTTTTCATTCCATGCATAATAACGTAATGAAAAAAGGTAATACTTAAAAAAGAAATCAACCCACGGTTTAAAAATTGTTAAAAAATATCGAATATCTTGAGAACACACAAAGATATTAACTTCGGGTTAATTTTATTTAATACATAAAGTTATAGTTGATAAACGGTAGAGTTTGTAAAAAAAGATCAATTAACGTTTTTTTTTTCTAGGCCAAAAAATAGGGATAATTTTAGTCTACACACAATGCCACAATTAGTAATTGATAAGGTTTTAAAAAAATTCAATTGATGTTTTTTTCCTTGGCCAAAGAAAACTGCAAAAGAAACTGCTAATAATTGTTGAAATTTTTCGTGTCGCATATATTTAGAGCAAACAGCCTTCTCTTGATTGCACAACTTATAAGTTTTTCGAACATTTTTAATTGGTATGTTCTTATAAAAAATAACATCAGGTATGTCGAGCTTCAAAGGGAACCAATGGGAAGTTATCAGTGTGGGTCAAACCCCGCCTCTTTTTTTTTTTTTTTTTAATTTGGTATTATTTTTTCACAAAAACAATAACTAAAGGTGATATTACATTGTCATATATATATGGCAAGTTTGCCAAATAAATATGGCTTAAAAATGTCATATAAGTGTGATAGTCATATTTATATGACAAAATATATAAGACTCCATATATATGACTATCATGCACTAATTTAAAAAAAATATATGATTTAATGAAACGTGATTGGTCAAATATATCGTATTTTTTTAAATATTTTATTTTTCGTAGCAACTGTTTCATATTTGTAAACAAAAATTGACAGAAAAAGCTATTAATACTTGTCATATATACAAATATTGTGCCATATTTTATATGACTAGCATTGGTCATATATATGTGAAAATGTAATATTACCTTAAGTATCATTTTTTCATTTTTTAATGTGAAATCCCAATTTTTTCTTTTAAAAATACTTAAGAAATTTTTAGCAAATAGACATATGTATGTACAATGTACATATTTAAAATTATTAAAAAAACAAAAAGAAAAGAACATTAAAGAAAATTTTAATATTCAAATCAATTTCTTTTTTATGCTTTCTTAACAATTTTACTTTAATTTGTTTTCAACTTTTGGTTCTTTCTAACACTCAATAAACGCCTAGGCTTTGCTTTTTATTCGTTTTTATTCAAAAATTCAAATTATTATTATGGTACATATTTTTTTGTTGATTTTTTAATAACTTTAAATTTATTTTTTGTTTTGCTTAAAGAATGTCAAGTACATATTTTTAAAAAACAAATTTGGGCTTTCACAATAAAAAAGCAATAATGATACTAACATAATTAAGATTTTTTGTAAAAAAAAATAATACCAAAGAAAAAAGAACAACCTTAAAATGCCAACAAATAGGTTTGATAATAAATTTCGAAAAAATTTATACGATATTTTTTAATTTTTTTTTTTTTTTTTTTGAAAACTCAATATTTCACGGACGATTTCTATTAAACTTGGCACTAAGTTTTTAAACATCATCTAGAATATTTAAATAAAAATTTTTCTTATAGATAAAATAAACTGCTAGAGAAAATCTTATTTTTCTCAAAAACAACTCCTATGATATTATATAAATAAATACGATTTATTTTTTAAAAGTAGCAAAATGTACAATAAGTCATTATTAACAGTACCTCTCATAAAACCATTTTTTTTTTATTTTCGACTGTCTCATTGTCTGTTAAACACACATAAATTTCGAAAAACAACAACTGAATTAAAAAAAAAATTTATGTTTGGAAAATTGATTTTTTAACTCTGCATTAATAAACACTAAAAATGGCGTACCAATTTCTTTGTTTTTTGAAAAATGTTTACAAAATTTTATATATTTAAATTGTATGGGCAAAAAATTCAATCAATGTCTAAAAAATTGGCTTAAAATGGATAACATTTGGATAACATCTTGAAAGCAAAAATTCCATTTTTTCATTTTTTTTAATCAAGTTCTTTAAATTAATAGTTTTTGAGAAATTAAATTTAAGTCAAAATTTTTAAAAAGAAATTGTAAATTTTAACATTGAAAATGTTTATAGGATCGTTTTGACAGAGTTGTGGTGTTACTAAAATGATTAAATGAAATAAATTCAATAAATCAGAAATGAACTCCAGCATATAGGGCATCACAACGAAATTTTTGGTTGGTGTTACTAAAGAAATGACCGAAATGATTGAAATGAACACATAAACGTAGAATATGAAAAATGAACTCCAGCGTATAGGAGGACAACTATCAAATTTTTGGTTGGTGTTACTAAAACATTACTAGAAAGATGAAAATAAACAAAAGAACACAAGCGATGAATTACAGCAGGCGTAGGCAATAGGTATACGGGGAAAGAAACGAAGAAAAGTCGTCGTCAACAGACAAGCTTCAGTGGAAGAATATTCAATGAAGAATATTCAAAAAGAGAAAAAAACAACAAAAGTGTATGTATCTGGTACTCTGCTAGATTTTTGTATGTAGTGTATGTATATACATATATCAACATAATTATGGAGGTAGGTAGGTTGTGATTTTTTGAAATTGAAAATGATAGGTATTTATTTTTATTCGATACAGAATACAATTCGGTCCTATAAGAAAGGCCAGTGATGCAGTTGAGTGTGTAAGCCGGAGTTAAGCTTGCTTGAAATCTATTTATGTAAGTTTGTATATGTAGGACAACCAAAAATATCCTACAGCATACTTTTTTTTAGTAACACTATTAAGACGAGACTAGATTAGAAATCCGTTTTATAAGTAAATGCATATTTTTGTATATTTACGATTTACGTGCATATTTTTGTATGCCTACTTTTGTGGGTATATTTTTCATAAAAAAGACATAGTTTGTTCGTTATTAATTATTTATTGTATTATTCATACTAGAATGTCAGTATATTAGACTTGACCATGCTTTATTGCGTCAATTTCATTGAATTTTTGAAAAACAAACAACAACAACTTAATGGCGCTACCACCAATTGTTTAGCAATTAATTTTAGGTATTTTAATTTGTTTTATTTTTGTTTGGCTGGAGATATAGCTATTTCAGGGGGTGCCAAGTCCTATCATCAGTCTACTTTTAGCGATGCTGAGCTTTAATCCAATTTTATTGTGAAAAACTTTCTACATGCAAACCATGAGGTTTGAACCCATTGCCCAGTCTTCGAAGTCGTATGCACTACGCATTCCACTACATATGACCACTGACGTCACTGGTCGAGATGTGCTGTTTGTTTATCAAATGCATTTGGAGCATCAGCATTTTTATAATTTGTTCAGTATATTCTAATGTTGATTCAATAAATAATAAAGGTCTATAGGGAAGCATAACCAGCATTATAGCATAACCAAAAAATTAAAACCTAACTTCAGGTTTTGTCGAAAAAATTCGCATTACGGAAATTTGGGTTGGAGTTTT
Source organism: Epistrophella euchroma (assembly GCA_947049315.1). Lineage (NCBI taxonomy): Eukaryota > Metazoa > Arthropoda > Insecta > Diptera > Syrphidae > Epistrophella > Epistrophella euchroma. Next base: position 23,300,884 of record OX346245.1, read on the forward strand.
TTTTTTTTTTTTTTTTTTTGAGAAAATTAACCTTTTTTTGAGTTGGTTAAATTGACTCGAACGATTTTATTTCAATTTTGTAATCTAGTACTTCTAAATATTTAAGGCCGTGTGTGAATTGAATTAAAATTTCGATTAAATTTAATTCGAAATAAAATTTTGAAGTTTCTACGTATAGATTCACCTTACTATCGTCAAAAATTAATCTTCGGATAAAATTTAACGCGATCTTAACCCAATTCGCACACGGCCTAAACAATATGTATAGATAGCTTTTGAAAATTTTGAAAATATTGACCGAAAATAAAAAAAAATCATGCTGCCAGTAATTCTGACTTTTTAACATTTCTTTTGTTGAAAGGTACCAAAATTTTTGTTAGCCACAAGAGCAAACTTGTGGGGCTCACTCGTGTAAATCTTGTTTATTATTTTTGATGCAATTAATGTCTTAAATAAATCCATGTGAATGAATTTAAACGATATTAACCATTTAAAAAAACATGCATGTATGTACTTGTACCTATTTCAAATAGGTTTCAACAATAGCTTTTAGCCATAGCAAACTTTGTTAGGAGAAAAATTTTAAATTTGTTTTAAAATATTGAAGGAAAAATATATATATATTTTTTTTAATATGCAGTGTTCGACAGTTAAAAAACAAAAATGACCCACAGCGTGTATGCGTGTCTCAAGTAGATTCTGCACATCTCCGCAATTGTGGCTTTCCAACCATATAAAATTTTAACTTTAAAGATTTTTTCGGAACTTACCGCGTTAAATATAATATTTCTTATATTTACCGTGGTAAGTTCCGAAAAAATCTTTAAAGTTAAAATGATTAATGTCCGCGAAAAGAATACTTTTTGAAAAAATGATACCACAAAATTTATTTAAGCAATATTTTTAGGGCATATAATCATTTTTTTTTGAGCATAATATAATAATTTATTAAGGGCATATATGTATGTAATTGATTTTTAAGATCTTAAAAAACGATTTTTTTGGTTGAACAGGAAAGTTGATGGGTTGTTTAAGAAAATTAACAAGATTTATTTTTTGCCAAATGGAAAGTGACATTAAATACATAATTTGCATAGAGGTACCTAGAAACTTCAGAACCTATAATGGTGTCTGAAACAGCTTATTACGTTTTAATTAATTTGAATTGAAAAGATTAGTCAGGTGTCATTTTCAATGTCCCCATGGTTACTCTATGAGTGAAATCTGTAAATTTTTTTTGTTCAAGTTGATTTTTTTTTTCAAAGTTTTGCGTGATTAAGTGCTACTGTTTTTTTTTCAATATTAGTCAGATAGAAAAATCTTTTTGGTTTTCGAGAAATAATTTATTAATTTTGTTATTGAAAAGCAGAATTTTGAAAAGCAGAATTTTGACCCAGGCAGAATTTTGACCCCAACCCGCATTTTATTTCCATATTTTTTTTAGAAATTGCCCCTCCCCACCACAGGAAGGGGCGGGTGGGGGGTATAGATAAATTCCTTTTCCTGTACGATTTTTTTCTTAGAATGCTTTCAGGAATCACTTCCCAAAATATATCATGCACGAATTACGGGACAAAGAAATTAATTAAAAAAAAAAAAACGTTGCACTGATTTATCAAATTTTTGTCTCACAAATTAATACTTTTTCAAGAAATAAAATCTCTTTTTTTTATAATTTTGCCTCCTAGACTATAAGCTAGTACATATATTTTATTCATTTTATTGTTTTGGTATGAAAAACTATTCGAAAACATTTTTCAAAGACCTAGTTGCATTGATGCACACCAATTTTTTTTTTGTACAGCCCTTATCTATGTTGTAGTTTGTGCAATATTTATATTGATGGAATTTCTTATAACAAAAGAATTGAGTGCATAATAGTTCTTTTTATTTTGCACATTAAGCACGCACCAAATTGGAAAAGTTTTTTTCATCTTGATGATGTTGATGGAATGTCTGTTTTACTAAGAAATATGGGACATTTTGTATTTTAGATGAAGTCTGCCTTAGGAATTTTAAGTCTCTTGTTCTTGTTATTATTTTGTATGCTAAAGAAAGTCTTTAAAAGCCATATAGTCATAATTTTTATGAATTTAATTATAATTTTTATTGAACGATTTAGTGTTTTTAAATTAGTGTAAGTACGAAATTCTGTTGCTTTTCTTGGGACAGCATTTAAGCAATGGTGTAAAAAAAACGAAACTCTATGCTGTTTTCCAAAATAACAATTCAAACTATTTACCACTTTCCCTTTCCTTCTTTTCTAATTAAACGAAATAAACAACACCGAGATAATTTACTCAAATCTCTTATTAATTTATAACTGGATTTATTTTCACTAAATCAACTGACCATCATAAGCCGTACATGCAAAAAACTCTTTAACCTTCAATTAATTAAGTTCCCCAGTTGGTTCATTTAAAAAGGAAATTTAAAACATTCACCAAATTAAGTTCGTTTAAAAAACAAAAAAAAAACGATCAAATCCCAAAGTTTATTCCCACTGCCACTCATTTTTTGCTTAACTAAAAGCAGTTTATACCTTTTCGAATGTGGTGTTTTATTCACTCGCACTGTGCCAACCAACCACAATAGCTTTGCTTAATTAATATGCTAATGGACTTATAATTACCCGGCCCTAGTCCACTGCCACTTCCTATCCGTACGACGAACCCATGTTTCGCCATTACAGATGCTAGGGCAATTTTCATCAGGAAGCAAGGATAAACACATCCAGCAAACGTATATAGTACAGGGTGGGGCAAAAGGTATGAACCGGTTTTGACCGGCTGGCGTTCGGCCTGTGGTTGTGGTGGGAAAAGGGGAGGGGTCTCGTTGTGGCAGTGAGAGAGTCTAGTTTTCAGTAGCAACCATGGTTTGGACGGAAGGGCATCGTGGGTTTGCTGTTAGGACTTTTTTTGAAAAATGGTCGTTCTGTTGTCGCCACGCAGAGAGCCTTCCGACAGCACTTCAAAATCCCTGTTTGGGGAAACGTCCCTGGTGGCAATGCAATTAGACGTTATGGGCTAGGACATTGGAAAACACTGGTTCAACAGCAACTCCTTCGGCAATTGGAAGACCCAGAGCTGTAAGAACTCCTGAAAATGTCATATTGGCAAGAAATGCTATTGAACAGTCTCCCAGGTGCTCAGCCCGTAGATATGCAGTTGCTTTGGGCATGTCTAGCAGATCTTTAAGGAGAATTTTGCACGAAGATTTACAGTTTCACCCATCATACAATATAATGATGGTTCAAGAGCTGTTGCCCCGTAACTTTGAACATCAACGAAATTGTTGCCAACAAATTCTGGACAGAGACGGGTGACGTGGAGTGGCCTGCACGCTCACCAGATTAGAGCATTTGTGATTTTTTTTCTTTGGGGGTACATAAAGGAAAATCTTTTTAAACTTCGTTCACATACTCTGGAAGAACTTAAGGACAGAATCAGAGAGGAAGTTACGGCAATACCCATCGAAATGTACAGAAGAGCGGTTGAAAACATCATCTTTAAAACTTGAAAAACTAGATTCTGTACTGGGGGGTCATTCCGTAATTTTCAAAACGATAATCATCAAAACGATTATCGCTGACGTGATCGTCAATAATTTGCTTCACGTAATTCAAACACTATCTCCTCGTCTATAGTTTTTCCAGAGATTGTCAAACCATCATTGAAATGTCATAATAACAATTTGCGTTATTAGAATGAAGTTCTTTAGTGCACGGTTTGTTTGTAAGCCCAAGAAATCGACAGAAATTTGTATTAGATGGTGGCGCAATGGAATAGGTACTTGCTTCTTAACCGAAAGGTTCGGCGTTCGATCCCTGCTGGCGAAACGTTTTTTTTTTTTTAATTTTCATATAATTTGTATTTTTCTCAAATGTTTGTTGCCATTTTACAAAATAAGTAAATTATTTCACTCATTTAACTATAGTCGTGTACAAACTTACATACAATCATGAAAACAAATGCGAAACGATACCTATTTAGGTATCGTCCAAAAGCCATCGTTTTGACGATAGCGTTTTGATGATAATCGACTTACGTGAAGCAAATATTTGATCTTCAAAACGTGATCGTCCAGATGATATGCATTTTTAGGGTTACGTGAAGTAGGACTATCGTCGTAACGTTATCGTCGGGTGATAATCGTTTTACGGAATGAGTCCCCTGAATTAAACAATATAAACATAATTTCTGTAAGTTGAATTGTTTTTCTTTTTTAAAACCGGTTCATACCTTTTGCCTCACACTGTATATAAACCTTGTCGTCGTAGTTGTTGGTTGTTTCTACTTTGTAATGCTTTGTTCGGCTATGCGAAAATATAAATCGAGCTTACATACGATCAAAGGCAACGGAAGTATGCAGTTGCAGTTGTGTGACACAGAAATAGTTCTTAAGAGTGCATAAAGAGTGCAGCAGCACGCGAAAATATATTACAAAGGCTAAAAAATCGTATTTTTAGTTCTCGTTTACACGAGCGAACAGAAACTCTATGATGCTTGCAAGAATGTTAGGATCTCAAAAGTATTTAAGGACAATGGAGAAGAGAGAGAAAGTATGTGTTGTGGGTTGAGTTTGTGGTATATGGAGTCAGTGGAAAACCATATTGGAATTCTTCAAAGAATCTGTGAGGAGAAATACCTATTCTGCTCTACACACATTCGACTATAGTACGTGTTTAAAGCCTTTGATGTTGCCTTTAACAAGCAGCCTTTCTTGTTTATATTTTCTTTTTGTTGATGAGGATAAAAAAAAAAAAAAACTTTTTTATGAACACAGTTTTGTTTTTTCTTTTTTAATGTAGTTTTCTATTTTTTTTTTTTATTTTTTTATTACAGACTCTCTGGCCTGGAGAATGGCCTTTTAGGATTAAGCTCTCGCATCAATGCGATTATGTGGTCACGTTCGACCACTGATATTGAGAATGTAGATATTATTTGTTTCGGTCATTTACTTTATGAGATGTGCACTGGCCAAGAGATGACCACACCAAAACCGTCCATGAGAGTTCTTGAAATGGATCTAGAACAATATCCGCAGGTAAGTAAATAGTTTTTTATTTTAAATTTAGTTTGAATTTTTTTGACTGATAGATTTAATGAACGGAAATTGATGAAAGTATCTTTAACGATTTTTATTGTGACGTTGCCGGAAGATTTGATAGCATTTTGATAACTTTCACGCTGTGTGAAGTTTGGGTTTAATATAAAATAAATAACTCAAAGGGATATTAAATACATGATGCCTAATGTGTTAACATACAGACATTATGGGCTCCGTGAAGTAAGTCCCCAAAACAAAAATTAAATAAATCCCCAAAATTTATATAAAAATCGGAAGTTTTTTCATATGAATTCTTTCATATGATTTCTTTCATCGATTTTTGGGGACATATTTCAGTTTTAAATTCGGGGGGTTATTTCATGATGAAATAAATCCCCAAATTCAACTATAAAATAAGTCCCCAAATGTGGGTACTTATTTCTTTGAAGAAATAACAAAATTACGGCGTATAAACAGCCCACTATAAGATTTCGGGTAGGTGCTTCACTGTTTATACGCCGTAGTTTTGTTATTGTCATTTCTTTGGGGACTTATTTCATTTTTTGTTTGGGGACTTATTTCATGCGCTTTTGCGGATTTATTTCATCTTTGAATTTGGGGACTTAAAAAAAAAAAAAAAAATTGTGGGGAGTTATTTCATTTTTGGATTGGAGGGTTATTTCACGGAGTCGAGATTATGTTCAAATTTTCATTGTGGAAAATTTCAATTGTAGCTGGCTTTATGGGGTGAACCTTAAAAAGCACGAACTACATAAAATATTCTAGTTAAATTTTTAAATTCCTGGCCTCGTTTGAATTTCATTGAATCGATTGGTAAAAAATAATATTTTAACATTCAAATCGTTTGAATATTTCTTTACAAAAAAAAATCGATTTCGTAGAAATTCTATTACCTATTGACGGCCTATAGTTCTTTAAAATGTCTTTCCATCCAAATTAAGTCCTGCAGTCAATATTTGTAGAGCAGTAAGTAGATTTAAGAAAGTCTTTAAAAAGTTGTTTTTTTACGTTTTCTCAATTTAACGGTAAGGATCCAAAAAAATTAATTGTTATAAAGCTTTGAAAACATCTTGTAGAAAATTAATTCCAGTTTTTAAAACTACCCTTAAATTGTCCGTGTCGTCATTCCTTGCGAAGATATTGGTAGTCAAAATCAAAAATGTCCTGAAGATGTCCTAATAAGACGAAACGCGTCGTCCTTTTACTAAAATAAAATTAAATTTTCAAAAATATAACTTTGAAAAGAACAAGTGTTTTATTTAAAAATTTAAGTTAAAATGTGTAGAACGTTCAATTTCCATTTCAATTTTCATCAAGTGGCCAACCACCGCTCTATTGAACATATAAAAAATTCAAAAGTCTATTTCTTCATAAAGCCAGATGTTCTTCTGAAAAAAAAATGGTAGAATGACAATAAAAGACGACCTTAAAGCTGAATACATAAGTTATCGAAACAAATCATTAAATTGGCTCAAATATAATTTTCAAAGAAAATTAAAATGTTTAAAAAAAAAATTGGCTCGCGCTGCTTCTTATGATTGCGCAATAACGGTACCTTAACACAATAATTTCCTGAAATTTCTCAATACAAAAAAAATATAAAACTTCAGAATGCTTTCTGTTTCATCTCAATACGACCACTTTTCACAGAGATACAGCTCTTGAAAAGAGTGATTTTTGTGGTTCCTTTAATTTTTTTGATAAGTGTATTATACCAAATGTCACTTCTCCGCACGAAGTTAATGAGGTCCGTCAAGCTGGGTCCACCATAACGGAAATTCAAAAATCTAACTATGCAGGAATTAGTCGCTAATTCCTGCATAGTTAGCTGCTTCAGGGCTAATTTAGTACTCCGATCCCGAAGGAGCCCCAAATTTCGTTCACTCTTTAAAGGGCAAAAACTGATTTGATGACGTCATCAAATAAGTGTTTGCCTTCTAAAGGGTAAAGAAAGTTTGGGACTCCTTTGGGGTTGGGGTACTAAATTAGCCCCTAATTTCTGCATCATTAGATTTTTGAATTTTCGTTGTGGTGGACCCAGCTTGGCGGACCTCAATTAATGTTACTGGCAATTAATTCTGTGCGAAAAAAGAGGGCAGACCTCTCCGAATAATCTGCTACAATTATCGATTTCGCTTATCGAACAGCGAACCGCAAAACGTAAAGCAGAACGAATTTTTTTTTTTAATGTGTTGCATTGGAGTGAAACAATCTTTTGAGTACCTACTTATCTCAATAACTTTTATTATATGTTTACTGTGAAAATATCTTATTAAGTCGTTTTAATAATGCATAGCATATGTGAGGCCGTCAAATACATAATGGCCTTACTGGTTTTTGCACTTATTTTTTTTATGAACAAATTATTTGCCCCATCAATCCATAAATATAACTGTTTCAAAAGAGTAAGTTTTTTACTATAATAAATACCTATTTGTTTTTGTCATTTTATAAATTAGTTCAAAAATCATCTAGGCCACTTTGCTTCTCATGGCCTCATATGTAAGTCTAGTATGTATAATTATTGATATTATAAATTTATGTATTTCAAATGTCATGATTTAATTATCATGAATTTACTTCAGAAAAAAAAGTGCGTATACGCCACAGTGCCTTCTTTACTTTTACTATTAAGAAGCCTGAAGTAAAAAGTAAAAACTCAATGCGAAGTAAAATCAAAACCCTTGTAAATTGACATAATATCTTGTGATGAAAATGCAAAAGTATAAATAATTAGTTAACAATTTGAAAAAAAAAAAAAATATCAATTTGTTGAAATTCAATTTTTGATTGAATTTTTTATTTGAAGAAAAAGATCAGAAGTTAATTTTATATTTATTTATACAAGAATAAATGCAATTTGAATTTTAGTTTTAGATAATCCTTTCTCATATGAAATAGGTTTACAAACGACGCGTGTAATACAACCTTTAAATTTTAAACCCTTAAATTCAATTAAATTTTGTCTTGTTGTAGATAAGAATATTCTCCTTTTTTATACCAAACTAGCTGACCTGGCGAACTTTGTTCCACCTTTAATTGATTAGCTCCAATTGCTATCACGACTTTCCGACTTTTCTAGCCAAATTTTCCAATTTTTATCTCCGTGGTGTGTTTATTTGGTTCAATGCATATACAACAAAGAAATGTTCATCCAATTTGAATGATGTTCAGCCAAGTTATGTGCGTACAAACAAATAACTAATACTTTAGAAAGTTTGAAATTTCAAGACGTTTTCTGACTATGTTGGTCAAATTTTCTGATTTTCATTCAAACTTTTCAATTTTCGGCTCCATTGTATGTTAATCTGATTTAATACAAATCCAACGAAAAAATTTCCATGCAAATGGAATGATGTTGCGCGTACGAACATAATTTAATTTCAGAAATTTTGAAATTTCAAGGCGTTTTCACGATTTTTGTACTTTTTAGGTCGAATTTTTTTATTTTCGTTAAAATTTTTCAATTTTCGGCTCCATTGTGTGTTAATCTGAATTCAATAAAAATTCAACAAAAAATCCGCAACCGAATCGGAATGATGTTAAGCCAAGTTATGCGCGTACTGACACAAAAATGGATACATTTTTATATATTTAGATTATAAGTTTGTTAGAAACTTAGTTTCGAGTATTATTTTTGTAAAAATATTAACGTCAGATAAGTATCCATGAGGGGCAAGACCGCCATATTCCTATTTTACAATATGAAATCCTATTGTGGCTTAAAAAACGCATTTAATCTGTTTTTTTTTTTTTTTTTCTCGGAGCTGAAATGCGATGAAACTTGGATCCTTAATCGTAATTTTTGTAATACCTAATTTTTCAGTGAGAAATCATTCTAGCTTTGGGGTTTATATTTATACATACATAAGTTAATTAGTGTAACATATTTTTAAGTTCATTTACATCCCAAGTTAACTCAACAATTTGCCTTTCGAACTATAGATAGATTTTTGACAACTCAAAGATTAACTTTCTTAATTCTACACTGAAAAAAAAATTCTTCTGAGTTTACTCGAGTCCAAATTACTTGCAGGACTAACTAATTCTTGTTTAACTCAGCTCCAGCAAAAAAAAAAATTTGCTAAAATGGTATGTTAAACCCATATAAGTTAATTCTGGACAAAAAGTAATTTACAGTTAGATCAAAAAGCAGTTTTTCAGTAGGTGACTAGAGAATTTATGGTGATCGAATAAAAAAAGATGGAAGATAATACATCAAAAGCATCTGTATTACATCGAGAGTCAACTCATCAGGTTTGATGAGTTAACTGCGGTTTAACTTTAATCTCAAGATCACCCAACTTTCGGATGCAAACGTATAATTTAACCCCTGAAGAATTTAACTCATCAAATTTGGTGAGTTAACACTGCACTAAGTGAAAAGATATTTCTGACAGACGAGAATAGCCTTTCCATAGTACCGACCGCATAGTGTCGACCTCTGTATTTTGATACTGGATACTGTCAATTAGGCTAGTTGTACAAAGGAGGTTCAAATATTGATCCGTAGATTACCTAAGATTTAACGATGGTTCAAGTATCTGATAATAGTCATTATGCTAAATGCTTAAACCGTCTCTAAAACACAGTTAATCCCCAAAATCGGTTAGTTAAAATTGCTAAGAATAATATTTGGGTGGCGTTAAGTAACGCCCGATGAAATTAGACCACATTCAAAATGTGGCCTTATTTCCATGAAAAAAAACTGAAATAACGCCCGGTGGGTCTTATTTTCAACAAATCATAGAAATTAGACCGTATTCAAGTATGGAAATAGGGCCACATTTATGAAAAGAAAACTTAGGCCATATAGAGAACAAAGAATAGAATATGATAAATTGTCCATTATTTTTATTATGGCAGTGCTTTACTATCAGATTTGCAAAAAAACTGAATTTTGAAAAGAGTTTAAAAATGAATTTTTAAAAATCTGATTTTGAAACTTAGTTTATCTAATTTTTTTATTGACTTAAAAATAAATACAGCTTTTCTTCTTTATTTTCAGAGCTTTTTATGCTAAATTTACAAAACTGAGCTTTAAATGAGCTTTACAGATTCTGAATTGTTCAGTTTTTGTAAATTCAGCTTAGAAAGCTCTGCAAAAAAATCAAAAAAATTGCGCGATTTCTTTGATTATTTGCAGAGCTTTATAAGCCGAATATTCAAAAATTTGCATTATTATATGACATAAATACATTAAAATTTACTACACAACACTCTGTATTTTTAAAATCCCTTTATCAAAATTCCACCTTTTAAAATTCTGCTTGTCCGCAAATAATCGTTAAATCCTATTCTTCAGTTTTAAACTGAATAAAAAAGTAGATTTCAGAAGTTTTAAAAACGAAATAATACCCGACGTGCGTTATTTCGCAGCAATAATTTAAATAAGGCCACACGCATAATGAGGCTTTATTTTTATTTAGAAATGGTAGTAAAGCCACATATCTTACTTTCGCCGGGCGTTGTTTCACGTCACCTAATATTTGTACAAATGTTTGTGCAACTAGCCCTTACGGCTTACAGTCATGTATTTATGCAATTATCATTATTTGAGGACTGGTTTAGAAAGACTCATAATATGTAGATATTTAGGTAGGAAAAACTGACGAGTAATTTTGGAATTTTTCATTTTTGAATTTTATTTGTACGAACTTATATTTTTTCTTAAATAAAAAATGAACTTCTTTTTAGATTTTGGAAATTCTCGGATTAATCTTTGATCCACCAGGAGGACAATGCCCTTCAGTAGAGGAACTAGTGCTGTGCGATCTTTTTCGTAATATTGATTTGCGTGAACTACGAGGTCCATGCTTTAGTGTAAGTTAAAACAAAAATAAAATTAAAATAAATAATATACCTAAAATTCACACATAAAAACAAGAAAATAAATTAAAAACTACTAACTGCTTGCTATACTACTTCTTTCCAGACAATCAAACCAAGTCTAAGTAGATCAACCCTTAATTTACTGCTTGCCGTAAAAAAGCGACAAACTGCATCCTTAGGCAGCTCATTTAGCGAAACAAGCTCCCCATGCACACCGCCATCGACACCCCGCGACCGAAGGGTTGGGTAAGTGTTTCCGCCTTTCTTTTTCTCACCCACACCATATTTTCGTCCTTTTCACACTTCCTCTTGTTCCTCTGTTCATTTTGTTCACACGAAATTACCTGAAAAAATAAAATAAAATAAAAATAATAATAAAAGAACTAAATATACCTTACATAGAACAAAGGGTAGCATTTTACATCCTAGTTCTCTCTATCTTATATACTTTATAATTATACTCGTATATAAATATGTATATGTTTTTCATATTCGTCGTGTTCGTGTTTTCCATGTGGACTGATTATGAACTACATGTAGGTAACAACTAACTACATGAGTCTCATAAAAGTTCTCTCATTTTAGTTTTTTTTTTTTTTTTTTTTGTTTTTTGTCGTTCATAAAAAAATCCCCGCATGCATATAAATTTACATAAACAAATCCTTATTATGTATCCTTTAACAAAAAAAAAAATTTGTTTCTTGTGAATAATAAAATTTAATTTTTTGTTTATTGTAATTTGTGTCAAAATTATACTTTGAAACAAACAATCAAAAAATAACAGTTTTCCGCCTGCACCCTATGAAGTGTTTCGTTTGATTTAATTACCCATCCTTCCACAAAAATAAAACAAAAAAAAAATAAAACAAAAAATAAGATTAAACCTAACTAAGCCAATAAAAAAGATTTAACTGGATTGTGTTGAATGTACCACTCTACTACCACTACACAGAGAATGACAGATAATGACACACGTAGGGGTAAGTCTATTTAAAAAAAAAAAAAAGAGCAACTAAACCTGTATCTACTCTACAACTTAATCTCACATGTAAATAGTTAAAAAACAAAAAAAACAAAAACAAAATAAATAAAAGAGACATGAACTTTGTAATGGTAGTATGTACTATTGTATATTTTTGTGTAAATTGTATAATTTATATACCTGAACGAAAATGAGGGTGCAAATAAATTTTTCTGCAACCACTTTTTGGATTATGCCAATTATGTACCCAACCAACGCAACGCAACGTTTGGGCTTAAAGTAAAGTAAAGTAAAAGCTTTTTTTTCCAAGGGACGGCTATTTTAGCTGTTAATTTGTTATGGCTGCGTCTGGCTGACACATAAAATTTTCACGTAATTAAGAGTTTTTTGCCTAAACACACACGTTATTAGATTAATTTATATATATTTTCGTAGATGTAGCTTCAAAATGCTATAAAATTAATTTTTTCATTTTGATTTTTTATTGGCGTCTAATTTTATGTTTATTAGGTGAAGTTAGGCAAACATAGGATTAGAATGTTCTATGAAACCATTCGCTTTAAATTAGTAAAAGTAACTGGCTGAACAGAATGGTGACGGAGACGGAACTGGAGCCGGAGCTGGAATAGCTGTCAAAATATTGAATACACGCTGCAAATTCAATGTTGCGGACACAACGGAACGTAGCCGCATACGGAAGCTGCTGCAGCTGCAGATGGAAGAGTTCACCAACTTTTAACTTTTCACGTACGACACTTTTCAATTTGTATGGAGAAAAAAAAAACAACTTTTTGGGTCGGAAAAAAATATTGTGGTTGTTTGTATCGCGAAAAAAATTATGTATTAATAGGAAAATTATTGGAAACAAAAAATGAGAATTCTGAGAATATTCTTTTGTTTTTCTTCAAAATACCTTCAAAGCTGTACAGTTGGACGCGAAAAAAAAAATAACGTACGACACTTTTTGACAGCTCTTCTAGTTCCGTCTGTGGCTCCGGTTCCAGCATTCTATTCTTTTTAGGCATTTAAGGATAAGTCTGTCAAATAGTGTATTAAGGGTTTGTAATTTTTACTGCCACATTTTGTAGATTATTATTAATAAGGACACATTCCTAAGCAAGTAATGATAAAGAAAATTAAAAAGTACCTACCTAGTTCTCCAACCTACAGCTCCAATCAATTTTATTCAAGCTTGCGTCTCAGTTTTTAGATTTTGAGAGATGTAAGACTAAAGTCGAAAAGAGATGTGCAGCTTTTTCCAATGCAGCGAAACTAGAAATAGAGATATCGTGCAGCAAAGGCTGCATGCAGAGCCTGGAATATGTCAGCTCTCATAAGAACCTGTGTAAATTTATTTTCGCTGCATTGGAAAAAGCTGCACATCTGTGTTCGGCATAACGGTTTTTATCTGCAATTCAACGGCTGGCTGAGGAAAAGAATTTTTATTTATATTTTGATAAAATAATAATGTCTAAGTATATGTATTATTGCTGCATTATTTTTCATATAGCAAAAAACCGTTATTACTTTAAAACAGCAGAGCTGTTAAGACTGCAGTACTTTGGTAATACAGTTAATAAAGTCGCAGTTAATTAACTTACCTATTGAATGTAAGTTAATGCTGCAAATAAGTACTTTAACTGCGAAACAAGCAATCAGCAGTCAGTACTAACATTCCGACTGTGCAGTTAAAAAGGCAAATTAACTTTAAGTTAATTAACTGCAGTACTTTTTAACTACTTTGAATCTTTATAGTCAGTAAAAAGTCTATGTACTGCAATGATTTTACTTTTAGTCCACAAGTCTTTTAACTACAGTCAATTAATTGTAAGTCTTTTAAATTTGTCTTTAAAATTTCTTATCTTTTTATTCCATCCTGTTCTTTTATAAGTATTTCGACTTTTTACGGTAACAGATACGTATATTTTTTAATTCCGTATGTCTGCCTATATAGGTATTTATTATATATATATATCTGTCTGTCTGAATTCCTATCTATCTATCGTCTTCAAATTTTGTACTTAAGATTTTTAGGCGATTACCAACAGGAAAACTCTATTTTTGTGGCTTTAAAAACTTCGGAAGGTTTTTGCCATACAAACGTTATTAAAAAGTTTATTTACATATTTATATCAAAAACAACTTTACGATTTTAATAAACATTTTTGTATGTACAATTGTAGATAAGTTTGATTTTGATAAACAAAAAATTACCAGAAACTCTCGCAATTCTGTCCGTCTGTCTGTCTGCCTGTCTGTCTGTCTGTCTGTTTGTGGACTCACCTACAGCCTAAACCCATGGGCCGATTTTAATTAAACTTGGTATAAAGTGTTTTTTGGGGACATTACCCTGATAAGATTTTTTCCTTTTTTTTAGGACCAAAAATAACGGTACCTGCCATATAATTTATTTTAGCATTTTTAGAAAATTTTATTTTTCTAAAAAAAATCAATAAATTTTATTAGGTATATGCTACCTTTTTATAAAAATTAAATTTCCAAAAAATGATTTTAAATGGGACCTTCCATAGAACCATTTTTTTTTATTTTCGTTTTTCTAGAAAAGGAATAGACTGATTTTTATAATAAAATCTTCTGAAAAATTTAAATAGTATTGTATACCAAAATTTTCAAAAGAAATTTTTTTGGATTTTTAAAAAAAGTTTCAAATTTTTTTTTTTTCAAAATCAAATATTTTGAAAACGACTTAGTTGATTTTCATGAACATTATCTAAAATATTTTGAAAAATTATTTTTCTTAAAAAACCGTTACAGAAAATATAAATTTTCTCGAAAACGACTCTTACGATTTTGATTAAAATTGTTCCAAATACTAACATTAGTATGGTCTACGATTTGCCAAAACAAAATATAAAGTTAACTATTTTCTTGATTTTGGATTATCTCATTATGTATGTAACCGATTTTATTTAAATTTTTTATACAAAATTTTCAAACAACTATTTTTGGATTAAAAAAAATATTTTTTTTTTTGAAAATTCAAAATTTTGAAAACGGGTAGATAATTTGTTTCGAAATTTAATTTTAATTCAGCATAAATAAATACTAAAAAATGTAGGCCAATTTTTTTTTTCTTAAAAATTTTTACAAAATTGTATATATATGTATACCTACAAACTTAATTTAAAAAAAAAAACCGCTCGTACGATTTAAATTAAAAGATTAGTTAAATAAAACAGATGGTGTCCTTTTTTTTGTTCTTAAAAGAATTTAAGAAGATTTTTTTAATAAATTTATTTCGAGTTATATTGATTTTTTAATAATTTTTCAATTTAAGCTGTAAGTTACATGTATAATACTAGTTTTAACTAAAGGCTCCCATAAACAAAATTATTTAGGTACTTATAATACACTCAATCCTTAAAATTCGAAGAAACTTTTACTACAAGAGCAAATTTGTGTGATCAAGTCGTGCGTTTTATTTAATTTTGCTCTTTGTTGAAGTTTTTAGCAATATTCCAGAAAATTTTAGGAAACCGTAATTTTGGTGAAAATTTCCGTTTTTTTTTTTTTGTTTTTGGAGAAGTTAAGGTCCCCCAAAAGCAGTGATGTTCAAATCCATGAAAAAAAAATATGTTTATCTTTTCTAGGTTAAAAATGCATAAATAAGTGTAAAAAATCCCTTAGAAAACGTACAAAAGCTCGCAAAGAAGATACAAAGAGGTAAATAAAGAAAAAAACTTAGAAAAAAAGAGAGGAAACAGGAGGAATTGTCACTACCTGTCAAAATCTATATAAAGAAAGCTGCTTGCAGTCATTTAAGTGTGTAGAATGGTTTATAAAGTGCCAAAAATAGTATTATTAGAGCTACTTCCTCTAAGAAAAAGTATTTTTTTTTTTTTAATTTTTGCATGGTTGAATATGAGTACTCTCAGATTAGGCAAAATCATTTTATTGAAATCGAAAGAATAAATTAATTAATTAAAGCATTTTATTGTGACGGAATTAGATTAGAGAATGGTCGAGTTCGTAAAAGTAAAACTTCGGCAACACTGCCAAAGTTGAAATTGTGTTCACTATTTTAGAACCGCTGATGTTTGCTCTCAGCAATTAAATTAAATTTTTCCCAAAATGTACATTACTACTACCATTTTTTTGCAATTTTTTTTAGCAGTGATTGAGCATGTTTACTTTTACGAACTCGGGGAATAGTAAAAATACAGCAGGTAAAAAACTAATATAAATAACGTAAAAAAAAAACTATGTAAAAAACGTAAAGTAAAAAAGTAGAACAACACTGCAGAGTTTTTTTATGAAATGCTTTAATACATCTTACAGAAAAAAAGCAAAGGTTTTTTTGGGGGTTTATAAGTTTTAGTTTTATTTTCGTTACATATAGCATTTAGAAATACTTTGGTGGCACAAAAATAATTTTTTAGTTTTATAAAACTTCAACAATTATTAAAAAAAAGTTATAAAATCAGTTTCTTATAAGAAATTCTCAAGCTTAAAATGAGCTTTTAAGATATTGTCTGTAAGAGTTACCATGTAAAACTCATGTTAAATTCATGTAAAACTGTTTAATGGGCCTTTAAAATTTACGTTTTTTTTGCCAAACTGTTGGCAATAATAGTGAAAAAAAGAAAAAACTTGTATTCAAATTTACAATCCATAAATTTTGATAAAAAAATATTTAAATATAAAAATAAATAAATAGGACTAGTTAAACCTATCTGAATCTAGACAATTTGTTTCTCTTTTCTTCACCTTGTAACGAGTCTCTTGTGCTTCAATAAATTGCAATAAAGCTTAATTTGGAATGGAAACACCACTATCTGCACACTGGATTGATTTTTGTTTTGTTTAACTTAACAGCACACTCTCAAACTATTTTTGCACAACTAAACATAAACTATCATATTTGTAATTTAAAATATCACCCCCATCCAAGAACTCCTTTAACTTCCACTCCTACTTCCACTTTGTTTGTAGTTTATTTTTGTTATAATTATCATCATTATCTAACCGAAAAGCATGATGCCCTCCTGGAATGTTGTGGAACTCAGCATGAACCGCAGTAGTTAACTTGTGGTTATGTATGAAGATACGTATTGTTTTAGAAGTACTCCCTGTAGAGCACCTATACTTACACACATGAAATGTATCCAGTCGGTAGTTGACTGGGAAAGGCACACCTAACGTAATTTTACCGTATAACCTAATTAAAGAGCAACAACACTGTATTTGCTAATTAAATTAAAAATAGGCCCAAAACATTCCTCTATATAATATTTACTTGCCATGGTCATAACAAAATCTAATAGCAATCTCTTTCTCTCTGTTTTATCTTCCTTTTGGTTTTTGCACAAATATATGGATCACACATGCATCCAGCAGGACAATGGATTCATTTGATATATCAAGCGATTCGGAGGAAGGCCTGTTGGACGAGATTGTGGTTACGGGCAATAACCACATTTGTTATAAGCATCCCTTTAATCTACATCGTCATCACCACCACCAACAACACCAGCAGCAGCACCAGCAGCAACACAACCTCCACCACCAGCAGTATCAGCATCAGCCGCATTCCCAATATGATCCACTCAATTTCCCACCACATTTTTGTGAACATAACCTCAACTCGGATGACAATAGCAGCTCAATCAATGAAACATCGTCCGCCTCCACCAACACCGCCGCCGGGGTATGTATCAGTGGAGAACCAGCTCATTGTAACCCAAGTGCAAACGGAAGTAGTTCAAGTGAAGCCTCCACAGCAACTACATCCCGTGGTGGCAGCGGTACCGGTGTAGGGGCAGGAGATAATAATTGTTATGATGATGGAACCGAGTTATCGACATCAGGTCAAGTAACTCTTGGCACTGCCACAACCTCATTCAATCACCAGCTTACCGCTGACATGTGCAGCTATAAGAATTCAAAAAGTCGTCGCCTCGAGTACTCGTTGAAGTGCTTGAAATATGGACGCAGCAATCCTTCCCAAGATTCAGCATTCGGGTCGCTGACCGATGGTGACCTCTCCATCGGTTCGTCGAGTTTTCGTTTGAGCAGTTTCCAGTCTATTACATCACCCATTGATGAGGGAGTTGAAGATATCATCATAGCCACGACAACAGCTGGAAGTGAGACATGCCTTGAGCTAGCGACGGTCTCGACAAATGGACAATCTAACGATTCGGCTATTTCGACGCCTTGTCGAGAGGGTTCACCGAATTTCCTAGCCATTGAAGAAAATTCCTTCACCACACCATCGGGATGCAATAATCACAATCGTCCACAACAATTTCCCGTCACACTCTCGCCTAAAATCCAAATAACCACCTCAGCATCCACGTCCAATCTTCAATTTGACCCGCCGAAGATTCTGGTCAATGACCAGAACTCTATTTATACCACCTCCCCGTCTAAACGCTCCGGCACCATTGAGGTTTTCTCACAAAAATACAGGGTATGCTCCTTCGAAGACATGTCGCCGAATCGCAAGCAATCTAAGTATCACCTTAAGAATGCCAATCGCTTGGCTTTTCGGTCACTGGAAGAAGAGCAGCGCATCGATAGCGCCTTCATTCCGATACAAAATCGTACAAATTCCGAAAACAGGGTAAACATCAATAATAGTGAGAAGTACAAGAAACTCACGCATACGTCCTTCAGTCGAATCAGCAAAACCACCAGCAGTGTGACGGTAGCCGTTGAGCCACCGCCAAATTCAACTAATTCCGGTAGCAGCCCCCAACCGAGGGACAGTAGACATACCCTTTGGCGGGATAGCAAGTTCTATCGTAAGAATCGCATAGCTAAGTCTAATGATTCACTATTGGAATCACCGAATCATTCTCCGTCGCCATGTCGCCTTTCCCCATCTTCGCTACGAGACAATCACTACGAAGCCTCTTCGCCACTCTCTTCATCTTCGTCATCATCTTTCACACGTCATGGACTCAATCGGGGTAGTTCGGTTAACGAGATCTCCAAAAATTGCAGTGGAGGGTCGCCTCATCGACGATATTGCAGTTCGAAGAGTGAAGATCTAGGAGATCTGGATATGCCAATAACAATCGAAGGCCGTAAATCACACTCTGAGCGCCATCTATTCGGGCTTTCAAAGCTCCGACAAACAGCAATCACTACCACTGTCGGTGGTTGTGGTGGGGGTGGCAGCGGCGGTGGCGGTGGTAGCGGCATAGGCGGGGAATGTTTCTCCGAAGACGAAACCTTCCATCAAGATGACAATAAATCTTTGAAAAGCCTCAGCACATGCTCCATCAATCGTGTCACACTAACCACAACAACAACGACAACAAGGACCAAAAAGAAGACCACCTCAATGGCTGTTCTGCCTTCCGGGCCAACAATAACGTGCAATGTAAGGAATTCGGTCTTTAAGAGTCTAGACCATGCCCTCAACTACATTGATTCGAATGGAGATGACGATGATGTATCGAGCTCAACCGAAGAATCACCAAGGCGTCATTATAGTGATATCGCTAGAATATTTGGCTCAACGACGACACGAGCTACGGACGATCCGCATAGTAGTAGCTGTAGTGAGGAGAAGACTCCGCTGCTGGACAGCGTTGAAATGTCACCAATAAGTCCAACCGAGCCGGATCTCAATATGTGATATACGAAATTTACTTAAAATGGTCGATTTTTTTGTAATTTTATTATTTGTATTCTTATATTTTGTGTCATTACATTTTCTTTTTGTATTAAAATTATTATAATCATATTTAGAAATCGTAGTAAAAAACATACCGTTAAACAAGAGATGACGTTGGAAGTAAAATTGTTAAGAAGAGAAGGTTGAGAAGAGTTTGAGATGACAGAAAACTACATTCGGGTGTCAACTTATCGTTGGGATTTTTAAAATGTAAAATTAAAACTTCATAGGGATTGTAATTTGTAAGTTTGTTTCAGAATTACAATTTATGTAAACTTTTTATAGAGTGGTTCTCAGCAACAAAAGATTGTGTTGTACCAGTAGCCGGTAAACTTATTAAAAAAACCCATAAAGTCCATTGAAATCTTACAAAATTTTGGCCGAACCTTGCATTTTGTACAGGATAAAATTTTTTTGATGGATCTGTAGAAAGGATCAGTGTAAGTGTAAAAAACAGTTTTCGGGATTGAACTCCCCCCATCCGTTTGGCCGCCATTTTGGAAAAGGGGGCGTAAAAAGGTCTTCGCAATATCTTGAGAACCATGCATCGCACAAACAAAATTTAAGCATATTTTTGTAGAGAATTAAATTCTCTCTTCGTAAATTTGAAAACATAAAAGTAATAATCAAAAAAAGATGACCATAGTCAAGAAAAGTAGCATTATATTCTTCTTTTATTTCTTTTAAATCCTCTTTAAGATAAATTTCTTAGAACGGTTATCTTTTTTTGGTTATAAGTTTTATGGTTTTCAATTTTACCATAAAAAGTAAATAATAAATTGTAGAGAATTTAATTCTCTACACAAATGTGGTAAAACTTTGTTTGTGCAATGTATGGTTCTCAAGATATCGCGAAGACCTTTTTACACCCCCTTTTCCAAAATGGCGGCCAAATGGGCCGTTTTACGTTTTTACACTAACACTGATCACTCCTACAGATCCATCAAAAAAAATTGTCCTGTCTGAAATGCAAGGTTAATGTGTAACATTTCAATGGACTAATACCCCGAATGATGAAATAAATGTAAAACCACAAACGGGTTGCTATTAAGCTGATGCGAAACGAAAAGTTCAACATTTTTCAACAATTTCGTTCTGCTTTTCTTTTTGTAGACCACTGTTCGACGAGTGAAAATAATAATAGTAAACTCTTTGGAGAGGTCTCCCCACTTTTTTCGCATAGAATTAATTGCCTAGACCATTAATAGAGCTCTTGACTTATGTCGTTTTCCGTTGGTCACTGCTATCACTCTTTTTTCACTCCATCCGCACTCCCAACACTCCAAAAACCTTCCATTTGCTGTTCGGAGTGATGATTTAGGAGTGTTTTTTCACTCCGGATTTCATTAAGGAGTGCTAGGAGTGCACTCTGAAAACACACATACTTTTAAAAGTATGTGTTGGATTATTGTCAAAATAGTAAATGCTTCTTCTTGGGATGTTCTGAAATTGAAATTATTGAAGAGTTCATTTTAGTTTTTACTTCTACATAGATACACATATTACGGAAGAGAGTTTTTCATATTCCATTGGAATCAAAACACTCTGAAAATCCAATCGAAAACGACATTAACCAAATAGCAATGTATCCCTCTCTCGTTTATTCATAAACTTCAAAAATAATCACTTTGTGACTTTGTGGGGACTGACACTGACAATTCTGTATCTATTTTTTTTTTTTTTTTTTGAAAGCAAATACTAATATTACAGCTGTTCGTTTACTACCCAAAACTGCCCATTTTAGTCCGAAGTTCTGTCAAAGTTAATATAAAAAAAATAAAATTGTACCAAATTTGGCTGTTTTGGGCAGTAAGCGAAAAGACCCCGTGTGAGTTATGTTTTAAAAATAGCAAGATTATTGCTGTTAATTGCATTTTAAATAAAACAAAAACTTAAACTCAAAAAGATAAACACCAGAAGCCGTATTTATTATGTGGTTTTCGATTCAACCAAAAAAAGTTGACTTTTATGGTGTTAAGTTGATATTTTTCAGATTTCGCGTTCGATTCAACCAAAAAAGTTCACTTTTGGTGGTTTATATATTTTTTTCGATTGATCTTTTAAATCTCGATGGCAGATTTACAGAGATTCTCATCTCTCTTTTTTTGATAAATGACATAACTAAACGTCAGTTTGAGTAGGTATTCAATTTTGCATTCGCAATAATTTCTTTGTGGTCCGTGTTAGTAATAAAATAAAATTGAAATACAATATAAAATAAAATGGACGTATTTAATTAGTGCAATAGTGAAGTTTTTTTGACTATAACTTCCAATCTCCACACGAATAACTCAAAAAGTTAAAAAAAAAAAAAAAACAATCCAGATTCGTTCGATTTACCACAATTGACTTGTGTTTTGTACCCCATATCTGAAATGGCTGAATCGAAAATCACAATAGATTTCCTTAGAACACTCCTGGATAGTTTTCCAGCTAGCCAAGCCACTGTCTCTAAATAGTTGGACAGCTCAATAACTCATTATTTATAATCACATTCCAGCAGCTTTTTAAATACGAGCTCATACCTGGAATAATTCATTCTCGAGTGAATTAATGAATTTAAATGACTTTTCGGCTACGTTCAGAGAACATTCATTTCATTTTGCAATTTTTCATCTGTCAGTTCCAACAAAATGGTGGTTATCACTTTTGACGTTGAAATTTTGAAAATTCCCTAAGTCATTTTTGAGTTTTATTATCGTGTACGTGTTTGAATTTTGTTGTTTCATTACAACATGGCTTCCTGTGAATTGTATGCGTTTGTGGTTTTGTTTTTGTAATTAGTGACACTTTTAATGGAGATTCCAAGCATTTCGCTGTCGTGTTGGAGATCATAGAAAAGCTTTCTTTTCGCATCAGGAGCATGCTAAGCTTTAAAAGTGAATAGATATTTATAAAGGCTTTTGGTTTCATTCAAACAGACTTCCAAAATGAAGTTTAACATTTTAATAATAATATTTGTATAGGTCAAGACTATCATTAAATGCAATAATTTTAGGTAATAACTTTTCTAATTCCCAAATATGTGGTTACCTCAAATCTTCAATTCCCTCGATTAACTGAAGCTTTTTCTTAAGTATAAAACCAAATCCAACAAAAACTATTAAAAAACTTCTCAATGGTCCATTACTAATACAATTATTGTAAAAAAAAAAAATGACTAGTATTATTATAATTCTAGCAAAGAATTTTGCGCTTTAATCACACCTCCATCCTTATGATAAAATTTAGGTAAATTAAAAACAAAAAAAAAAAATAGTTAAGGCTCACTCTTATTATGTTCTAAAAATAAAAACAAACAATAATATTTAAATGAGAGTGCAATTTTAGAAAAATATTCAAATTAAACTAGCTGATTTTATTACATAACTTTCATTTAATTGTACATAGAAAAAATTAAAACTTATATACACTAAAAATAACTTTAAAAAAAAATGAGCTTTACTTTACTTAAATTTATAACAACTTTTCTTCTGTTGTATTATTAAAATTTGAATAGGTATCACTATATTATAAAACTTCCATTCCATAAAGATCAACAAAAATACATAAGATATTATAATGACAATTTTATTGTTAAACTGCTTTGTTTCAATTTCACCCTCAGTGGCATTTAGATTATCTTTTATCTTAACTATTTTCTATTTTTTATGAAATTCTTATTTTTAATAATAAATTATATCAAATAGGTTATTTCAAATCATAAACCGAACAGCAATATATAAATTTCTAAAATTTAAATCATAATAAATGAAAGAAAACAATAAACAATTTTAGTGTCTATAACAAAAAGAAAAACAAAAGAAGAAATTGTAAAATATAAGAATTCTAATAAAATAACACTTTAAAACTAAGTTTAGTAATTAAATAGAATAACTAACGCAACACACTCCTACTTTCAAGACATTTTATTGCAAATCGAATAGTATATTAAATAAAATAAATTATATAGACACGATCCATTAATCAGACTTACATAAAAAAATTCTCTTTATAAAAATAGTAAAAAACACAAAATGCAAAAGTAACATATTCAATTCAATAACATATAAAAAAACAAACGTTAATCTGCAAAAACCAAATGTAATAGAAACAATTTATTTACACAATAATGTTGTAAACAATCAGATAGTTAGTGAACAATTTTTGTCTTAATTTATAACAAAATGTTATTCAACAGAGTAATTATATAAAATCTACCTATTTATTACACAAGATACAAAAAGTATTTTGTTTTTTTCCCAGAAGAAAATATTATTTATGTTTTTGTTAAATTAAAATATTAGTTAAAAGTATGGCATTATTTGAATTTATTATGTATGTACAAAATGTTGTATAAAATCTAAATTAACAATAAAAACATCGGTGATATTATTTAAATGGCTAATTTGTTTTATTCACTCATATCAACTATAAACTGGAGGAGAAATCGTGGCAACAGGAATAATAATGGACGTGTTATCTAAAATCCTTATTAATTGTAAAATATTAAAACATTTCTATTTCACCAATGCAGAAAGTGAAATTTTTAATTAAATGAATTAAAATTTTTAGGTTGGTATATCACTTTAACAGTATTTAATTGAAAAGTTTAAAGAAAACTCGAATTCGTAAAAAGAATAACAGAAGAATAAAAAAAAAAACATTCCGTTGACGAAATAAAAGATAAATATACACCTAGTTCAAATCCTTTTTAATATTTTTTATTATAAAAGTCACACAAATTTGGCAATTTTTTCACTTTTAACTCACTCCACTTGCAAATCTTTTATGATAAAAGTCAAAAAAAATTGTCTTTTATTTTTTATAATTTATAACAGAATTCATAACAGATTTTGACACGCTTATTATTACCAAAAAATGAAAGTAAAAGATTTTGTGACAGTTCGAATTGTTGACAGTTCATAAAAGATTTTTTAGCAGATTTTATAACAGAATTGGAAATGCCGAATACCAAAATTTTAATTCATAAAAGATTTTATGACAGTTTAAACTTTTGTATGGAAGTTCATAACAGAATAGCAGAATAACAGAATAAAAGATTTCGCCGAATAGGCCTAAATATGTAGATAAAAGTTACTACGTTTCATTTGGTATTTAAGCGAGCTTGAAGCTCACTTAAACCCTTTGTATACCTGAATCGAGTCAAAATTTTTACTAAAAAACCTTGGTTGAGGAGTTAACTTGAGAAACACCATATGACGGTGTTCACATTGGACTGAAATTCCTGACTTTTCTCTATCTTTATCTCATTCCCACTGGCGAAGTTTGAATGAGAAAAAACAAAGAAATTAAAAAAAAAAAGTCTGAAATTTCAGTCCAATGTGAACACCATCTATGTCATCTCAACACCATTTCAATTCATTCAACTCAATATCGAGCTCTCAAATCTATGAACGAAAAACCTGGTTCGAAAATCCGACCCTAATTCAACTCGAGCTCTCGATCCTGAATATAAACGCAGTAAGTAGGTATACCTATCTATGATGTGGTTTTAGGCCCCATGAATTAGATCTGGTCCACGCTTACCTTAGCTCTTGGTCTTGCGTTGGCTGCCTAGTTGAACCCAGACTTGTACAGTACTTAAGTATTTCAGGACTTCAGTCCTCTCAATTACAAGTACTAACTAGGTACTGGTACTACTTGTACTTCAGAACCATGGTACTGGTACTTAAGAAAGTACCAGGTAAGAACCAGTACTTTTCAAGTATTTGGGTATTTAAGTACTTGAGCAGTCAAGTACTTTCAAATTCTTTCAAGTACTTTAAGTATTTTCGATTTAACGGGTATGGTATGTTTCGCCAGAATTGTTTGGCAAATTAACGTTTCGCGGTGGTACATTTCGCCGTTTCTCGTTTCGCATTTTTTTATTTAGCATTTTGTTATTTCGCAATTTTCGTTTTGCAAATTACATTTTGTTTTTTATATGATATGACAAACCATCATTTCGCAATTTTCATTTAGGTTTGGCAATTTTTTATTTGGCATTTTGTTATTTGGCTTTTTCTTATTTAGCATTTTAATATTTTGCTATTTTTCATTCAGCATTTTGTTATTTCGCTTTTTTTTATTTGGCAATTTGATGTTCAGCTTTTTTTTATTTGGCATTCGAATGCCAAATAAAAAAAAGCTGAACATCAAATTGCCAAATAAAAAAAAACGAAAAAACACTGAATAGAGAATATAAAAAATATAATGCACATACGAAAATAACTGCCCAATTGCTTAAACCCCTTTTTTCCTTGGAGTAAAATGTGAAAATCCTCTTTCTGTTATGCACTTACCTAAACTAAGCAAACAAACTGAAATCTTAAATCGCGAAAGTGATTACGGCAAAAATTGCAAAACAATAAAAAAAATATTACCAACGCAAGCACGACTAAGCAACGGTTCAGAAAAAAAACTGTTAATCTTGAAGACGATGGTAATGATTGGTCAAATGATCAAAACAACTAAACGGAGAAATGATCTATTAGCGAAATAATAAAACGGCGTGACGATATTTATCGAAATGATTAAACGGCGAAACGTTATTTCGCAAAATAATGAAACGGCGAAACAATATTTTGCGAAAAAACACTTGGCCAAATAATAAACAATTTAACAAAGAAACACATTAAAGAATAATTTGCCAAATGAATTTTGCGAAATGACTAAAAATATTTTTAACAAAAAGCGAAATATAAAACCGCCAAATGTTAATTGCAGAATGATTGAAAAACGTAATGAATAAAAAAGAAAATGTAAATTGCCAATTAAGAATTGCGAATTAAACAAAATATTTAACGACTAAGGCGAAACAAGAAATCCCAAATGAATTTTGCCAAACAATGGTGACCCCGATTTAACGTATATAAAGACAGGGTGATTCTATTTCGGATGACAAAAATTTGAGATTATTTTTTTTTTATAATCTGCGCATGATCAAAGAGTCTAGGATACCTTTTTGTTTGTTCTTTCTTATACCAGGCTGATTTGCATAAGGAGTGACAAAAGGCTAGACCGTATAGGATGGGTTGAGTCTAGAAAAAATCGTATGGGGTCGATCTATTCCACCCCGTTGTTTTAGTGAACAGTTTTTGAAAAAAAATAATATTCAAATTCATAATTTTCCAAAAAAAAAAATCGAGTTTAAACTCAGTGTTGTGCCATGTAAACTATAAATGTAAGCTTCACGATTATCTACGTGTAGACAATTCAAAGTAGACAATTCACTACTGTCTACATGAGATTGTCAACAATGTAGACAGTGTAAGCAATTCATAAAATAAGATTTTTTGTTACTTTTTTCTGCTACAATTGATACAAAAATTATTGAATTCTACCTTTACAAAGCGAGACTACATCATCGTACCCGTTGGACAAGACCAAGCGCTAAAGGTGAACTTGGAAAAAAAAGTTAAAAATATTGCATTTTAAATTATAAAATGCATTTTGCGATGCAAATAATTTAGCACTAGGTATATAGAAACTCTATTCGATACTTCACAAAAATACAGAAAAATACGACGATACTGTAAGGAGATGAGACCGGAACGACTCAGTTATACGAGACTGGACCAGTGCGGGGGGATCGTGGGAAAAATCCCTTTCTCTGGGAATTTTTAACTCAAGGGAAAACCGACCCATTTGATTTTTGAAATTTGAAATTTTACCCGGAAAAGAGAACATCAACAAAATTTCAATCAATTTTGTTTGAATTAATCGGAAACCATTCAAATATAAAGTTCAAGAAATATCAGAATTAATTCTTAGAAAATTGTATAAGACCTGAAAAATTACAAATCGGTACAAATACCGATCTAGAATACAGTTTGGGAGAAACATGACATATTCAAAAAGAAATTGCAAGTTCTTTAAGTAAAAAGTTTTAAAAAAAAATAATTAAAAAATCCAAATTTTCCTTTTTTTAATTTCTCAAAAATTAAAATTGACTAAGAAAAAGAACATTGAATATTAAAAAGAAACAATTGCACATACAGTGGCAAAAAACTTTTCACTTAAGTAACTTGATTCAAAAACAAATAAAAGGAAATACAAAAAATTTAACCTTCAAAAAAACTATAAAACAAAATTATGTGTTTTCTTTCGTTGGTTTTTAATATTTTTTTTTTTTTTGCATTTTAAGTCAGCCTTTCAACATTTTTTTCTGTAAAAAATAAAAAGGGAAAAAAGAAAATATTTGTGGGACAAAAAGGGAATTTACCGAATGCGTGAAGGGTACGGTTAGGTAGCTGTGGATATGTGGGTCGGAATCTAGGAGAGATTTCCCTACTCGTTGAACCATTCGGAGCTCCTTATGGAGCGTGCAAGGTTACTCATTTCGGTATTAGCCAGATTAGATGCGTAAAGGGAATTCTGTTAAAAATGCCACCCAGCACTGGACTGGACCAATACCGAGACGACACCTTAATAATTGAGTAAAGCGAAACGAGACCTACCAAAATTTCATCGGGTCTCTTCTCGAGCTTTATCAACTCTACTCAGTTTAACAAGGCCGACACCGATACCGATACGGTATTAAGATTTTTTGATTTTTATGAAACAAGGAAACATTATCGAAATTGTTGACGCAATTATTGTCTACATTAAAATGTAGGCAAATCAAGCCGACACGTAGACGAACAACACTGGTTTACACTAATTTTGTTCAAAATTTTACGTTGCAAGGTAGTATTTTTGTTTTTGAAAAAAATTGAAAACAACAGAATCTACTTTATTATGCGTATACTTACTTCGTGGAAACAGTATATCTTGAGAGCAAAAAAATATCGGATTAAAGTCGAATATAAGGAAAACTTTCTGTCGTTATTTTCAATTTTCTCAAAAATTAGAAGACATAACAGAAGAGATTTCTGGCCTTACAAAAAGGTATATCATGACATTGTAAGCATTATCGTTTTTCCTTTAATGTTGTACTTGTACTTGAGAGAGGACTGAAGTTCTGAAATACTTAAGTAGGTACTTTACAAGTCTGAATAGAATGATAAAATTCAAATGGAAGTTTTTTGCGTCTACAAACGTTACTCGACTTATTTCTTTTAAACGTTGCTATCGCCATCTACACCTACATTATTTCTTCTTTTATTTAGCATATACAACAACCATAAAATTGAATTGAATCATGTACACATGAGTTTTCTTTTGTTCCTTTATCAAGAACTAGGAAACCCTCCCTTGCATTGCTTCGTGTAACACGGTGTCTCCACCTGAAATATTTTATAGATTACTCTGTCACTTTCGATA
Organism: Epistrophella euchroma; assembly: GCA_947049315.1. Taxonomy (NCBI): domain Eukaryota; kingdom Metazoa; phylum Arthropoda; class Insecta; order Diptera; family Syrphidae; genus Epistrophella; species Epistrophella euchroma. Next base: position 23,329,662 of record OX346245.1, read on the forward strand.
GAAAGAAAGAGCGATAGTATACCATAAAATGTTGGTTGGGCATTTTAATAGCTTTCTATTTTATTTGTCTCAAAAATTTCACAGGGAAAAGTTATGAAGTTAAAACAATTTAAAGAATTGATTTATTGTTAATTTTACTTAAATCCATAAGAAAAAGTCCAAAACTTCCTTTTGGCACCTGCAATAAATTAATTACATTCGAAAAAAACACAAAACAAACAAAAATTGAAACAAACCCACAGATGATGTCAAATTGCTTCTTCATAGAATATTATTCATAGCTTTCTATGAGCAAAGCAATATGTGGCAAGAAATTTTTTATAGAATACTATGAGTAGCCTCCATGAGCAATTTTGCTAGCATGTAATACAGTATTCTATGAAATCTTTCCCGTGGAGCCACCATGTTAGACTGCAACACCGCCAAATAGTGGCAGCTTTTAATAACGTTACGCTCCGTTACATTACGTTTTGCGTTAATTGTTATTGCTTATAGAAATGTCATTTTTTTACATTTTGTTAATTATCTACTAAACTATGCTTTTCCAAATTCTAAAAATGGTTTTCCGAATTTCACAAAACCATTCCCGATCGATTGAAACCAAGAAACCCTATCTTTGTTTCTATGTGCTGCTAACTATACGCCCAACATTTAACTGTTAATAACTAATTAACTAAATTTAAATTTTTCCAAATGTTTTACAAATTTATAGGAATCAAAAAAATTGAAATTCCTCACTAAAGGCCTTGTCACACAGAACGCGGTCCGGCGGTCTTTGTAAAAAATTACAAACAAAATTTGCCCATCGCGTTCTTTCCTTCCTTGGTAAAGTATTGACCGGCCTGTCGGCCCGCATTCTGTGTGACACGGCCTTTAGTGCTGCTAACTATATTGTGGTGACTGCAACGCTTACCTCCTTCTATTTCTATATTTTTCCTTATTTTCATATATCTATTTGTTTTTTAATGAGTGTCCGTTGACGTTCGTTGTAAAAATCTACAAATTTGGCAATCATGTTTTCTTCTGGCCCGCTATAAATGTTTGCTTTCAGTATGATTGTACACAAAACAGAGAATGCGACGGGCAGAATTTCTGCCCGCACCATATCACAGAGCTCTGTTTAACCAGGCCCTTAAGTCACAAACAACATGTCCCAAAACATAATTTCTTCGTATCTGGCAATGCTAAAACTTATTCAACCATTTTCAACCACACACTGACATTTCTGTGAATTTTCAACCAAAACCATGGCAAACCAATATTCGACTTCCACATTTGTAATAAGAATTTGCATCAATCTGCACATGAATTAAAAAGTGTTCTATAAAAAAAATATTTTACTTGTTTTATTATTTGTGCGCTGTATATTAACTGCGAAATTACAAAAAACAAAACAAATTGGAAAACCACTATCGGGTTCAGCAAAAAGAAACGTAATCGAAAAGGAGAACTTGTCAACGACGAGCGAAATCACATTTTGGGTGTTCCTAATTTGATTTTCTTAAAATTAAACATCGAAATAGAAACAAAATCTAAATAAAATTGATGTTGCTAAATTTAATATTTCAATAAACAAAACAAAATAATCTAAATTTCCCTTCTTACGAAGAGAATTACCTGCGTCCCTTCAAAAATTACATAATCCATCGAAATTTCAAAGAAAACTTGTGAAATAAAATTAATCTTTGTATAAGAAAATACATTTTTATAAAAAATATTTTCAATCTTCTTTTTTTATTTGCCTGAAATCAGTGGGAAAACAAGTGAAAGAAAAATATATCTTGGAATTTCTTGTGTTCGGCAAATAAGAATTATGTAGATTCATCATCGTGTGCCTTAAGTGCATTTCTCTATTCGCTCCTCTTCTCACGGCTCTTGTTATTCTCGATTCTCATTCATGCAAATTCGAATTGCAATCGAATTAGATAGCAAATCATTCACTAAAATTTGAAGAAAAAAAATAAAATAAAATTGTTTAAAAGAACAACCGGGCCATCGAATCAGCAGAAGCAGCAGCGGCTTACGACAACAAGACATGACCCAAAGAGAACGCGACACTATCATTCACTTGGTTGCTGGCGGGTAAGTGGAAAGTTTATTCTTTTTCTTTTTTTTATTCTGTTTTCTCTTGTTTATTTTTGGCAAAAATACGTAGAATATTTGACTTAGAAACCAAAAAATTCACCAAGCGAAGTAAAGAAGTGATAACACAGTGGTTGAATATGTTTGGGTAAATTTGTATTTTCATTTGCCTGGATCTGGATAGTTGATATTAGCAACAACAAAATACCTCGTAGCTTAACAACTCGTTAGTAACCTAACACCGTTTTTTTTTCCTGAATAGTGGTAACTACATAGATATCTACTATTAAATTGCCTACGCCTTAAGACAAGTAATATGAAATTCCTTGCATGAAATAAAAAGAGGTTTGTTTTGATGAAATATAGGTAGGTATAACCAGCCACAATACAACTGGCTTAGTGGCTTCATCAACAAACACCCTCTTGTCCCTTTTTTTTTTGGGTCGAAAACTCATAATGCAGTTCAAGTTCTTGTTAAATAGTGTTTTTGTTTTTATTTTTAAGCTGTTTTGCTGCTTTTTCTCATATCTCTTTTGACTACCTTTAGTTTACCGTCCAGGGATGGAAAATGATTTCAATCTTTCAAATAAAGTAATTTACTAATCGGAATTAACTCTGGCTGTAAAAATCGCTGAATAGCAGAATCTATCATATAAATCGCTCATTGATTAATTAAATTAGCGAAAAATCCGTGACCGTGACCAAGCTTTACACACTGTTTAATATGAATAAAATAGAGCTTTTTGAAGCATGTGCAGATGTATAAATAAAATTCTTGATCAGTTGCATTTAATGAGCACCGGCTGCTTTTTTTTCATGCCACCCACTCTTTCGCATAAAGTACGGTTTCCATATTTTTCCAGAGTTTGATTTCTGATTTGTCTTTCTATCTCATCTACAGCTATTGACAATTTTCAAACAATTTTCGAAACCAGGACAATTTCAAATTAAAACTCTTCTTGAATTGTCAGATGAAAAACTTAAAAATTTTAAATTTGTAATAAATTTAATACCTACAATAGTAATGAACTATTTCGCAACCCTGCTTCCCTACCTTAGGCTTTTCAGGTTTTTGCTTTCTACGTGCATTCAATGACGATAATACATAAAATAAGACGCAAAATAAACCTCTAGTTTGTTATTGTATTTTATTTTTTTTATGCACTTTTACCGGCATACTGCACCGGTTGAATTGTGGCTTCTCAACAATCCAAACATTGCAGCTGTACCTCCCAACTTAAGGTTTGTTTTTTGTTTTATTTTTTCAAAACATGTCACCCAAATGAATACATAAGCAATTAAATAATGTGAAACGTAGTTTGTTTACTTGGGTATAAGGTTCTCTATTATAGAGTGCTCAATTTCTTCAACTGAATAATAATTACATTTTTGTTAACCTAGCGTAGCGTTTGATTTTTAAACTAGATTCTGCGCTCTAGAGAACAACGTAATTTTTTTTTGGAAACAAAAACAGTTGAATGAATAAAAACAAATCAATTTATCAGAATGAAATGGTCTTATGGGCTGAAGACTAATTTCTTAAAAGATTTGATAAGCTTTTTATTTCCATCAATTTACGTTTTTATTTTGTATTATCTACATATTTATATGTATGTACATTTGTAGGTATCTAATACCTACATACTAGCTTAATACGTAAATTTATCTAGGAAACATATTTTAACATTCAATTAAGTTTTAAGTTAGTACCTATTAATGGCGCCACTTCTGAAAAATACCTACAATAGGTATTTAAAAAAAAACATATGTCGACATAATTATGTAGATGCAAGGTCAAGTAAAAAATATCCGTTTGTTTTGATGTTTGTTGACAAATAAAAATAATTTTTTCTTCTGTTTATAAAAATTAAGAAAAACCTATGTATATGTGTCTGCAACGGGTAGTATTTTCCTTCTTAAACCCAATTAAATATAAGCTCTATCAATGGCATATTATGCCCACATGTTGTTTTAATTCAAGTTTGTTTTGTTTTTTGTATATAATTCTATGATTCCTTTTATTTCTTGGATATTCTTGGTTGTCATATTAAAAACTTGACAACATATAGACATATGTACATACATATGTACATATAGAATGGGGGATTAGTTTAAAGTAAGAATATGCCTAACTTAAATGTTTGTTTACTTGGGTATAAGGGCCACAAACATAAATCATTTAAAATACTTCATTCAAAAAAATGGAAATTAAGTAGAAAATGCTAAATTCAATGTTCCCAAACTCCAAAAAGATGTAGGTATGTTATGTCTTAATCAAACATATGTTTTCAAAAATGAAATAAAAAAATGTATTTCTGTATAAGTATAAGTAGGAAGTTAGGTTTTTCAAAATTTTACATTTCATTTTTTTCACAATACATATTCATAGAATTTTGGAAGCTATGTAATTATGTACCTATGAAGCACATTATATTCTACTAGCCAACAAGATCTTTGTCACAGAATCTAATCTACATAATATAATTTTCTTAAGGGTTTTGATGGCCTGAATTCCACCAGGTCAAGTTTTCGAGATATTCTAAGCTTAAAGCCGAAAAAAAACAGTTTTCTGTTATATTTGAATTTAAATAATCTGAAAGTAGGTATTTACTAACTTCTCCTGACTTTTAAAAATCAGTTTAAAATTTTGTAATTCTTTCTTCATTTGGTTAGATTGTACTAAAATTTATTTTTAGGATTGCTAAAACTTCACCCCCATACCTCCCTTTGAAAAACACATTTCCATCCTAGTTATTCATATGGTTTGTTTTGAATGTTAATTTTTATGTTAATTGAATCTGATGACGGCCTTCAGCAGGTCCTTATTTCCAACGTGCCTTTTAACTTTAAGCCTAGTTTATACTTCAATGTGAAGTGAAATCAAAATTAAACAGCTTTAAATGCCATACCGAAAGGTTTACAAACAAAATAAATTCTAGTTCACCTATATAAGTCCGTTGAATTATATTTACTTCGAAATTTATTCCTCATTGTCGCTTAAATATTGTTTTTGTTTGAAAAAAAAATAAAATTTTCGATCTATAAATTTGGCTTTATTAAGTTGAAACGCAGTAAAACAAGCATATTAGAAATAAAACGTTGAAGACGAAAAAACAAAGTACATACCTACTCAGAAAAATTAAAAAAAAATATATGCAGATGGCCGTCAAAACAAACGCTCTAATAATCAGGGTTGCAATCATTTCTTTTTTTAAATGGATTTTTTAAACCATTGTTCCTGCACTTATGTAGGTACCTATATTAAATCCAATTAAGTAGGTAGTTAGTACATTAAGACTAGAACAAACGAATTATAATGCAGGCATATCTGTAATTTATTTCAAGTACCTAGAACTTATGTATGTAGGTGCATAATTATGTTCGTCGCATTTTTTCCAGTTAACAATGATAGATTGTATAATAATCTTAGTCCAAAGTGCAATGCTAAATCAGTTTTTCTGCTTACATGCCTGTAACTTAATATTAGTACCTAATTATTGTATTAAGCAATCATTCATACTTTGTTGAATGACAAAGTTATGACCTTTACATTTTTCATTCATACTGTCCCTTAAGTTTAAAAATATGGACCTAGGTATGAAACGAAAATAAACAAATCATGTAAATTTGTTTTTCAAGCAGTTGTTGTGCCTGTCGTTTATTGCGGCTTTTCTGAATTTCAAGAAGACCGGCTTTATAAACCCCCGCATAAGAACCTCAAACAAATCTAAAAATAGCTTGAGAGTTCAACACAACAGAATAATTTTACATAAATTTATGTATATACAGTAACGGACAAAACAATAGGACCAGTAATAAACTTTTAGATTAAATAAAGTTCAGACCCAATTTAATATCTGCGGGTGATTTAAAGGGTTCTTTATTGGAAAGTCGTTTGATTTTGGCTACATCTCTAAGTGATGTTTTTCTGATGTCGGCCTGTTTTTTTAGGGGTTTTTTAGGGCATTAAAAACAAATGTTTTTGATTTCCCAATAATTCTGGACCTCTCCCGCTGAGATTTTCCTTCCTTAAGAATCAATTATCTAATGGTTGTTGAACAATGCACTCCGTAACCCATGGTTCGTTTATTTAATTAATATAATTCAAATATTTTTATAGCTATTCGTTTTTGCAAAGCTATTTAAAATAAATAATAATTGAAATCAAATTCTCTGCAAGCACAAACACGACACAAAAGTCACCTGGTCTTATAGTTTAGTCAACACGTTATGGGAGTTAATTTAACTTTATTTAATTTTTTTCTTCCTGTTATCTGTAAACGCATAATATTCATTGCTTGCAAGACAGTACCGTTACCAACGTCAACATATCAACACGAGAGTGTATTAGTTTGTTTATTTTCAAAAAAAAATCTCTGCAATAGAAACGAAAATGAAGATATTTACATTTAGAATACTGCAATAATGGCGTAGACTGTAGTTCTTTATCTTGCATAGAAATTAAATAATTCCAGAATGGTAAATATAGTTCGACAATCCGACATAATATGCTTTTTACTTCTTTTTTATTTTTAATTAGCCAGGCTTCTCAAGCTCTCTGAGATCTCAGAGACCTCAGCAATCTCAGAAATCTGATAACGTAATTCCTCAGAGAGATCCCTCACTTTTGCTGTCAAAAAGCTGAGACTGATATTTCTTGGATTCGCTTGCTCAATTATTTTTCGTCACATTTTATTAATTAATAAAAAAAGAGATGGAAATTGTTTTTGATTCTAAGCCGAGAAATATTGTTCAGGTTTCTAGTCCTGCTCAGTGGAGCTGATGGAGCTTGCTAAGTGAGATCAAAGAAACGTGAACTGTCTAAATGATTGTAAGAATATGTCAATTATTTCGACATACGGAATTAATGCCATTATTCTGTTTTTTTTTTTTTTTTTTTTTGTATACTCCGTTGTAGGGATTATATTTTATTATTTACTATCTATGTATCTATCTGTTTATCTACCTATCTATTTAACTCACAAATGATTAATTATTTACATAAACATTAAATGCAGTTTGCCAAATATTTTAAATTTCTTTAATTACCTAATTCAACAAAAATAGAATATTTTCATTTTTAAGCTTTTTGTTTACACAAACATAACGAGCAAAAATGAATATATGAAAATAATTTGAAAACAACAAACAATATTCAAATATTTTGATTGTTTTAAAAATACTTATTTGTTGCATCGTCAAATTATTCATAGGCTATAATAATAAAAAAAAAAAAAAAATAACAGGAGCTTACGAGTTCTGTGTGGCGTAATTATAAAACACTTGTGTGTAAATTCTGAAGTCGCATATTAAAATACCCGTGAAATGCGTTACCTATTTGCAGTATTTTGGTTCTCGTTTGAAAATAATTTGTATATTGTTAGAATTAAAGAATTTATATTATTTCTAAACTTTCTTTATTAAAATGGTAGTAAACATGGTCAGGTAGCTGTTTAAAAAATTTCTTTTTTTAATCATAAAAATATGTATATTGATTATATAGTGGATAAGTATAAAAAAGCTGGTTGATAAGATTCTTACATCGCCACCAACGAAGTGATGACTTTTTCAGATTGCAAAATGTCGCAGTTGTTATTGATATTGATAACAATCCGAATCTTTCAAAACTCGAAGATATTTAACTTGCCTTCGACATAGCTACAGTGATAGTCTATAGAGCAACTGAAGTTAAAAATATCAACACCTATTTTTGATTGCTGTTTCTAGTATGCATTTCTGATGTAATTGATACATATTTATACCTACCTATTGTGTATTGTATTAATTCCAATAACAACTCCACTTTTACACCTGATGATCGACTCTTTTTTTCTATTTTGACTCTCAAATTGCTATTACGGTATGCGTCATTTGCTGTCGATTTAAATGCTCAGGTTATTTTCTAGAAAAAAAATCTGTTGGACTTTTGCGAATTGCTTTGCATACATACTTATGCCCAACGAGTTGTTAATGATGGGACATCCTAAAAGTTTAAACCGTTGTTAAGTGGGTTACCTAAGGATGATAGATAGATTTGATGGCACAACAGCTCATGAAGAACTAGGTCCTAGTGACTTACAACTCTCAACCATTCCTGTGTGCGTGTCTGCAGGAATGGAGGGGACCTACAGTTTATTGCCGAATCCGAACGGCTAACGAGCAGCACTTTTCTGTGACAGGAGATACTCTTGGAGGATTTGTCAATTCCTCGCAAGAGGCAGTAGCCGTTCTTTCTTTTAAATAAATAGGTGGTGAGGCTGGGGATCGAACCTTAGACCTCCGGCATGACAGTCCATCGCACTAACCATCACGCCACGGCTACTACTGGTTACCTAAGGGGTTAATATTAGTTCCAATATTATTTTTATAATTTGAGCACTGCAGTGCACAAATAGATCAACTAAACTTTTTGAAAAATCTTAGATTTGGGTGTCAAAGCACTTGGATGACTAATGACTATACCTAAGATTTGCCAAAAAATAAAGTTAATCGGTTTGTGCACTAAAAGGCTCATTTATACAAACAACAATTTCTAAACATCTTTTAAGTTGCACAGATTTATGGTATGATATTAATACCTCTTTGGATTTGGATGGGTCTATACTGCCCAAAAGCCAGATTTGGTCCAATTTCTTAATTTTTTATATGAACTTTGACAGAACTTCGGACTAAAATGAGCAGTTTTGGACATAAACGAATTTATCCAATCCATCATAAAAAGTTTCCCCGTTCTAAATCAAGTAAAATGGCCACGTTCATCACCACGTTTTTGACAGATCTAAAAATTCAGTTCTGAAAAACGTAACACTGAACGCACAAAAAAGTCTGAAATTATTTATTCTGTTTTTATTATTTTTTGCACTTTAAAATCAAAATCCGAAAAGCATTACGAAGCCCAGACGATCAGACCACACACAAAAAAAAAAACTAGATCAAGAACTGTTTTTTTGTTGCTTTTAGCTGTCATCTGAATTTCCAGATAGAATTTTTCATCTGAAAATTCAGAAAAAAACGTAAGAAACGTAACTAAATGTCAATCGACGTCAACTGAATTTTTATGACTGCTGGCCAATCATAAGCTCTAAAAATGACAGTTCAGAACTGTCAAATGTGCTGATGAACGCGGCCAATATCTGTCACGTTGCGTTCTTTTTTTTTTAATTTTCCGAGCTTATGACATGACGAGACCACGAAAAATATTTTGTTATTTATCTTCCAATGGTTAAAATTTGTTTTTTTTAAGAGAGAAGAACTGCAAAGAGATTTCGTCACGCTGACATCTCATTTTTTTCGTCGCATTGTGAAACAGCCTTGATTCTTTATAAACATAGAGTCAAATACAAACAACTCAGGCGTGAACTTTATTCTATTGTGGTTTCTGAAACTGGAACTTAAGCTACACCTTTTCTAAATCATTCAATCTCTTTCAAATTTGAAATCAAACAACTTCAACCAAACTAGCACTGAAAATGTAAAAACCAAAATAACTCCAAACAGCTGATGTTGGTTTTGTTTTTGTTATGAAATTCAAAATGTAAACATGTAACGTGCTAACAATCACGTACGCACACTATTATTGATCTGCTCTGCGTGTAAGAATATACCCAAAATTGGTATGTACCTATTTCCTTTTACCATACAATTCAAATATTTCGGGAAATGGCTATCTAAAAAGATTTCAAGGGTTGATGAAGTCGAGTTAAGGTTGTAGCATGTACCAACCGTCAGACTCATCATCATCATCAGCCGGTAAAAGTAAAGAAAGTTCACAAAAAGAATTTGTTTTCTATTTTGGGATACAAATCAAGGATAAAAACGAATATTTTCAATTTTATACGATTTCTTTGTAAATATTTCTTTGTTTTTTTACATCAAGTTCAATTGGGTATAAAATATTAATAAATTATAAATGTAATCTTGTTTGAGATTTCAATTAAGTTGAAAAATACATGAAATTATTTTTTTCTTCGATCTAAGAGGAAGTACCTACATATTATAAACTTTTAAGCATGTTCAATTAAAAACATTTGTTTGAATTGCAAACGAAAATAACTCTGACGTAGATTTACAGGTTCTGGTTCGTACAAATGCAGCTCAATGTACCTTCATTAGTATAAACCGTTATGAAATTTGCTTGTGTACGTTTGCTACGTCAGAAATTCTTAATTGGTTTTGGTATTAACTGTTTTGTTTGCCGTTGTTTTCTTCTTTTTTTTTCATACCTTCCTAATTATCGATTAATCTGACACAACAATAATTATTTATATTTTTGAAGAAATAAAATTCTTCCGAAATATTCATTCACTCGGTTTTTTTGAATTATTTATTTGGGAATTTAAATGACAATATGCAACAAATTTATTCAATTATTCTGTTCTGTTGAGAGGGCATTATGCTTGAGTTCAATCATCTTTTTGGGTAATTAACAAGAGGAAAATAAATTTGTAGAAATATTTTTAAATTTAATTATTTTGTGATTTACACAAATTTTATGGAGATCGTAATTTTTTCAATCTGATGAGAATAATTCCTAATTGACTTCGTAAAATTTTTAGAGAGGTTGGATTTCTATGGAGTTGTGTGAAACAGGTTAAAAAGCAATTGAAACTACTAGGGTGTTTCGATTTTTGGGTGGGGGAGGGGGGTGGGAATCGAGGTGTATTATTTTGAAGGCAAATTTTTGCACCTGTTTAATTTCTTTTTGAGAGCGCTACAATATCAATAGTAGGTGCATAGCATAATATTTGTACAGGCAAAGGAGCACTGAGCACATCAACAGTTAGTTGTTGGATGAGTTAGCAAACAACTGCTAACATTTGTTTTGTTTAAATTTTAGTTCTGCTTCTTTAAATATTACGAAGAAGAGGAATAACGAAAACAATAGAAAATTATTTTTGTTGTTGTTTTAGTGGACTGTATTGAATTAAAATTCAAATGGCAGTTTTTTTTTTCGACCTTTAGTCCAATGCGTTTCACCCAGGCACGACAGTTGAACTCAGCAGTCAGTATAGATGCTGTCTGAAAATTTTAGGTCTGTTCGTTTACTGCCCACAACCAATTCAAATACAATTTTATATAACTTTGGAATAAAAGGCTTCTCAAGATCTCTGAGATCTCAGACACAGAGACCTCAGCAATTTCAGAAAACTGAACGTTCTCAGTGAGATTTCTAACATCTGCTGTCAAAGCGCTGAAACTAATTAGCCAGTTCACATATCTAAGATATCACTGACCAAGATCCAGCACTGAGCAGGAGGAGAAACGTGAACAAAATTTCTCCGCTATTAGTCAAAATCAATTTCATCTCTTTTTTTATTAATCAATCAACTGCGACAAAAAATAATTGGACAAGCGAATCCAAAAAATATTAGTCTCAGCTTTTCGACAGCAAAAGTGAGGAATCTCACTGAGGAATTACGTTCAAATTTCTGAGATTGCTGAGGTCTCTCAGATCTCAGAGATCTTGAGAAACGTGAACTGGCTAAATATTTTTTGTATTCGCTTGCTCAGTTATTTTTTGTTGCAGTTCATTAATGATTATTAGAAAAGAGATATTAATTGGTTTTGACTTTCAGCAGAAAAATTTTGTTCAGGTTTCTTCTCCTGTGAGCTGATGGAAAAAAAAACTTGGAAAAAAACTTTTTTTCTAGTTAAAATGTTGTGCATAGTCTGGGGGTTTCCAAAATTTTTCTGGGGAGACTTTTCTCCATCTGAAAGTCTGTGCTTAAATTAAGTATATAAACGGTTTTCTCCATATTTGCTTCAACCGGTCTATTCAATAGTTTCTAACAAAAATAGGCCTTAAAAATTTTGACTTAACGTCCTTTAAATAAAACGTAGGGATATTAAGTTTAACCTTTTTTTAATTTTATGTTTTCTCGGTTATGTATTATAGCTCAAATTATATTGGAGCATTCCATGAAAAAGGGGAACTCTCAAATTTTCGATTTTTTTAAAATGTTAATGTATGTTAAAAGCAATGAGGCAAATAGCCTATCAGAAGACAAAATGGTTGTTAATTATTAAATAACTTACAACTGTTAATTTCAACTTTTTCAGACACGTGACGCTTCTTTTAAATTTTTATCTCATAAATACCAACTTTGATGCTTACTCATTATTCGGTTCTTACAACTTTTGTGTCGATAGTTTTGATGAAATCTCAATATTAATCAGCCCTATCATAGTATCCGATCGGAACGGAATTGTCTCCGAATTTTAAGAAATATTAGAAATATAAGAAATATCACTTTAATTTTTCGGAGGTGTAACCGATTTATGAGAAAATTGTATCATTAAAATGAAAAATAAAAAAAACATTTTGTATGAGTGGGAGAAATTTCCGTTCCGATCGGATACTATGATAGGGCTGAATATGACAGTCTAGAACATTGGTTGACTCGACTATTTTCTACGTAACAGCTTTTCTTATTTTTTTTTTTTCTAAGAAATTTAAAGGAATACATTTAAAATAAAAAGTACCCAAAAAAAAAACGTACCTAATAAATTAAAATAAATTGTTAGCAATTTAAGCATCATGGCAATCGGTAAAAATAAAAAAAACCAATGCAGCTCAATGACTTTGTAGTCCAAATATAAATTTAGAATAGAGCTTATAGCTGTTGCCATTCTTGTTTCCATTTACTTTTTTATTTAAAGTCTGTGTTTGTTTCTTAAAGGCACAGACAAACCTAAATTATATTCAAATTGATAATAAGAAAAAAAAAATAAATGCATAATTTGCAGATCATTGAACTTAATATTTTGTTAGAAAAAATATAATTTTAAATTCTGCACAAACAAGTTTGAATTACCTATTAAAAATTCCAAAGCTTTCTTAAAATGATAAGGCGTTAGTAAAACAAAATAAAAATAAAATTTTTGGAACGCATAAGATTAAAATAAATGCAACATTTCTCTAGAAAGCTCATTTTTAACTTGTTAGTTACAAAATGTATTATCTTACGAGTGTTCAGTGCTTCCAGTTGTTGTATGGATATGAAGAGCCGGTCATAGGTTTGTAAAATCTTGAACACTCTTGAATTAATATAAAAAAATAATACATTACTTTAAAGCAAGCTAAATAATTGTATTATAGGTTCAGTTCTTTAAAGTTCAAATATTGATCCTTGGTTTAGAAATTTTAAATCATTGACTGAGGAAATTAATTGAAATTGCTGAACCACGGGTAATTATTTAAACCAACGTTCACTTTTTTAAATTTTGGTCCTCTAAACGCTAATATTTATAACAGTTATGGATGTACATTAGGGTGGAGCTTATTTTGGCAATGTTCGAATTTCTTTCGTCTTCCCCCCTGATAAACAAAAGCACATCTCGACCTGTGACGTCAGTTGTCATAAGCGGTGGAATGCGTAGTGCACACGAACTCGAACACTGAGCAAATCTGATATGCGTGGGTTCGAATCTCATGGTGTGCATGTAGGAGACTGATGATAGACGGTTCGGCACCCCTTGAAATAGCCATATCTCCAGCCAAACAAAAATAAAACGAATTAAAATACCCAAAATTATTTCGTGAACAATTGGTGGTAGCACCTTTAAGTTGTTGTTGTTGTTGTTTAAAAATTCAATAACAAATCACTGTTTTTACTCATTATTTTTAAGTGGGTAAACAAATTTTATAAAATGTAAAAATGTTTTTTCTTTATTAGATACTTTACTGTGCTTTTAAGATTTTCGCCAAGTTTTATTTTTATTCATTAAAAATTACAATTTTGCGGAATTTTTTTTAGTAAAAGACTAAAAATCTACCAGTAATTTGTATGAGAAATTTCATGTGCCCGGTGGCACGTGTTAACGTTAACCGATTTCAATGAAATTTTGCATAGAATATTTTTAAGTCAGCATCATCACTTTGAGGGGGGAAGAAATTTGAACATTGGCAAAATAATCATAACTTTAGCCGATTTCTATGAAATTTTGCTCAGAATTTTTTTAAGTGAACCGGGGGTGAGGACGAAAGAAATTCGAACATTGCCAAAATAAGAGCCACCCTAACGTACATACATAGGTATCCTGTGAGAGATTTAAAGACAATTGTTTTTTGAACAATTCATTTGTATAAAGTTTTTTTTTGCCACGTCAAATATGTTTCTTTAGAATTTGTCAGAAAAAAAACGACACAGTAGGTACTACTAATTTGAGTAGGTATTTTAAATTTTTACATAATAAGTATAAATATTACAAACACAATCAATATCTTTCTATACATACCTACCTACCTATACATTCATATTTAAACGTACTCTATAAAAAAAATATATAAAATTTATCGTTTCTTCTGTCTTGCTCTTTTCAAACTGCAAATTATTTTGTATTCCCTCTGCAAGCCTCACTTTTTGTAAACTTTTTTTCAGAGCAATCGACTGGTTTTCCAACGTACTCTCACTCTCTATCTCTCTGTCTATCTCTGATGGTATCCAATCGATGGTACCTGCAGATGAATTACGAAAATTGCTTCCAGCCAGCTGGATATGCAGTATTCGAATATACATACATACTTGATTTGCGGAAGATAAATAATTTAGCTGGTGAGTCTTTGGAATTATATTCTTATTTATTTTTTTAATTCTCTGACAGTATTTGCTCCTGGAGGTCACCTAGAGACTTCAATTTTTAACTTTTCAAACTACACAGAAATACAGTACTCTCAAATTGATTATGAAGTTTAAGGAAATGTGCGATTATATTATTTAAAATAATAACTCCGGACAAACTCATGGAATATTTTTAGTTCGACTATGTATTTTCAATCAATCTTTTAAAATCATTAATTGAATTCAAAAAGATTGCATTCGTTGACTTCATATTGAGACTTCAGACTCTAAATCACGCAATCACCATATTTCTTTTTGCATTTATTTTGTTTTGCGTACGTTTGCATTTTCTTTTAGTCTTTTTAATGATATTAAGGCCAATGCCACACGAGCGTCCAAATGGACGAACTTCCATTTGGAAGCGCGTCCAGTATAAAACTCTGATGTCACACGAACTTCTTTTTGGACGCGCGGACGGAATATTTTACTAAGTTAGTTCCTTTTTTTTGGTTGATCAATCAAATTAATATAGAAATAGTGGATGAAAATTCAAAAAATGGCCCGCCTTTTCTGTTGTAATGAGCCCTATAAAATTTATAACATTTTTGTAGAGGGGAGTTGGGGTAGTAACAATGTGGAATATTTTTTTTCAAAATTCTGAAAATTTTCATCAACTTTTGAATTTAGAACATTTTTTTGTTTATAAACTGATTAAAGAACCTCCATTGCCTCTCTTGTTAGGTTTATGCCTGTAAAATTACTGGCAGAGTTTTAGGCAGGGCTTCAGGGAATAACTTTGCATAATTAGTTTCTCAAATTTCTAAAATTTTACATCAATTTTTCAATTTAGAATTCCAGGAATCGAATTCAATTGCTCTCCCGCAGGGTGGAAGCTTTGAAATTTTCCACAATTTTGCACCTAACGTGCCTTTCTCTTCTGGTAGACTACCGAGAGCAGTGAACACAGTTTTTCTATGCAATTTTTCCGATCTCTCGACTAAATTAAAATTAAGATTGTAAGGCTTGTGGTGCACGTAAAATATCAAATGAAGTATCAAAATAATCGTTGTTTTCCTGACATTCGGAATAAGAAAAAACCAAATTAAACCATGCATGCATTGATAAGATATGAGCTCATAGAACAAGGCTTATAATATTGCCGTTATCTCAGCTCAACGGTACTTTAGGAACTCAATTTTTTAGATTAATTTTGGATACATTATTTCTTTTATCTGTGAAAATTTCAACAATATCTATTAACCCACTAAAAAGATAAAAATAAAAAACACAAAAAAAAGCCATCTAAAAATTATGGTCGGTTAAACGAATAAGAATATCAAATTAAACAAATTTTAATGGAAAAGGATGAATGAATTCCCAAAAGATTGCATGCAAGTCATTTCTATAAAAATAATGGGAAAAAATTATTTCAATCCATGACTGGTGATTGCAAGATTATGTCTAGTCCCTAGTTGTTTTAACAATTAAAAAAAAGGAGCAAAAGAATGAATGGGGTAAAAAATTAGGTCAAAAAAAGAAATAGGTATCCATGGTTATCTCAAATTTATTCATTTAATTGAATAAACGAAATCCAAGGCCAATTGATTGCTACCTAAGCAATTACGCAAGTAAAACTTACATGTGTAATATTGGCCTCAGGAATTATTTGATTTTTCTTAAACTAGTATCGCCCTGTGTCGAAATTCGACACTTTCAATTTCCCAAACAATTTGTATTGAAGGAAAAAATCATTTTTTTTTTTAAATTTTTTTTTTTAACATGCACAGTGTTCTACAGTACAAAAACAAAAATGGCCCACAGTGTGTAAATGCGTTTCTTAAATATATTCTGCACATCTCCGTAATTGTGGCTTTCCAACCATATAAAATTTATCGAAATCGGTCAAATACTTTTTGAGAAAATTGTACCACAAAATTTATTTAAGGTTATTTATATATAGATTTGTATTTTTATGGAATGCAATCTTATGTCGTTTTTCACTGCAATGTTAAAATCTACTCTCAAAATCCAAAATTGTCCTTTTAAATAAAACATGACGGCATAGAAATTTTCATTTTTTAAGCATGTCGGCATGCATTTCAGTTGTATCATTAAAATAAAATTACCACTGTCGTTAATTCGATAAAAAAAAAGCTTTGTTTTCAATTTCAAATGAATGTCTACATAGATCAAATCTCCCAAACACGAAAGACCGCATCCGTCGTCTTCAGATCTCATCTAGAACGCATCTTTTTTTGAATAAAACATAAAAACGTGCTGCTTCCAGTCGTTAAAGAAATTATTTGGATGCTCCAATCAAAATGTACATATGTACATATAAATAAGATTAATTTTCAATACTTTCAAATGAATGTATGTATGTAGATGTGTACATAATACATAAGTTTGATAATAAATTAAATGTTTGTTCATCGACATCAAATTGATTTATACAAATTAATTTCTTGCTAAGGACCTATACATACATACATTATGTAGATACACAATATCAAAAGAATCCTTATACATACTCCTAGACTTATATTGCAAAAACTGCTGTTATATGATTTCTTACATCACAAAAAGTGTTTGCTTCTAAGATATGAAGGATTCTATTGGGTTGTTAAGTGAAAAAAAAAAAAATTCTCGCCAACATCTGCTGACCTTGAATGTTATGGAGACTTTTTATTGTGAAGTAAAATCAATTTCTATGTATGTATATTACCATATCTAGAACTAACTGTAGTAGGTATTTTAGTTCCACTTATAATTATGTCATATAAATTGTGTACCTTTTATAAGTTTGGGTAATAAATAGCCAATAAAACGAATGCATTTAAATATTTTTTCAAATAATCATACCAAAGTCATAATTTTTATTTTCATATTAAATAGGTTGTATGAATGATTTCCAATTGGTAGACATGAATTGCCGATAAACTTTCGTCATAAAAAAAGGTTGAGGTTAAGTAATTTGCAGCTACTTAATAAAAGGGTTAATGATGAGCTAATAAAAGTTTAATAACCCTCAATCGTTATCAACTTCCTGCTTATTTGCTGATGAGCTTAAAATCTCTAGTAAAAATGTTTTTATTTTTAAGTGTAATAAATCGATGGCTTTTATTATAGGCTGTAAATTGTTGTAAATATTATTTGAGAGTTATCTTTGTCGTAGGTTATTTGTGTGTAGATCAGTATTTTGTGCGTTAGTTTTCAAGTGAATCCTCTAAAGCTGACCATACACGATGATTTGGAAAAATCACACAAAACTATTTGGTTCGCTCGTGTATGGCCAGCTCTCACCTTAAAAGTAAGGGGCTTAAAATAATTGAAATACAAAATCTGATAGGTGGTCCATTTTTATATATGTATTATATGTGCATACCTAAATATTTACTGGCAAGTCATACAGATGTATCTTAGATTGGAGATGGGACCTTTTTATATAAAATTCATTTTATAGACAAAGATGACACGATATCTCGCGCGCACCTAACTTAGAATATGGAAGAACGAATTCACTTTTTGCAGGAAAATTGGGTCCCAGAGACCAATATCAGCAAATATCAGTTACGTTAACAGGATGCCTCAGCTAATTTTCAGTTTTGCTATGATAGTCCAGTAACCTTTTCGTCTCATAATCGTTTTTTGGCTGTAAAATCTTTGGATATGGATATTTTTTGACGAAATTTTCGCGCTTTTTTTTAACCTCAAAGGATTAGTTTTTCGACTATAACTTCGGTCTACGATCTCAAAGTAATTAAATTTTCTTCAATTTGAGCCCAGAACCATCTGTGTCGGCCCAACAGTTTCGAAAACACAGATATTCAAAATTTAGCAAAAATAAATTTATAACAACAAGTAGTAAAATTTTCAGTATAATAACAAAAATAGTTCTTGGTACAAGATGCATAGAAAATACTAGAGCGTATAAGTTGGTTCAAAAGAAGAAAAAAATCCTTTGGAGGGGGTAATCTATACCCCCCGTTTAATTGGGAGGGGCAATTTTTCAAAAATTGACTTGAAATAGAAAAAGAGTCCAACTAAAATCCAACTAAAATTTTTAAAATAAAATCCTATACCTTTTGTCAAAGCCAGGAATCAATTCTTCAATTTTATTTTGAAATAAAGTTTTTTCAATTAATAGTCTGAAAAATTTATTTCCAAACTCAAAATTGTGAAAAAAAGTTCCGTTTTTTACAAAAACTACTTTTTTTAATAAAATTGTACGTTATTGAAAAATTATATCTTTCGTTGTAATGATCCGATTTTCAAGGTTAAGATCTTAAAACAAAGATAAAATATCAGGCTACAAATTTTTAAGGAAGGTTACCTACCCCCTTCCACCCTAAAAACGTAAAGGCAATTGAATTTGATTCCTGGAATTTTAAATTGAAAAGTTGATGTAAAATTTCAGAAATTTGAGAAAATTATTATTCCCTGAAACCTTGCTTAAAATAATGCTGGTAATTTTATAGGCATAAACCTAACAAGCAGGGCATGGAGGTTATTTAAATTGATTAAAACAAAAAAGTATTCTAAATTCAAAAGTTGATGAAAATTTTCAGAATTTTGAAAAACAATATTCTACATTTTTACCGGCCCAACTCCCCGCTACAAAAATGTTATACATTTTATAGAGCTTATTACAACAGGGAAGGCGGTAGGGGCCGTTTTTTTTTTAATTTTCACCCACTAACGGTATATTAGTTTGATTTATCAACCAAAGAAAAGGCACCAATATTTCGTCCGCGCGTACAAAAAGAAGTGTGTGTGCCATAAAGAGAGTTTTATAGTGGACGCGCTTCTAAATGGAAGTTCGTTCATTTGGACGCTCGTGTGACATTGGCCTTACTAATTTTTTTCAGGACTACCCACACATGTATCCGCTTTTTTCAACGCATACATAATGTATGGTTTTGTTAACTTACAAACTTTTTTCATGATGCGATTTTAGTCCTTCATCACTTCCAATCCGACGTTTATCTCTGCTCATTTAGAAAATTTTACTTATATGTATCACAATTTATGGCCCATTTGACGTTCCTCCTTTTGTACATGAGGTCTGTTCGTTTACTTCCCAAACCTAACCTTTTTAGTGCAACTTTTTTTTATATGAACTTTGACAGAGGTATTATTTCGAAATTCTACAGTCCACTTTTTCTAAAACAACATTTTTGTTGGACGTATCAAAAAATTATGCTAAGTTTTTGAGTTGCATTTGTATCTTTTTTGTTTTTGTTTTTCTATAAGGCGAACAGGTGCCCGCCCAGAAGTGGTTACGTACTCATACGTCATACTTATCAATAAAACCTTAAACCTTTTTGTTTAATTACCCGAAAATTATAACCAATATGTGTGCATCAATATCTAATACTAAATCCTAAGCTATTTTTATAACGGTCGATCCGTGCTAATAACTTTGAGGGAACTTGGCATAAAAAAAAATACTTCATTAAAAAAAAAAAACCACCAATTTTCCAAGGAAAATAAAACTTTTTTGCCAACTCGTTCAATAAGAAAACAAGTTTCCTTTAACTATTGATAAATTGCAAAAAAAAAATAATGTACAAATGAAGCTTTTCAGATACTTATATCTTGAAACATTCGAACCTGTTCTTCTTAATTCTCCCATCCAATAAAACAATAAAGAAAAACTTTTACAATCAATTTCAATCATCAGTGATAATTGTTGCAACAAATTACTTACGCAACACTGGCTAACTACAACGTCTACTTTAATTTTTCTATTTATAATTCCAGTCACGATCACAAACGATAACAAAGTCGTATTTTAAAATAATTTTTGCAACTTTTAGTTCATTTTACAAAATTACAATAAAATTGAATGGTTTATTCTCCAATTAGTTGAGTGAACAAGTTGTTTGTTTTCATTGTGCTCGACAATAATGAAAATAATTCTCTTTATTCAGTACAGTTGTGTTCAAATTTCAAATTATAATAATTCACAAAAAAAAAAAAAAAAAACCAAATGAAATGAAAAATTAATGCAATAACATGTATCTGTACGCTCACTGATTAACTTAATGTCTCTCATCTAATCAACTTAAATTATAATAAAAGTTCACATCATTCATCATCTCCGCAGATTCCAGTTTTGAGGTTATCGGAGTTATTCACAGAAATCTACTTTAAACCGGTTTGCTACCGAAGGCATCATACGCATTGAATTGGTTTAGTGATTTTTTTTTTTGTGTTTGGTTGTTATTTTAAAATTTTTATTTTTATTTTAAAATAATGCAGATTGGCTTGCCGGAATGAAGGTTATTTTTGTCAAAATTTGATAAGCTGGATTTTATTGTTTAATTAAATTTTTAATTTTCCAATGTTTTTAATATTTTTACCGGCAATTTTAATGTAACAGTTGGGTAAACAATCTGCAGGGAGTTAACATTTTGAAGTTTAAGGTTTAATAATAAAAAAATTTCTTTGCCTGCTTTTATTTTTGTACATACTCACATTTTGGTAAGAGAAAATTGTAATAGACTTTAGTGCTTATATTTTATTAAAAACTACAAGGTATCTGTCCTTGAATTCAAGTCTGTAATCTGATAATCATATTTAATATTATAAATGCGAAAATTTGATTGTCTGTCTGTTTGTTCCTATTAATCTCCGAAAATACAAAAATAATAATGAGAATTGGTAGGGCGAGAGCTTGAACATGAGGATGGACATAGGCTACTTCACTTTACCGAAATATAATTAAAATACCAGAAAAAAGTGATAAATTGTTTGAAATGTATTCAATTTTATTCATGTATTGAGATATTCAAATATAAAAATAAATTTAAACATAAAATTGACTTTATTTGAAAGAGCCATTTTTATTTGAATATGATTTCTGGCATATGGCTACCGCGGCTGGCTCGGATGTAGTCCAATCTTGAGGTCCAATTTTCAATCACACTTTGCAGCACTGTGGTCGTGTATCGCCAATAATGTGTATGCGGGGAATGTTGTTTTCCAAGTCATCAATCGTCTCTGGCTTATCGATGTAGACTAGCGACCACACATACCTCCATATACAGAAAATAGTCTAGCTGTGTTATATCGCACGATCTTGGAGGCCAACTTACAAATTATGCGCTAACCAAACGTTTCCTTCAACAAATCAATTGTGGCACGCGCTTTATGAAATATTGCGCCGTTTTGTTGAACCAACAGCTCCTCCTCATCAAGGTGATTCAATTCAGGAACGAGAAAGTCATTGATCATGGCTCTATAACGGTCTCCATTGACTGTAACCCTCTGGCCGGCATCGTTTTAAAGGTAGTAAGGACCAATGATTCCACCAGCCCATAAAGCACACTAAACTGTCAGTTTTTTCTGGTGCGCCGTGCCCGGTGGTCGTGCGGCTCCATTTCTTGCATTTATGATGAAATGGCAAACCAATAAAAGATAAATCACATGGTACCAGTTTAAAGTTCTATGCCTCTAAAAAAAAACACCCGTTAGCTGTACATTTTTTGAAAATGTTAATTAAATAAATTATTCTTATTTTCGTTTTGTATAAGTGTGAGACTAACCATTTTATGAATCAACTGCTCATTAACTTACTTCGTATTTTTACTACTAAATAATGAAATTACACCAAAACGTGCTTTGACCTTAGATAATGGAAAACAAACAATAGACGTTTCCAAAATATGCTAATAAAAAATTAATTACTTAACAGTAAACTCCTAAGTGAGTAATCAAATAAATAATTTAATAACAAGTTAAATCAATTATACCTACATATATCCGCGTTTTAACTTATTATCGCTAATTTTTTGTCGGTTTATATTGAATCATCGTCGGCCACGTATTGATCGACAAAACCACAGAACTATAGAATTGCGATAGCTTTAATTCTCCTCTATGATGCAATGTTTTGAAAATAATATACATCAATAGATAAGTTAAGAGTTTCTATAAACCCATTTTGATAAAAGCCTGTAAATATGTTTGGAACAAAAAATATTTATTTTCCTAGCCTTCAACCCCAAATTTTATTTAAAAGCTTATACAAAATGTCAACAAATGTCCTTACAAGAAATAGCACACAATTTTAAGATGCCTCAGAACCGTCAATTTATTTATAAATCATCAATTATAGGGTAAATTTTTGCTGTTTTGTTGAGTCGATTTGTAGAAATTTCAATTGGTACAGAAATTTCAATGGATTTACTAATTAATTTTTAATCTCTGCTAACACTGCTGTGGTTGGTACACCTAAAATAACTCTTGAATTAAGTAGGTATATTTTTAATTGCCAAATTCATCCTAAGGCCAAAAACAAAAATTCCAATATTATCGTTTCTACAAATCTTTAGTTCAAAAACAAAAATTCTATATAAATCATACTGATGATGCGAATCCACTTAAGCTTATCATTTAAAATCCCCTTTCTCTTTAAATTTTAAAACCGCAATAGCACCCCTTCAGTTAATAATTTTCGTTACTGGGGCTATTCGAAGTAGGGAAGCTAATATTCAAAGCGTTATACATATACCTCCCAACATTGGATAGTTTTTCTGTATGGGTTTCCTGTCACCAAATGGTTTCTCTTGTTTTCTTTCCCACAATTGGCACTTGAACAAAATCAAATTGATTCAAATAGAAAACAACACAAATTCAATTCTAAAAGTGTTGCCCGAGTACCGGCGGCAGCGGGCGCACGTTAAGCAATCAAAACAATTTATTTTGAGACACTGATGTTCTAAAAAGTTTGCCATGTGCAAAATGTTGTTTTCGTTGTAGGCACTCATTTTATTTTTTTTTTTTTTGTGTTGATTTTTTTTGTATATGTATATAAATATAGTATTTCTTATTTACAAACAAATTCTATCACTTCAAAAATTTATTTAATGTTATTTTTTGTTATCTCTTTAATTTAGAACTGCTGGCACAGTTGGAGCTGTTTTAACATGTCCCCTTGAAGTTGTTAAGACACGGTTGCAAAGTTCATCGTCTTTTGTGTCTCCACCACGACTACCAGAAGCACCAGGATGTGCACATCAAAGTGAAGCACTTCTTAGACCTGAACAACGCCGTAAACTATGTACAACTATCCTTCGGAAGCGACCGCAGCCACAGGTGATTGGGGGTGTCCGGAGGGTAGTACATTTTATTCCTTAGTTGTGATTGTTTCTTTTCTTTATTTTTGTTTCTGTTCCTGTGTGTATATACCATGTAAATTCACACACCACTTGTAAACCGTTAAACTAACTAAATTAAATTGAATTTCAGATAATGGCCATCTCACACTGTGGCATCTCATCAACAGCCAAAAGTATGAGCATCGTGCAATGTTTAAAGTAAGATTTGTCCTTCCTTAAATTATCACTTCTACTAATGATTTACCTTTTTACAGGCACATAGTACAAAATGAAGGACCTCGAGCACTATTCAAAGGATTGGGTCCGAATCTCGTTGGCGTAGCTCCATCACGCGCAATTTATTTCTGCACTTACTCTCAAACCAAGTCAATGTTAAATAGTTTAGGGTTAGTTCTTTGATTGATTTTATTATTTTGATTTTCATATTTATATGTTTTTTTTTTTTTTTTTTTTTTTTTAATCTAGCGCCGTTCGAAAAGATTCACCAGTGGTGCACATACTAAGCGCATCATGTGCAGGCTTTGCAGCTTCTTCAGCTACAAATCCAATTTGGTTTGTTAAAACTCGACTACAACTGGACTATAATTCCAAGGTTCAAATGACAGTACGTGAGTGCATTGCACGAATATACGCACAGGGTGGTGTGAGGGGTTTCTATAAGGGTATTACAGCTAGTTATGTTGGTATCTCAGAAACAGTCGTTCATTTTGTTATCTATGAAGCCATCAAATCGAAATTGGTATGTTACAATGGTTTTTTTTTTTTAATTCTAAATTAATATTTTTTTTTTTTTGTATAAAAAAGGTTGAATATCATGGTACACACCATCCAGGAGACCTAAAGACATCACGAGATTTTCTTGAATTTATGTTGGCTGGTGCCACTTCAAAGACAATTGCATCGTGTATCGCCTATCCACACGAAGTTGCGAGGACAAGACTGAGGGAAGAAGGTAATAAGTACAATAAATTTTGGCAGACATTACATACCGTATGGAAGGAAGAAGGTCGAGCTGGACTCTATAGGTGAGATTTTTTTTTAATTTTAAAATTTAAAAGCATACATATTTGGAATAATGGTGTAATTAAAAACTGAAATATGTTTCGTTTTAATTAAGCAATTTAAAAAAAAAAAAAACGTTTTTATTTTCATCCTAACCATTATTTAGTGGGTTTTTATATTGGAAGAGTCAGGTCAAATGAAAATAAGATACCAAAAAAATCCTTCAGTTTCTTAGAAGTCTTGAAGTCTTTTTTTCTTTATACTTTAACCATATTATAATTGGTCGTATTTATAAACACTGTCTAACTTTAGACAGCCGTCCAAGTTTTAGAATAAACTTTTCTAATTGTTCCTAAAGTGATCGTATTTTTTTTCTTACTATAGACAACGTAATCGATTGTCTTAACCTTGACAAATGTAATCTTTTTTTTTTTTTATTAAATAAGGCATATTTCCGACTGTTTCGAAATACTTAAACCTAGTTTAAACAGTCAATGGTCTAATAAATACGACCATATTAGTTTAAGACCTTCGAATTTTACTTGAGAAGTATTTTAATAATTTGTTTTCTAGTTTTAGTCGATTTTTTAGAAAATTCCGCCTAAACGATGGGAAATAAACCCCCATGCAATTTTTTTTCATGTCTCGTCCCAACCACCACGCTCTTGCTTTTTGTCACAGCTTATGCGAATCACCATGTATATGGGTAGTAGTTGTTCTGTCATGCCGATGCCGGAGCGGAGGTCTGGGTTTGATTCCTAGTATCAACCTAAAAACCAAAAAAATATTTTTTCTAGCGAGGAAGGCTAAATGAAATTTTGCCCCCAAAGAATAATGGCCCCAAACAAAAAATGAAAAATGGCCCCAAAAATTTATATGAAAAGCAACAACAACAAAAAATTGTGAAAATTTTGTGATTTGGGGTCATTTTTCATTATTTTAGGGCCTTTTTTCATTTTTCATTTTGGGGTTAAATTTCATTATGAAAAATGGCTCCACATTTTGTCTGTTGTTGTTGCTTTACGTATATGTATTTAGGGCAAATTTGTGATTTGGTTTGAGTATTTTTTACTTTTTTTGGGGCCTTTTTTCATTAAGTTTGGGGTCATTTTTCCATTTTTCGTTTGAGGTCATTTTTCATTGGGGCCAAATTTCATGTAGCCGCGAGGAATTGATAAATCCTCCAGGAGTAACTCTTGTGAATAAGTGCTTCTTACCTTAGGCGCCAGTTATAGCTTTTATTGAAAATCAATATTGTACATTTGTAATTTAATTTGTGGAACGTTAAAAAAGCAAAATCAGAGTTTATTTTGATCCCAATATTAAGCTGACGACTCTATTAATATTTATCGCCAAAAAAAATTTTTCATTTGAGCCTAACCTTTCATATAAATTGACTTAAATTATTTCAATGATTGCACTACCTTATCAATGATTATTGAAAAAATAAAGGAAATTTCATGAGAACGGTTGGGCCGAAATGAATTTTTTTTGGCAAGATATATTTAATTAGTCATAATCTTTATTTTGGCATCAAAACAACCATAGATTTTGCATCCTAAACATCTTAAAATTCATCATTAAAATTTTCAATGATGAATTTTAATGATAGCTATAACTGACGCCTTTATTTATTCATTTATTTAGCTACAAATTTCTTCTTAGCCTAGTTAAGGTAACTTATTCTATTAAATTCTTTAACACAGTCTTTATAGTATACAAATTAGTATTAAAATTAATTGAGTAATAATATTTGTTAAAAGCTGCACATGCAGCAAAGAAAGGTTCATGTTAACCATAGACTGTTCTGTTGAATCTTAAGTTTATAAGTTCATAGTTCCGAAAAAACCTAGTTAGGACATTTATACTCATTTTACATAACAATTCGTTCGAGTTTATTTTACTGGTCAAAATATTATAGACAAAAAGGACATTAATTATAATTCTTCTTTTACTTAAAATTTCAAGATTAATTTTAAACGATGAGCGTAAGGCGGCAGATTTACATCTGCATTCCACTGAAGATTACGAAGCGCAAATAGAAGAATTTTTTTCTGTATAGATTCGATTCTATTTATATTTGAAGCAAAACGTGGACACAGCTGCAATATTCAAGTCCAGTTCTCACTAAAGCACAATAAAGAGTTTTTAGTATGTGAAGATCATTAAAATCTGTTGCCCAGCGGCGAATACACCCAAGTTTACGATTTGCGTTATTAATCAAGTAATCATAATGGTGTTTGAATGTTAGTTTAGTGTCCAAGGCAACACTAAGATCACAAAAATAGCTATGACATTCCAGATAATGATCACCAATGCGGTTATTTATTATTAAGGGGGGTAGTTTTCGAGTGAAGATCATAACATTGCCAAATTTAATTCCATGTTATTAGTTTTGCACCAATCAATGACACTTCACGGTTCTTAAATGATAGAAATAATTAGTGTCATCTGCGAACATGAGAATTTTACACATATTACACAAAATATTGCACTGCGCTAACTCGCCAAGCGCCGTTTCAGGTCAGATACGGAAAGCGAACTCAACTCAATACGTCTGCCTCACTTGACGAGCTGCATTGTGCAGTCCTACTCTAAACTGTTATACCTTTGACCAAGAGAGATTTCCCTGCTCAATAAGTTATACTGATCTAAAGGACGAGTTACACTGTGGATTACACACATATCATTATTAAATAACACTAATAACGGAGGGCCAATATGACTTCCTTGGGTAACACCAGAGTAGACATTTATGAGTTTAGACACTTTGTTCTGGAACAGCACGCATTGAGTTTTATTCTTGAGATAGAATCTAAGCCACACTAGAAACCAATACGATTTAATTTAGATATTCATGCCGATTATGGAATCCGCAAAACTGCATCCGCAGTAAATCTCAGTGTAGTGTTCTCTTTTCATCGATTTCACGTGGAAAGAAAAGAGAACAATGTACCTTGAATCACTGCGGATCCACAATTGCGGATTCCATAATCGACATGATTAAGATTTCATGATTAACACGATCAAATGCTTTTGAAAAATCTAAATAAATGACATCAGTTTGAAATCCTTCCTGATCTTTCACTATAGTATCAGAGCGGCAGTCCATTAAATTTGTAGCACTTGATTTCCCTTTTGCAAATCCATGCTGTTGAGAGGAAAGCAATTGATTCCAATTATGCTTTACAGAGTCACATAAGATGTTTTCAAACATTTTCGGGATACACGATAGCTTATAGCAATACCTCTACAATTCTCAATTTTACATTTTTTACCCTTCTTATGTAAGGGAATAATAAATGACGGTATCCACTGGTCCGGGAAAACACCGCTTTTAAGCGATAAACTAAATAAATAACATAATGGACGAATTAAAACAGACATAAACTGTATGACAATACAGGATAGAATTTCGTCAGGTCCATAAAGCATCGAGTTTTTCAGTCTTAAAATATATTATTTTATCACAGCTTCATTAACTATCGATATCGGAAAGTTTAGTTGAGGGAAATATTGCGTATTATTATTAGAAGTATCACAGCTATAAGTATCACATAGGTCAGGATTTTTATAAACATTTTGAAAGAAGTCAGAAAACATATCACAAATGGATTCAGTCTCAATAGAAGATTTATCACAGAAGCTCGCATTTCAGTTGGAAATTTTAATTCTTTCCTTTCCGAAGGAATTATTTATCCGAAATGTCTTATTGAATTTTTCTCACATAGTTTGCATATGACATTTTTAATTTCAATTGAAGATCTCTACGAGCTGTACTATATTTAACATAATCAATCACAAATAACGACAGCTGAAATTTTCTAAAAAGTTTCGTTTTTTTATTTCAAAGTGTACGAATATCTTTAGATAGCCATGGTTATCTTTCGACATCAATTGATACTTTCATCAGCGGAGCACAAACAGACAAACAGTGTTTCAAATGTTTGTAAAATGCATCACAACATCTATTGACATCTGTATCCAAAAACATAAAATCACAATCATATGACTAAAAAAGTTATAAAAACATCGGCCTTAGCCTTTCAGACTCGGTAGTAAACTGTAGATCCCCTACATTTCTGCTAATAATACGCACATAGGAATCGTTGAGAGTTGTAAGTTACTGACCTTGGTTCTTCAATCTTCACGAGCTGTGAAATTACAAATAGAATACATATATATGAGATAAAATAAAACAAATCTTTTGGCTTATTTGTATTCATATCTGATGTCAATGGTATCTTTTTTTAAAATAAAAATACTTTACTGTATCTTATCTATTTTAAATAGTTGCTAACGGTAAAAAAAGCTGACTATTGAAAACACTTTAAAATAAAATAATTTAATTATAATAATTTATTATCAAATCATTTAAAATCATAATGCAAATCAAAACAAAGCGAATGTGTTTATATTTATTTTCATTTTGTTTACATGTTCTATTTTTAAGCTTCTTATCATCAATCTTGTCGTATATTACTACAATTGTTTAGTTTAGTAAATAAAGGTGAGAAATTCTGAGACGACTACATACATAGACTACCTTCATGTTTTCAAGATAAAAAAATCTCGGTCTTTTTTGCCATTTTTTGTTTTTTTTTTTCAATTTAAAACTTTCTTCAAATAAATAGCGATAGATATCTTTTCACGAGCAATTAAATATATAAACTTTCATCTACAGATATCTTTTCATAAACAATTCAATCCAAAAACTTGTTTAAAATATTCTCAGGGTTATTGATGATTTATGGTTAGTATTTAAAAAAGTTATATGTAACCTGTGTCTTTGAGATTGTTCCCTGATTTTGCCGCAAGGGAAAAAACAATTCGTGTTGATGTTGTTTGCATTTACTTCACAGCATCAGCAAATGTCCAACATTCATAATGCACTTAAAATATTCTCTATATTCATAGACCAGACGCGCGTCAATTCCGCATTATTTTTAGAAATATTTTTAAATTTTTATTTACTCACGTCATTAAAAAGTTTTATCTTTATATGAAATGCGTTGATCTTGTCATGTTTTCGATGGATGATTGCGTATAATTAAAGTGAAAGAAAAAAAATTTTATTTGGACTTCGATTGTTAAATTATGGAAAACTTTATTAATTTATTATATGTTAGGGTGTTTTTTTGTTGGAGCTTCGATAAACGATTCGAGCGGTGATGTGACTAGAGCTGATAAATCTTTACATTGTTTTTCCTATCAGTGTTAATGTTAGATCTTCGATTAACGATTCTAGCAAAGAAAATCATGGCTTGTATTTTCGAAGGTCTTATCGAGGATTTTGAACAATTATTGATGCTGCAATACAAATAACACATGAGCTGCGACTCAAGCTTCGATTAAATGGTTGCTCGCGTTGCTGGTCGGATCGTTTATCATAGCTCCAACATAAACACACATGTATCACACGAGTATTTATTTAAAACATTCCAAAACCGGTCAAACCCAAAATATAATTTTACATTTTGGCCAGTTTATATTTTAGAGATCTCAGAGGAATCCGTATTCTCAGAAATATAAACACAATTCCTCCGTTTTGCTGTCAAAAAACTGAGGAAGGTTTTTTTTTGGATTCGTTGCTCAATTATTTTTTGTCGCAGTTATCAAATAAGAAGGAAAGAAAAAGAAAGTGTTTTGAGGAATCTTGTTTATATTTAATGCTCCTGCTATTTCAAAGTGACGGAGGAAAATTACTGAGCTCTCTGAAATATAAACACGATAATTTGTGTAAAAAGCAACAAAAGCTATATTTATCGTGAAGATAGTATAAAAGGGAGGGTCATTTTCTTACCGTTTAGGCGGGAAATTGACAGTATAAAAATTACACCTTAATATATATTATGCAAAAATATAAATCCTGTTTTTGTTTTTATTTTCAGGGGCCTAGCAACACAACTAGTCCGGCAAATACCAAATACCGCGATAATGATGGCTACTTACGAAGCCGTCGTTTATGTACTAACACGTCGATTCAACAGCGGCTTTTTGGATGCTGGTTGGTAAAATTTGAATCGCAACGATATCTCAACCCTCCACACAACCATCCACCTAACTAAAATTTCTTAACAAACTCAAGTCGCTATGTAAACTTAAATGCTAGAAACGCAACAAATTTACCTACGCACTTAACCCACACAAAAAAAAAATATTATATATAGCTTAAAACTACCAATTTATTGTTTCAAAATGTATTTTGTTCTCAATGATTTCAGAGGATCAACCGATAATTTGTGATCGTGTAGATCTATAGGATGCTTATGGATCTTACAAAACTTTTGTGTTATTTAAGTTATTTTTAAGTTTTTACATGCATATATTTATACCTATTATAACCTATTATATACACACACAGATACATATTTAATTTTTTTTTTTTGCAAAAAAAAAGAGTCATTTTACTTTTCATTATAAATGTATTATCTATTATATAAATATTTTTTTCTTTGTGGAAAGAAAGGTTCGAATAATATTAAATATTAAATAACCTTTCAATTTGATTTCAAATTCCTTTAAATAAAATGATAGCCGGTGTTTTGTATTCACCAATCTTATTCATGTGGTTTTAAGTTCTTGAAGTACTTTTATGTAGAAATGTGTATTCGAAATTTAACAAAAAAAAATAAAAAACAATAGAAACGCAATTATTGTTTTAGAATTTAAAAAAAATGTTACAAGTAAATACAAAAAAACAACAAAAAATATGTTTTGAACACGAAAACGAAAAAGGCTGCTATTCTAATTATAATGTATCAATGTAACTAAAAAATATTTAATACGTTACATTTAAATTAATGAAATATATAAGAACAAATTTGATTGCCTATATGCGTTGCATATGTATAATGTTACTGTGAACTTTGTTTTAACTGTTTGTAAATAGATAGAATCTTAAATCTTATTTTTAAATGCATATTACATTATCCAATTACATTACATTATTAATTTTCTTAATCGAAGTGTCATTATATTTTTTTGTGAACAAAAATATCGAGCCAAAAGAAAAAACTGTTTACTGTTTATTTTTGAATTAACTGTTCATCTTTATGCATTGTACTAACTATTACCATTAAATATTTTAAACGAAAAACTGAAATATAAATACAAATATAAGTATATACAACGATTTGTTTTAGTTTAAAATCAAGAAACTAGAAGAAAAAGCAACGTTCAACGATGGTACATATTATGTTCAGTTAATCCGCCAAAATCGGTGGTTAAAATAGAAGAACCACAGATTAATTGGTACCTCGTTTGTACAACTGACCCTAGCGGGAACAGTTTACACTACAAAATACACGGTTATTCTAAAATATGATGAAGGGAGGGAGGTGCGGCTTAGAATATTCGTATATTCGGCCCTATCGTGAATCCCTCTGCCTGGAATAAATTGCCCTCAAAAAACAATCCAATGTTATAGCGAACAAAGATTTCCCAGAAAATGTTTCCCTCGTTCAAAGATTGGGAACGTGAATGATGCTTTAAAGTTTCCCTCGGAAATTTATTGGTATCGGGAACAAAGTTTCCTGGGGGATTTTGCTATCATTGTATTGGTTTTTTGTTCGAGGGCAATTTATTCCACGGGAGATTCACGATGGCAGAAAAATTTTCGTGGGAATAAAATATTCCGTTTGAAAAAAAATTCCCTGGGAGATTCCTGATAGGGCCAAATGCCAGCAAAATTCCCCTGGAAAATTTATTAGCGATAACATTAAATTCCGAGGGAAACTTTCCTAATGAAATTTTTGTTTACCATAACCCCGTTGTATTTTTAAATGTATATCAACCTTATGATCATCGTGATTAGGATAATTAAACTCATATCAACAGGTGAGGAACACTATTATGTCTTGGATGCCATTCACAGGAGAACTGTTTCTGCAAGCAAATAAATTGCAATTTTGTGTAGAAAAGAAAAACTATTTGTTGAATATTTTGAAAAATGAGATTTGTTCACTTGTGTCGTTTTCTTCCTAACCGACGGTATGTGCCGCAAACAATAGAGAATGATTGCTTTTCTGTAGCCACAAATCAAGTGCTTAGGCAAATCATCCGTCGTTTAGGATAGTGCCAAAAGGTACTTACTGGATCAAAAGAAAACATCACAACTAACTGCAACAAAATGATCTTTTTACCTATCGCACTCACTGATTACTCCGAAATCGGGCTACAGATTGCTATACTGCCTTTTAAAAAAATGATCATATAAATTATCAATGTCATTCTAGACCTGTGTTGAACCTACATTTAAATTTAGGATTTACATACATACATACTTTTTACCAGAGCTTCAAAGTATCTGGATATTTCGGATATCCGGAAGGAAAAAACGTTTGAAAAATTTCATCACAAGTATCTAGTGAGGAAGATAATTTTATTTGTGGTGAAGGGGGAGGTTTATTTGAAAGATTATAAAACCGTAAGACGCATGCTAAACAGTAAACTAACTGCCTTATTCATAAACAAAAAAAGGTTATTTCAGCTCTTGTGTTCAGGGAAACTACACCATGGAATAACAATTTTCCGGACTCAAATGGAGCAGTAAGCAATTGCCTTTATTTTGAGTCCGGAAAATTCTTATTCCATGGTGTAGTTTCCCTGAACACGAGAGCTGACCCAATTTTTGTTTATGAATAAGGCAGTGTAACAGTCTAGTGTGCGCACCTCAACTCTAGTCTGTAGTGTGTTTAGTCGGAAATGGCAATTATCTAAAAAATCAACCTGAAATATAAAAAAAATCATTAAAAAACAACGGCACAGCCTACATTGTCATTCTATACCTTTTATTAAGGCTGCAAGTACAGTCACTTATTCTGTTTTTAATTCAAAATGTTTAACTAAATAGTTTTTGAAAAATAAGTTTTCAAACTTAAAATTTTAAAAATAAAAATTCAAAAATTATGTTCAAACTAATTTGGTCAAAATTTTACGTTATTAGTACTTTTTGGTTTTAATTCAATTTATAGTCAAGCACTAAAAACCAGACTAGTAGTAGCCGTGGCGTGATGGTTAGTGCGATGGACTGTCATGCCGGAGGTCTAAGGTTCGATCCCCAGCCTCGCTGCACCTATTTATTTAAAAGAAAAAACGGCTACTGCCTCTTGCGAGGAATTGACAAATCCTCCAAGAGTATCTCCTGTCACAGATAAGTGCCGCTCGTTAGCCGTTCGGATTCAGCAATAAACTGTAGGTCCCCTCCATTCCTGCAGACACGCACACAGGAATGGTTGAGAGTTGTAAGTCACTAGGCCTTAGTTCTTCATGAGCTGTTGTGCCATCAAATTTATTTTTCTACTAAAAACCAGACACTTACGGCTATATTATTCACTCAATACATCTCGACTAGATTAAAACTTAAATCTGGATGTAAATCATACAAATTCAATGTAAATTCATCTGGATTTAATTTTAAATCTGGATGTATCGAGTGAATAATATGGCGGTTAAATGTATTCTTATTTTTAAGAAAATATGTGTATCAGTGACCATTTTGATATGATTCACTTCACAGTTCAACAAAATTTCAATATCAGAATGAAGCAATGAAAGACAAAGGTTTCAAATTCCAAAATGCATCAGATGCACAAGTCACAAGTTCCAAAACTCAAAGGAAAAATTTATGACAAAGAAGCAAGTTCTAAAATGCATCCTAAAAGTGTATGATGGGCAATAACTGCGCATCAAAAGTTTATTTTTACTAACCAACAAATACAGAAGTTTTTTCGTTGCTTTTATTTAAAATATTATTTAAAAGAACAAATTTGCTTCAGTATAGTCATCACAAGATTTTGCATTTTTATGTTTTGGTGTTATTGGGATATTTTCAGTGCAGTAAAAAATAGAAAATTGCTTACTAAGGGCCAGTTATAGAAAAGTTGTTCAATATTTAACTCATGATTCAGCAATCTTAACTCGCCGATTTCGGCGGATTAACTGATGTTTAACGATGGTTCAAGGTTCAGTATGTTATAAAAGCCAATAATTAGCTCCCTGAACCTTCGTTGAATCTCAATTAATCCGCCAAAATCGATAAATTTAAATTCCTGAACCCCGGATCAATATTTGAACCACGACTTTACAACTGGCCCTAAAAGAAATGCTGCTGTGTCAGGTTATGTTTTTTTTTTTTAATGTATCATCTCTCGTCAACAAATTTAGATAATAGTCCGCTGATGACACGACGTGCAAAATATTAATGCAATCATTCCTTAAATTAAATTTAAATAAAATACAATCCGATATACCAAATTTATGAAAAATAAAATTTTACAAAAGCATTAAGTTTGCGTTACTGGCCAAAGAAAATGTATTACTACCGCTTCAAAACATTTTTTTTTACATCCATATTCAGTTTAGTATGTAGATACATACATAATACGAAACTGTAACATCCATTTCGATAATTTTGAGAGATTTCATTCTCTATTAATTTTTTTTCTGTTTTTAATGGGTTTTTGTGCAAAAATAAATGCTGTGATCTAAATATGTACATAAAATACCCAAGCGAAACATTTTTTATTCAGTTGAAAAAGTTTCGTTCCCATCAAAAATATCGAGGAATTCAATCCTAAGAACTTTTAATTGAATTTCATATCATTTTACAGTTTGAAAAATATACCGTATTAAAAATTTCCGGTTGATATTTCTTCAACTTCCGATCATCTACTCGACAACTCGTTCACGATCCACATTTTATTTGACAGTTCTACCTAGCTACAACAGCGCTCTCCACGGAACTATCTCGCAACTAAGATAGAATGTCATAATTGTTTTTATTTTCGTTCTTGTTTCGTGTCAACATAAATTTATAATTTAATTTTGTTTTCGTTCTTTTAATTTATTAGTGCACTTATTTTTATTAATTTTAAGTTATGTTCCTTTTTATTCGCATCGTAAACTATTACAATTGATCGTGCAATAGATATTCCTTGTCCCCATTAAATATGTTAACCCTCCTCAGCGAATGTCACTTCTGGACAAATCGAGACGAAATTCACATAAAAGACACCGACTATGGTGCCTTCAAGTACCTCCGCAGTCGTGACATTGATCCCGAAAATATCCTCCAGTTGGCCAAACGCGAATATGGCGAAAATCGCGATTGCCAAGTCGTGTTGAAGAATCAAAAAACTTCGCGCCTCAAAGATAACATCAAGAAACTCGATGAATTTCTCCATACCCAAAAAATCATCCACTCCGAATGGCGAACGGGATCAGTGTTGCTGATACTCTTCGCAAACGGAGTCATCTGTCATATTTCAGTGGATATCTATGTCGGTGACATCCTTTGCTTGGCCTTCGATAAGTACCTCATAGGGAAACTAGCTGCTGACGTGATCAGCGATGGTGAGAAAAATGCAATGCAACTGATTTCTTTTTTTGTTCACCTTTTTGTTCACCTTATTCGTTGTTTTCTCGCTGCTCATTAGCAATTTTCACACCTCAGCACATTGTACTGGCATACAATACGAATCAAGTGACGGTGGTGCATCTTCAGAAGCCAAATATGCAACCAGCTGTGCCTGAAAAGATTGTCAATATGGATCCAAAGATATTTCATGTTCTCATACCGGGCACTCCGGAGAGGAAACTTCCCCGACGGCTGGCTGTGAATCCAAATTGCGATTTAATTGCGATCTGGACAAAGAGCTCACAGAACGAAGTTTTTCCATGGCGACCCACAGTCAGGGATCAGGACCGTGCAAATATTCATGTGTTCAAGTTAAAAAAGTACGGATGGCTATTGATTTGCTCGGAAAAATTATTTTAAATTTATTTTCAGTTCCCAATTGGAAGCTATTTCCTACTGCTGGTCAGAGAATGATCCCCTTCGAGTAGACTTCCTGCGCTCCACCGGCAATCAAATCTTCATAATAGAAGAGAAAGTCTCCAGGAAGGGTGAAGTCAGTGCAGAAGTTTGTTCCTACGAACTAGGTGAAGGCAAGATGCAACGAGCGATCATAACATCAATCCCCATGGGTACGCAAATCTGTTGTTTTGAATTTAGCCCCGACCAGGAGAAGCTTTTCCTCGGAACAATCGATCGCTATGTGTGCATTCATGATCTTGTCAAACAAACCAGTCGGTTTCTTCCAAAAATTGAAATTGTAAACTTTCATAAAAATGGCCCCTGATAATCTGACTAACAAATTTGTTTTTCTTTTTGTTTCAGATTCCAACAAAGTGCAGCTGGCATGCTGATTCCAGTCTTATAATGGTAGGCAATGACAAAGCACAATTCCAATGCTTCGACATCGCGCTGCAGCCAATTGCCAATCAGCTCATCAGTGAGGTTGTGACGCCGGTGAATCTGCTCGATCTGTCGCACTACTTTGCCACCCAACCGCTGTTGCTGGATATGAACTTCAGTCAAAAGCCTGAAGTTCATAATTTTCCCTTCCCATTTGCACAAGCTGACTGCTTTCTACTGCTTATCTTCAATACTGGACCCGTTGCTTGCCTGAGGTTCGTGTGTGGTGCCGGAATGGCCGGAGATATTCATAACTCTGGTCTCACAGCTGATGTCATTTTGGATCGATATTTGTCTATGAATCATCTGGAGAAGGCTGTAAATCTATTGCAAGCTCTCAATTGGGAAACGTACGGAGCTATGTGTCTCCTTTCGTTGCATAAAATTGCGAATTTCGTCTTTATTCAGAAAGATCTCAAGCGAAATCGACTTGAACTCTTGACCAAGGCTCTAAAGACATTCACCGATGGTCTAAGTGAGGAAACTAAAGATGAATTCAGTGACCAAGTATACGATATTAAGAGACGCTTTTTCTTCTTTCTTCTTCGGTATGAAACATCTATAAGTTAATTATCTTGATCTTTGAGCTGAATCTATTAATTTTTTCAGAAACAATCTTTATCCAGAATCCTTTGATGTAGCCATGGACATTGAGGACTATGATCTTTTCATGGATCTTTTTCATGCGACACGAACTATCCCCGAACTAATCGAGCTCTCACACGAGGCTTATGCCCAGGCAGAAATTCTATTCGATGAGAGCTGTTCGGGAAGCAGTGAGCTAGATTCATCTTGTTCAGAGTCGTCATCCTATTCAGATAACTATCAAAATAACCAAAAATCAGGTGCCGTTAGTAGTCATCGAGTGATGGGTCAGTGGAAGCATGAAAAAGCTGTTAGTACTTTGAAGAACTACGTGCCACCCCTGCCGTCATTCAAATCGAAGATCTACAATGCCGAAAATATCAAAATAAACATTCCAAAGCCTGAATTGAGGATATCAACATCGGCCGACTTCAATTCGC
The DNA here is from genome assembly GCA_947049315.1 of Epistrophella euchroma. NCBI lineage: Eukaryota > Metazoa > Arthropoda > Insecta > Diptera > Syrphidae > Epistrophella > Epistrophella euchroma. The sequence goes on from OX346245.1 coordinate 23,367,715, forward strand.
CAAGTCGAACGGCAACCCTTGCTCGAACAAAAAAAGTCTCCACTAGTCAACAACTTGAGTTGAGGCAAGACGAACAACTTAACAGTCGAAACACTGACTACGGATATCATGTAGAGCCGAACAAGTGGACATCATCGCTTGCAAAATCTGAACTCACAATGGTTAATCCTGATATCCCATGTACCAGCAAAGCAGCCACTCTCCTGAGGAATTCTCAAGCCTTAGAGAATCATACAGAGTATAGAAATGAATCACCTCAAGACTATATGAAAGAGGAAACCTACATGCCGCGACCAAATCTTTCGAATTTCGGAAGAATTTCTCAAAACCATCCACCTCCATTGCCAGATTTGCGCCATTTGCGAATTTCTTCTCCCAATGAGACAAACTCATCGTGGACCCAAGTGCCAGATCAAACGCTAGGCATCCCTATGATACCTAACGCGCCCACCCACCCTTATATGCCATCTACATCTCATAACATTCTTCCTCGTGCCTCCACCCATTTGGCTGGAACCGATTCTAATTCGCCGCGTAATCCAGACCAATGTGCTTTTCAACCCAAGTTCTATCAGCATCCATTGGTCTCAGTAACGATACCTCCAACAACGATGTTCACTCCTATTGATGATTTGCCCGTGCGTTTGCCAATTCGAAAGCCAACTGCATCGATTTTATCGAATGGATCTAGCTTGTTGTCGAATAATACGCTTACTTCGAATGTCAATCCGGTAAATGGAACAATAACAACGAAAAAGGATCCCGGAGAGAAGAACAAAGTCAAGTTCTCGGATACGGTTCAAGTTGCTGTGGTTCCTGTGAGTTTCATCTTTTATCCTATATTTTCTTTTATATTCTTATTTTATCTGGAAATTTTTTTAAGGAAATTCCCCGCAAAGATAAACCATTGCCGCCAAAAAGAAACGGTCATAGTCGTCCAAGAAATTTAACCAATCCCAAAAAAGAATTAGCCGATAGCTTGCCTCTGTGTCATCCGCATGATGATTATTTAAAAGACTTTGATCCATTGCCAGGTACAATTATTAATCACAATTTACTTTAGAAGAAAATTTTGAAATTATCTTTTGTTTTAGAAGAATCTTTGCCAAGAATCTCAAAATCATCATCATCATCAGCGAAAGATGGTAAATCACAAACTGAATCGAAAAATAATCCGTCCATAAAAGTTGTCCACTTTGGAGTGGTTTAGTTTGTTTGTTTTTAAATATTAAATTCCGTCCTTTAGCCGATAGATTTAAAGCTTTAAATTAGTTTTGTTACTTAAGTTGGAAAGTTATATTCCTTTTTTTATTTTTACAAAAGTACATATTATGTCCGTCCTGTACAGAGTAAGTTATTTCTTTTTATAATAAAATATTTTCTTAGAAGCAAGGAAACAAAGAATCCTTCATCGAGTTTGGAGTTTTGTATTCATAATTTATTTTAAGTGTTTACTAGCCGCAATTCTAGTAAACAGGCAAATGCTATGAGTAAATACAGAAACGTTTTATTGCAGAAATAAAGTTTTGAATCAGAGGAAGACTAAATTATACTCTCTATGACCATGGTTTTTCAAATATTCGAATGTAAAAACTCGAAGACCGTTTAAAGGTCATGCTACATATGTACATATGTCCCAATCCCAAACTAATTTCTGTCCCTAAAACGTATTATTTATTTGAAAAAATTGGAAAGATTTTAAAAAAATTTAAAGGGTACACCTTTTCTTTGCAGAATTTTTTTTTTGTAATGAATCATAAGGTGGAATATACATAAAAATCGATTATTTTATTTTTTTTTTTGAAATTAGTAGGAATAACTTTTTTCAGGGAATCTGCATACATACATCAACTTTATTTTTGGAATGATGGTGTTTGGTGAAACTATTGTAATGCTGAAGATTAAAATATTTAAAAGTTTGATACAAGTAGGAAAAAGTGTATAAAAGTGTAAGCGTGCAACTAGAGCGAGAAATGATTTTCATAAAAAAGAAGAAATTATTGCCATTTGAAGCGTAGGTAGATTTTTTTTATTAAAATTTAAATTTAACCTTTTTTCTAATTCTTAATTCAAAATTGTTTACTTTTTTTTCAAAGATTGCATTTCTTCGAGCTGTTGCTTAAGCTCTAGCAAATCCTTATCGGGTACATATCTCCTTTCCTCACATTCATCATCGTGTTCTTGAACTGACAAGTTAACACCTTCGGGGAGAGCAGATTGTGCAATTCGAAGAAAGACCGGATAGATCGGCACATCGAAATCAGTGATTTGCAAGTTTCTCTCATACATGGTTAGTTTGTATTCCGCATCAATTACTGTCGAATTCGGCCGAAATCTTTGGACTTTAGATTGTTGAGGTGGTAGGGCATAGCTATAAATACAAAATTCTTCTTCAAATAATTTTTCTTTAAAAAATTTCTGAGACTTACCAATCAGAAACATCTAAGTCCAAATACTCGGCAAGGCTGTGTAAGAATTTTTGATATGACTCCAAGATTGGATAGTCATAGCCTTTGATGGACACATTAATGCACTCATATTGAGGGTATTTAGGTTTGAGGGACTGAAATTTAACAAAAATTATTTATTTAAAAAAATATAAAAAAAATTGTATCAATTTGTACATCCAAGTAATCTGGCTCAAATAGACTGTATTTTTTTGTTGAGCTAAATCGACAGGGGATTGATGGCATTTGCCCAGCAAGTAGCCTTCTGGTAAGGGGTATTATCTGAAAATATTTATGATCGAAATTTACTTTCATTAAAACTTTTAGTTAGTATATTTTGTGGAAAGAAGGGTACCTTTTTGAACATTTTTATTTAGAAAAAATATATTAAAATAATCAGGGTTATGCAAGTGTCAGAAATCCAGAAAACGTCAAAAGCAAGGCAGTAGGAAATTACCAATTCTCTCAAAGTGTTACCAGAAATAATTGGTGCTGAACTAAAGGCCAAGTCAAACCGAGCGCGGACTTGCGGGGCGGTCCATATTCTGCCTGTCCGCTTTCTGTGTTGTGTAGAATCACAAATCACTGGCTGAACAGAATAGACGCGCAGTCGTTCGAGCGGTTGTTCGCGCGGCACTTCTGTCAAATTAAAAATGCATATAAACTCGTTTGAGTGAATACAATGGAGCCGCGACGCTAGACATTGGTCAACTTTTAACTTTTGCCGCGCGGCGTTCGACAGAAAGGAGTAAGAGTAACCACCGCTACAGTTATTGGCATCTCTTTATTATCTATTTTATTTTAAAAAATTCAAATATACACATTCACAATAAAACTGCAAAATAAAAGTTTAAAAAATAACTAAAAAATCAACTAAAAACAATAATTTCCGTCCACTGTTCGCGCGTCCCATTATATTCAATTTTTTTCGGAAGCGTCGCTTCTCGCGGCGGCGGCTGATTCGCGCGGTCGACCGAGCGTCTATTCTGTTCAGCCAGTTATACTGTTACCCCTAACACACGCCACGAACTACTTCACCGAAGCATATTGTCGGTAAGGTTTTTGGTCGTGTGAAATGAAAATTGTGTCGACACAGCAGTGCGATCTCTGGCAGTCGAAGTAGTAGTAGCGAACTAGTTCGTCGACAAAGTTTTTTATGTTGTTATTCGGTTTTTGTTGTCAAATAGTGTTTTTGGTCCCGTTAATCTTAGATTCACTGAATAGTTTTTTGATAATTTCATTAAAAGTATCTTAAACACAAATAATAATGGAAAATGATCAAGAAAAATGTATTTGGACTCATAACGAAATAATTATTTTATTGGAAATAATTAAAGACAGCTGATTTTGGCATATACTTCTACATCGACGTATTGGCGTGTAAATGCCCATACAAAAACGAAATACTTTGTCGATGTGGTTGTTCGATGTGGCGTGTGTTAGGGGTATGTGTCATACAGCTGAAAGAACGCGATTTAGGCCTTCTGAACACGAAGCGTCTCGTCATAGATGTTGTGTTTCTTTTTGAACTCAGAGCACTCAGAGTTCGGAATTCGTGTTTCTTTTTTCGTTCACAGCTAGCTCGAAGCGTGCTCTATGAGCTCAGGATTAAATAACCGAGCGAACGGAGTAAAAATCTGAGCGCAGCCAACTTCATACAGTTTTCATGCAATTTGACAGATGTGACAATTCAGTGTGTTTCAAAATTAACTCCGAGTGCTCTGAGAACACTCTGCACAGAGTTTACTCCGCTCGCTTAGGTTCTGCTCAGTGCTCTGCTTTGAACAAACTCTGAACTAAAAAAGAAAAACGCCTAATGTTTGAAGTATAACGTCGGATACATACTAAAAATTGTGAAATTGATTGAAAATATGTAGTGATTTATCTACGACGTGACGTTTCGTGTGCAGAAGACTAGCCGTAGCTGAATTATCGCTACATTATGAATCTTGTACGCGTCTATGACACGACTATTCGAAGAATAGGATCTCCCAAAACAACGCGACACATTCGGCGCGACAACGAAACTTTCGGCAATCAAAATTAATTTAAATGTGAATGTTCATCATTAATAACCATGTAAATTAATTTTGATTGCCAAAAGTTTCGTTGTCGTACCGAATGTATCGCGTTTGTTCGGGAGAGCCTTAAGCGGGGTACACATTATCGACCACGTATGACAGTTTTGCTCACGACTGATAGTGTCTACACTCTGTTTGATGGTTTGTCAGGCAAACTCCAGGCAAGCTCATGCTGACAAAAATTTTTGATATTGACTGACAGTCAGCCGACTGTCATACGTGATCGATAATGTGTACTCAGCTAGGGTTTTAAAATTCTCAGCCAACCATTCCTATGTGTGGAATGGAAGGGACCTACAGTTTGCTTTTGTATCCGAACGCCTAATGTGAGAGGCACTTTTCACGTATTTTCCTATCTCATTAGGAAATGTTGATATTCATCAACTCTAGTATAATTTCGTTCCCGATGTAGACCGGCATAAGATGCTATTTGTAATTAGAATTGGCATCACTAAAGTACTAATCTGTTTATCTCTTTTCCTCTCGAAACATTTCATCGGAAAAAAGTTTTTGAGTGGTAAAGGTGGTAGAACAAAAATTCCAACGAATCCCAAAGTAAATTTTATTAAAAATGCCTAAGTGGAAAATTATAGAATTGATTGTAATTATATCGTTTTTATGCTATGTAAATGGCAAATCTGAGCAAGGAAAGTCTGATACTGTGCTAACATCTGTAAGTTGATTTTCCCACAGCAGAAATATACCTTGAATTCCCAATAATTAGCGCAGATATTTCATAGCTATAGAGCTCATGGGAAAATCCATTCTTATCGATTCCAGGAACCAAGTCATCAAATTCTTATCACAATTTTGATGTTTTATTCAACAATCATTTTAATATACGTTTGTTTTTATCCCAACAGCTATCGAATATCGTCAGAGTCGAGAAGACACTTTTTGCCGGTTCGAAAATCTTTTTACAGAGTAAAGTTTTGCTTTTTTTTGTTTTTTGTTCGGGTTTTAATATAAATTTTCTTTACCTCTTCCCCAGTTACCTGTGACTCTAGTGATCCAGATGCTGAAGTGAACATCTTTTGGACTCTGACGGAACACCTGTGTATGTTGGATGAATTCAATTCGGTAAGCCGTGTTTCGATTTCACACACCAATTGTTTTGCAAAAAAATTAATTTTCCCAATTGCAGATTGAACAAAGACAATACCGGTTGGCTCTACAAAATGAAACCATGCAAATAAAGTCTGAACCAACAAAGCAACCTTGTCAATCGGGGGGACACATTATTCTGCCAGAGTTTCGTTTTACTTCAGATGCATCATCGATAGGTAGTGCAGTAGCACCGCAACCAGATGAAACCACAATCGCCACTGTGAAGAAAAGCAAACAACAACAGCAGATTGGAGCGGTAAGTTTTTTTTTTTTTTTTTTTTTAATGTTTTCGACGAGTTGTTGAAACGTAGAAAAAGCTTATACATAGGTAGGTACCTATATCTTTATGTCTATTAAGTTTGTTAGCGTTGATGAAGAATATAATCATTGTTAATAATGATTATATCAAATTGCTTCATAGCGGGAAATTAGTCATTCGTAAAAGTGAAGTCGTTACCTTAATCATTAACAATATTAATAAAACGTTTGTAGTAGCCGTGGCGTGATGGTTAGTGCGATGGACTGTCATGCCAGAGGTCTAAGGTTCGATCCCAAGCCTCGCCATCTATTTATTTAAAAGAAAAACGGCTACTGCCTCTTGCGAGGAATTGACAAATCCTCCAAGAGTATCTCCTGTCACAGAAAAGTGCCGCTCGTTAGCCGTTCGGATTCGGCAATAAACTGTAGGTCCCCTCCATTCCTGCAGACACGCACACAGGAATGGTTGAGAGTTGTAAGTCACTAGGCCTTAGTTCTTCATGAGCTGTTGTGCCATCAAATTTATTTTTTTATAATAAAACGTTTTGATAAGGCTTGTGCATTGATTGCCGAAAATTATCAATTAGTTGACGATATCACTTATTGAACAAAAAAACTTTGAAATGTGCCAACTCGATCTTCATTTCATATTAACCTGCCCTCTCAATAAAATACATAATGTGCACAATATATATTATCCGAAATTTATTATAACTTGCTGGCCCGCTACAGTTTCGCGAGTGTAGGATATATATTTTTTAATTTACCCGATATTAGAAATAGACTTTCTATTAGGATCAATCTCAGTCTACTTCTCTTCCGTAATATAAGTTTACAAACAATAAAGAATTGTTGTACATTATCCATATAACGCGCCAATAATTCAGGCCTTCAGAATCATAGTGGCCTAACTGTTTTTTTTTTTATCGAAATCCAGTTATTCACTAAAATTAAATCCTTATGCGTTTGTCTTTATACCTGCATCAAAATTTTTAAAGTAAACGGTTAAGCAATATAAGTTAAGAACATTTTTAACTTAGACCAAATACAAAAAAATCAAAATGTAGAGTAGGTACCAGAGTGGCCTATCTTTCTTAGGCCTTTTTGCGCTTGCATTTTTTGTTTTTCTTAAAATATTAGATTTGGCCAAATTTTCTAGGAGCTTACAGATGGCAGAGTAATGCAATATAAGTCCAGTTTTATTCATTAGACCGACAGCTACCTCAAAAATCATTCCAGATTTGCAGATCATTAACAATGCAGCTATGTGCATACAAATAAATACTTTATTTCAACATTGTTTAGTTTATGAAATAGAAAAACATGTAATTGGGGTTTTGTCCTTTGTATGATAATCACACCAATATTTCCTAAGAAAAAGTTTTGCGGCAACATAAGCCTATACCTACTTAGTCTAATATTCATTTTAAATTGAAATACTTTTTCAGTCACTAGTTTGACTTGAACCTAGACCAAGCGCGTTAGAACCCGATTATCTTACAAAGCTTTGAAATCATCTCCCCCTAAATTAAATTTATTAAAATAACTAGTATTTTCACAAGCCCACATAAATATTCTGTTTTTCATACAGTTACTTTATCTTTTTGTCATAAGAGTTTTGCCAGAGTGTCCCTGTTATCCTCATAAACAATATATTTTAATTATTTCAGCGTAAAAAATTATCTAAAATATTTTAAAAGAAAACACTGTTTTATATCCTGATGCAAGAGTTATTAGAGCCGGAAAGAAAAAGGTCTAACTGAGGTCCTTGCATTCATAACTCCAATGTAACATAACTCCAACTTGCATTCATAACTCCAATATAACACAATTTTACATAGCTCTTAGGGATAATTCAGGGATTTTGACTGATACAGAAGCTATTTGCATTCCTGAAACATGAGGAAGTAAATGAGTTACTTTAATTTCTTTATTTAAAAGTAAAAACATCACAATTTAAGTAAAAACAGCCTTTTTAACTTTACACTTTTAGCCTATCTTTCTGCTTTATTGGTAGTAGCCCGTGGCGTAATGGTTAGTGCGTTGGACTGTCATGCCAGAAGTCTGGATTCTATGCCAGCCGCTTCCACCTTAAGTTTTTTTCTGGGCTACTACCTCTTGCGAGGAATTGACAAATCCTCCAAGTGTATCTCCTGTCACAGAAAAGTGCAATTTACCTTATCCGTTCGGATTCGGCAATAAACTGTAGGTTCCTTCAATTCCTGCAGACACACAGGAATGGTTGAGAGTTGTAAGTCACTAAGCCCTGGTTCTTCATGAGCCGTTGTGCTACCAAATTAAGTTTTTTCTCCTTCATCGAATTAAATTGTTTTTTCCCCAGTGCCATAGTGGCCTAACTGACAAATAAGTTTAAACGGTACTTGGGAAAAATATGAACAAAATGAATTGTGTATTTATTTCTAGATATATTACACAGAGAAAATAATTCATATCTTACTTCAATTAATGAAAAAAAGAGAGTCTGTTACGCCAATTCTGCCTCACGGCCTCAATTAAGGTTCACTTTCGTCCAGTTCTCATTTACTGTTCATGCGTAAGCAAAGAAAGCTGGCCCTTATGGTTCGATGATTGAATAATGATCCCGAAAAAGTTAAGCCACTGCTGCAAAAGATGATTAGCTAAAGTACGGAAAATATTGGTATATCATTGGTATATTTGGTAATCATGAATATGGCAAAAGTGATTCGCTGTCGGAATTGGTATACCGTGCAATTTTAATCGAAATACGTTCTCAAAAACAAATTGCTACTAAAAACTAAAACAAATATGATATAACGTTATTTTTTTTACCATGAATGAACACAATATTTATCACTAAACACAAATTCACTAGTTTTTTGTTTTGATCCTATTTAACCTTTTCGCTTTGAAGTGATACATAACCCTTCAAATAGAAAAAAAAATAAAGATGCGGTTCCATTTTTTACAGCAATACTGAGAAGTTTTGTTAAGGAATTTAGTTCTTATAACTAAAATTGTTGGGATGTCGGTTTGTACATCACACCGTGTGTTGCTTACTTATCAATGATAGGTTTGTTCCTTTACTTTGAAACTTTGTAATTTTCTGTGAGTAAAATTTTTTTTTTATATGAACTTTGACAGAACTCTAGACTCAAATTCACACAAATGCACACAGAGTATCAAGGTAAAGGAACTAAGCTGATAAAAGCTATTTAAACCTTTATCTAGAAAGAAAAAAATATTTGATACACCCAGATAAATATATAAACTAAGTAGCCATTTTTATATTTTTAAATGGCCATCCACCCCAGAACAACTATCGGGAGTTTTCTAATAAGCCATTGTTTAATAATGACTAATAGATATAAATGTATATATTATTTTTTTTTTAACAGAAAGCTGACAATCCTGTGTTTACAATCACAAAAGATGGCATCTATGAATTCGTGCTGACTATTGAACCATTAAAAAACATTGAATTTGAGGCACCAGTACATATTGAGCTTCCAGGTCCCCACGGCTATCTATCGGCTATAGAATGGCCTCTTTTGCCAGTAATAATGAATGAATTTGTGTTAATAATGTATTTAAACTGATTTTTACAATCAACAGTTTTATGGAACAATGTGTCTAGTTTATGTTGCATATGGCATAGGCTGGCTCATTGTATCATTTATGCAATGGCGTGATCTTGTTCGGGTTCAATTTTGGATTGGGGCTGTCATTCTCTTAGGAATGTTGGAAAAGGCCGTATTCTATGCTGAATACCAGTCTGTAAATTCGACAGGTATTTCAGTTCAAGGAGCTGAATTAACAGCTGAAATAGTATCATGTGCAAAACGTACACTGGCTAGAATGTTGGTTATTATTATGTCAATTGGTTTTGGAATTGTTAAGTAAATAATAGAAAAAAGAGGATTTTGATAAACAAAAAAAATATTAATGAAACAATAAACTATTACTTTAGACCGCGATTGGGACCAATGCTTCATCTAGTTGTTAGCATCGGTGGACTCTATTTCATTTTGGCTTGTGTTGAAAGTTATCTTCGAGTTATGCGCACAAAGAACGATCAAAGGAACGAACTTGTAATGGCAAGCATACCACTTGCGGTATTGGACTCTGGAATATGTTGGTGGATCTTTACAGCTCTTGTACAAACAACAAGAACGTTGCGATTAAGAAGGTGGATTAAACTACAAATAAAATCGAATATTCGAATTTATCCATTTCTTATTTTTCAGGAATAAGGTCAAGCTTTCGGTTTACAGACATTTTACCAACACTTTGATTTTCGCCGTGATAGCATCTGTGATTTTCATGTTGTATTCCATTCGGATGCGCCGAGCAGAAAATTGTTCACCAGTAAAATCATAGAAACTTGATTATTGATAAATTGATGTTTAATATAATTATTTTTATTTTGCTTTTAGGGATGGCGTGAAATTTGGGTGGATTTTGCCTTTTGGCATGTCCTCTTTTCAGTGCTTCTTCTGGTTATTATGATTTTGTGGAGACCCACAAATAATAATCAGAGGTATGCTTTCACTCCGCTTTTGGACAATCCAGAAGATGAAGACGATGATGGTAAGTTAGAAATAATTTTTTACCAACTATTTACAAGATTTAGTAATTAATCTTTTATTTGCAGAAGAAGAAGACCAATTTGTTGCGAATGTGTATGGTGTCAAAATTCGACCTGGCCTCAGTAATGGAACAAAACCACAAATTTCAAAAGCAACGACAACCGAGGAAGATGACTTGCGGTGGGTAGAAGAAAATATCCCCTCATCGATGTCCGAACCTGCGCTGCCTGTCCTTGACTCAGACGAAGAACTTGTCAATACCAAATTTGAAGTATCTAAAATGCAATAAAAGCGCACAATAGCTTAATTGGCGTGAATCATAATTGAGTATTGGAACCTGAGCTAGAGACTTGTGTTTGTATTTTTTTTTTTTATAATTTAATTATTTGTTTAAAAATAAGATTGTAGCGATAAGGATAGTTACACTAGTTTACAAAGGAAGTAAAACGTTTTGTAAATTTAGAGCCGTTATTTTTGTTTGTATACATTTCTCACCGCGCTGAGCTCGAAAATCACATTTTTTGTATAGGTTTTAGAAACATGATTTAAAAAAAAAAATGTTTAATCTTTTTCGAAAGTGTAGCAATACTATTTGGGCCACTTATGTAAATTTTTTTCTTAATGCTTACACACTGCAATATTTTCTTGCGATTTTTAAGCACGTTGGCGAGGGACGTTCCTAAATATGTGTTGGCCGGGGTAGACAGAAATGCTAAGGTTGAACAAGTTGCAGAGTTATCGCCCTTTCTCTTTTGTGTTTTTGTTTATTATTTGAGTAAGTTATATTTTAATTCGTCTTCTACTCTGTGAACTTGGCTCAATCAAAAGGAGTGTAGATAGATGCAACCTTTTCACTTGCACAAAGTTAATTTTCTTAAAATATTGCAGTGTTAAAAAGGGTCTTTGCAATCAGGAGGAAACTAAAAGAGAAAGAACGATTAAAAAACCGCGCTAGTTTAAAGTAATCTGAGGATTTTTGGTAAGAAACAAAAAGAAATCTTAGAATTCAGCTCAGACTTGGACTTTCTTATATTAAAAAAAAGGTATTTACGTGAAAATCCGGGGAAATCATTTAAGTATTGCCGTTCCCGTACAAACTGAAAAATTCAACTAAATATGTTGTCATTTTTACCGGACTTGTATTTATAGATTTACAGTATAAGTACATTGCTTATACTTGAATTTAATCGATTTATTTATTAAGCGGCTACCCGGCATGCTTGACTGCAAAAAGAAAAAAGATATTTCCACAAGCATTTTATGGTAAATTAAAAACTCGATTAAGACGCCCTTCAAATACATCTATATGGAAATGGAAGTTGGGTGTCATTCACAAGAAAATATTATGACGTAATAAAATATACTGCCTGCGATAATAGCGAACAGAAAATTCAAAAAATTATTTTGGAAATCAATCAATTTTTTAGTGCAGAGAAGAAATAGGGGCATCAGATAATGTACATTTCGGCTGTAAACTAGTGTTATTATAATGTGACTATCAGCCCTATTTTGTGTTTAAACGATTCGATCGAAGCTTTCGATTCATGTGAATGTTTCATTCAATTTGTCTTAATTTATTTTTTAAAATCACGATATATTTTCTCAAGTTCTCAACAAAATTTAACTTTTCAAATTTTATTTTTGATTGCCATTTATACGACATTTTAAAAATTTCTTTCCATGGATAGCAGAACGTTTAACAGAATAGGGCTATATATAATACTTAATTCAATATTTCATCTAGTTAGAATATTAAATAGAATTATTTTTTTTTTTTGTTAATTATTCTCTGATTCCTTTTTTAATATTTTGTAATATTAAATTTATTTTTTTAAATTTTAAAGTGCACTTTCATTGCTTATATAATAATTATTAAATTATATAAAAAATATATAAATAACAAGTGAGGTTTCTAAATTTATTAATCTCAGCGCTTTTTATTCCTTAAATGCACACATTTAATTTTAATAATTTCTATAATTTCGTATGTTCCTATTCCTTTTTGGTGTAAATTAGTGGCATTAATTTGAAATAAAGAAATGCAAAAACCAGATTGCACCGAAAAATTTGCTATAGTAACTTAGCTAAAACAAAATAATTTAATAAATGTAAAATTATGCAGATAAAATTTTATTTAAAACTAATATAAAGAAAAGAAGAAGTATTGTATTTGTCATGTGTCACGAGAAAATTAATATTTATGTAAATAATTGTTGGTATTAAATTCCAATTAATATAACACACAATCATCTTTGATTGGTTTGAAAATATGATTTTTTTTACTTCGAAAAAAAAAAAAACATCTTCTAAGTGTATCATAATATACAACATACCTAATAAACAAACAACACATTCTAATGCAATGATGATAAAAAAATATAAATTATATAATATATAAATGAAATCTTATAATGTTTGTGTAAAGAAAAATTTCGATTTTGTTTGTGAATAAAAAACGTAATATATTTTATCAATAGGAAAAACTTGATGTTTTTTGTTTATAATCTTATAAGAAGATATTGGTCGACGTAAACAAAATCGCGTGATATTCGGCCGCATATAGTTTTTATTTTTAAATGAAATATGTGCCATGATAGTGAAATAAAATAGGACCAAGTGATCTATTTTTTTGTAGGTTGTGGACTTAATTCATATCTTGTGTTAGTCTCCAGACAAAAAACATACATTTTAATAACATGTATTTCCTTGAAGCATGAGAGAAATGTTTCCACTGACCGATTTTGAAATTATCCGTCTATTTGCATGAAATGTATCTAGATTACCAATCCAATACGTTTTGATACGGCCAAAATTTATTGTAGAAAAAAGATATTAATGCGTCTGCGTCATTATTACTTGGAAAAATTGTTTCAAAGCTATAATGACTGGCCCAAAATCTATTTAAAAAAAAAAACCAAAACCAAAAACATTTCATGTAAAATAGGTCGCCAAGACTCACAAGCTCATAACACTTTCGCTATGAAAAAGTTATGAGATCTCATGAAGAGCCAAGCCCTTAACTCTATTAGGCCTAACTCTCCAAGCCCTAACTCTACAAATCCTAAATCGTGGTCAAAAATTATGGCTTGGTCGTTTCACATAGAAGTTTAGCATGGCAGACTTCATTTTACAATAACTCTATGGGAAACGGCCAAGCCATAATTTTTGACCACGATTTAGGATTTGTAGAGTTAGGGCTTGGAGAGCTAGGCCTAATAGAGTTAAGGGCTTGGCTCTTCATGAGATCTCATAACTTTTTCATAGCGAAAGTGTTATGAGCTTGTGAGTCTTGGCGACCTATTTTACATGAAATGTTTTTGGTGGGATTTCATTTCTTTTTGTAGGATCACCTATTATCCATAAGAAAAACACCTGAACCTCCCTGAACTGAACCTGAACTTCATGGTGGGATTCTGATTCCAATGAAACTACTTCCCAATTGATATTTTAGCAATAGGCCTAATACCTCGGAATAAAGTAACTACCTACATACCTAACCTTTATATTGAGCTAAGTCTCTTAGCAAAGACCAGAAACATGAAAATAATATACCTATGTACCTTACTAAGCATTTGTTTAGAAATTATATAAGCAATAAAAGTAACGCGTATATTTTTATCTTCGCAAAAATTAGGGTAATAAGGCACTTAAACCTTAAAAAAATGATCCGTCAATGTAAAATCTCTTTATTTATTTTGACCGAAGCGAAAAATGAAAGTTCATTATTTTTTCCTATCGCACACCCCTGAATATAAGTACATATACATACATAAAATTCCAAGGATACGTCATACTGAACGAGACGACAGTTCAGAGTTCACCGATCGTGGTGGCAAAGCCATATTGTGCATTGTTTTTTTGTGTTCGTGAATATAAAATAAAAAAAAACAACCCTCACATCAATTATAGGCGGGGTTTGCATTGCATTGTTGTGTGTGATTGTAAAAATTGTAGTTGTTTTTGAGGTTTTATTATGAACCTTTACTTTTGGGGTGTTGGAGGGTGAAAGTTACAGATTTCTTAATTTTGTTGTTGTTTGTATGCAAATCCTAGTCTACATTCCAAATTTCAGCTTTCTAGCACTTCGGGAAGTACCCTTTAGGTTTTGATGAGTGAGTGGTCAGTGACAAAATCGACGTTTTTTTGGGTATTAATAACATCCAAACTATAAAAGCTAGAAATATGAAATTTGGTGTATATTATAAGGCCGCGGACTACATCTAATCCTGAAAATTTGAGCTCTCTAGCTCTATCAATACCGAAGCTATGAGGGCTTGAAAATACGATGAAACGTTTCGAGAAAATGAAGGTAGTGCTCACCGCTCGTCTTGGCGGGCGCACTACCGTGCGCCTAGATTGATCGTGGACTTATTTCACTCAGCCTCTTCATAGGGTAGGGTTTCCAGAACATCGCTTTAAAAGAGAACATGTTCTCTTTTCTGACACCGATCTTTCTTCCTCTTTCTTTTTTCGTCAAATTCTTTTTTTTGTTCTCTTTTTTTTTTAATGTGCTCTCTTTTTGGTCACTTTTTTGTTTATTTTTTATATGCATATGAACAAAAATGGCGAACCAACTAAAAGCTAAATTTCGCAAAAATTATTGACAGTGGCAAGAAATTTTGCTAAGTTAGGGAAAAGATCGCCAGTATTAAATACTATATTGGAAATATTTTAATAATTTCGCACATCTGTAATAAAATGATCCGGTAACACTGTTTTCAGCAATGTTAGAAGTTATATCTCAAAAATGTCCCCAACTTAGCGATCGGTTATAGCGATCAGGAAAGTGCACCAAGAAAAAAATATAAAAAGGATATGAAATATTTGTTTCATAAATAAAACTTTTTTGGAGGGGATATTTTATCTAAAAAAAGTATTTATTCATTTTCCTGATGGAAATCGCGTACGGAAAACGAATTTTTATTTGTAAAAGCTTTTTGAGAAACGAAATTGCATCCAAAGAAAATTTCGTTTATGAAAAAAAAATATTAAAAGTGATTTAACATCGATTCGTATCCTTTTAATACTTCAGTTCGTGTGATACGACATAAAATTATTCATAAGAAATTTTTTCCTGTCGCGTTTTCCTAATCGCCATGACTATCACTGGCGCCTTAGCTTGCAAAGAAATTGTATTAGTTATTGTTGCATTTAACATATAAAATAATAATCCGCTGATTTAGTTTTTTTTTCGTCAATTTTTTGGACTTTGAAAAAACTCTACCAGAAGGACTGAACAAAGAATACCATTTTTAAACCAGTGGCTCTAACAGATATCCCAACAACGGAATTCTAGAAAGAAAACAGGGTTATAAATGCAAATCATGTGTCGGTATTCACGGACGGATCTAAAACAATTAAAGGGGTATGATGGTCAGTTATGTATAAGATAATCCACCGATTAACATATCAGTAAAGCTGCCAAACTTTTGCAGTGTATTCCAAGCGGCAAGCACCGTTTGCGAAACTATAAAGCTTCTTGTCACATGTGCTTACTTACTTTCCTTAAAAACAGTCCAGGGCCCATTTTTGTAACTTCTCGCATGCATAAAGTCGGTCGAGAAACGATGAAAACTGAAACAAAATACACGAGTTTTGTTCAATTTTTCAGCGTTTGTCGACTGATTTTTTCGATGTAAGAGTTACAGAACATGGGTCCAGGATGGACTACGGCCTCAACCACCAAGCCCCTCTAGCCAGCTAGGTCCCTAGCTAACTGCCTCCAATTACGAACTTAAAGTTAGTTGAGGTCGTTCTCCGCTTTTGCGCGCCACCTAAGGTGGGGTCTTTCTCTGCTATGTAGACCATCAGGGGTAGATTCGACATCCTCATAGATAGCCAGGCGGCAATAAAAGCTGTTTCCTCAATCGTCGCAAAGTGCAATAAAACACAGTTACCCTTTGTTGGGTTGGGTCCCAGGACACCGTTATATATACGGGAAATGGCGGATTAACTGACGGGTCATCTCTTGATCCAAGCCAAACCGAATCTTCGGTCATACCTCTGAAGCAAGAAAAGAATAATATCCACCAGAATTTTTTTTTAAAGTCGCAAATGACAGGTGGTCAACATTTGAAACTTGTCGGGTTTCAAGGAATCTATGGCCGATTATTTCAACGAAAAAAAAACAGAATACCTACTGTATTCTTCCTTCACGAATTGGGCGACATCTCAAACCTGCCTCTCAAAAACATCCTGAAATTCATTCAAAATTGAGGATGGTTCAGGGAGGCACCTTATTACCTAAACTTCCACCCACTCCACGTCTGACCACTCCTCGCGCCTACCTTACCTAAATTCTGGGGAGCGCAATGGATCCACTGAGATCCGAGTGAGATGGCGTGGTCTTGCCGAATCATCACCCCTTCTAACCTAACCTAAATCACATTTTTCACATTTAAGATTGTTTGGCACTCCTGCACCACTGTAAACCTAATTCTTGTAATATCACTTTGCCTCTGGCCTATAAGCGAAATGCGCTTTAACCAGTATATCATAGCGTGTTACGATAGTATAACTAAGGGGCACTAAGACGAATATTACACCTATTCTAGAGAAAACTCATCAAAACCACTTACTACCTGAATAAGCGGGAATCAAGTTCCCCATATTGGACCCTTGCCACTTAAAGTATGGAACCTATGGGCCTTAATCTCCCAAACAGTAAAAGGATATACTTATGTATCCATAGGTAAAGGTATAGGTAGATACTTACGTTGTGTTATAGAAGGCAAGGATGGAACAGCGAACAGATCTAACTAACTAAGCTCTGTTAACGGTTCATAGGTTTAATATCTTTCAATAACGACTAAAACTTAATGGACCTCCTTATCAACTATATCAGTGAAAATTAAAAAACCTAAACTGTTTCAATGAAAAACATTAATTTTCTTATGCCTATATTGCAATTTGTTTCGGATAGTTTACCCATATCTAAGCCAAAACCTTCTTCCGCTTTTATTTATTCAATACCATATTTATCGAGCACGTTTCAACATCAACATAATATTTATATACACAATTTCTAACTACCTACATAATTTGTCTGTTACTCTCGATCTAAAATTATCCTTGCTAGAATGGGGAATCCTTATTCGCCTTTGCTTTTGCTCCAGTTATCGACCAGTAATTGACATTTCCCTCAATTATCGTTAATCTCTACGAAACTCCACTTAGCAAAACGATACTCAATTGCCATTGTAAATCTATTATCTAACGCCATAGCAACGCGGTCCCACATTAGTTCAGTTCTTGCCTGGCTATATAGAAAACAAGCTCCTCAAAACATCTCTAGAGGAGCAAGTTGGGTACAGACGACAGACCATGGAAAGAAATAAAATTCTACGCTCTGCAAACGAGCCAAACCACACCTACACCTCTATTTTTTTTCGAAAAGAAGGATCCGTGAAGAAAAACCAACATGAAAATACACCTTGAAAAATAATGCCCAATCTTATCCTCCCATCCTCCATTGCCATTCGACTCCCTTCGAATAAGGCTGCGGGGATTGTTATTGCCAATTTGATATTCATAAGCGGGGCAATTTCCCCATTCCATGAATATATGTATGCAATAAAATTATCCATTTAAGGAGCGATATGGCATGGAGATAAGGACTATAGTACTTAAATAGGCACCGAATTCGAAACCGTTATCTAAAATCACTTTAGAAAAAAAAGGATAAGGAATGGATTTGACGTGCTTATGACGCGGCACGCTCCGGGTATAGGTAAAGTTGGGTAGTTAGGTGGTAGGTGTAGGCGAATATAAGGATGAGGCATTAAAGAAATCGATTTTGAACATAAAGTTATGTTTTTCAAGTGAGTCCACAAAACGCACAAATATAGGCCAACAGAACGAACATGGAGCACCCCATTATCAGAGCAATGGCCCCCTTTCTTTTCTTTCATTATGATAAAATGGAGGTGGTCGGCAACCACCAGAGAACACCCTACCACTTCGCACTTTCACCTCATCGCCAACCAGCCAGTGAAAGAAGCACCAGCGCAGCGAACAAACACAGAACTTTCAAGGTTTCCATGAATTTAAATGAAGCTATTATGGTTAGGTAGGTCATAGCAAGAGACCAAAGGAGATGGTTCAGAGAGTATATGTATAGTTACCTAACACTCCTCAAGTAGTCGGTTCAATTCGGAATCGTAGTTCTCACTCTATTGGCGGCGGGCGGTGTTTGCTGGCAGAGAAAAGCATTAAGTCAGAATTAGGTCATTAAATTGTTTGGGCATCTGCACAAAGGCATCATGATTGCACCAGAGAGGTTCAAAACGCGCCAAGGCACATACGGTCGAGTGCATGTATGTTAGGTACATTAAAGCAATTTGAATGCATTTTATATGGGGGGCCATTTAAGACGAGGAGATTGAGAATGACATAGTGGCCGTGAGGTTGATAAAAAGTCGTTTGGCATATTATCAACGTGTTCGGAGGGTAGTAGAATTGCTTCAGTTTTACTGTATACTCTCTATGAATGACTTAACTGGTTTAGAAACGCTCGTTAGTGTGATGTGTTCATTTAAATTGCATTCGTAAAGGTCATAAAAATAAGCGTTTAAACCGTAACAGAGAAATTTACGCCAAACAGCTTCAATTCTTTTAATATGCAGGGGTAATAAGGGGACTATACCTACCTGGATAGCGTATTCGAGCAAAAGTCGAACAAAGGTTGTGTAAAAAGATTTCGTAACGTGAGGATTTGAAAATTCCTAAGACCAATACAGTTAGCCCCTGCTAAGATGGAAAACTGAGCTCTTACAAATAACACCAAATCTTTAACGTTAATTACTCTCGAAACATTGACGCCAAAATGTGGTTTCCTCTAATTTCTACATTCTAAAATCTTACGATTCGAAATTCTGTAAATCTGAAATTCTGTTGAGCCAATTTCTGTGTATTTCGAACATGCAGCAGTTTCTGGGTGAAATGTGAAATTCAAAATTGGCGAACAAATTTTTCGGGTGGAAATGTAATTCGGGTGAGGTTTGCAATTATACTACGTTTTCATTAGAGCATAATTATGATGTAATTTTGTTGAAAATTTCCAAATTCAATTCAAAATCATCTCATTTCTCATACAAATTCAAATTTGCAAATAATATAATTTCAATGGAATTTGATCGAAATTCGTTAGGAAATTACGTAAAAACCTTATGAACACACCCAAATGGAATTTATTTAAACTGGAACCCATTTAAAATGACAGAATTCAATGTAAAAAAACAACAAAATCAAGCGATTGATAGTCTGAACCGTTAAACAAAATTAGTAAGAAATTTGAAATGTTAAGACTTTTTTTGTTATTTGCCAAGTTACCTCATTTTAGCTCTAATGAAAACGCAAAAGGTTAGGTTAGGTTAGGTTAGAACGGGCGTTCCCAGCTCTGAGGTTGTTGCGTACACGGGGGCCTATTGGTCCATTGTAATCCCCTATAACAGAGATTAATCCTAAACTAGAGGTTGACATAGACTGGTTCATTTACGAACCAGCCCGTGCTTTCTATCATGTTTGCCATTGAGACCTGCGCTAAATCGTCCAGTTCTCCAACAAGCCTGTTTCCAAGGTAACGGAGGCGGTTTGTTTAGAGGTTTGGGCAATCGCATCAGAGCAGGTGTTTAATGGTGTCTATTTCTTCAACACCCTGACAGCTCCTACAGAAATCGGGTGCGTATACAACCAATCTACCATTATGCCAATGGCACAAATGTCCCATCAGTACACCTATCAGGGTTCTAATACTCTTTTTACTTAGAGATAAAATATACTGAGTTTCCTTTTCATTAATTCTAGGCCATAAACTTCTAGAAATGGCGCAATCGTTCCTGGATATCCAGGAGTTATTGATTTGCTCTTTCGTTATTAGGTCTATCTTCCGTTTTATTACACTAATCGGGCATTTAGTTCCATGTTTAATCGGCTACTACTGTCTGTATATGATATTGACCCCTTCCTTGCCAATGCATCCGCTATGTCAAACGCAGTAAATTCAGATTGCTGTATTTCAACATTTTGTTAATTTAAAGTTCAATTTCTGAAGCAATTGAAACACTGTATTGTTTGTTTCCTCCCTTTAATCGAAATTAGGTACACCCAAGACCTAAAAACTGCTGTAAACTTCACTGTAAAATTAAAATCAGTTCATGCGCTTTTCTCAGCAACCGGTAAAACTTCAAATTTGCAGCTCAAGAAAAGCCTAAGACCAAATTTTGGAGTTGGAAATCTGCAAATTTGTAGCCTTATTTCAATGTGATAGCTGATTGCTAAGAAAATGGCAAGACCATGATGACTTCACAGTAAAGTTAGCAGTACAGTATGCAGTTTTTTTTTTTTGCATTTCAAGGAAGGCCTTAAACATTTTAAGCTATATTTTAATATAATTTTAAAGTTGTGATAAATAAAGTTATAAAATAAGTAATATTTTACAAAAAATAATGATTAAATTTTTTTATTTCGTTTTAATAAAACATAGACGAAAACCAATAAAATGTACTCAAGTTGTATTATTATTCAAAGTTTCAATAGTAAGTGCGTTTTACTGGCAATTTTATAGCTAACGCAGTCAAATTTCCCTTGGTGAATAATAACAAAAACAAAAGTGCCGATAAATAAGCCAGTAAATTAGTAAATTAGTGAATATAAAAATGAAGAAATAGTGTGGAATTAAACCTTAAATGTCGGTAACGCAGAGTGTGAATACAGCCACAGAATAAAGAGTGGACAAAAAAGTTGTTATAGCGTTTTATTGAACTTGTATTGCTGCGCTAGCTATGAACTATCTACCAATAAAACGCGCATAGTCTAAGTCCATTTCACCAAAAAAACTTATACAATACGACACTTTTTTGACTCACTGTACTATTTAATATTAAAAGAAAACCAATAAAAATGTCTATAATAATAAGCATTAAACTTCAACCAACCTCAACATTCTTTCAAGAGCTTAAGACAACAAATAAATGAACATACAATTCAAGACCATTTCGTCGCCACCACCGCGCCACCGCTTATTATATTGTTGAACCAAAACCTTATCCTTATCCCTTTTACCAAAGGAAGCGAGTGAAACGGACAAACGCTCTGCCCTGGTAAATGGCATATACCTAGTACATATGTGTCAGTTAAATAGTCTCAGGGGAGCTTTTAAAAACAATTACATTTCCAGTTTTTCCTTAGTTGCAGCATCAGAGTAGAAGTAGAGCTAGTTTTGTGTTTCTTTTGCTCAGGCCCTCCCGTGGTTAGCTACTCGGAACTCGATATATGTATTTAGGTATGGATCCTCCAGCATTCACGACGATGACGACGACTCCCACCCGCCTTTATAGTAAATTTAAAAGGTCTTCAGTTTCAGTTTTGGTTTAGGTGTTATGTCATTGACTTTTCTTTCTCCCATCACCGTCACTTGCTCGCTCCGTCATGTGTGAGATGGAATAGCTGGGGGGCTGGGGCTACTTTAATCAACTCAGCAGCATATAGGAATGAATGTGTGAATTTCAGTTTGAATGCATTGCCTCTTTCCGCTTCCGCTTGAGCATCCCCCACAACCCAACATCCGCCATATTGACTGACTTTGCGGTAGAAACAGAAAAGTGATGAGGGTGACTTTGTACGTTACATATATAAACTGTTCTTAGAACTATATTCAAAAGGGTGAATGAATTTTTCATGTTATCCTGCGGTAAGCATTGGTAGAGTTTTATGTTTTCATTACACATACAACTGCACACAATAATAAATTCCTCTTCTCTAGTTCTGAACAAGCCTGATGCTTTGGTGCTGTTTTATTTGAAAGGATTTACTTGCAATCTCTTTTAGAAAGGATAGAGGTGAATGAATTGTGTGTGCAGTGCTGCGGGTAGAGGAATGACAAAAGAGGAAAATTGGGTTACACCCTTGATCCACTTTGGATACATGGTTGAAAATACTGTTGAAGTTTCGTTTTTTTTTTTTTTTTCGCTTTTATACTCTGCATAACGGGAAAAGGACCTTCATTTATTGTTTTATGCGTTGGAGGCATTTAATTACAAGGACTCTCCGTGGGGGTGTTCTTTTTTTTTTCTTTGTATATTTGTACAACGAACGAATGGTTTTGTAAAGTGTTTGAAGTGTAAAGCTTCTATAAGCTTTTAGGACTAAGAAAAAATGCCATGGATGAAATTAATAAACGAAAAAAAAAAAAAAAAAAAATGAAATGGGAACGGTCTGTCTGTGTTGTCCTTAAAATAAATAACTGCGGATGAGGTTTCAAGGATGAATAGGAGATATTTAAGAATAAGTAATTATTATTTCACAATGAGCTTTAAACAACTTTTTTTTGTTATATTTTTCTATTGAGGCTGAATTGAAAACTTTTAGTACCTACCTAGAAATCATATAAAAACAAGAGGGATTATTCATGTTTAAGTCTGCCTGAAGAACGGTACGGTATGTCTTATGATTATGGTTAAGATCTTAAATTAGAAATGATGATAGATCCTGAAGAAGCGAAGAAGATCGATGGGGCAAATTTTTTTTTAATTATTTCCTCTTTTCTTGACTTTTTGATAAAATGATTATGAATGCACCTCCAGTGCGCTTTATTTCAGTTATTGTTTTATTGTTGTAGTGACATTTCAAATGTAATTGAACTTGAACATCCTTTTCAGACCTGTTTTTAGAAATAAAATTATAATTAAATTTATATAAATATAAATATACAGTGAAAACTCCCTTAGCCGGACAACGACGGTCGTAACACTTTTGTCCGTCTAAGGGAGTTGTCCGTCCAAGGGAAAAAATAAAAAATAGTTATGTAAGGAAATGTATAATATACAGTGGCATCATGAAACATTTTCGCACCTACAAGCCATGAAATTCATTCAAACTAAAAATGAACAAACATGAAGATACAAGAAAAAAGATACAAAACAGACTACAGCTGCAGAAATAAAATCCGTTATGAATTTGATCACAGACAGTAATTTGGTGAAATCGCATCTATGTCGCTGTAAACCAGGGGGACCGTTTATAATGCAGAATAAATTTATGTAAAAGTATTACTAAAAATAATAGTTGAAATTTACATTGTACTAAAAAAAAGTTTTTGTCCGCCTAAGGGAATTTAATTTAACAAATCGCGGTTAAGATTCTTGTCCGCGTCCGGGTAAGGGAGTGTCCGATTAAGGGATCATAAAATGTATGGAATTTACATCCAAGATCCACGGTCGTGAGAATTCATCCCAAATACAGATTTGTTTTTTATCAATATGAACAATTATTTCGAGACAGTCTAAAAAATATAACACATGCTTTTAGGATACTTTTAAATGCTGGATCTTATGAGACGAAAATCAATTTTATAGACCTTCTTATGCAATAATGACTCATCTTCAGTAGGTATGTAGGTCAACACTTCAACAGGTAAAATATTAGCAAATTCCACTGAAAATGTTGTTATATTGATGATACATTGACTTTTATTTCTTATTTAATGAGAACAAAGAATTTAAAAAGTCACATTAGAGATGAAATATTGTATTCTATTATTCTATACGAAAAATAAAATACTCATCGCTTAAAAAGGACTTTAAATTTTTATCCTACTAATGGCCAGTTGCGCCAAAATGCATTGAAACCAGTTTTAAAATGACACTTACCGGTTGCACCAAATAATTTTAGTTCTGAAAGTCAATAAAAAGGCCATTTTCATCCAGATAAATTTTCAAAGCGAGTTTTAACGAAAATATACCATCCCACTGATTATCAGGCCGATAATTTTATAAGAATTTTAGTAAAACCTGATGGTTTTATTGGATGTTGGTGCAACTGGCCATTATAAATTTATCTAGGTTACACCAATGCCCATCACTGTTTGCGAACCATCCCTGGATTTTATCATCTGTTTTTTAAACTGAACGAAAAAGTTTAACCATTGCAAGTGAGATAGCAATATGAGAGATGTCAAACTTCATTGAAAAGCCTTTCCACACTATCCTACTGAGTATTAACACAATGTCAAAAAAGTACCTATAAGAAAATGATACATGTGTTAATACTCAGTGGGATGGTGTATTTTCGTTAAAATTCGCTTTTAAAATTTATCTGGAGGAAAATGGCATTTTTGTTTATTGGCTTTCAGAACTAAAATTGTTTGGTGCTGTGCAACCGATAAATGGAATTTTAAAATTTATCAAATCAATTAATATTTTAAAGTGTTTCGTGCAACCGGGAATCTTTGCATTTATAATTCGGATTTGGTATCGAAAATTCATCCAGTGGGTATGATCCAACAAATCTTGCAGTAGGGTAGCTTTAAAGCTTGCAGAAATGTTGTTTTATTATAATATTTTAATATCCACGTACCTAAAATTTAGTTCAGACAATTTGCCACAAAAACTGTGGCAAATAATGTCTTAGAACCGTGTGAACTTACAATTTTGTCTGACAGTGTGCCTATTTAGTCACGCGAATTAACTAAGTTTCCAACACTCAGGTTTTTTTCTTATGAGTTTTGACAGCAAAATGTGAAAATTTGTCAGAGCATTTAGAATTTAATAATTTTATTAGCGTTTAAGTTGAACATAAATATTTAAGTTTCGTTTCAGCAAATGGCCCTTAATTTCTTTAAAAAAAATAATAATTTTCAAGTAAAAAAATAAAAACTTTTGTAAAATTTTCATTTATTTTACTAATCTGAATAATTAAGGTTCACAATAATTGTTTATTATTAAAGCGACGCGTTTCGGATCTTATCCTATTTAAATGGATTTAAAAACCTCTCAAAATTCAAATTTTACCTCAGAAAATTCGCAATTTTTCCGATTTTTTTTGCTCCGGAAAAAGTTGATTTTAGACCTTTTGGGTGACATTTGGATAAAAAAATTTACCAAAACGTCAAGATAAGGTTTTTGCCTACCTGTCAAGCTATGAACTGTCAAAATCTGTTGAATGATGGCTCCGATTAATGTCGAATTCCATGCAACAAAAAAATCGATTTTCGTTTTTAGCGGACTTGCACACACACTACGAAGATTTTGACATTTCTCAGGAGTTGAACGTTTTTTGCCACGGTGTTTAACATGAAGAATTTAATATTAAACTCGCATCTTCAATATCTTCAATTTTTAATTTATTGGCACATTAAATGTCACCCAAAAGGTCTAAAATCAACTTTTTCCGGAGCAAAAAATAAAATCGGAAAACCTTTTTCCGGCGGGGAAAACAAAGTCTGAAAAACAATTTCTATTCTAACGACATGCATATACGTATTTTTCTCTTGATTTTCGCAGTGCACCTGAGTATAAAACTATGTACATATGTGGTTCGATATTTTAACGCGCATAGAATATTTTATATTTCGCAAAACAAACTTGTGAATTTAAAAAAAATTGAACATGAGTACCTACTAAAAAATAATTAAATAAAAAAATATTTCTTCTAGCGAAAACCGAAACCAAACCATCGAGACCGGCGAGACCAGCGAGACTCTCGGCGAATTTCGGTACCAAAAATACGGTCTCGTCTCGGGTGCTTTTAAAGTAGTCTCGTTCATGCAGACACTATAGTATACTTCATCAAAATAGCCTTTTCAATCGCTCTGAACCACCTTGACGTGTGAAAATAAAAACTATAGTAAATTTTTTTTAAAGATTTAATAAAATAAGAAAAGTGCGCATACGCCCAAGTGAACCACTATTTGAAAGAATTTCATTTCCTTATGGAGCATCTCATTTATTTTTGAAGTCAAGACTACTATGTATTTATTTTTCATAATCCCTTAAGACTGGAGCCTTCTAGAAGTCGAAGGCCCTTGAAATTAATTTTTATTTTTCTATTTCAATTTTTTATTTGGCTTTTATTTATTGGATGTTTTTTTGAGTTAAAGTTAATTTTTTTTACTTTTAATAGTATGTTAATAGTATGTTATAGGTTCATTCAATACTAATTAGTTTACTTTTGCAATAATTGAAGAACTTTATGTACATACCATTAGAATAGTTTTTAGGTTTTGTTTTTTTTCAGCACTTTTTTCATGGTTAAACAGCTAAAAAGCTTCAAAAACTCTTTTAACCTTGCGCAATAATATATTTTCTTGTACTTTATGTACTTTTATCGCATAAGAAGAAATTTATTGCAATAAAGTGTTATCAATGACCAAATGAACCAAAGAATTCCTGACGCGCATCAAATACCGACTAAGGTGAAATGACGGTTCGGTCAGCGCAGCGTAGCGGCTAAAGGTGCGGTTACTCAAGTTTTGCATACCAACTACGCTTTAAAAATAGTTGCTTTTCTTATCTTCATTAAAAATATTGTATGGATTTCAAAATCAGCTTTTTGCTGGAGGCGATCTGGGGGCACGGTAGTGCCCCCTGCCAAGACGAGCAAAACGAGCGGCGGGCACTACCTATATTTTCTCGTAACGCTTCGTCGGATTTTCAGGCCCTCATAACTTCGATCTTGGATAGAGCTAGAGAGCTCAAATTTTCAGGATTAGGTGTAGTCCGCAGGCTTACAAAATACACCAAATTTCATATTTCTAGCTTTTATACTTTGGGTGTAATTCATACCCAAAAACGTCGATTTTGTCACTGACCACTCACTCATCAAAACCTAAAGGGTACTTCCCGAAGTCCTAGAAAGCTGAAATTTGGAATGTAGGCTAGGATTTGCACACAAACAACAAAAAAATTAAGAAATCTATAACTTTCACCCTCCAACACCCCAAAAATGGGGGTTCATAATAAAACATCTAAGACAACAACAATTTTCACAATCCACACAAAACAATGCCACACAAAGAAACGCATATAACCCGCCTATACTTGACGTAAGGGTTGTTTTTTTTTTTTTTTGTACTCACAAACATAAAAAACAACGCACAATGGCACAATATGTCTTTGCTTGAAATAAGGGTTGTTTATGTATTGTATGATCTTCACCACAATTGGTGGAAAAATTGTCGTGCCGGTATCGCTATGACGTATCCTTGGAATTATATGTTATATGTATGTATGCATATGTATTTATATTCAGGGGTGTGCGATAGGAAAAAATTATGAACTTTCAACTCTCTTCGGTCAAAAAAAAATTATAAGAGATTTTTTATTGACGGCTCATTTTTTTAAGGTTTACCCTAATTATTGCGAAGTTAAAAATATACGGGTTACTTTTAATACTATATATTATATTTCTTAATAATTATGTATAGGTACATATGTAGGTATATGATTTTCAAGTACATATCTGGTGTTTTGCTAAGAGACTTAGCTCAATATAAAGGTTAGGTTAGGTAGGTTGTATGTAGTTATTTAATTCCTAGGTTATACATATGCCTATTGCTACAATATAAACTGTAAAGTAGTTTTACTGGAAGCAGGGTTTTACAGTGAAGTATTTATAAGGGAGGTTCAAGTATTTTTCTTACGGATAATAGGTGATCCTACAAAAAGAAATGAAATCCCACCAAAAACATTTCATGTAAAAAAAGGTCGCCAAGACTCACATGCACATAACGCTTTCGCTGTGAAAAAGTTATGAGATCTCATGAAGAGCCAAGCCCATAACTCTACAAGGCCTAACTCCACAAGACCTAACTCTACCAACCCTACATCGTGGTCAAAAAGTATGGCTTGGCCGTTTCATAAAACTTTTGCATACCAAAAATCTATGGAAGTTTCTGTGTTTCGGTCGCGAAACGGCCAAGCCATACTTTTTGACCACGATGTAGGGTTGGTAGAGTTAGGTCTTGTGGAGTTAGGCCTTGTAGAGTTATGGGCTTGGCTCTTCATGAGATCTCATAACTTTTTCACAGCGAAAGCGTAATGTGCATGTGAGTCTTGGCGACCTTTTTTTACATGAAATGTTTTTGGTGGGATTTTAGTATTTTCCAGTAACATTTTGCATTAAGTACTTTATATATTTTGACATTTCAAAGCAACTAAAATTTCACAACCTGTCATTATAAAGACATAAAATTATGCCTACAAAAGTAGGTAAGGCTTATGCGTGAAATAAATTAAACCAGCAAAAGTACCAGCACCGTCAACAGCAAACAGCATTCTGGCCAGCAAAAATTTCTCAAACACATTATCACCAGCAGCAGCACCTACATTTGTATCTGTTTGACATATTAAATCAAAGCATTTTCTGTGTGGTCCCACGCCAGCAACAGCAAATTTTTATGGACTTAGGCCTAACGGCGGCGGCGCTGTTGACGTTGCTGTTCGTATCTGTGTTGAATATTTGAAATACGTTGGTTCTAAATTAATGGCGGCCGCTGTTGCTTTTGACGGTGCTGTTGCTGTTGTAATCTGTCTCTTGCTTTAACTACATCTACATTCACGAATTTTTGCAATAAAGTGGCAAAAAGTGGAAAAGTGAAAAACGAAAATATACTCTCGAGATGCCTGTGTGCGAGAACATTATTATGTTTCATTTGTCCAAATTATCCGATATGACATATCAAACAAAATGTTCGTGCGGTTTTTCCAACACAACACACAGGAATCGCTAGCGCATGTTTTTTTTTTTCACTTTTCCACTTTTAAGGCTTAACTACATTAAAGACTTTTGGCAAAAAGTGGAAAAGTAAAAATGAAAATCATTCGCTAGAAATGCCTATGCGCGGAAAAGCGTACGAAAATTGTGCTTGATCTACCATTTCAGATTGAATTTACAAATTAAAAATAATTTGTTTCGCAAACGAATCTTTGAAGCATGTTTTTGTTTTTCACTTTTTTGCAAAAAGTCATGAATGTAGTTAAGCCCTTAGTCAAGTGATGGTAGGCAAGTCTTAAGGTTTTATTGGAACTTGTATTGTTTCGCCTGCTATGAATTACCAATAAAACGTCCCACCTGACCTATTAGGGGTCAGTTATCAGTAAAACGCATTAGTGAAAATGGAATCAAGGTAAAACTAATTCTGTCTGTATCTTCAAGAAAATAAGATATCTAAGACTTCGCTCCATAAAATAGTGAGCAAGCGAAATTTGTTTCCTTAGTATTTTGACAGAAAACTTTTTGCTGAGGAATTCTATTCATGGCTTCAGCACCCCCCCCCCCCCCCCCCCCACTCCATGGATCCACCACTGCTCAAAACCATTTCTTTGTGCGTATTGTTAGGATGAATGCTGAACAATTTATTGTGCGATAGCGAAAACATTCTGTTCTATATTTTGTTGCGTTTTTTGCTTAATTTTATTTACTGTTTTTTTTTTTTTGTAAATTCAAAATCACTTCAATTAATAACTATTTAGAAGTGAATACGACTCTTAAGTCATAAATGTTAAAGCACTTAAAAACAAAACTAATGAACCATACCAAACGCAATTTCACTTTTCTTTATCAAAGCCATTAATTTTATTTCTTACTTATGGGAAATTTCTCCTTTCTCTACCTACTACCATTTTAAATTCAATTATTTTAAAGTCTTTTTCATTTTAACCTAAATCACTTGTCAAAAACACATTAAACCCCGTGACTCATATACCTCGAAAATTTATTTCAAAATGGTTTTTTCATGTGTTCACTAAGCAAAAAAAAAATTGATTTTTTTTTAATGTAGTACAGATACACCAACATCCCATTTTCACTCTTTCGCTTACTCACTCTTTTGCCTAAAATGGCTTATGGGAACATAAACTTTGCGAAAATAATTTTTGTATAGGTATATGTAGTGTAAGTATATGAACCCATATACCTACCTACAAATTCTTAAAATCCCATATCTCATGCACTCTATGATGCGTGCATTGAACTGTCGCATTCAGTCGCGTTAAATTGCACATTGAACCACAAAAATCATCATAAGGACGAGTGTACTATATTTTATATCTCTTGCCATTTTTATGATACACTCTTGTATGCTATATTTGTGTGCAACTCTATACCCCCAGGACTGAAACATACAGAAAGATATCTTCTACCCAGCATCGCACCTCGACACAAAGCCTTCCTTGAGGCAAATCCCCAACGTGATGGAGACTCCACGTCATACCAATTTCAAAATATTCATCCTTCCATCCATTAACCTAAATACTCTGAGTCTGAATGCGATTGTCTTCCTCATTATTTTCTAGTTATTCAGGCATTCTGACTGCGTTTAGCAGTCCACGTCTACCAACACGTTTTCCTGCTTATATCCACATCCATACATGTTTCCCTTTTGAGCCAAAAAAACAACAAAATAGAAAATAATAATACAAAAAACAAAAAAAAAAACAGAAAACACAACATCGTCAAGGACGTCAAGATAGCACCGCCACGAAGAACCAACCCACCACCTTCATCATCATCCCTTTCCAGCACCACCTCAATGGCACCTTGCTGTCGTCGATGCTCCCTCAACTCTTTCTCCTCTGCCTCCCTGTCCTTTTACTCCCAATCGTCGTCATCGTCATCATCCTCGTCGTGTCGTCGTCAACAGTCATCAACGTTTAAGGAGACCGCACTCTATATATCAGTGGGATCCTGGGATCTACTCAACTGCGTGTTGTGCTCTCTCACTATGCGGCATGAGGAAGAGAAAAATAACTACCCTAGAGTATAAGACTGATTTTGACCTATTATCCTGAAAAAGGTGTACCAGTACCACCATCAGTGCGGGTGTTTCACGCATAAATCAAGCCAGGTGGACGTACTCAGTTGAGTTCTGAAGAAACTTTAAAGTTCTGTCGTAGCCAGATGAGTTACCTACCATCATAGCCCTGATTTAATGGATTAAATAGATGTCCTGGCTCTAAGTGGTGGATTGTGTTGTGGGCCATAAAGTAAATGGCAGAATGTGTTCGTGACGACTTCACTGAATGGGGTGATTATGTTGTTGAATTATTTAAGTGTTTTCATTTCAGGCTTTGACCCGTTGCAAAAGAAAAAAAAGGGTTTTGGCTGACTAATAAAATAGAAGTTGTTATAAAGAAACAGTTTTGCAGGTGTGGATATACTCTAATGGAATCTGAACCTGCTAATTGAACTACATTCACAAGGGAAATACAAAAATGTGTTTTTAAGGAGGATAATAAGAAAAAAACTATATGACTTTTCTTTTAAGCCCGTTAGAAATGGGTTCAAGGATTTAGGCAGAGTTATACAATACATAAGTACATAGGCAATGTGTATGAAGCTTTAGATATATTATGTATAAAAAGCTGATTAAAAAATTGTTTGATTTTCTTCTAAACTAGTTCAAAAGTTTCAATTTAGTTAAAAAAAAAGATGTCCGGTGATGATCTGAGCTTTTAATACGATATGTAAAAAATAAAACCCATGACTGGATCGAACAAACTTGCTTTTATAGTAAAAGTATCTTCGAAATTTAAAGAAGAAGTGTATTATAAGTAAATAATTTTTTAATGCGAGCCTTTAAGTTTAAACTAGTATTATACATTGTAACTTAGAGCTTAAATTGAAAAATTATTAAAAATCCAACATAAAACGAAATAAATTTATTAAAAAAATCTTTTTTAAATTGTTTTGAGAGCTAAAACAAGTACACTATCTGATTTCTTTAACTTATCTTAGTTTTGGAAAAAAAAATTTTAAATCGTAGGAGCGGTTTTTTTTAAATTAATATATAAATTTTTTATATATAAATATATATATATTTTTATATATAAATTTTTTTTTTAATTTTTAAGAAAAAAAACTGGTACACAATTTTTTAGTAGGCATTTATGTATATTGAATTAAAAATTAAATTTCGATCAAAATTATCTAACCGTTTTTGAATTATCGAATTTTCAAGAAAAAAATTTTGAATTTTATTTTAAAAATCCAAAATTTGTTGTTTTGAAAATTTTGATATGCAGTATGATTTCAACTTTTGAGAAGCTTTTCCTTAAAAAAATTTAATTTTAATCGGTTACACTCATAATGAGATAGTCCAAAATTAAGAAAATGGTTCTATGAGAGGTATACTGTTAATAATGGCTAACTGTAAATTTTGTTTTTGGCAGATCGTAGACCATACTAATATTAAGTTAGTATTTAGAACAATTTTAATCAAAATCGTAGAAGTCGTTTCCGAGAAAATTTATATTTTCTGTAACGGTTTTTTAACATTTCTATGGAAGGTACCGTTAATTTTGACTATAAGAAAAATTTTTGCTCAAAATATTTTAGATAATGTTAAAAAACTGCTTGTTGCCAAGTTTCATGAAAATCAACCAAGTCGTTTTCGAAATATTTGGTTTTCAAAAAAAAAATTTGAAACTTTTTTTAAAAATCCAAAAAAACATTTTTTTGAAAAATTTGGCATACAATACTATTTAAATTTTTCAGAAGATTCTCCATAAAAATATTATCAAAATCAGTCTATTCCTTTTCGAGAAAAACGAAAAAAAAAAAAAAAAAAATGGTTCTATGGTAGGTACCATTTTGTTAGTTCAACCGTCCTGGATATTTTTTTTTCCCTTACGTAATCCATTTAGCTTGTTGTATTAATTTAATAAATTGTTAAAAAAAATAAAACTCATAAACAGTTGAAATTAATACCCACCCGCCTATTGTACAACTCATCTAAGACCTACCGTACCAAAAACAAGAATTTTCTAGAGAAAACTTTCCTAAAAAGTTTGTCTAGCCAGCAGTTTTTTTTTTTTTTCAATTTGTGAAAAGTAAAAAAACATTGGCCTTCACAATAACGATAAAGTATAGAGAGGGACTTTTCCTAAAACACCCTAAAAAGACTGGTTGAACCTTAAAAAGTACATGGACCCGAGCAGTTTTGCTTTAGCTGCGCTTTTATATTGTACACACGCACAGACAAGAGACAATAATGTACTCATTTTCATGTTTTCTTTTTATTATTATTAATGTTAAAATATCATTGTAACATTTAAGCGATATAAGCACTAAACAGAGTTCAACGGCCATACATCATATACAGGGTATTCGGTATAAGGTGCACCAAAAAGCTGGGTTAAGACAAGAATAAATCGTATTGGATGGGGGTTCTATTTCTTCCCGTTTAGGCGAGAGGGGCAATTTTCTACAAAATCGACTTGAAATAGAAAAAAAAAATATTAAAAAATAACGGCAACACTTACAATGTCATGTTATACTTTTTTTTTTAGGCCAGAAGCCTGTTCTTTTATTTTCTTTTTAATTCAAATTTTATTTGAGAGAATAGTTTTTGAAAAATTAATTTTCAAACTCAAAATTTTGAAAAAATAATGAAAAAAAATTGTGTTCAAACTAGTTTTTTTTTTCTTCAAAATTTTACGTTATTAAGTAATATTTTTGTTGTTGATATTCGATGCTCCTAATCAAACACTATAAGACCCGGATGCTTAAATATTTTTTAGTTTTTGAGAAAACTGAAAATAACGATATCTACTTTACAACTTAATTAGTAGAATAGAAACAGAATCTTTGGAACAACAAAATAACCGACTTAAGGCTCCCATAAAAAAATTATTTACTTTTATCACACTCAATATTAAAAATTCGAAGAAACTTTTACTACAAGAGCAAGTTTGTGCGATTCAGTTGTGCGTTTAATTTAAAGAAAATTACCCCTCCTTTAGTAACTCGAATTAAAAACAAAATAAAGGAATGGATTTCTGGCTTTAAAAAAAAGTATAACATGACATTGTAGGTGTTATCGTTGTTTTTTAATAATTTGTTTCTATTTCAAGTCGATTTTTTAGAAAAATGCCCCTCCCGCCTAAACGGAGGGAAATAGACAGCCCCTCCCATACGAGCCTACTCGATCTAGTTTTTTGGTGCACCGTATACCGAGCACCCTGTATATGATGGTCTTTTTTATCCATGCTAAAATACTGAATAAAAAAAAAACCGCTTCAATAAATAAAGAAGTTAGCTTCAATTGATGTGGTATGTTGATTAACATGCATAAAAAAAATGTACTCAATCATTTGTAATATTAATTAAGTAGGTATGTCTAAGTCATATCTGTTCAATCGTGCTCTTCAATTTTCAGTCCGATTAATTGTATTATACCTACCTACTACAACTCGTTAGCGAGCGCACATAGTCATTGAAGCGAATTACAAAATTTTCTACAGAAAACAACAAAACCAAATTCAACTTAATTTTCTTATTTCAACGAACTTTGTATACTCAAAGCCAGATATAGACAAATATTGATTCCCCATCAACCAGAATAAAACGCAAGTAATATATGTATGTATGTATGAATGTATTTATGTAAGTTCCAAATGACTGCATAATGAGAAGTCAAATCAACAACAATCACAACCAGTAACAGAAACAGTTGCGTTCATTTCATTCCAAGGACCTTCATCATCAGCATCAGACACGTTTTATATGGCCGCCATTCAATGAATTTGCTTTACTATCCCCCCCATCCTCTTATTATTCAGCCGCCCACCACACCTTCTGAGTATTGAATCCTTCAACAACAACGTTGAGGCTCCCCCAGGCGAAGATTAAATGAACCAATTCAATGGCAAATCAATTGATGATAATTTTTGCTTACGTTTTTTTTATACATACATACATAGGTAAGGTACATAGATACTCTTACCGTGTAGTACGAAAATTCATTTCAAGCTCTGCGAATCCTTCTTCGCTTGTCAAAAAAAAAAAAACAAAACTACATAGATACGTTTTATATCAGAAGAGAAAAACCTATTCTAAGGTAGGATCAGACAAATTTGGGGGAGGATAGAGGAAAGACATCTGTGTTAAGAATTTTCATTTTCTTCCTTCTTGCGTTAGATACTCGATTTTGATGCTGATTTTGATTATAGCATTGAAAATTAGGGAGACGGAAGGATGCTCAATGCTCATGTTGAGTTTGAAGGTTCCTTATAAGAAGATGTATCTTAACGCGAACCAACGTCAAGGAAGGATACATATATTTTGATTTTCATTGCGTCGATGAAATTTTTTTGTTGCTTTTTTTTTTTTGGAAAAATATATTATAATCTTTGTATTTGAGGTACATGTGTATACACAAAAGCTGAAATGAAGAGCAAATGAACTGAAATTTGTTGGTTAGCCTTGCATATTTTGTATGGGGTATTTTCTTTATTTCCGAAGAATATAATATTTTATCAAAGATTTTAATTTTCTTTGATTACTTGTCATAAATTTTGGAATCGATCATTTTAATATAAGGTACGTTTTTTTGGTAATTTATATCTAGCCCAGCAGTATAAGTTCAATAAAACGGTATATCAACTTGTATGTCAAGTCTTTATTTTGTGGCTATGTTCACACCCTTTTATGAGTGAAAAACAATCTACTTTACCGACATCTAAGGTTCAAGTCCAGACTCTTTGTCCACTTTTACATTCACTAATTTACTGGCTTATTTATCGGCACTTTTGGTTTTGTTATTGTTCACCAAGGGAAATTTTACTGCACTAGCTATAAAATTGCCAATAAAACGCACCTATAGTTATGGTAAGAAATCCAAATGTATTGAATGAATTAATATTTGAAGAATCGATGATCAAATTTCGAAAAATTAATATAAAAATAAATTAAACAATCAGAAAATACGTAAGGAAACAAAAGTACCAGGAGTGTTTTTGTACAGTTATGACTACATAAAGCCGTTTGACATCAGAAAACAATCAAGTAATATACATATACTCGAATCGTAGTTGAAAATGTATCCTGTTAGCCTGTTGCGATGGCATTACTTTTTGTTCACTGTGGCGTATACGTACTTTTTTTTAATTTTTAATTAAGATTCTTTAAATTCATTTGAAGCAAAATTAAATTTAACGAGAGCCCCCCCATTTTCAGTAAGTTTATTCCACTGTGTTCAGCTCATAAAATATCTATAGGTCAAATGACTTAAAGAGTTCCAGGTTTGCTTGTTTGCCTTGATATAGCATTCTAAGTATTTGTTCCATCAATATTAATGTCCTCTTAATTTGTATAAATTTGAATAGAGTGTCTACATGATTTTCCATTGCAATAGAATAGAATTTTGCTGTTTTGAGCAGAGAGATAAAAGGCTCCAAAACAGTAGGTACTTCTAAATAAAAATTTCAGCTTTAAGGGTTAATACTATCTTTTCCACTAACCAATTTAAAAATTGATAGACTGCAGTAAAAATACTGTTTAGCATCAGTAGATGTTTAAAAGTATATATTTTATAAAGACTCTGAAAAAGATAATTACAAAATTTATTCTTTAATTGTACAATTACCTCTTTTAGGGTCTTTATAAAATACTAGCCGACCCGTGCTCGCGTTGCTTTGCAAGCTTTAAATACACTTATTAATATTAGTAGGTAAAAGTATATCAAATGCTCCATGAGACTAACCGCAATTTCTACTATATTATTAACAAAAATTTTATATACATACTTCTACTATGCTTTCCGTAACCAAATAAAGAATTTTATTTTCTCTCACTGAAACAGTTTCATGATGCCAACTAAACATTTCCTTTTATAACTATTTTTTATTTTTTCCCTTGGACAGAAACTCCCTTAGACGGACAACAGTGTTGCGACCGTCACTGTCCGGCTAAGGGAGCTTGCACTGTATTTTATTCCTTACTCCACTCAGTTGAAATCAGTAATGTTTCGTTTTCATAATCTTTAGCAGCTTTCAGTGAACCTTTTTTTTCATGCTGCTTTCTACTAATGCCCTGCCCATTTTCCTCTTAAAATGTGTACATTTATGTAACATTTCGGTTCACTGCAGAAGAAGCAAAAAATAAACACAGTGCGCACGGCAGTGGTGCCCATACTTAAAATATGTAGGTATGTATGTAACATTTTAGTTCGCTTAAGAAGAAGGAAAAAACAAACAAACAAACAAAAAGTCAACAATTGAGTGTAATGAAAGGAGGAATAAAAATGTAAATGAGTGGATCGTGGATGAGCGAACAATTGAGTGGACAGAGATTCAGAAGCAAATACACAAATGAAAATGCACAAAACACGGAACGATAATGAAATGGAACAAAGCAGCAACTCAGTCATTGCGATTGAATCGAATTCATAGATGCAAAAATACAAAAAGTTGATAAATTTATAATTTGTAAATGAATTAATTTCTCAGCTTGTGAGTACAGATAAGAAATGATTTAGGGCTTAAAATTTGCATAAAACTATTGACTTTATACAAAAAATCCCATTTTTGTAAAATATCAAGCAGGTTTAAAAGCATAATTGAATATGTTGGTCAACTTCGACAAAAAAGTGTACGAAATTTTCTTAAAAGTTAATAATCTAATTCAACAAATATATTTAACAAAAAAAATCTATTTACTTGCTTCAAAGAATAAGGAAAATTATAAAATTTGTTTCAAGTTAATCGGTTGAATACTTTCTGAGAAAAACGCGGACAAACAAAATATTTGTTTCGTCTTTTTATAATAGAAGTAGACGTTAAGAAGTCTTAAATTTTCTTCAAACACCAATTTATAATTTATTTTCCTTATACAGAGCAGAAGTTCAAAAATATTTAGGCCTTAAATTCGACGAATGCCATTGAAAAAATTCTTATGACCATTTCTGAAGAACAAAATTGCTGGGCACATACGCATCTGCAAACTTAAACAATATACTTGTACAATCACACGACACAAATGTATTGAGTGTTCTCAGTTTATCATTGAAGAAAGAGAATTTATTTCTTTAGCTGCAGTGACTTAAGTTTTTAACAAAAAAAAACTTCAGGAAAACTAAATCTGCTGTAAAGATGGGCTTTTCGAATGAATGAAAAATATTCTCAAACGAACTTATTAAAAGGTTTAAAAAAATTATTCTCCAATTTTTTAATTTTGATAATTTTTTTTTTAACGGGGATAATTTAATCCCTTTCTCTTAGATTTTGTTCTTGCCTTAACCCAACCTACGTTGGGTACCAATAATTACCAATAATTGGTGTTAATATCATCTGAATTTTGCAGTATAATGAATTTTATAATGGGGACAGACAACAAAAGTATTAGATTTTTATTTAATTGACCGTAATATGGTAGGATTTTGGATACAAACAAGGGAAGTGACTCCAAAAAAGCCGTTAGGGGTTATTTCATGATGAAAAAAGAGGCTGGGTTTGACCCACACTAATAGCTTCCCATTAGTTCCCTTTGTTTTTTTTTTTATAAGAAAATTACCAATTTAATATCTTCGAAAAACTTATCAGTTGTGCAATCAAGGGAAGGCTGTTTGCTCTAAATATATACGACACAAAAAATTTCAACAATTTTTAGCAGTTTTGTTTTGCATTTTTTTTGGCCTAGAAAAAAAACCGTTAATTGAATTTTTTTTTACAAACTCTACCGATTATGAAATTTAACTTTGTGTATTAAATAAAATTTACCCGAAGTTATTATCTTTATGCCTCAATATATTTGATATTTTGTAACAATCTTTAATAGTTTTTTTTTTTTTTTAATTGTGAGTTGATTTTTTTTAAGTATTACCAATTTTTCACTACGTCATTATGCATAGAATGAAACCAGGCCGAAGTCGATAGCATTATTTGTTCTAGAGATATTCGAGAAACAAGCCATTTTACAACTTTTTTAACATTGAAAATGTTTATAGGATCGTTTTGACAGAGTTGTGGTGTTACCAAAATGATTAAATGAAATAAATTCAATAAATCATAAATGAACTCCAGCGTATAGGGCATCACAACGAAATTTTTGGTTGGTGTTACTAAAGAAATGACCGAAATGTTTGAAATGAACACTTGAATTTAGAATATGAAAAATGAACTCCAGCGTATAGGGGGACAACTACCAAATTTTTGGTTGGTGTTACTAAAACATTACTAGAATGATAAAAATAAACAAACGAACACAAGCGATGAATTACAGCAGGCGTTGGCAATAGGTATACGGGGAAAAAAACGAAGAAAGAAAAGTGTATGCTCTACATAGTTATGGAGGTAGGTAGATTGTGATTTTGTGAAAATGAAAGTTATAGGTATTTATTTTTATTCCATACAGAATACAATGCGGTCTTATAAGAAAGGCCAGTGATGCAGTTGAGTGTGCAACCAGGAGCTCGCTTGAAATCGATATACCCATGTAATATGTAGGACAACAAAAAATATGCCCGAGAATGTTTTTTTCTAGCAGCACTATTATTACGAGATTAGATTAGAAATCCGTTTTATGAGAAATACTGTCTTTTAAGCGCCATGTTTCGTCGAAAATGCATATTTTTTGTATATATACGTTTAACGTGCATATTTTGCCGTATTTTTGTATATTTTTCATTAAAATCATAACTTGTACAGTGTCTTCTAATGTTTATTCGATAAATAATAAAGGTCTATGGGGTAGGCATTACCAAAAAATTAAAACATAACTTCAGGTTATGGCGAAAAAATTGGCATTAAGGAAATTTGGGTTGGAGTTTTTGTTTTTTTAAATTAACCTATTTTAGTGCCAGTTGTACAATCGTGGTTTAAATTTTGATCCGTGGTTCAGGAATTTTAACTCGCCGATTTCGGCGGGTTAACTGAGGTTCAACGATGGTTCAAGGTTCTAATATGCACTAAAAGCCAATTACATGCCTGAACCATCGTTGAACCACAGTAAATCCGCCGAAATTGGTGAGTTAAAATTCCTGAACCACGGATCAAATATTTGTACAACTGGCCCTTAGAGTTGGTTAAATCGACTCGAACGATTTTATTCAATTTTTTAATCTAGTGCTTCTAAATATTTTAAGGCCGTGTGTGAATTGAATTAAAATTTCGAATAAATTTTATCCGAAATTAAATTTTGAATTTTGTACTTATACATACCTACAGATTCACCTCACTAGTGTCAAAAATTAAATTAATCTTCGGATAAAATTTAACGCTATTTTAACCCAACTACCTTAAATAATAGGTATAGATAGCTTTTGAAAATTTAGAAAATATTAACCCAAAAGTAAAAAAATCATGTTTCCAGTAATTCTGACTTTTTAACATTTCTTTTGTTGAAAAGTACCAAAATTTTTGTTAGCCACGAGAGCATGCTCGTGGGACTCACTCGTGTAAATTTTGATTTTTATTTTTGATATACCTAATTAATGTCTTCAAAAAACCCATGTAGATGCATTATAAAAAAATGCATGTACCTATTTCAAATAGGTTTTAATGGCTTTTAGCCCCAGCAAATTGACGTTTATGTTCGACAATCTCACTTGTACACTACATATTTATTTTTTGTTTTTAGATTGAACGTGTATAAAGCTAGCATACACACATTATCATAATCAATTAAAATCGTAACTAGAATGTTGTGCTATTTATGTGTGGAAGTCTCGATTTTGTACTAGCATAGTTTTTGTTTTATGTAAATCTATGCTACCTTAATATTAAGCTAGCAAAACTTCTAAACTGCTCAAGATATTCAATTGAAAGAAAAACTAAAATTTGGTGCTATTTTCGTGCTATTATTGTGTGGCAGTTCCGATTTTTGTGTTAACATAGTTTTTTT
The DNA here is from genome assembly GCA_947049315.1 of Epistrophella euchroma. NCBI lineage: Eukaryota > Metazoa > Arthropoda > Insecta > Diptera > Syrphidae > Epistrophella > Epistrophella euchroma. The sequence continues at coordinate 23,408,569 of OX346245.1, forward strand.
TATGTTTTGCTAACTTTATATGGGTAGCATAACTTTGCATAAAAAAAACTATGCTAACACAAAAATCGGGACTTCCGCACAAAATAGCACAAAATGTTAGTTTTTATTTCATCTGATTATGCTAAACGGTTTAGAAGTTTTTCTAGCTTAATATTAAGGTAGCATAGATTTACATAGAACAAAAACTATGATAGCACAAAAATCGAGACTTTCACACAAAAATAGCAAAAAAAAAAGAGCACAAAATTCTAGTCATGGTTTCAATTGATTATGCTACTGTGTATATGCTAGCTTTATAGGCGTTTAGATTTATGTCGTTCTTTTTAGTGCAGTTTTTAAAAATACATTACATTCCTACATAGAATATATTTTAACAAGCAATATTAGGGCATATATTCATATAATTACATGTTAAGGGCATATAAGTGATTTTTAAGGGCAAATTATAAGCGCTTAAAACTGTTGTAAGGGCATATTTTTGTTTATCCTAATAGTTATATGAGTTTTGATATCAGATTTAAAAAAAAAGAAACGATTTTTTTGGTTGAATAGAAAAGTATGATGGGGTTAGTTAAAGAAAATTAACAAGATTAATTTTTTGCCAAATGGAAAGTGACATTAAATACTAGAAACTTCAGAACCTATAATGGTGTCTGAAACAGCTTAGGTATTACCTACGTTTTAATTAATTTGTATAGATTGTAAAGATTAGTCATGTGTTTTGTTTATCTAGCAAAATAAAGTCATTTTCAATGTCCCCATGGTTACTCAATGAGTGAAATCTGTAAATTTTTTTTTTAAATTACTGTAATAAAAAAAAACCGCTGATTGAATTTTTCTGAAAATCCTTTCTGCACGTTATGGCCTTATTATCTGTAAAATAAAATTTATTTGAAGTCGATATCTCTATGCGTTCTTGAGATATCGTTTGCGAAAAAAAAGCTTCCGAACGTACGAACGTATAAATGGTACACAGATATCTCTCTAAAAACAATGTAATCCGACCCCAGAGACCTCGAAACGTTGAGAAATGTCAACATTTTCAATTTCACAAATCGGACCGATTACAATAACTTTAATAAGTTCTTTTAGTCGCCAAATTTGGGTACTTATTTCATTCTTATATACATTTTCTGCAGTCGTTAAGTGGTACCTATGTAGGTAATGTGAATTTTTTATCTTGAAAATTAAATGTTCATGTCTGAAAATTTTAAATGTGCAACGTTGTATGTTACAGTAAATAGCCATAATAATGAACTTCTAGAATTTACCGGTAAATCCTAGATAAATACAGTGCTAGCACCTAGCATTACGGCGGTAACGTATAAATAGTGAGGTAGATATGTGTGGGGCTATGCTGCCCCCCTGCAATCTCCCTGCAACCCCCTGCTTGGACAACTATTAGATCTGGGTTAGGTGCGAGGTTGTGTGTAGACAAAGTTTTTTTGCATTTAAAGAATCTGGATTTAAAGAATGTTTGAATGTATAAACAGTGAGGTAAGATTTCTAGAATTTCATTATTTCGGCTTTTTACGGTAACATGTATAAGTATTTAGAAAATAGCTGTTGATATTGAATATATAGGAAAATTTCATTATTTCTTTAAGTCCAGATTCTTTAAATGCAAAAGAAACTTTGCATACACCCAACCTTGCACCTACCCCAAATCCAAGCAGGGGGGAAACATGCCCCCCTTTACATACCACACTGTTTATACGCCGTAATTTTGTCATTTCTTTTGGGACTTATTTAATTTTTATATTCAACATATTGAAAATAGACAATTTGATCAAATCATGACTTAAGGAATGATTTTTACATGCGCTCAGATTTTGGCCATTAAAATACTCGAGAACTTTATTTATTAGTGAGTTTATTAAAAATTGTAAAACGTAATGGAGGTTGTAAATTTACGTACCTTAGTTAAAAATTTACTCAGAAATTTTGAATCAAGCCCTTATTGTATTTAATAATGAATGGCATTTAGAAATCTTTATGACGTTTTAACGTTGTACTAACAAACTAAATACAGTTTTCATTTCCCTTCCTTATATGTGGCTACATGAAATTTGGCCCCAATGAAAAATGACCCCAAACGAAAAATGAAAAATAGCCCCAAAATTGGGGCTTTTCTTTATAATAAAAAAAATTACCCCAATTTCAAAAGGGAAAAAATATATACGTAAAGCAACAACAGCCATTTTTCATAATGAAATTTAACCCCAAAATGAAAAATTAAAAAAAGGCCCTAAAATAATGAAAAATGACCCCAAATCACAAAATTTTGTTGTTGCTTTTCATATAAAATTTTGGGGCCATTTTTCATTTTTTGTTTGGGGCCATTTTTTATTGGGGCCAAATTTCATCACAAGTAGCATAAAATAGTATAATTTCGGTATCACATTTCTTAACTCATATTTTATTCAATCTTTAATTGGTATGCTAAATTATGGCTTCTTAAATTAATCTTAATTTCTTCTTTATTAGGTAATCTTTTCAAGCACTTAAATTGGTGTATTCACTTTTACTTAAAGCATTCTTAAATACTTCTTAAATTGAAATTTTTTAAATCGGTATTTTTCTGTTTCTTTAATACTTCTTAAATCTTTCTTACAGATGTCTTTTTTTTTAACGCATTAAATCGGTATTTGTGTGACTCTTTAATACTTCTTAAGGCCTTCTTAAGGAAGTATTGTTAATTTTGCCCGTGGCGTAATGGTTAGTGCGTAGGACTCTCACGCCGAAAGTTCTGGGATCAAATCTTAGCCGCTGCCATAATTTTTTTTTTGTGCGCTTGTTTTCTTTTTTATTAACGTTTTCGTGTAAGATAGACAAGATTATATGTATGAATATAGTAAATTTAGTTGAATTAAAAAAAAAAATGAGCCCTTAATTAGACAAAAAGCTATTCGTACTGGTTAAATATATAAATTGAGGAAGGAATTTTTCGTTGATACAACTGAAAAACTTATAGGTACGTTCTTTTCAACTAGCTATTTTAGACATTCATTCGCATTTATCAGATTGGCGCAGTAGGTAGCGCAGAGGAACGGCATGCGAAAGATCTCGAGTTCAAATCCCGGTGGAAGCCCAGGTAATTTTTAAAAAACAGCTTCTTCAAATAAAATGTAAAAATTAAAATGTCATTTCATTAAAGGCAAAGTTGAAAATAGAAAATAAAGAAGTAAATAAAGTTAACCAAAACAAATGAATAAATAAAATGATAAAAATAAAACAAATAAATAAATATTTTGTTTTTGTTTTCAAAAGAAATCCCACACCTCTTAAAGAAGGACTTAAGATGTATTTAAGAAGAATATCATTCTTATTTAAGAAGATTTTAAGAATAAAATTATCGGCTTAATTCCTTCTATCGGACCGCCCACTTGCGCCTTTTCTCTACTTAATATGGTACTTAAATCCTTTTTAAAGAAGGAATGCAAGTAACGCTTTAGAATTCTTAAATCCTTCTTTAAGTAATTTTTGCTACTTGTGATGTAGCCCTTATATGTATGTAGGTATATGTTGATATGTAAAGTTGTATGTCAGGGTGTCAGGCTCTCAGGGGTAATCGGTGTCATGGTTAAACTGATTGTATTGTACAAAATGTTGAAATTTTCTACATACCTATGTCAAAAATTATAAATTTCATTTTTGAATTAAACTGCCACATATTCAAAGTAATGCAGAATTCCAGTTAAAATGTCAAATTTTTAAATTTCTCCAACACTTTGCCTGGAAAATTAAATTATTCTATTTAAATATTTGTCACATTTTTATTTTGAAAGTCATGAAGACAAAAGATTTCTCTGAAACAAAAAGTTAAATTATGTCTTCATCGATAACTTTTATGTCTTCATCAATTTATTATTTATCAATTGATTTCTCTGAAGAAAATATCTATTATTGTGTCTATGTCACATCATCGATTACTAGAATTACCAAGTTCAATGACTATGTTCAGTTCTTGTCAGTGACTTTATGAATGTGTATTTATGTAAATCGTTCATAATATTATAAATGTGATATTATCTTGACACCAACAAGAAAAAAGAAATGTGTTGATAACGATATATTTATATGTGCACTGTGGCGTATACGTACTTTTTTTTTGTTGAACATTTTAATTTCTTGAGCAAAATTAATTTTCTTGAAATTTATATCAGATATGTATGTACATAGGTGGAAAAAAGAAGGTGTGTCTCTGTATCTCGAATAAAAAAAAAAATCTAAAATATAACCTATTTACCATGTTACTAAAGAAAGTTAGTCAAAAAACATATACTTTGTGGAACAAAAGAAGACTGAAGCTAATTTTCCCTTTAAATTTGTTGACTAGTAAAGTGTATATTTTCAGCTGACAACTATTTAAGAAGCTGCGCCATCAACTTTATGAATGATTTTTTGTATATGCTTCTTTTATTACCTATATACTATTCATTTTTACTTGCGATATATATGTACATAGGTACTATATGGCAAGTTTTGGATTCGTAAAAAAAAACTGAACTCGAGATAACAATCAAACTTGACACAACGATGATAGGGAAGACGAAAAAAGTGGGTCTCGTAATTTTGTCCGTCTGTCTGTCTGTCTGTGGACTCGCCTACAGCCTAAGCCCATGGGCCGATTTTCATTAAACTTGGTATAAAGTGTTTTCGGGACATTACCCTAACATGTTTTTTTCCTTTTATTTTTAGGAACAAAAATAACGGTACCTGCCATATAATTTCTTTTAGCATTTTTGGAAAATCTTATTTTTCTCAAAAATGGCTCGACAGATTTTTCTAAAAAAAAAAACCAATAAATTTTATTTTCTAGAAAAACGAAAATAAAAAAATGGTTCTATGGGAGGTACCATTTAAAACCATTTTTTGGAAATTTAATTTTTACAAAAAGATGCTACCTTTTTGTAAAAATTAAATTTAATAATTTAAAAATTAAATTTCCAAAAAATGGTTTTAAATGGTACCTCCCATAGAACCATTTTTTTATTTTCGTTTTTCTAGAAAAGCAATAAACTGATATTGATAATTTTTTTTATGGAGAATATTCTAAAAAATTTTAATAGTTTTGTATACCAAAATTTTCCAAAAACTTTTTTTGCGATTTTCAAAAAAAGTTTCAAAAGTTTTTTTTGAAAACCAAATATTTTGAACATTTGGTTGATTTTTATGAAACTTGGCACCAAGCGGGTTTTTAACATTATCTAAAATATTTTAAACAAAACTTTTTCTTAAAGTCAAAATTGAAGGTATACCTTCCATATTAATGTTAAAAAACCGTTACAGAAAATATAAATTTTTTTGAAAATGACTCCTACGGTTTTGATTAAAACTGTTGTGAATACTAATATTAGTATGGTCTACGATCTGCCAAAACAAAATTTACAGTTAGCCATTATAAACGGTACCTCTCATAGAACCATTTTCTTTGTTTTAAACTATGTGTCTAAACGATTTAAATTAAATTTTTTATGAAAAAGCTTCTCAAAATTTGAAATCATACTGCATAGCAAAAATTTCAAAAAAACAAATTTTGGATTTTTAAAAAAAAATTCAATTTTTTTTTTTTGAAAATTCGATATTTCCAAAACGGGTTGATAATTTTTTTTTTAAATCGACATAAATAAATGATAAGAACGTATACCAATTTTTTCTCTTAAAAATGTTTACAAAATTTTATATAAAAAAAACTAATTTAAAAAAAAACCGCTGCCGCGATTTTAATTTTTATTTTCTCCAAAACTAAGATAAGTTAAAGAAATCATATGGTTTACTTTTTTTAGCTCTCAAAACAATTTAAGAAGACTTTTTTAATAAATTTATTTCAAATTATGTTGATTTTTAACAATTTTTCAATTTAGGGTCTATAATGTATAAAACTAGTTTAAACTTAAGGCTCCCATAAAAAAAATTATTTACTTTTAGTACACTCAATCTGTAAAATTCGAAGAAACTTTTACTACAAGAGTAAGTTTGTGCGATCCAGTCGTGCGTTTTGTTTTAAATGTGGCAATGTTAAGGTACTTAACAAACTTAAAGCCTCTCCAATTATAGAAGAGTGATTTTGCACGTGTAGAATTTACCCAGTTATGTTCTTTTTATTTTGCAAATTTATAGATCTTTTTTCACCGTATTTTCAATTAAAAAAAAAAATTAAAAAATGTTTCCTGTTTAGAAAATCTTAATTCTATTGAACTAAAAAGAAACAAATGTATCTCATTGACGTTATACACTTCAGTTATTGCTATGGCTTTCTAAGATTAAGGGTTCTCCATGGCAAATTAAAAACATCAATTAATTAAGACGTTTTCACTCTTATTTTTTTTTTTTGTATTCTTATAAAAAGATGCTATAAGGATTCAACTTAAAATTTATATCTTTAGTCCTCGAAGACGATGACGACGACCATAAAAAAAAATCCACTTCTTCTTAAGCATTCTTCCATGCGGTTAAGTCATCAACTCTCTTCAGCAAATTCCTCTCATACCCATCGAATCCATTTAATTTTCCTTTATACAGAGCTATTTTTTTTTGTGCTCAAACATTGGGCTATAAAAAAATTTTCCACTTTTCATATTCACAACAAAAGAAATCCTTATCTCAATTACATATTTCCGGTGAATGAAATACATACAAAAAAAAAAAAATAATATAAATTTTCTATATATAGCCCATCTATATGCTTATGTACTTAATATTCACTGCCGGTACCGTATTATCTCAAGAACTGAAGGGTGCTTTCTTCAGTAGCGCGTGGTACGATCCAAGCACTTTTCTTCACGAAAAAAAAAAAAAATCAAGTAAAAAGATTCATTTGTCATTTCTGCCACAGTAGCATTGATACAGTCATTTATCACCTCTTAACCAATGCTGATTTTGCCCCAGGACCAAGAGACTTCCTACGAAAAAGCAATATACATACAAACACAAAGGATTTTAGTTCATACATGCACAAGCACACACTGGCAGACAGATTCCTTCGAAAGTCATAAATAAAAATCCTCTGCTCTAAGTAATTACACAAAGTTGAAGGTGATGATTTGGTAAAGATTATGCATGCTCTGAAAAATTTCCTTTTTTTTTTTTTTTTTGTTTTTCCTCTTTTTCACTTGCCCACCCACATAAAAAGTTATTTCATGTATAGATAACTAATGATAAAGTAGGATAAGCTGTATAAGAAGTATAAGAAGAAAAGTGAAAGCATAAGACGTCGTCGTCGGTCGTGTCTATAGATAGCTTTGGAAAGTCCTTTAACGGCAGATTTTCTTAGTTAGTGCAAAGGTTATCTCTCGTAGGAGTTATTTTAAAGTTTCGCACTAAAAGTGTCTGATTTGTTTGATGGCAAAAGCGATGAATACTTAAGAAAAAAAAAAACAAGATTTCTCCAAAGTGCGGAATTTGTAAAAATCAAAGAATTTTCGGTAGGTATCACTTCTTGTTGAACAAAGCCCAAAGGCAAACTTTCTTATATAAACACCTCATTAAACGGTCTCAAAGAAAGTTATTCGAAGTGGAAAAATTGAGTATTTTGTTCAACACTTTGCCCAATGCCCTTGGATTTAGTTTAAAAGAAGGTAGTCCAAGCAAAAGGCATTGTGTAACCAACTTAAAAGAATTTTGATGTAGTAGGTTGGGGTAAATATCCTGCGATAGATGTTCAGTCAGTTTGAGGCTTAAATATTTTTTCGACTGTCAGCATTTAATAATAATAAAAAAAAAAAACTTAAATTTTAACGTCTATATGTAGGTGTTCGTGTTGTGGTTGATCCAAAAATGAAAAATGAACAATAATGGAAAAATAATTGAAAAATATTTCTGTACGGAAATTCCTTTTGATTTGTTGCCCAGTTGACTTTTATGGGAAATTGAGAAAATAATTGAAAGAGAAAAAAAAGCAATAAGAACATAAACAACATGAAGACTCTCATTATGGTATACGTTTTGATTTTTTAAATTAAATATTAAAAAATCCAATATAATTTGGAAAAATCAGTTTTGATATTTGTTTCATCTAAAAACTGGGTCAAATATGTATATTTTTATGACAATCAGTTGCATCATAACTTTAAGACTTAGAACATGACAGCATAGTTTAGCTACTACAACAATTTTATTTATCCGTTAAATATTTTCTAAATAGAACAAATTTTTTTAACTTCGTATTAGTTATCGTCATTGGTTCAATCATTCGATTCGAATTAAAAATTTTGACATTTCTCCACGTTGCGAGGGTTCTGAAATCGTTTTTAGAGAGATATCTGTATAGTGTGTGTACTCGACATATTTGGGCTACTTTTAAAAGTCAACATCATGGAAGAACATCTGCGGTTAATATGAATGATTATTTCAATGAAATTTCCTCAATTACGCAACAAAATGGTGGTCTCCATTCAACTGATTTCTTCACCAAACATTAAAGGACATGAAGGAAGAGCATGAACTTATATATCGTTCCGTCACTAGCTCAGCGTTAAATAATGAAGTCAAAATGCGTATCGGAATTATTTCCCACTTTTCAGTTTTTGCCATACTTTTTGCAAAAAGTCTTGAAATTTTTTTTTTGTTGAGTTCTGTTAAACTTCGTGCATCGCTGGAAAGGCCTTTTAATTTGCAATTGAATACTGAAAATGCAGTAGGTATTTATTCCTTTTATTGTAAATTTCTAAAAAAAACAAATTTCTAAAAAGACTTAGGTCGAAATTTCTGGTTGAGCTTGTGTTTACTTTTTACTTTATTTATTTATCAAAGCAAAGATAATAACGTTTAAAAATACCGTACAGCAAGACTTCGTTTTGCGCGAATTTACAAAATGTCACTTATTTTTAAATTGGCGAAAACTATTCACTTTTTCACAGAACCAGAATCGGCCCCAAGGAGGGAACACAATTTTTGTGAACTTAATACTTAAGATCTTGAAGCCCGTTGTTATCCAGCAAGCAGTAAAATTTTGAAAAATATCTAGCCCTAAAATGATTTCTTAAGCCAAACACTTTGGTCAAAATGGATGTCCGAACGTTCCCAGGTGCCAACAGAGTTTTGCAAAATGCAACCATCCAAGTCCAAGACCAAGAAAAAAAAAACATTAAGGAAGTACGTTCGTTTCGTACGTTCGTGAGCTTTTTTTCGTCGGCGATATCTCGAGAATGAATAAAGATATCGACTTTAAATATTTTACTGATAATAACGTACGAAATGGTTTTCAAAAAGTTTCAATTAGTCGTTTTCTTATTACAGTACTCAATTAAAAAAAATAAATAAATATAAAATCTTGCACGTCTTGAATATTTGGAGTTTAAATAGCGTTATTGACTTCGACTCAATTTTATTCCATGCACAGAGGCGTGCTAAAAAATGATTTTCGACATGCATGCATATATGTATATTCAAAGTGTTTCCAAAATAAGTACTTATAGTGAAAATATCTTGACAGTTTTTACGAAATGTTATGAAATTCCTTAAATTAACTGAATTTTCGCTGGCTCAATGAAAAGATTTTTGGCCCAGTAAAAGTAAACTACACGTTGTTTGATGAAGGTTTCCAGTGATGCCAAAAAAATCAGCTCTAAGCGATTTTAAGAACAAATTTTTACCAATTAACTAGCTGGCGAACTTCGTTCCACCTATGATTGATTAAATTTTATTAATGTTTCTTTCGAAAGTCGTATTAATTTCCAGTGTAGAAAGACCGTTCGAACAAAAAACAATTCTGAAAGTATGCAATTTATTGTTATCACGAATATTTTATGTTTCCGATTTAATTTTACAATATCTATCTACGTAGTGTATTTATCTGGTTCAATACAAATCCAAGAAAAAAAAATACCCATCCCAAGAAAAAATTACCCATGTTCAGCCGAGTTTTGCGCGGACGAACAAAAAAAATATTTCAAAAAGTTTGAAATTTCAAGGTGTTTTCACGATTTTCCTAATTTTTCGGTCGAATTTTCTGATTTTCGGTCAAATTTTGTAATTTTCGGCTCCATTGTGTGTTAATCTGGTTCAATACAAATCCAACAAAAAATCCCTAACCAAATCAGATGATGTTTAGCCGAGTTATGCGCGTACGAACAAAAAAAAAGGATTAATTTTTATATACATATACATTCAGGGTGATTCACCATAGGTGTGAAAATAGCTGGAGCACGTAGATTTAGTTGAGAAAAGAAAAAAATCGTATAGGAAGTGGCGGGTCTTTTTCCCACCGTTCAGGCGGGAGTGCTATTTTCTAAATAAAACATCAGCAATACTTACAATGTCATGTTATACTTTTATTTAAGCCAGAATTCACTTGTTTTTTTTTTTGTTTATTTTAATTCGAGCTACTAGAGAGAACCATTTTTGAAAAATTATTTTTCAAACTCAAAATTTTTAAAAAATAATGAAAAAATTATATTCAAACTAATTTTTTTCACAATTTTACGTTATTAAGTAAAAGTGTTGTTGTTATTATTCGATGCTCCTGTCAATTTCTAGTCAAATTCGGAAAAGAAAATACTTAAGCGTCTTTTTATTTTTGAGAAAATTAAAAATAACGGCAGGGGAAATTTTCTAAAAGAATGACTTAAGACAAAAGAAAAATTATTAAAAAACAACGGCCACTACTACAGCAGCATGTTATACTTTTTTGTAAGGCCAGAAACCTCTATTTTTATTTTATTTTTAAAATAAAATTTATTTTCAAACTTAAATTTGTAAAAAAAAAAAATTAAAAATTGTGTTCGAACTAATATTTTTTCAAAATTTTATGTTATTCTCAGTAAAACACTTAAAACCAGATGTCAAAATTTATTCCAGTTTTTGAGAAAATTGAAAATAAGAAAAGTAAGTTTTCCTTGAATTTGACTTCCATTGGTTATTTTGTTGCTCCAAAGATTCTGTTTCTTCTAATTAAGTAGTAAAGTAGATATCGTTATTTTTAATTTTCTTAAAAACTAAAAATTATTTAGGTATCCGGTTTTTAGTGTTTGACTGGAAATTAATAGGAGCATCAAATAATTAAAACAAAAATATTACTTAATAGTGTAAAATAAAAAAAAAATAACTGAACACAATTATTTCATTATTTAAAAAAAAATTTGAGTTTGAAAATTAGTTTTTCAAAAACTATTCCTTCAAAAAAATTGGATTAAAAATAAAATAAAAAGACGAGTTTCTGGTCTTAAAAAAAGTATAATCATAATATTGTAAATGTTGCAGTTGTTTTTTAATATTTTTTTTTTCTATTTCAAGTCGATTTTTTTTTTAAATTTCCCCTTCTGCCTAAGCGGGAGGAAATAGACCCCGATCCCATACGGTTTTTTTTTCTTGTCTCAGGTAAACCTACACGCTTTAGCTTTTTGTCACACCTTAGGTGAATCACCCTGTATAGAAGATTACGTTTAATCTACGAAAAATTTTATTAATATGTAGTAATACAAAATTTTCATTGTTTCATGTTAAATTACTAAACAATCAATAAAGATAAAAATGTAAAGAACGACATTTAATTTAATGAAAGGATAAATGAAAGCTATATCCCATGTATAGCAAAGTTTAGGTTAAATAGTAAAATATTATAATAAATGTTAAGAATATTAAGTTTAATATGACTAAGAAGTTATTTTCTTCAATAAAACTATGTTGTTTCTGTTAGGAAATATAGTATACACTGAGTTGTTTGACAGACCGAAAAGCTGTTTCAAAACAGGTTCCGGTATAAGTGAATTACGGTGTTCACATTGGACTTATGCGACTCATTTTGACATCTCTTTGTTTCATGTCAGTTCAACATCATGATGAAAAGTCAAGTGAGTCTTTTTTTGGCTATCTTTTTCTTATCAAGAGATAGGAGCGATATAAAACAAAGAAACGTCAAAATGAGGCGCGCGAAACGAGTCTAATTTGAACACACCGTCCATAGATTGCGTTGATGGTGTTTCTGCATTTTGTTGACTGACAGCTGATGCTATATTCAACTAATTCGCATGTTTAAGTAAACAAGGCCTCTAATTTATAAAGTCTATAATATCCTTGCAACTAATTTCTGTAAAAGAAGATTGCACCGATTGAGTGAAAGGACAATATAAGTACCGGATTTGTATTGTTCTTTCACTAAATCAGCGAATATACTAGCCTAGTTTTGTATGAATTCAACTCTCGAATGAACTATTACTATTATTTTGCTGATTTAAAGACTTACAGAAGTAGAGCATTTTTGGCATTTTCAGTTCAAAATTCAATTTTTGGCGCTTGTAATGTTCTTTAACTCACCACTTTAATTACTCCTGAGAAATGTGTTGCTGCCTCAACGTAAGATTCATATGAAACTTCTTAAAACTTTTTGCAACTGCTCAAATATCTCTATAACAAATAATAAGTACTATCGACTTTGACCTGGTTTCGTTCTATGCATAATCATGTACTGAAAAGTTGGTAAGACTTAAAAAAAAATCAACCCACAGTTTTTTTTTAAGTTAAAAAATATCGAATATCTTGAGAACACAAAAAGATATCAACTTCGTATTTAATACACAAAGTTATAGTTGATAATCGGTAAAGTTTGTAAAATAATTCAATTGACTGTTTTTTTTTTCTTTTTTTTAGTCCAAAAAAACTGCTTTAAATTGTTGAAATTTTTCGTGTCGCTTATATTTAGAGCAAAGAGCTCTAAATTGATAATTTCCTAACATCGGGTATGGAGTTTCAAAGGGAGCTAATGGGAAGTTATCAGGGTGGGTCAAACCCAACCTCTTTTTTATAATGTTTTTGGTAGAACTTCGTCTCTAGGTTTTTGGATTAGTTTTAGGGCTGGCAACGAGACGAGACCAGGCGAGACTTTTGTTAGTCTCGTCTCGGTCTCGTCAAAATCGAAAAATTTCAGTCTCGTCTCGGTGTCGGTCTGGGTCTCGCCTAACCAAGTCTCATCTCGATATTGGTCTCGCCTTTTTCTCGTGAAAATTTTAATGTGCCAGTCTCGTTTTGGAACTGGTTTTGTCAAGCCATGAACTGTCAAAATTTATTGAAGGATGTCTCCGTTTTAAATGGATTAAAAAACCTCTACAAAATTCAAATTTTACCTCAGAAAATTCGAAATTTTATCCAAACGTCAAAATATAGTTTGGTGCCTACTTTCAAGCCATCGTGAACTCTCAAATTCCATTGAAGGAGGGCTCCGATTTAAATGGATTAAAAAACCTCTACAAAATTAAAACTCTTGCTCAGGAAATTCGCAATTTTTCCGATTTTATTTTTCGCTCCGGAAAAAGGTGACGCTTGGAAAAAAATATTATCCAAACGTCAAAATATAGTTTCTTGCCTATCTTTCAAGCCACTCTCAAAGTCCATTTAAGGATGGCTCCTATTTAAATGTATTAAAAGACCTCTCAAAATTCAAATTTTACCTAAGAAAATTCGAAATTTTCCGATTTTATTTTTTGCTCCGGAAAAAGTTGATTTTAGATCTTTTGGGTGACATTAGGAACAGAAATTTTACCAAAACGTCAAAATATAGTTTTTTGCCTACCTGTCAAGCCATGAACTGTCAAAATCTGTTTAATGATGGCTCCGATTTATGTCGAATTCTATGCAACAAAAAAATCGATTCTGCTTAGAAAAAATCGATTTGTTTAGAAGAAAAAAATCGAATTTTCTAGGCAAATGAAATCTTTCATTTTTAGCTTAAGTTGTTGTTGCGTCAGCTGACATCAGAAGTTTTTTAACAAGTGATTACAACAACACAAACCTATCCGGATAGCTTTGGATAGTTAGGCGAACGCTCCTATTGTATTTATGAAACAACACAACACAGGCAGCCGCCAAAAGTAAAATGTTTTAAATGGCGGAGACCAACATATTATGGAGAAATTAATATTAAACTCGTATCATCAATATCTTCGATCTTTACTTTATTGGCACATTAAATGTCACCCAAAAGGTCTAAAATCAACTTTTTCCGGAGCAAAAAATAAAATCGGAAAACATTTTTCAGGCGGGAAAACAAAGTCTGAAAAATGAGCGATTTCTATTCCAACGACATGCATACGTATATTTTTCTTTGGATTTTCGCAGTGCACCTGAGTATAAAACTATGTACTTTGGTGGTTCGATATTTTAACGCGCATAGAATATTTTATATTTTGCAAAAAAAAAACTTGTGAATATATTAAAAATTGGACATAAGTTGAGTACCTACTAAAAAATAATTAGATAAACAAAATATTTCTGCTAGCGAAAACCGAGACCGGCGAGACCTCCGAGACCAGCGAGACTCTCGACGAATTTCGGTACCAAAAATACGGTCTCGTCTCGGGTGCTTTTAAAGTAGTCTCGGTATCGTTGCCAGCCCTAATTTGTTTATTCGAATAAAGAAAAGATTGTTTATTTTTACCAACATTTTTCGTAAATTTCTTGACAAAAATGTCATTAAGTTGACTCTTGAGTCTAACTTCTTGAACTGCTAAATTCTCCCATATGTCTCTAGTGCGTCAACCGTTTTAAATCATGAAATTTTAGTATTTTAAGCTTAAAAAATTTTATAGCAAAACAATTTTAATTTACCTGGGTGTATAGTTACTCAAGTTTTAATTACATATTGAATATTCCCCACAACCTTCAAACCCTATCATTTTTCTAAAAGCATAATTGTTGAATATATACGTACATTATTATTTTGAATTTTTTCTTCACACTCTCTGAATACATTCATTAGTACTAAATACACTGAACTGAATTGTAACTATAATGTTAAAGTTTTAACCTCAACTATTTCTTCAATAAAGACCTTAACTTTCTCTTCTATCCTGAAAGTCATACTAATCGGACGTTTTATTTTATCAGGTTATGGGCCCAGTCCCTTGATAAATTTTGATTGAAAAAATTTTGTTTTAATTTTAAATTTTTTCTTTTACCTTCTGTCTTTAAACTTAAATTAAAATTGCGGGAAATTCGTTGCTTTACGAGAAATAAAATAAGAATTTCAGATTCGTAAAAGATAGCCGGATTGCGAAGATAAAAGAAGATTAGTTTTTATCCAGTCTTAATTTTATTATAAATATTTTTTTTCTATTTGTCTGATATGGATAGCGAAACAATAAAAATCGACAAATTGCAGAGTGTGGAACAGTGGTGCACATGGAAATTTCAATTACGTATTCTCCTGAATGCAAGTGATCTGTTCGAGGTTGTGACTGGAGAAGAAGCCATGCCAATTGTTGATGAAGAAAAGCCTAGTACCAAGAAGGAGTTGAAGGCTTGGCAGCAAAAGGATAGAAAAGCACAAAAAATAATTGCAACGTCAATCGGACAATGTGTATTAGTTCATATAATGCATTGCTCATCTTCAAATCAAATGTGGTCTAAGCTTTGTTCCATATATGATCGAAAATCAAATACTAGCATTAATATGCTACAGCAGCAAATTTCATGGTTTTAAAAAGGACAAAAATGATGACATTGCAACTCATATAAGCAAACTAGAGAGCTTAACTCAACAGCTGAGGGAAGCCGGTGAATCGGTTTCTGATTCAATGTTAGTTGTCAAAATTTTGATGACCTTACCCGAAAAATTTGCACATTTTTTTAGCGCATGGGAATCGACTGACATAAAACAGCAGACCAAAGATAATCTTAGATCAAGACTGATTATGGAAGAAACTCGTATGGGCACATGTGATATCCAAAGCTCAAGTTCCGATGTAGCTTTGTATATGAAAAACAATAAAAGGTACAGTCAATCTGATAACAATCAGAATCAGAACTCTCAGAGACGCAGAGGTAAATGTTTTTATGCAAGCAGTATGGTCATTGGAAGAATAATTGTCCAAAGAGGAGAAGCAATACGAAGCAGCTTAATTTTGCCCATCGTGATAGTACCAAAAGTGACGCAAGTAATTGTGACGCATTCGTTTGTGAGACAATTAATATCGGAGATGCTGTGACAGTAGATGATTGGGTTTTAGATTCGGGAGCGAGTGAGCACATGTTTTTTCGCAGAGAATGGTTTAGTTCTTATGAGGAATTGGAAGCACCAGTGATGATTACAGTAGGTAATGGAACACAAATAAAAGCACATGGTAGAGGAGAAATTAATATCGAAGCCTTTAATTACCAAAAGTGGGTTAAAAAACGTCTTACAAACGTATTTTTTGTTCCGGACATTAAGGTAAATTTATTTTCTTCGGGAAGTGCTCTAGATACAAATTACTCATTAATATCTGACAGTAAAAAATGCGAAATCTTAAAAGACGGCCAAGCAGCCGCGATAGGCATCAGATGTCATCGCCTATATAAAATGTTATTTAGAATTGATAAGGAAAGTGCAGTGGCTAATTATGTGTCCAAAAATGAATCTCTTGAAGTGTGGCATAACAGACTAGGGCATATGTGCATCGGCCAAGTAAAAAAGGTGCTTAATCAACGTGGTATAAATTTTGTTGACAACCCGAATTTTTTTTGTGATGCATGTGCTATTGGTAAGATGCACCGTTCTCCATTTAATGAAAGTGAGTCTAGAGCACCAGAAGCTGGCGTTCTTGTGCACACAGACCTTTGTGGCCCCATGCAATCAAAGTCATTAGGGGTTCAAGGTATTTTTTATTACTCAAAGATGATTATTCGAGCTACAGAAAAGTTTATTTTGTAAAAGAAAAAAATGAAGTTCCTTTTTTAATTGAAAAATATCTCAATGAAGTTCAGTCTCTTTGCAGTAAAAATATAAAAATCTTAAGGTCTGACAACGGACTGGAGTTCATTAATAAACATGTCCAAGATATTTTGACAAAACGTGGGATAATCCATCAATTGTCTGTTCCTTACAGTCCTCAACAAAATGGACGTGCTGAGAGGGACATGCGGTTTATCGTAGAAACAGCCAGAACTATGCTGCACGCCAATGACCTGCCTCTTAGGCTATGGACCGAAGCTGTCAATACAGCGGTTTATTTACTGAACCGTTTTGGACCATGTCATATCAAGAACAAGAGTCCATATGAGTTGTGGTTTCAGGAAACTCCCGATATAAGCTACCTAAGAACTTTTGGAAGTGATGTATTTATACATATTCCTAAGGAAAAGAGGCAAAAGTGGGACAAAAAAGCTCTGTCAGGAATTTTTGTTGGGTATCCAGATAATAGTAAAGGGTATCGTGTTTGGGTGCCAGAATCCAACAAAATACAACTATCCCGTGACATTGTTTTCAAGGAAAAGGCGGTTTTAAAACTTGGAGTGAACAGAGAGAATGCACAAGATGAGACAGAACAACCTGGTGTTGCTGGTGATCCGATGAAAGAAGTTGCAATCCAGACGGATGAGATGCAGAGCATAAAGAAAAGCGAAGATGATCAATTCAACTCGGCAGAAGAAGGGGAACCTGAGGAAATGGAAGAAAGGCTTATGACAGATAACGATGAGAGAAGAACTTTGTCAACAAAAAGTAAAGAGCAGGAATCGCAGTCGAAACCTAAAGATCGTAAAAATGCAAAACAATTCCCTGGAACTTCACAGTCTGATTTCAAATCAAAGCTTCGCAGCAATGAAAATTGGGATGCGGGTGCCCAACCAAGCTTAGTGTCTGCTATTTTAGAAGGGCATGCTTTTATGGCTGAGACGTTAGAGCCATTGAATTATAATCAAGCCGTTAATTCACAGGATTCAGAAAGGTGGAAGATCGCTATGGATGAAGAAATGGAAGCTCATCGGTTGAACAAGACATGGGATTTGGTAAAATGCCCAAAAGATAGAAAGGTAATAGCATGCAAGTGGGTATATAAAGCAAAACTTTCTGCAAAAAATGTTGTTGAGCGATATAAAGCTAGGTTAGTTATTAAAGGTTATAGTCAACAAGAAGGAATTGACTTCAACGAAACATTTAGTCCAGTTGCTAAATTCACTTCTATACGGGCAATTATTGCTATAGCTGCATTTAAAAGACTTTTACTATATCAATTTGATGTTAAAATTGCGTTCTTGAATGGAACTTTAGAAGAGGAGATTTATATGGCACAGCCAACCGGTTATGATGACAAGTCGGGAAAAGTTTGCAAGCTGAACAAAACTTTATACGGTCTCAAACAAGCTTCGAGAAATTGGAACCTGACCATATCTAAACTTCTCAACGATTATAATTTTGTAACGTGTGCAGCTGATCCATGCCTGTTTGTGCTTCGTAAAGAGAGCAGAATTATTATAATAGCTTTGTATATAGATGATGGACTGCTGGCAGCAACTGACATGAGGGATATTAAGGACCTGATAACCTACTTAAAAAAACATCTAGAACTTACGATGAGTGAAGCGAACTACTATCTTGGTTTGGAACTGGAGCGAAATTCTATAGGAGATGTCCATATCTTACAGTCTGGCTATACTCAACGTCTTTTGAGCCGTTTTAACATGGTAGACTCGAAAGGAGTTTCCACACCATGTGAAGCTATCTCAAAGTCATCACTTCTCTGTGAAACTTCAGTGGATGTCTCAAATTTTCCCTACCGGGAGGCGATTGGATGTTTGATGTATCTGGCCATTGCTACAAGGCCGGACATTTCGTATGTTGTTGGAATCTTGAGTAGATACTTAGACAGTCCAACTCCACAGCATATACAAACAGTGAAACGCGTTTTTCGCTACTTAAAGGCTACTCAGAATATAGGTATATTTTTCAAAAACAAATGTAACTTAAATCTTCTGTGTTACAGTGACTCTGATTATGCTGGCGATGTTCACACTCGAAGATCAACTAGCGGTTACGTATTTTTACTGGGAGAGTCACCAATTTCTTGGGGATCACGAAGACAACGCTGTACAGCACTATCCTCAACAGAAGCTGAATATGTTGCAGCATCAGAAGCCGTAAAGGAACTTATGTGGCTAAAAGTTCTACTGAAAGATCTTCTTAATGATGTTGATGTGCGTGCAAAGCTTCATCTAGACAACCAAGGGGCTTTGAAGCTTATCAAGAATCCCGAATACCATTCGAGGACCAAGCACATTGATGTCCGGGTGCATTTTATAAGAGAAAAGTATTATGAAAATTTCTTTGAAATTTGCTATGTACCAACTAATGATCAGCTAGCTGACATATTCACAAAACCTTTATGTAAAGAAAAGTTTGAATATTTTAAAGTTAAAATTAACGTCATATAATATTAATGTTCTATTTTTGTATAAGAATTTGTTAATAATGAGGGGGAGTGTTGAATATATACGTACATTATTATTTTGAATTTTTTCTTCACACTCTCTGAATACATTCATTAGTACTAAATACACTGAACTGAATTGTAACTATAATGTTAAAGTTTTAACCTCAACTATTTCTTCAATAAAGACCTTAACTTTCTCTTCTATCCTGAAAGTCATACTAATCGGACGTTTTATTTTATCAATAATTTCTCAAAAATGCTTTGTAAACTTGAAATTTTTTTTACAAAACATAACTTGTTCCCCACTTAAACAACAAATATCCGATACATATTTGGTATCCTTCCACATGAAGTGCACAAATTTTATGAGAAGAACCGAAATACAATGCAAGTGTTAAAGTATCCATAATAGTTTAACGATAACTTCGACATTCAAGAAAGTCCTTCAGTGCTATAATACCAACACCATCATCTATTACATTTTTAGTTTTACAGACACATAACATGTTGGCAATGTCAAAGTTTCTGCAGCCCTTTAGAAACACCATCATCATCATCGACGAACAAAATAAAAAAATCCCTAACAACACAGATAGTGTCCTTGCAAACATTTTTATCATAACACTTTGATCAGGGAAAAGCACTTATTGCCAAGATGCACAATGACTGCGAAGAAAACAGCAATACTGTCCTACTTTCTGCCTGAAGGTGCTGGTATACTGACTGGAGTGGTATTACATGTACAACGAACTATATTGGGGTTGTTTCAATAAGGAAGAAAAATTGTTTCTGTAAGTAGTATACAGTATACATTTTATATTTTGAAGGTTTTAAACTGAACTCTTTCAATTCATTCCTATTCATCTCGGTCATTGGGGGAGGGGGGGGGGGGGGGGGGGGGTAAGAAGAAAAGTAGAAGCAGATTGGTAAATTGTGCATATATAAAATTTTATTCAAACTAAAGTTTCGGAAGGCAATAAGGACAACAGAGACAATGTATAAAGATACTAAAATGGAGGAAAATTATCGAAATAAGAGAAAGAAAGTTAGAGAAAACCAACAACCAGCATCAGTAAAGGAAATTGCGGTCTGAAATGTCTGATTGGGAAATGGCCAATTTTGCAATCAAACTCGATGCATTTATGGAAATCCGTTTGGGGAAATCAGTTTCATCTTTAAGAAAAATACTTATTATGTTATTTTCTTGGCGAGAAAAGTATTTTCAAGACATTTTTGAATAATCAACCCTTTTAAGGAACATGTTTGGTGTTTTTAGATACTTGTAATGAAAGTGTTGTCAAATACATATATGCTTTGGCAGGGAGAGTTATATGTTTCATTAGAAAAAAAAGTCTTATTATATACATAATGTTACCGTAAAAAGCACAACATAAAAGAACAGCATACCACAAATATCACAATTTTCGAGCGCTTTTACAATAGAGGAGGTCAGAACTGCTTTCACTGCAGTAAAAACAGGGAAAGCTGCGGGGTTGGATAGTATACATCCGGAGTTTCTAGCACAAAGCGGTAAAAACACAAGATGGTGGCTTCCAGAATTCTACAGTAATATACTAGAAAACAGGTACAATCCCAACTGCATTCAAGAGAACGAAAGTCATTGCTATCCTTAAGCCAGTTAAACCTAACGAACGACCAAGCGAAAAGCTATCGTCCAATAGCGCTTCTACGCACCTGTTAAAAACTTCTCGAACGCCTTATTTACAATCGGATAAATCCTGCTATTAATGAAATCATGCCTATCGAACAGGCTGGTTTCCGTGCGGGTAGAAATTGCACGGACCAGTTGTAAGAACACTTTTTCTCGTCCATCTGGTATATTCATGTCGATTACTGAATCCGCAAAACAGCATCCGCAGGGATTCGCAGTATAATTCTCTCTTTTCTCTTTACCGATTTAACGTGGAAAGAAAAGAAAACAATATACTGCGAATCACTGCGGATCTACTATTGCGGATTCCATAATCGACATGATTATTGAAAACGATTAAAATCATTAATATCTATTAACTAGTTGTGTAATTTTTTATAATTTTACAGAAACAAATTTTTTACTGTTATATTTTTTTTAAAAAGCCCGCCAAAAAACCTGCAATTTCTTGCAACCTCAAATTTCCACCTCTATTAAGTTTGTCAATATACGACTTTTTATGAAAACAAACGTTAACCGCGAACATGACAACTCATTATAGCATTGCCAGACGTCCCGGTTTGCCCGGGACGTCCCGGATTTCGCACATAAATTTAACTGTCCCGGCGGGGCAGCTTTTTTCCCGGGTTTAAACCAGAATTCATTGCAAAAACATCCTTACATTTTTACTTTTTTTCAAAAGAATAACTGCGCTGTGATATAGATTTAACTTTAAGTAGAATGTCATTCTGGCAACTTGACAGCTGTCACTTCAAATTGGAATAATTATTAACATTCGTTTGGTTCCCAAAACTGCCCATTTCTTCCAATATTAGTGAAAAATTAATTTAATTGGACATGTTTAAAAACTAGCAGTCGTATTTATTAGATTTTTGACAAGATAGACAGTGGAAAACTGGAAATATGTATGTCGTGGAAATATAAAATACCTATGTCGAATTCCATGCAACCAAAAAATCGAGTATGTTTAGCAAAAACTCCCTTTTTCTAGACAAAGTAAATTTTTCGATTTTATAGCAAGATCTACGGGAACTTGCACAAACGCTAGGGATATTTGACATTTCTCAGGAGATTAAAGCTTTTTACCGCGGTACAAATATTCAAAAGTATTCGTCGTTTGTTTAAATAGATTTAAAGCAATATGTTTTTATTCATCAGATAAGTGGAGAAGCAATGAACGGGATTAATAAATTCTAATTCCAAGTGCCCAAAGTTTATTCATCCCTGCTTGTTGCCGAATTACAAATGCTTACTTTATAACTTTGACGGCTGTCAAAAGTTACTTCTTTCTTTTTATTTTATGGTGAGGAAGATAAGATTTGTTTTTGCAGTGCGAATTTAGTAAGGCTATGTATGAATTGGATTTAAATCGAGCTAAATTTTGTCCGAAGTTTAATCTTTGACTCGAAATTAAATCTCGGATAAAATTTTAAATCGAAATTTTATTCGAATAGCACCAGGACTAACCAAATTTGTACCTATGAAACATTTTCCGTAGTCAAATGGAACAGTAAGAAATTGCCTTTAGTTTGAGTCCGAACAATTCCTATTCCATGGTGTAGTTACCCTGAACACATGAGCTAAAATAACCATTTTTTGTTTATAAATAAGGCAGTCAATATTTTTTTTATATAAAATAATTTATTAATTTTAATATAATGAGTTTTTATTTTGTCCCGGGAAAATAAAATATATTTTTGTCTTTTGTCCTGCCGAGCTGGCAACCCTACAACTCAATCGCAAAGGTGATTCAAGAATGCAGTTGGATATGATTTTTCTGTTGGATATGATGTGTATGTGATGTGTGGTACTTGCCTTTTTTTTTAAATAATGGATTCATACATAAATATCGTTTTTTTTTTCTTAATTTTTTTTTTTTCAATTACGTTACGTATTTTATGCCTTAGACTTCTAGATACGAAAAGAACTTTGTAATCCAATGTCCTGTAATCATTTATTAAAAATTAAATTCAAAAGAAAAAAATTAGTGTTGTAATTTTAAATTTTCTCAAAAACTAAAAATCGTACAGCTATCCTAGCTTTTTATGCTCGACAAAGATTAATATAAGCATATTAAGTATTAAACTAAAACACGTAGATATGGATACTTTTTTATAAATACATATTTTAATTGTTTTTTTTTTTTTTTTTTTAATTTTGAGTTTGAAAATTATTTTTTATTATTCAATCAATTTAATTTAAAAAAAAAATGAAAGATGAAATTTCTGTCTTAAAAAAAAAACTACGACGCACTTAATTCTAAGTTAAGACGATTTTTTGAAATTTTTTTTTTTGTGTGAAATCAATTTTTTCAGAAAATCACCCCCCCTGCCCATACGGAGAAAAACAGGTCCCCCCTCTCATATATTTTTTTTCTTGTTTTGACACAATCTACACAAATATCCACATTCCAGACTTTTAGTTCACTAAAATGCCATTTCATCCAAAAGTGCGTCGCGTCATTGCCCCTCTGTTTTTTAACCTGTATAAATATCATCGATATTCCTGCGACCATATTGAGGAAATTTGGATACGCAGATGATCTGGCAATAGCTATCCAGGATAAGGACATAACGAACACAGAGAGGATTTTGACTTTAGACCTGGAGCAGCTCAGCATTTACTTACGACAGACTGGGTTACGAAACCTATAAATGTTGTGATATATAGCCTATAGCTGTTTTCAAAGTTTCTTTAAATCCAGATTCTTTAAATACACGCAACTTCGCACCTACCCCAAATCCTATAGAGGGCTAAGCAGGGGGGTTAAAGGGGGACAGCATGCACCCAATACATATACCTCACTGGATTTGTAATTCTAGAATTTCATTATTTCGGCTTTTTACAGTAACATAAATATGCGAACACATGTACCAATAAAAAGTTAATCTTTTTTCCAGAACACTCCACAGTAATTTAAAATAGGAGGTATTAAACTTTTAAAGCCTATATTCAAAATCTAATAACTCTTGCCTCTAAAATAATATTTAATTATTCTGATTTACTGGTTTTTAAAGTGCTAATCCAAGTATTTGGCAATCAATCTACTGTAAGCCTATATAAGTCTACCCTCTGTCTCCTCAATCCACTTCAATTTCGAATGACTCCACCTTCACAGCATATAAAACAACCATTACTCGCCATTCAAAAAATTAAAGGATTTCCAAAATAATATCCTTCCTCTTAAAAAAAAAGGTTTATCCCCTGGAAAATAAAACCCGAATCACAAAAAAAAAAAAAAAAAAAAAAAAAACTCCTATTAGAAGTCCCTTTCATAAAACCATACGTACAATGTTATAAATGTATCTAGCTTAACGGCGGCGGAGCATTATATAATTTTTTTCAATCCATATAAGAACCACCGAAGGACAGGGATAAAAAAGCTCTTTTACTGCATTTACTATTATAGAGCCAAACCTTCAACATTAGGCTTCTTGCAGAGCCCTCATATTAGAGCCAAAATCATCCGAAAACCAATGACATTATACGCATATAACTAATAAGAGGGAAACAAAATGAAAACCTTACTGCTTTAGACATTAAACCGAGGAAAGAGGAGCTTAACCTATACTCAAACCATACTGGGCACTCCCAGTGTGGCGTATAGTTCGGGACTTTATGACTTGACATTGACCCGATTGAATGTGGAGTAAGAACATAAGGATGGGATGACCAAATAGATGCCCCCCAGGTAAATGGTTGGGGTGCCCAGCCCACACAACTGCCACTGCCACTGCCACATGCCCAGTGGTGAATACTGGCCGACTATACCAACTGGATTTATGACCATCTATGAACGAAGAAACAGGTTTACGGTCGAATTAATGGTTTTACTTAAAGGATTTAACAGTAAATTTATAGGCAATAAAAATTTGTGTATCCCAGCTATATACTTGGTTTGGCCCGGTCTGGTCTGGTCTGGTCTGGTCAGGCTGGGTTGGATGTATTCCATGTTCCATCTTTCGCACTGTTAAACATGATCAAACGTTTATTCTGCGAGAACGAATTATATCACCAGCACCGCCCTAAAACCCACAGCCTATGACGACGATGATGATGATGATGATGATGGAAGTACGGCTTAAGCGAATAAAACAATAAAATATGAATTCAATATTTTTTTTTTGCTTAATAAAAATAATATAAAAAAAGCATCAGTAAGTGAGCATTTTATAATAAAAAAATCAATGAAACATATTTTGATGGATAAATTGATTAAAACAGCTTCCAACTCGTTCTTTATTTCACACACAAATTGAATATTATATTAAAAAAAATCGATTTGTTAAATTTGTGTTGTGAAAATAAATTATTTTAACGAATTGATTTAATTAAGTTAAAAAAAAAATTATTTTTATATTTACTGTGTTTTTATTTTAAATATGAATTAAAACTCATAGAAAATATTTGTACAAAAAGATAATAAATAATACGATTAAGTTGCGGTTGAATAAAAAAAATTGTTACAAAATATATGCACACAGTTATTTTTTTTATGTTTTTATTATTTAATTGCAAGTAATCCAATGAAAATATATTTTAAATAGATTGTAGAGGAAAAAAGAAACATTTTATTTATTTTACGAAATCCACTCAGTATTAATCTGTATAATGTGACAAAATGTAATAAGAGTGTTTTTTTTTTTAGAGCTATGAAAGTTTTTGTTTTAAATAATAAAAATATAAACAACAAAAGACACAGAACCTCAAAATGTACTCTCCTTTCTGTCAATTGCATGTAATTGGTCCCCGACTTTCAAGTTCGGCAAAGCTGTTGATTGCAATCATTTGTACATCGTTTGTTCACGTTTGTACAGCTTTTAGAATAATTTGCAGACGCACCAATTTTTTTTTATAAGCAGTTTATAAAAAACAGACTCAAATTTTTTTTGTACACGTTTGTTAAAAAAAATGTTTTTGTTTATACACGTGCCAATTTTTTTTTATAATTTTTTTTTTTTAAATGTGTCTCGAAATTTAGAAAAAAATATACAAACACTTGTACAATTTTTATGACGATTTTTCATGGTTTTAATATTATTAATTTAAATTTCTTTCGATTTTTTTTAATAATTCAAAAAATCTGAAAATGTAATTCGATGTATAATCGTTTCGTTAATATATTGAACAAAATAAATATTAGTGAAAATTTTGTTTCTGCAAAGGTAAGAGGTATAAAATGTATTTTCGAGTTATTGAGCAATACTTTTGTGAAATGAATTTTGGGAACTGGGAAAAAAAAAATTTTGGGATATCATTTTCTTAAACATTTGTAACACCTTCAATATCTACAATACACCTGGAAATACCTAACAATACTATACTAAGGCTTTTATTGAAAACCAATAAATATAGCTAAATTAAGTTATTTCAGATAATAATTTTTTTTTTTTGTTGAAAAATATTAAATTCAATTAGGAATTGAATTAATTTTAATTCAAAATCTTTTTTGATTTGTGATTTGAAAAATATTTATAGTAGAAGATCTCTAGATAGGAAGACCTATCCTCATTGAGATAACAGATAAAAAATATACAGTTTTTTAAGTACTGTTTAAACAGACATTCTGAGCAAGGGTTGCCTAGCATAAAATTTTAAAGATATAGGGTTGCCACACTTTAGATTTCGAGAAAAGGCTGTGGGATCTTAGCACCCCATATATGGAATTTTCCCAAAAAGAGTATGCAATATAAAAGGTCATAAAAGGTGCGGTAGTTTCAGTAATTGGTCAGGCATATCTGTAGATTTTTAGTTATAAGCTTAAAAAAAAAAAAAACTAAAGGCCATTTATGTTTTCCTTGCAATTTTTATTTTGTGACATAGGTTAGGGCAAAAAACGAATTCGAGATAACAATCAAATTTGAAATTACGATGATAGAGAACACGAAAAAAGTGGATCCTCCAATTTCATCTGTCTGTCTGTATGTCTGTATTTCTGTATGTCTGGTTGCACCTCGGCCTACAGCCTAAAGCACTGAAGCGATTTTTGGGTGATTAGAGGGGAAATTAGCTCAAAAAATAACGGTACTTGCCATACAATCGTTTTGAAAAATGTTATTTACCTCAAAAACGGCTCTAAAGATTTTTAAAATTTTTGTGTGTACTAGCTGTGGTATGGTCTACACACTTTGATGAACAAAAATTTACCAAAAACAGTTATTAACGGTACATGCCATAGAACCTTTCTGTTTGATTTTCTCATTAACTGCTTAACCGATTTTGATCAAAATTTTTACTCTGAAGCTCCAATAAAGTCTAAATAATACTGCATATAAATATTTTGAAAAATATTTTTTGGATTTAAAAAAAAAATTTTAAACATTTTTTTGAAAATTCATTTATTTTTTTAAACGAGGGATCAATTTTTTTTTTGAAATTATGGTTTTAGTTGCATATATTATTATATTCTTAAAAACAGCATATCAAATTTTTTGAAAAATTTCAAGAAATTTTATATAATTTTTTTTTTCAAGAATTGAGATGGTGTTCTTGAGTCTGAGATTGAAATATTTTAAGTGCTTGTTTAATCAATTTAAAGAACGTGTTTTATGCTTTTCTTCTATAATCAAATTTCCATTCTTCAATTTATTAAATGGATAACTACGTAATTTTAAATTAGGTTTTTATATTACACTCAATCTTTAAAATTCGAAGAAACTTTTATTACAAGAGCAAGTTCGTGCGGCACAGTCGTGCACCAACTAGCTGACCCGATGGGATATATTTTTTTCCCAATATCCCATAAATGAGGTGCCGAAAATTACTGATGAACTTGAAAAACTTTGATCCTGGATTAAAAATTTTCTAAGCCTGACAAATTTCTGACCTTTTATTACCAATTTCTGACCTTTTAGATGGCATATATTTTTTTTGTGACAGGTCTATATATGAGGTGCTAAGATCCCACAGCCGAATTTTTGGTTTTTTTCAATTATCTGGTAAATCTTAAATTGTAAGTCTCAAGGACATACAAAAAAAGAACCATTATCCATGTTGTAGAACTAAAGTAGAAGATTCTATTAGTACATAAAAAATATTTTATGAATTTAAATATGAACTACATACATACCTCTTATTGATGTTTTGTTAGCTTAAAGATAGTCTGAAAATTTGGGACTTATTTCATACCTGTTCGGAGACTTATTTCATATCTGTTTGGTGGCTTACTTCATATTAAATTTTGGGGTAATATTTCACTGTGAAATAATGCCAGAGGATTGTTAGCAGATGGACAGAGCAAGCCAAAGCCAGACGCTTGAACGGGTACCCTAATGTTTATATCTGTTATGATAATTATAAAGACAAGACATATTTACTACATGTGGTGCATACCTTCTTGTAAAATTGTATTTACAGAATACTTTACAAAATTATTTAATAAATTAATATCGTTCTTTCTTAGAGTGTTGTTTTTTTTTTCATTTAAATTTTCAGGTCTTCTAAGAAGTTTTCATCGGGGTTTTTGTTTTATATTTTAGATTAATATTATTTGCATATATGGAAAATAATGATTTAATGATTTGTTTCATTTCAGTTTCTATTCATAAAATGAAAATACTATCTATTATTTAAAAACAAAGAAGAAACCCATTTAATCTTATGTAAAAAATCATATGTTTTATAAAGTTTTACATAAATCTAATAAATCTTATTAATGTTAGAGTTCATAAAATAATGAAAAAAATCATTGAAAGCAAAGAAGAAATTCATTCAATCAATGAAAAATATTATAGATTCTATAATTTCGTGCATACATTTCAAGAAAAGGCTAAAAAAGTTTGCATAGAAATCATGATTTGATTCATTTAAAAAGGAAACAAATATTTTAAAACAAAGACTGAAGTCATTGAATTAATGTAACACATCATGGATTCCATGAATTTTTACATAAATCGTATGTAATATAGTTCATACTTATTAAGTAAAATAACATAAAATTAATGATTTTTTTTCACTTTACAGTGAATTTGTTCATAAAATGTATGTCAGAGTTTCATAAAATAATTAAGAAATGTATTAACAATCAAGGAAAAAATTAATAAAACTGAAGAAAAGCATTTAAATTTCAATTAATTTAAGGAAAAAATTCATAAAACTGAAGAAAAGCATTTAAATTTCAATGAATTCTAACTTACATAAGAAAATGAAAAAGTTCATATATTTTGTGAATTATTACAAGAAGTATAAAATGACTGCCGTTCTTTAATTCAATGCAGGTGTTCTTAATTTTAATGAAACTTTCATAGTCCTATGCATAAATTCATACAAAGTATGATTAGGATATCATTATTTTAATGAACTCGATTCTTAGACCGTTTTTAATGCCAAATTTTTTGGCAACTGTCGCTTTTTTTTTTACTTTTTTCTTTTAATCTTTCTAAAACCTTCCATATCTCAACTGCTATAACATAACTTACACCCGCTACATGTCTGCCTAAAGGTGCAAGAAGACAATTTGTTCACAGTAGCAGCTGGAGCATATAGGCATGCGGTATATAGACACTGAACTTAAGTGCATTTCTTGCCTACCTTACCTATCATCCATATACGTGATGAGCTAAGCACATTTTTATCCTTGAAAATTTAATTTTATATCCCACCAAGCGTATAAGCTTTTCATCGCTCTGCTTTTTCTCTCTGTTAGTCCTTTGTAAACAGACATAATATTCAGGTAGCATCAGACAATATAGGCACATTTATAGTGCCATTCTTTTGCCAGAAGATATAGAAGAGGATGAAGATTGAAACAAAGTCATTGGCAAATCTGGTCGTGTTTGCACACAAACACAAACAAACACAGGTACATAGCTATTCGTAGACGTACATCCTGTGAAAAGACGAATATGAGGTCGCCTTTGTTTTCTTTAATCCTTGAAAGGAGTATGTGAGTGAGTATATGAGCACACATATAGAGTAACCACTAAAAAAGGATATTTAATTAAAAACTGCACAAATTCCGCATTGAAGGCAATTATTTTGCGGAAGAGCACCGGTTTCACCTGAGTTTGTGTCCTTTATGACGAAACGGATTCTTAACCTTTTAAGAGCTTATTAAAGGAGAAAGGAAGACTTGAGGTGAGTTTTGAGTGTGGAAAAGGATGAAATTAGTTACGACGTGGTCATGATGTTCATAAGAGAACGGAAAGTAATCGATAAGGGTAAACAACTTGGTATCTACCTACCAGTGCTATTAGTTGCTATATATATGGCGGATGTTTCCGCTTCCGTGTTTGTATTTGAGAAACTTTTCCTTTGAAACAAGGTAAAGGTATATTCTGCTAAGTGGGCCATTGACGTAAAACTCAGCTATTGAACCTAATATGGCAAACTAGTAACCACATTATGTATATATAGGTACTACCAACGACCATACGAAGGCATAAAATAGAGATTTTCTTTGCTTAATTATTGCAAACGAAATTTGCCGAGTAAACAGGACATATAAGGAGATGAAATCAAAGAACCTTCATTGAGAGCGAAAAAAAGAAGAAGGCAAAATAAAAATACTGATTGTCATGTGGGCTTGTGTGGTGGCTATAGGCTTGGTCAACAATATACACTTGAATTACCTATTGAGGAGGATAATTGGGTTTTCTTTGCCTTCCAACAAGATGGGGTCGATTACTTAAGTGACTCTTGTATTGAGGCTTCAAATGTTATTATTATTATGGCATGTCCAGTCCATTTTGTTGACTACTAACAGCTTTCTCCTCTTAATGGTTCTCACATTTCAGCGAGAGTGGTTTGAATTGCTAATGAAAAGAGATAGATACCTACTTTAAGTGCAAAGATGTAAAGGCGAATGCAATCGTTTTAGCATTTTCTGCAGTTAATTGAATGAAAGAGTGACTTCACTAAGGGAAATCAAAAACTAATTAGTACACATACTTGTAGGAAGTCATTCAAATAACAACATGTATCCTTTGTATCCTTTGTGATTTCGTAAAAGCATTTGTCTTTGCTTTGATTTTTTTTTTTAATTCTTATAACATCATTAATTCAAATGCCATATTTTTTTAAGATAAAGAAGGCGAGGTTTGGTTTTAGCCTTTATTTCTTAGATTTAATATTTTACATATTTTAAAATATAATCTTGCAATATACAAGAAACATATGCGAGTTCTTAAGAATTTTTTCAATGACATAAAAGAACATACAAAACTTTTATAAATTCTAAAAATACTAAAATTTATTTAAAACAATAACGACCAGTTTATTCACTATCCATCAAATATAAACACGGCATTAAATTTTTAGTAAATTTAATTTAATCAGTCGCTTTTAGTAATTTTGATTGTGGCTGTCTGCAATTAGTAATTGTTCATTTAGGGATTTTAAGCCCTAATGGATGTTCAATGTGTTGGTTGTATATATTCACTGTCAGTTGGATTACTGACAATCAGGATTTTTTTTAGCTTATGTTTTTTTGTAATCTGCAAGTAGGATATGAATAACACAAACCGACAAACAATAAAAAACCTTCTGATGGAACAACAAAAAATATGGTTTTTGGTACTTTTGTTTTTTTTTTTAAAAGAACTTATCCGACCTTGAAATTGTTCTATAACAAATTTTTTTTTTGATTTTTGAGACATCAATTGAAAAAAAAAATTGTAATTTAAGCATAGAATTTAAAGAAAGCCCTACGTGATGGAGAACTTTTTAAGTCCGACTTGTATTCGGTGTATTAAAATCTTATGGAAAGTTTAGTTTCTTTTTTCCAATAAGGTAGTATAAAGTTTTTCGGCTTCCAGGCACGACAGTTGGGTTTATCATTTAAATGCTGTCGTACCTTTCTTAGACGCTTTGGTCGATGTATAGAGGCTCTTAATAAAATCTACAGCGCATACGCACTAACTGATGAGTCCAACTGTCGTGCCTGGGCAAAATGCATTGGACTAAAAGTCACTAAAATCTTTAAAATTGAATTAGATTTAAATGAATCACAATAAAAAAAGCTTCCTAGGGACTATTCTTAAAAAAGCATTTAAGTTTGAAGGTGTCAATTAAATTGGGTAATTCGACTAAGGTAAAGTGACTGAATATAAAATTCAATTAATGACATTATTACATTAAACGCGGTTTTAGTTAAATCAACTGTTTAGAATAAATTGACCAAAGACATTTAATTTTTTTGATTTTTGTTTGATGCGTTTCCAAAATCAGAGTTCAATTTTTATAGTTTCGAATTATGTGCGAATTATGTTTAGCAACGCTATAGTCCATACTAAATTTGTAGATTTACTTATTTTTTCACAAAAATACTTCCAAGCATTTTTCGTAAGAGCGATAATTAAAAAATGCCGTAATTTTAAAAATTCAAATTGTGTAATTATTTTTATTAATTAAAAGAATATTGTTATTATGTATATCAATAAAAAAGTTTTTGAGAAAAATGTTAAAATGTTGTTTCCCAGGTAGGTACCAAAACAAATATTTAAAAATCGGTATTCATTAAATATCATTAAAATCGAAACTTCCGTCTGAGGTATGAGCTATTAGCCTAAACAAAAAAAAAATGAATGCAAAAAAAAATTTTTTTTCATTAAAAATAAATTTTTTAATGCAATGTAAAAATAATTTGCTTTCAAAAAAATTAAGGTAAGTTGAAAATTTTTGCATAAAAAGGTTATAATGTAATTGTAAATATTTTTTTTTTTTAATTCAAAAAAATTTCAATTTGCAAAAAAAATTTATTGCAAGTTGAAAATTTTTACATTAAAAAAATAAACTTAAACATTTGTTGCATTTAAAAATATGCTAATGTAAGATGAAAAATATGAGATAGAGTTATGAAGGAAACAAATATTTTTACAGCTCACGAAAATATTTTTTAACTAGCCCAGGAAAATTAGACTTTCACTACGAAAAAATTCCGACAAAGCTGA
Source organism: Epistrophella euchroma (assembly GCA_947049315.1). Classification (NCBI taxonomy): domain Eukaryota; kingdom Metazoa; phylum Arthropoda; class Insecta; order Diptera; family Syrphidae; genus Epistrophella; species Epistrophella euchroma. The sequence continues at coordinate 23,441,250 of OX346245.1, forward strand.
ATTTTGGTGGAGATGTTTATTTTTGTACCTTAAGCATTTTCCAAAAATTACCTTAAATTTGGACCGTGGATAAAATTTTTACGGGGGTTGAAAGGGGTTGAATTTCAGTTTTTCGCTAATTTCTCAAAAACTGTCAGTGTTTTTTAAAAAATGTGAAGGCAAAAGTTGTAGCTTATTTTTTCGTACAATCAATAGGTTTTGAGAAAAACGTGCACAAAATTTATAGTGTACTGGATTTATTGAAAAAAATTTATTGAAGTTGCATGTTTTAACGGGCAAATCTTTTTGTATGGTATGTTACCCCTCCTCAAAAATTTGTATTCAAAAATGTAGCCTGATTGGCTTAATTTAAAGACTCCAACCTTAAAGATCCGATTACTAGGACGAAAGTAATAGCTTCGAAAGCCAACCATAGTGCTCTATTTTGAATTATTACTGAAGTGAAAATTAATGAAAAATAACTCAAAATCGAGTGATATTGTTGCCCCGGTCCAAATTCAGGGTACTTTTTGGAAAATGCTTAAGGTAAAAAAATAAACATCTCCACCAAAATTCAGCTTTGTCGGAATTTTTTCGCAGTTTTTTTTGTCTAATTTTCCTGGGATAAAAATAAATAAATTTGATGGCACAACAGCTCATGAAGAACTAGGGCCTAGTGACTTACAACTCTCAACCATTCCTGTGTGCGTGTCTGCAGGAATGGAGGGGACCTACAGTTTATTGCCGAATCCGAACGGCTAACGAGCGGCACTTTTCTGTGACAGGAGATTACTCTTGGAGGATTTGTCAATTCCTCGCAAGAGGCAGTAGCCGTTTTTTCTTTTAAATAAATAGGTGGCGAGGCTGGCGAGACCTCCGGCATGACAGTCCATCGCACTAACCAAAAAAAAAAAAAAAAAACGATACTTATCTCAGCTACTACAGTACACGTTTTTCGGGGTCTTTAGCTATATATTTATACTTGCTGTATCCTTCGCTCATCTATGTAGGGGATGTGGGGGCAAGATCGCACCTTTAGTGTTTGACTGCCTTAAAATCCATTAAAAAACGTCTTTAAATAAAAAAAAGTTTTACTTATTATAATAAATAAGTAAATAACTCAAAAAAAGATATAAACTTTTAGGAAACATTGTCAAAAAAAACGGTCTTGCGCCCACGCCCTATCAATATTTATTGGGGGCAACACGGTATTTTTCCTTTAAAATGTAACCTATTTGCAAAAGTTACAGATATATGTGACTTCATCTGCTCCAACTCCATCAAAAGCTTCGAGAGCCCACCCAGGGCACATGATGGTGCATTTAATCTACCCATTAGTTGGGTTCGATTTGAAAAAAGCTCCAAACAGAAGATGCAACTGCCATCTGGAACACTTTCACTTTCAACGAAATTCCTTGGAGCCTGTCACTTACCTTCGTAGCCAGCTTTTACGTTGACTTACTTTTTTTTTCTTTGTCAGGAACCGGAGCCCAAGTGTGGTTTTGCCACTTCCAGATTTTACCCAAAGTTCATCGAGTTTTTATGTTTTTTTTTTTTCTTTATGTCTCCTTTCTTTCACAATAAATTATTTTCAATATGCACTTTCTCATAACAAAAAAAAAAAAAAATAAATAATTTTAAATATTTTACAGGTAAGAACACAAGTTACATTTCACCCGAACGATAAAGCTTTTTTTCGAAAAAATCACGAAAACTACCGTAACTTCTCGACGTCTCAACCGAACTACCTCATACTGGAAGACATGATCGATCATACCAAAAGCCACGTGTTTTTCATTGTAAGTGTTGACATTTCCATTTTTTTTTCATACAACATAGTACAAAAACGGTTTTGCCTCACTTCCCCCATATTTATATTTTTCTTCCTAGAGGGGATTGAGTATAGACCACGTCGAAGTCTATAAAAATACTGAACGACTGTTGTTTTTTAAGCCCTACAAACTTTCCTTATAACAAGCAATCATTTTAACCTAGACTATTAAGCACTCGCCTTCACAAGTACCTACTCAGCTCTCCACTGCACGAATAAAAATACATACACTTGTCAAAACAATTAAGGGAACAAAAAAAAATCACTTTTTTTTAGTGTTTTTCGAAGAGCTGTATCTCTGTGAAAAGTGGTCGTATTGAGATGAAACAAAAAGCATTCTGAAGCTTAATCCTTTTTGTATTGAGAAATTTTCGCAAATGATTTTTTTAAGGTACCGTTATTGCGCAATCATAAGAAGCAGCACGACCCAAAAATTTAAAATTTTTTTCTTTTTTTTGAACATTGTCATTTTCTTTGAAAATATTTTTGAGCCAATTTAATGTTTTGTTTCAATAACTTGTTTATTCAGCTTTAAGGTTATCTTTTTTCGTCATTGTACAAGTTCTTTAAAATGTCTTACCAAATTAAGTCCTACAGTTAATATTTTTAAATCAGTAAAAGATTTACAAAAAGTCTTTAAATAGGCGTTTTTTAGACCTTTTCTGAATGTAAGGATGAGGAGCCAAAAAAAAATAATCGTTATAAAGTTTTGAAGAAATCTTGTAGAATATTAATTCCAGTTTTTAAAACTATCCATAAATTTTCGGTGTCCTCATTCCTTGCGATAGTATTGGTAGTCAAAGTCAAAAGTCTGTTTTTTCATTCAAAGCCAGATATTCTGTTGAAAAAAATTTGTACAATGACGAAAAAAGATGACCTTAAAGCTGAATAAACAAGTTATTGAAACAAAACATTAAATTGGCTCAAAAAAAAAATTTTCAAAGAAAATGACAATGTTCAAAAAAAAGAAAAAAATTAAAAATTTTTGGGCCGTGCTGCTTCTTATGATTGCGCAATAACGGTACCTTAAAAAAATCATTTGCGAAAATTTCTCAATACAAAAAGGATTAAGCTTCAGAACGCTTTTTGTTTCATCTCAATACGACCACTTTTAACAGAGATACAGCTCTCCGAAAAACACTTAAAAAAAAGTGATTTTTTTTTTGTTCCCTTAATTGTTTTGACAAATGTATGTTGCTTAAATAATAAACACTAAACATATGTGATTAACCTAACTATTAGCTGAATAATCGTATACGCTTAAATATGCAAAAAGGTCCTTAGGGTAGGTGAAAAACTCTTATTCACTGTGAATGAGGTCAAATGTTTTTGTTAAAAAATGTATCTTGCTATTAAAAGCCAAAACAATATCTTCAGTAATTTGCCGAAAAATGTCCAAATCTCCGCATTTAAATGTAATGAAGCCCTAACAGTAATACAGAAATATAATTTCAAGCACAAATGTTGACCGCGAAAAAGTACCTTTTAATCCTTGCCACATCTGTGAACACAAGGGCCGTCTGCATCAGCACACTCTTAAAAAAAAGGAAGAAAAATAAAAAAAAATATTTCACTTAGACAATCTAATATATCGCCCTACCTCGTGTGTTAATCTGTGCAATGAAAACATCCTGCTAAACTGTGGATGATATCCTGCCAGCTATATATGTGTATAAATTGCAAAGATAAATTTCTACCAATAAAGGAGACATTAAGCGAGCGTTGTGTCTCTGGAAGCTTCGGTACGGTATATCTACTCGTTTCTTTTCCTATGAATGTTTTCTTTTTGGCCCGGTCGGCTCGGTGGTGACTAATTGCCAACGATTAAAGGACCATCCTATATACCTTCTGCAGAGCCCAGAGCCTGTGTGAAAAAGGGTTTTATTCTTAGATTTTTTGTATACCCTCATTTTCGGGGGGCGAGATTGGATAATTAAGAGCTTTTGGTGTCATCTAATTTTCTCCATTTTTTGTTTCTTGTGTGTGTCTGTTCTTCCCCGTCGTCGGTCGTTGTCGTGTAATTCCTTCATTTCACTCTACGAGCAGCGAAGAGATATCGGACAAACTTGCGCCATGATGGGGTACAGAAGGGCTCCATAACAGTTTAGAGATCTTTGCAAGGATTTATGTGTGATGCAAGTGGAGATTTATTCGAAAGATAAACGAAGCTTTTGGTGTTGTACGTTCTCGCTGCTTGTCTTATTTTTTTTTCCTCTCATTCATCCAAATGTGCTTCTTTAACGACTTCATCCCTTTGAGAATTCAAGTTATGTTCGTTCGTCTTAAATTTCAACAAGTTCGAGATTATTGCGTTTTCATTTTAAATTTATGAAAGTATAAGAAGTAAGCAGCAAACCGAAGACCAAACCAAGACCACATTGTTTGCCTTAACTGATTTCGAAATCTGACACTAAGTGATGTATTAGACGAAGTCTTTTGGGGGATGAACGTATACTATATGAAGAACCATGCCAACACCCCACTAAATGAACGAACGAACGAACGAGTAATATCTGTGTACCTTTTGAATGAATCAATAAAGGTGCACACAGCTCACAGGCTCTGGCAATTTATCATCTTTATGATGAAGGAAAGGCAGCAATATGCCTTAGGTCACAAAACCATTATTACATCCTTCCATAAAGAGATTTTCATTCATATTTACCAAAAGATTACACCTGAAGACAAATTTCTACAGTTGAACCCTTTAAGATATCAGCTTTCCATTAATAGAATGTAAACAGACAGTTACCATATTTTACGGGCGTACAGCGTACATCGTACACAACACAACACAGCACAGCCCGGCCTGGATGGTACAAAACTTTAAAGTACCTTTACTTACCTTCCCTTAAACATTTCACTTGAGGTGTCCCTTTTGTATACAATAATTGTGTGTTTGTATATATTTTCAGAGGATGTTTCGTGTGCTTTAACTTTATACAGCTTCAAAAACGGAAATGATAAATGTTTCCGCTCTCAATGAGATTTTATTTAAGTCATTATAAATAAATGAAGTAACTCTGTGGCAGGGTGATAATTTGGAGGCGAAACGCGCGTTAAACATTTAATATTTTAAGTCTTTCAATATTTTAAGTGATTCTTTTTTTTTTTTTTTTATTTTTTGTTGTTGCCATGAGCTTGGCAGAGAATAATAAAATCAAATTGTACAGGGACCGTTAACTTTGTTAATGGTGGCGTTTAGTATCTCTTCTTGGTGTTTTTGCTTCGATGTGCATAATTTACACTTTGGAGAACGCCCTGTCTGTCGTCGTGCGACACAATTGAGAGGTATCCTTCAACCTATATATAGTGTCAAGTTGTGCCCAAACCTTTTATGATTAATGAGGCGTGTTTTTTTTTTTTTTGCATTTTTTTTTGTTTAAATTTCCATTCTATTTTTGTAAGAAAAAATTTAGAGCGTCTAGACAATTTATTAAACATTCAAAAGATTTTGTTTTTATGTGTGGTAAATTTTTCTTGTTTATTATCGACTTTCTTTGTATTTAAAGATAGTTTTTTTTTTTTTTTTTTATGGGATTAAGAATGCAAAACTTTTCAGATTTTTTTATATACAATTTATTGATTTACTTATTTACTTTCTTTAAAGGGAAAAATTTATAAAACGCTATCACTTTCTAGTCAAATTTTACCGAAGGATTATCTATGATAATTGGCATATGTGGTGTGAAGTGTGATGCTTTAGGTAGATGCTGGATTAAGCTCGTGAATATCCTTTTTATTCATATAAAAGGTGTCCAGAGAAAATTTTTCAAATTTAAATTGCCATTATCGAAATACTAGCGAGTTGAGGTAAGCAGGAGGGGTATCATTCAAAGCGCAGGATTTGCGGAATTGTTAGTCGCCATGAGTCACTGGTTGGGAGCACACCGCGCGTTTGCGGTGGAGCAATTACGTGCGCGTCGCGCTTTTTCATAAATATTTCAACAAGTTCGAGATTATTGCGATTTCATTTTAAATTTATAAAAGTCAGCGTGCATTGTCATGCATTAACCGAAAGTTGTCACCAATAAATAGTGCGAAAGGCATTACATGGTCCTGTAAAACGTTTTCCACGTACATATACCTATCTGAACGTTCACACACACACTGTCTCCATCGAACACCAACAAGGTCCGTATGCGAGCTTCAAAACTGATGGCTCCCCAAAATTTAAATCGAACGGCCTGAAAGGTAATTTCTAATCCAACGAATGAGAGACCTATCAATACCAAATGCACGCATTTTCGATAAGAGAGCTTCGTGCCAAACTCAATTAAGTGCTTTTGAAATATCAAGTGCAATAACCTTTGTTTCACCAAAATGATGTAAGGATTGGTTCCACTTTTCGTAGGTATATATACACACTTCAGAGACCTCTCTTTAAAAAGGATGGATTCAGATTGCAGAGACCTCGAAACGTGGAGAAATGTCAAAATTTTCGATTCGACAAATCAGACCTATTACAATAACTTCCCGTGGGAAATTTATATACAAGAAATTAAATTTTATTTATTTTTAATGTTATTTATCATCTAATGTGAACATATTTCTAAATTATGATCTAAATTCTAATAAATTCCAAGTCGGAAAGAAAAATATTATTCATCAAAGAAATCATAACGTTACTCATAAGCCCTAATCAAAATTATTTTACTACATTTTCTTGTTGAGTAAATATAAATTTTAAAAACTATTTTCGATGTTAATTTTTTTGTTAAAATAAGTCGTTCCGCGTTCGTTAAATACAAACAATACGTTTAACTATTTTCTTTAACATTAACAAAAAATACAAAGTTTTGAGTTACATAGTTTTCTATGCTAACTAGCTACCATTATATACACTAGGGTTTCCGTTATTTCCCAAACAATTTTTTTTATCAGACACCATCTGAATCAAGAGTTTATGCCCTACAAAAAATTTAACTACAAATTAATTCTGTCATTAACCTGCACAAAAAAAAGAATGAATATTGAAAATATTTTTAAAATTTTTTTCTTCCCTAAATTTTGAATGAGGTTTTTTCAAAAAAAAAATCAGAATAAATAATTCACTTCCATTCAAAGAAACGAACAAATTTCTGTGTAGGGTGTTCTTTAAACTTCAGCGCACCAAGCTAACCTGAATCCACATACATAGGTACACAAAAATTCAAAAAAAAAAACAAGAAATCGTTTTCCCTTATAAATCGTTGATCGTCGCCACACTCGGTTGCAGTGAGGGATGATTTTTTACTTAAACAATCATAAAAAATGTCGATAGAACCTGACTAGATTGTTTATAACTTTTGATTAAATGGGAAGATTTACGTCATAGATGTATCTAAAGAAAGGTAAGAAATCAACCCATTTCATGATGTATACACATTTTAAAAAAATATACTTGAGGCGCCATAAAAAAAAAATAAATAATTATGTATTACCTACAATGTTGTGGATCTAGATTTTGAACAAATAAGTTTATCGTTTTATGGCGGTAGTTTTAGGAGCGTAGCGATAAATTACGATTTTCAACGATTTCTTAAATTTCATTTGAAAAAATGGCTCGACTTGACTTATCAAAAAAAAAATTCTTACCTCAAAAATAATTGTCACTTCCTAATGAAAGAGATATCAAAAAATCCTCAATGAATTATGCATTTTATTAATGTTACAATATTACAAAAACTCATTTAAAAAAAGACTTAAAAATTTCAAATCGAATGTTTTTTCAATTTTCTCAAAAAACTAGAGGACATAAAACCATTCGATTTCTTGTGTTCGATTGAAAATTAATACGCATTGACCACAAAAAGTTAATTTTGCACCTTATTTCACAATTTTGAAAAAATTGGTCTACATTTTGTTTTCATTTTATTTTTTTAAAACAATTGACATAAATAATTTAACTTAAGTTTAAGATTAAAAAACAGATTTCTGGCTTTCAAAACCAGGTAGAATACTGTGTAGTAAGTGTTGTCGTTGTTTTTTAATATTTTTTTTTTCATTTTATTAATTTTTTCTAAAATTGGCCCTACCTTCTAAACGGGGCTAGATAGACCCCCCTCCCATAGTAAAAAATGCTTATTGTTTTTGACCACTCTACAAAAAAATGTTACCAAATGTTGGTGCTAAAGCTAACGTACTCTCCCCGAAAAGATAATTTTACTGCAGAAAAAACATAGCGAACAGCCTACTGAAAGCAACACGGCACGTCACTGCTTTAAAGGCACGGGTTAATGAGCTTAGCCAAGTTTTTTTGGTCCATAAATTTACTCTAGATAACAAACTTTTTTGATCAAAAAAAATAAGTTTGGTAAATAACGGATACCCTAATATACATGCACAAGCCGTTATTATTGAATGTTGTGGTCAACATTGTGCCTGGGTCCAAATTCCATTGTCAAAATTCTGCTTTTTAAAATACAGTTTTGAAAAATTCTACAACAAAAATGTAGATACTTTATATTTATTATTTGCAGAATTTTGTAAAACATTGTTTTTTGAAATTTGTGTTGTGTTTTACAATTTTAAAAATTGATATTGTGTATTTGTAAATAGAAATAATTTAATGTTTATTTTTTTTATAAGTTTATATTTATTCTGTTAGAAAGCTCCAAATCAAAAACAGAATCATTTCCTGAAACGAAAAAGACGCGACGTTACTTATGCGCCAACCTGTAAATTTTTAACTTTTATACAATTTTAAAATTTTTTAAAGGTGTCACGTTTCGGAATAAAATTCCATGGCCTTCAAACTGAATGAATATTCAATTATTTATTTTATAAATTCACCTTTTATACGATTCTAGCCGGGGGTGGCCCCGGCGCAGTGGAAGTAGTGCTTGACTGCTAACCTGGATGTGTGAGTTCGAGCCCCAGTCTAGGCAGCATTCTTTTCTATATTCCCTCAACTGAACGCTGAACAACTGGGATGTAATGAGATAATCAAAACCTTATTTCTCAGTCCACTGTGCCAACAAAAATCTATCCTGTCCTTCTATTCCTTCTAACATTGCCTAATTTATAAGACCCTAGGTCTTACTGGCAAATATATGTTTGTGTTGTTTTTTTTTTTTTTTTTTTTAAGACTATTGCAAAGGAAACATTACAAAATTCTAATTTTATCAAAAAGAAATATGTATTATAGTTTAAAACAAATAACCTAAATATTTACATAACAGAAGATTCAAATAATTTGTATGTATATGTATGTATTTAAGTCCCATTTAATTTGATAGCCTTTCTTATTCAATATTTCCAACCTACACCCATTTAGAATATTAAATTTACAACTTTTGATCTCTCCTGTGGGGAAATCAATTAAATTTCAAAACACATAAGGGTTTGCTTCATTGCCTCGATTTTATAGTCCAAATGATGATGCTATAGACCCAGAGAGATTTGCTTAAAAATAAATAAGAAACGAGATACCAATTTCCAATTATAAATTCAGTAAATACCGAACTCGCCCGCCGCCGCCGTCAGGATATTCAATTATGGCTTGCTTCTATTTTAGTATATACATGTAGGTATGTGTGTTTGTTTCTATGCATATCTCCGGTTCACCTCTTTACCCGGATGAGGTCTGTAATTGAATGAGAAATTTAATTGAACCTCTGATCCTAAAATAACACACAATTCATTCAGGTTGGTTGATTTCTGCCACAATCTATTTCAATGATTGGTTGAGTCTCTCTCTATGTGAGAAAAGGTATAGAATTTTGAAGAGTATGCCAAGATGACGACCGATGCGGTACTTACATTCTGTAGTATTTCAATATACCCGCAAAAAAAAATTAAATTAATCAAAAGCAATGAGAATTTAATTAATTTCAGCATTTGCAAACTCATGGAAAGTGTGTTTTTTAAAACTTCCTTAAGTGAAAAATAATTTTTGGAATAAAAAAAAAAAACAATCCAAACACTTGGTGCAATGGTGAAGCTATTTTAAATTACAATCGCAAAGAAGCAGCAATGATGATAAGTCCAGACAAATTAATTTTTATTTAAATCAAGCTCCAACTTCCGGGATACAAAAAAAAAAAATAAAACAAAATGAAGAGATATTGTATAAACAAAAAGTCGAAGGAATGCAAAAGTCCAGCCCACCAGACCCCCACCCAATGAGTATTTAACAAAAAAAAAAAAAACAAAAAAATCTCCGCAGTCGGCGAGATTGAAATTCTGGCGTTCGGATGTGGTTCTAGGGTAAATTTATGCGGATTTTCTTTGGCCGAAATCTTTTGGCTAAAGGATACTCTTGGACAGTAGCCAGTATGTAATTAATTTCTGTTTTACTTTGGCCACAATCGTAAACTGCGCAATATATGTAGATACCCAACACATACATATACAAGATGAATTTGTTTATATTTGTATTTTTACTATTGAGTTTGTAAACCATACTACCTACTTGATGATAATAATACCGGACAATAATTCTGTGTGGAGAGTGATGCAGTAGACAATTAAATTTTATTTATTCATGTCAAAGTGTGTAGCTTGGAAGTTATTATCCAATCGTTCGACCAATGTAATTTGTTTTGATTAAAAAATTATATTCGAAACTTTTTTGTTCACTCGGGCGTATACGTACTTTATTTATTAGTCTTTGTTTTCCACTTAATATATGTGTGTGCAACACAACATTTGAGCACGTTATGTTTTTAAAATATTTTTTGTTTAATTTTTAATTAAACTAAATGATAGCAATAAATATTTACAGCTTTTGAATTTTATTCAGAGTTTATCAAAGGTTAAATTGCAATAATGTCATAGTAAAGTTTTTTTTTGAATAATTTGTTTTGATTATATTTTTTTTCTATGAAAATAAAAAAAAAAATTTGTTAAAGTATTAAGCTATTAAGCTAAAAAAAATGGGTAGTTTTTTTGTATGGAAATTAAGGTACAGAGAAAGTTTACCAAAGGTATTTTAACAGAGATTCCTGATTAAAATCGAATTATTTTTTTCACTACGCATCGATGATAATTGGAGGTCACCATCATATATTCAAAACTACTTAAAGGCCTTCCACACTATTCCGCTGAGTATTAACACATGTCAGAAAAGTGGGAAGTAAATCCTGTATAATAGTGTGGAAACAAAATATGAAATTTCATCCCACACGACTTTGACAGCCCATCTCACACGATTTGACATATGTTAATACACAAACATTTTTAGGATTGGTTCTAAAACCATCATACAACAGTTCTGAGAAAGTGAGTGGATACAACACCCCTTATACCGGAATATCTCATGCATCCTAAGCAAGTTCTACCGAATTTCATTATTCAACAAACAAAGGGGTAGACCAGACACCAAACGACCTATACAGAAAACCTCCTTTTCCATTGAACATATACCACAAAGCCTACCGTTACGCGAAATTTCAAAATTTTGCGTCGGGAATTCTACTGATCTAACAGTGAATCACTGAGTGTATCATTTCATTTAATTTATTGTAGGTGAATTATTACAAATTTTTTTCATAAACCTATATTGCACAATTTACAGAGATTTGATATAAAGCTACCTTACTACTGAAAAATTAACTACAATGTTTTTTTCAAATATCACAGATTTTAAATAAATAATTGATTGAAGGAAAAGCTACAGAAAAAACCTTCTTTTAAGAGATGAGATAGAGAGAAGGGGAGGAAATGGCTGAAAAAAACCTCCGTCAAATTAGCGACTTTTTACAAAGTTGTGTCTAAACTAAATTACATAAAGATAAAAATTGTTCTTAACAAAATTAAATAAATTAATTAATAATTAACATAAATATACATTTAAATAAATAAGTAAATAAATAAATAAATAAATAAATAAATAAATAAATAAATAAATAAATAAATAAATAAATAAATAAATAAATAAATAAATAAATAAATAAATAAATAAATAAATAAATAAATAAATAAATAAATAAATAAATAAATAAATGAATAAATAAATAAATAAATAAATAAATAAATAAATAAATAAATAAATAAATAAATAAATAAATAAATAAATCAATAAATAAATAAATAAATAAATAAATAAATAAATAAATCAGTATATAAATAAATTGATATATAAATAAATAAATAAATAACAAAAAAAACAATAAATAAATTAAAATAGAAAAAACAAATAATTAAGTTAACAAATAAATAAATAAAAAAAAAATTAATTAATGAATAAATAACAAAAAATAGAAATAAATAAAGTTAAATAAGTAAATATCACAGAATTCAATATATATTTTTGAACATTAAAACAAGAAAAAATTTAACAAATTAAATTTATATGTTAACAACATTTTTATATTTGAATGAACCTATAACTTATTTGACTAATAAAAATCTTTAAATAAATTAATTTTAACGCTCATAAAGTCAGATTTGAATTGAGGTAGTTATCAGATGAACTACAAGATAATTCGTATCTATTACTTAGATTTAATATTCTAGAATGAATTCTTTCAATGTTTGTTATTCTATGTAATTCCTCAGTTGAATAATGCCATTGCAAATTAAGCATCATTTTCAAAATTTTATTTTGCATTCTTTGTAATTTAAGTAAGTTGCTTTTGGCGCATTTTCCCCAAACAGGTGAACCATATAGCAAGATGCTTTGAAAAATTACTTTGTATATGATTAATTTATTTTCATCACTAAGCTTTGATTTTCTATTAATAAAAGGATAAAGTATTTTTATTGTCAGATTAACCTTATTTAAAGTTTGTTGGATGTGCAATCCGAAAGTTAGTGTTTTGTCAAGGTGTACTCCCAAGTATTTAGCACTAGATTTTCATTCCGTCTGAATTCCATTAATTATTAACCTTCTGCTGGGTAGAAAGCAAGCTTTTCTTTTTCTGGTGAAAAAGACAGCTTGAGTCTTTCCAGCATTCAATTTAATCTTCCACTTATTTAGGTAGTTGCTTACAGTATCCAAAGCTAATTGCAGATTGGTTTCAATGACGAAACCATTCGAATCAGCCGAATAGATACAAGTATCATCTGCAAAGATAGCGATTTCACAGTCCCAAAGCTTAGGAAAGTCGGATGTGTATATATTATACAAGAATGGCCCCAAAACCGATCCTTGGGGAACACCAGCAGAAATGTAGTTACGATCTGAACATTCAGCCTTAATAGAAACTTTAAACGTTCGGCCGGTTAAAAATGAAAAAATTATTTTAATTATGTATTGCGGGGGTATGGTATGTTTCGCCAGAATTGTTTGGCAAATTAACGTTTCGCGGTGGTACATTTCGCCGTTTCTCGTTTCACATTTATTTATTTAGCATTTTGTTATTTCGCAATTTTTGTTTTGCAAATTACGTTTGGTTTTTTATATGATATGACAAACCATCATTTCGCAATTTTCATTTCGCAATTTTCACTTAATATTTTGTTTGATTGGCATATTTAGGTTTGGCAATTTTTTATTTGGCATTTTGTTATTTGGCTTTTTCTTATTTGGCATTTTATTATTTTGCTACTTTTAAGGCATGTAATTTAATGGAAGCCAAAAATTGCCAAATAATTGAATGCCAAATAAAAAAAAAACTGGACAACAAATTGCCAAATAAAAAAAAACGAAAAATCACTGAATAGAGAATATAAAAAATATAATGCACCTACGAAAATAACTGCCCAATTGCTTAAAACCCTTTTTTCCTTGAAGTAAAATGTGAAAATCCTCTTTCTGTTATGTACTTACCTTAATACTTTGAACGACAAAAGGGATGTCAAAAATTTTAAACAAAAGATTTTACTTTATTTAATTTTTATTTCAAAATAAAATAAAAAAAATTATATACACTTCTCAAATAAGAAACATAATTAGTCTTGAAAATAGACGATGGTAATGATTGGTCAAACGATCAAAACAACTAGACGGCGAAATGATCTTTTAGCGAAATAATAAAACGGCTTGACGATATTTCTCGAAATGATTAAACGGCGAAGCGTTATTTCGCAAAATAATAAAACGGCGAAACAATATTTTGCGAAAAAACACTTGGCCAAATAATAAACAATTTAACAAAGAAAAACTAAGGAATAATTTGCCAAATGAATTTTGCGAAATGATTGAAAATATTTTTAATAAAAAGCGAAATATAAAACCGCCGAATGTTAATTGCAGAATGATTGAAAAACGTAATGAATAAAAAACAAAATGTAAATTGCCAATTAAGAATTGCGAATTAAACAAAATATTTAACGACTAAGGCGAAACAAGAAATGCCAAATGAATTTTGCCAAACAATGGTGACCCGTATTGCGGAAAATTCAAGGTGGTTAGTTTATAAATTAGACCTTTGTGCCATACAGTATCGAAGGCCTTCCCAACATCAAGTAGTACTAAGCCTGTACTTTTCCCTACTGTAAAGTTATTTTTTATATCTCTAGTTATCCGGTGTCACGATATTTGAGTTGAAAATTGGTGAGGTGACTGTGATTGCTCAGCTTATCAAATATGGAGAATTAAAAGAGTCAAAATGCGGGGGGATCGAAAATCGCTTGAGTTTATTCCTGTAAAAAGGCATAGAGCTCAGAATTTGGCGCCCTTTGATTTTCTCTTCAATTTAATTTTTAATTGCGATATAGGAACAATAGAGTTAGTAGGAATCTACTATTACCTACCTGACTTTGGAGACACTCCTGGTTCCAAATATCAATTTAAAATAAAACTTCTCGAGGACTCTCGGCTTTCTTCGTGTATGCTTACATTATAATACCTGCTTTTCTTACAGTACAGTCAACATGCATGTGGATTTAGTCTCTATCAGCTTCTGTTCGCTTGAATTAACGCCTCCTGTAATGTGCAACAAAACACGAACCTTTGGTTAAAAAGGAAGAAATTGAGCTTTAAGCCCTCCCTAGTTATTGTTTATTTGAGCGATGCTTAAACTAAGGAAGTCTCGATTTCACTATATTCGAAGCATTCGATAGCTAAAAGATTGTTATTTTCCTCAAAAATTTGTTGATACTTAATTTTACCGGCAGCGTTCTCCTCTTGAACCTTGCCCAGGTTCATCATTCTTGTCAATCTTGTTCTGAGTAAAGAAAGCTTTCCTTAACTGTATCTTAAGAGAGGTGACCGCTGCTGGCGTTCCTGCACGATTATATTGGATCGATATTTTGATAGCTTAATGGCTTAATGTTTTGGGTTGTCAAAAATTACTGAAACTATCAATTCTAATGGAATTCCTCTTAAGAATCTCCTGAATAAAGGCCAGAAAGTCATCCTCAAATTCGGCGGATGATTGAAAGTCTAATGTAAAAATCCTCCGTAATAAAAAATTTGAAATAGGTTTCCATGATTATCCCTGGTGCAGGGGTAAGCCGAAAACCCTTCCAAGGTGTCTGAAACAGCACGTTAATGACTGGTTTTCTCCCCAGCCTTCTATTTTTTTTGGCATTGAAAATAAAAAGTGCTCACCCCACCCCTGGAAATTAGATCCTAGGGCCTATTGCCAAATCGCATAATGAGGGTTGAACTCAATAATAACATTATGTACGCATAATAACGATCTTCAAAATTCCAAGATAATTGAACCACAAGAGCAAGTTCATGTGGGTTATGGTTTGCGTACACTGCAACCGAATCATCGGCTGATTTCGGGTCGGAACTATTCGGGCGACTGTCTTGGACGTTCGTCTGTATACACTCCCTCCGTTCTCGGACGATACCGGTCCATAGTCCGTTAATTTGTAAAGTATTAATTTTTTCGCATGCATAATCGCAAATAATAACCGACAAATTGACAAAAATCCAAACATTCATTGACAAATAAAATACATTCATAATAATTACCAAAATAGTCTTTTAAATTTGTTTTCACTTAGGTTTTGAAAACGGCATAAATTGAATTTGATCCTTGTTGCTGTAAAATTGAGAAGTTACGTACACTTTTATAAATAAACAATTAACCCTGCCCCATACCTAAACTCACACTAACTGCCCTCCTAAACCCCCCTCAAATTTACCTTAGATTACATCCTGGGGAGCGCAATGGATTCACTGATATCCGAGTTAGATACCTAGTGTAGTCTGCCGTATTATCACTCCCTTTACTGCCTAAACAGAATAGAATGACGGAACTAGAGCCGCTGACGGAACTGGAACAGCTTTAAAAAAGTGTCTTACGTTATTTTTTTTACCTGTCCACAATGCAGCTGTACAGCTTTGAATGTATTTTGAAGAAAAACAAAAGAATATTCTTGTGTACAAGCTCAGAATTCACATTTTTTGTTTCCAATAATTTTCCTTTTAATAAATAATTTTTTTCGCGATACAAATAACCACCATATTTTTTTCCGACCCAAAAAGTTGTTTTTTTTCTTCATACAAATTGAAACGTCAAAAGTGTCGTACGTATGAAAAGTTAAAAGTTGGTGAACTCTTCCGTCTGCGTCTGCAGCTCCGTATGCGTCTACGTTCCGTTGTGTTCGCAACATTGAATTTGCGTGTATTCAATATTTTGACAGCTATTCCAGCTCCGGCTTCAGTTCCGTCACCATTCTGTTCAGCCAGTTAACCTAAGCCCGAATTGAAACCCCAACATTAAAAGATAGTTACATCCTATGTTTTCTTGTTAAAGGCCTCTACACACTCAAGAGGTACATAATACAGTAGTAAACTCCCTTAGGGGTTAAATTGCACAACAAGAAACAAAAGTTTGCAGTCCTACAATTCTATTTATCTCTTCGAGAAGTTAAAAATGGGAGATTGTGTTAAATGGGTTTTTTGTCATCATAAAATCACCAAGTCTATACGTATCATTTGACAGATGAAAATAAATTCTCCCCATATACAAATCTAATAAACTCGCACCCACAACAAAAATATTAAGACCTAAATGTTTACGAGAACAAAAAGAAATGCCTAAACAAATAAAAATCTCAGCCGTCATGCAATTTATTCTTCCAATTTTTATTTAAGCACAAAGAAAAGTTTTTTGTTTGTTTTTTTGGTGAAACACAAAGTAAATTTTACTGTTAGACATATTTTCCACTTTTATATTGCTGAGACAAAATTGAGTTTCATGTTCTTCATTCTCTTGATCAGAGTGTTTTCACAAAAAAGAAAAAAAAATGAGAGAAAAAAACTTTTTCTTCTCACACGCTGAGTTGACTTCCTGACAAGGGTTTCAGCCTTGGAATGTGTATTCTTGATATAATTCCCACATTCCTGTGCTGTCATTCCCCCTTTTTATATATCCTATGCTGAAGTGAAATTTCAAGCCCCTAAGTCAATTAAGTTCATACTTTATGCAGGCGCTCCCATCATGACATGACCAGACAAAACATTCTCACTGACCAGTGACCAGGACCAGGACTAAGACCACACAACAATTCAGTACACCTTAGCACATAGCCCAAAGTGATTTATACATTTCCTTGTTTCACTCTTCGTTATATAGTTTGCCGGATTGTTGGTTCGTTAAAAGGTGAACAACAAACTATGGTCCATGATGGTAAACTGGTTCCGTACGAGTTATATGGCTATTTTAATTTGCTTGTCAAAAAGTTCCACAACATAAGTGCTGGTTCCGACAGTACTTCTGCCACTGCCATGCCTATATCTTCCTGAAACCCCCCCAAAAAAAAAAAGGTAAAGGCAAAAAGCTCTTCTATCACATCACACATTGTTTGCAAGTATTTTGGGGTAAATAAATACAACATTAAATTTTCTATTCAAATACTGGACATTAAAACGTAAACTTCTTGCCGGATCATTGCGGAACTATGGGGGTTAAAGGATAATGTTTGGAATAATAAGGTACATCACCAAGCCTCCAAATTCAACATGGTGGCATGGGTTCTTGGCAAAACTTTAGCTAGCCAAAGTTGTCGTAATGTTGGTTCAACTTCAGTAGCCGAAAACCAATAAAGTTAAATGGAAAATCCTAAAACTATAAATCATGGCTTTAAGTCCATTTCCTTGGTTGTCGATTTTGCATCCTTTCATCCGGACGAAAGGCGATTTATTTGAATTTTTCCTTCCCATCAGCTTGAGGAGGGGGCGCTACAATACAAACAGTATAAGGGTGAAAAAGTGTTATTTTTGGCCATGGCCAGTGTCAATGGGGTTCTTGGTGCTGCAGAGTAGCAGAGTTGACGTGGTTGAGTGTAGGAAAAAAAAAAGAAATAATAATGAAAACACCAATGGGAAAGTCTAAGAGATTTACTCGGATAGTTGCTTACAAGAAATGGAAAAAACACTATGTATAGAATGAAGAGAAGTCTCTGGCGATGGCAGGAGGAATAGAATGAATGAATCTCTATGAGAGTCAACGCGCAGTCTTGGAAGAAGGCAGTATAGGGATCCTTCCTGATCTGAAGATGTAAAATTGAATGTCTTTCCATTTCAATTGGTTATTTATTGTGCGGTTTTTGAATACATCGTGACTTGATGGTAAACAAAATTTAATACAAAGAACTAGGAATTGAGAAAAGATTGAGAAGATTTTATTTTGCAAAAAAAAAGAAGAAAAACATAAACAAGGACCATGATAGCTGCTAAAAACAGATTGCTACATAAAAACAAAATACAACGATACTTTGGGATGACAAGATACAATTTAGTTGAACATCTGCGTTTTGTGAATGGAAGGAGTTGGTTTTTGTTTGTTTGTTTTTAAATTAACTAGGGTGCGTTTGTGGTGGAGTTATGGGTTTAAATATTTTATAACAAGGTTTATGTTACAAAGGGATGGGAAGAAAAGTATTGGTGGGTATTTCATTTATTTCCTTTAGTGCATGTTGTACAATCGTGGTTTCTATATTGATCCATGGTTCAGGAATTTTAATTCACCGATATCGGCAGATTAGCTTAGGTTCAAAGATGGTTCAGACATGTAATTTGCTATTATCACATACTAGAACCTTGAACCGCATCGTTTTTTGACATGGATTACATGTCTTTCTCGGAAGGTTGGGGTGGGGGTGATGTAGCGAAATGAGGACCGTCACGAAAACATGTACCGCTCGCGCCTTACTGCTAAGTGACTGTTTGCACTACAGACATCCTAAATATACCAGTCGGTAGATAAAGATTGCGCAAAGATTATAGAGGAATTGTTTTATAGCTATCGCCTCATAGTTCCAGGTGATGAGTCATCGCGTTTGGGGTAAATTGCAGCAAAATTAGGAGTACTCAAATTAATTTGAGCTCAATTTCTTCGGATACATAAGTGCCACTGACGTCATTGATATCTCTTTCAAAAGGGTTTGAAAAAGGGCATCCCTACGCGTATATCCCATATCGTTAATTTCACGTTATAGCACATAAGACATGTAATCCATGTTCGGTAGGTGCCACAAGGGCAATCTACCAAGGGTATTTTTTTTTTCTTTTTTTTTTATAATTAACGCGCACTCAAGGGGTTATGACTACCCTTTTAATGTTTAACAATAAGGATTTCGCTGCATTTTTGGCGACATCTAATATGTGGGCGTTCCACAGAAGTTGTTTAGAGACACACATACCAAGAATCGAGAGCTTTTCAGTTTCTTCGATGCAAGTTTCATCCATATATAATGGTAAAGGAGGTATGTTCCGCTTCAACGACAGAAGACATCTTTGAGTTTTGGAAGCATTAAATTCCACATGATTATTAAAGCCCCATTAGGTCTGAATTTAAAGAGCTCAACATATTCTGCCGTTGCAGCTCCAAATTAGAAGAACTGGGAAGTGAATCTGGAAAGGGGTATGAAAAACTAAGGGCGCTGTCATCAGCGAAACAGTTTAGTGGATTAATGTTAGGGACAGGAGATCATTTATGAAGATAAGAAATAGTGTCGAAGACAATACTGAGCCTTGGGGTACACCATCAGACTTGTAACCATCCAAAACAACTTGAATTAAACGATCGGAAAGGTAATTACTAAGCCAGCGAAGGAGTGATACGTTAATACCAAAAACATACATTTTCAATAGAAGAGCTTGTTGTCAAACTCTATTAAATGCTTTAGAAATGTCAATCGCAATGATTTTGCTTTCTCCAAACCGATATAGGAGTTGATTCCACTTTTCGGTGAGAAAAGCAACAAAATCACCAGTGGATTTGTTACGACGAAATCCGTAATGTCGGTCGCTAAGAAACTTTCGCGATTCGAGATATTTCATAAGCTGATGGTTGATCAACGTTTCCATCACCTTGGAAAGAAGGGATGTCAGAGAAATTTTCCGGTAATTAGAGGGTGAAGATGAATCGCCTTTTTTAGGGATTAGTTGAACAAAGGCTTTTTTCGATCCTGAGGGAAATTGGCCTGAAGAATAGGATACATAAAAAAGCTTACGCAAGGGTTTTGCCAATGTTGAGTAACAAATCTTCAATATAATTGGAGAAATTCAAATTCCATTAGAGCCAGCGGATTTATGAATGTCGAAATCTTTAAGTATTCTAGCGACTGTACGAGTTCGAAAATGTATTGATTCTAGGGAAAAGTTTACGTTCTCCAGTACAGGTCACTGTCTGTCAGCGTAGAGTTTGCATTGAATTATTTTACAAACACATTGGCTTTGTCTATGGAACTAACGACAGGTTTATTATTAAAGATGAGCGTAGGAACCGATGAAATTGTTGAATTTTTGATATTCTTTACGAATGACCAGTAGTTTTTACTGCCTATTGGACACTGCAGCATTTATTGTTCATGCAGGAATTTGGTTCTTTTCGTTCGTGGAACCATAGTTAATCCGAAACATTCTGATGGTTAAAATTTCTGAACCAAGGGTTAAATATTGAACCACGTTTTTACAACTGGACCTTAGGATTTTAAAAAAGGAAAAAATTACCGATAACTTAAGGCAAAACATTTACAAAACAGCAAGTTTTCTTCAGATTGATGTGAGATGAAAATGGCCACTACTTCTTGTTGCATTTTTGACTTATTTCTATATATGAGAGTCAGCTAAACAAACATTTGAACCACGATACAATTAATTTAGCACACCGATTTTGAGGGATTAACTGAGTTTCAGTCGAGGTTTAGGGTTCAAATATCTGATAAAAGCCAGTTATGCTTCAACCCTGGTTAAACAGCAATCAATCCACTGAAATTAGTGAGTACAAATCTCAGTTCACTGATGCTAAACTACTTTTATATTTAAAACTGGCACTAAATTGCTTATAAAATAAAAATTAAGATTGTTCGGTTTACGAAACCAGTGGTCCGACCCAGACCCTTTTTTATTGATTTATTTCAACTTTCCTTTCCCTTGGTCGGAGAGTGATCTTTGCTAATAAAGTGCCATTTTATTACCTGAAAACGTAGTGATTGACAAGGGTTATTAGTTATATATTCTTCGTTTGATCTCAGCACTGGTATCGTTGTCTGAGTTGGTAGTGAAGTTTAAGGAGGCAAAAGTCCCAAACTGCATTAAAATAATAGCACGCCAATGGTAACGTTCTTAAAGTATTGTGTGTCCTATCTTGATGATGACATGACAGCATATATTATTGCTACCCATCATATTCTTCGTTTGAGTCTCAATATTTAAAAGCATTACTGTCATCACGTTTTTCAATATAATTGGCGCATTTGAGTAATTGGAAGAACTTTTAAAAGATTATGCCTATAATGTTGACGCAGAGTTTTGCACCATACGAATTCTATTAAGAATCATTTTGACGTAGTTACATGACAAAACAACGGCCTTGTTTTAAGGTATCAGTAAGGTCTTTGCTGACCTTAATGAAGAAGCGAGCGTGCTGCATCGTCATCCTGCCAAATGTTTGAGAAATTTATTTGATTTATACTGCGTTCATTCAAAATCATCTGATTTCCCATGCAAAGTCAAATTTCCAAATGAGGTAATTTCAACCAAATTTGCACGAAATTCGGTAGGAAATTACGTAAAACTTTTATGAACACACCTAAATGGAATCCATTCAAAGTGGAACCCATTTAAATTGACAGAATTCAATGTAAAAAACAACAAAACCAAGCGATTGACAGTCGACCGTAAAACAAAATTAGGAAATTTGAAAATATGTGAACACTTTTTTTGTAATTTGCCAAATTACCTTATTTTAGCTCTAACGAGAACGAAGTATTACCTTTTCTTGAAGACGTAGCTGCCATACAAATATTTCAGTCTATTTTAATTTTCCCAAAAGTGCCTCTAATGATTTTGATTAAACTTCGTACATATTATGTAATGACTACATATACTGCCGCTAATTTCACGAAGGTCCTAACATTTTCACATTTTTGAGAAAAGGAGGAAACCCCTTGATTGCTTACCACAACCTTAATTTAAAACATGAATAATACAAATAACTTTGGAAAATAGCGACTATCGCAATCAAGGTACCAAACGAGAATAAGAATCTACTGGTAAGAACAGTTTTTTAAATAATTTAAATAAATTATTGTCCAAGCTTGTTTTATTGTTATTGTAAGTGATGTTTTATCTTCAAATTGTTGGTCCGACTTGTAGACTTTTAGGAAGAGCCATCCCCAAACATTTTCAATAATATTTAGGTCTTGTGAGTTGGGAGGCCATTCCAACAATCCAATGTTTTGTTGATTTATCCAGGCTTTCACGACTCTGGCGGTATGGATGGGGGTGTTATCCTCTTGAAGAGTCCTCTTAATGGGTCCAAATATTTCGTTGAATTTCGGAAAAGCCCTTTCAAGAATGTTGTTACATGCATTTGCCGTCATTCGTGATGATGGAAACTCTAACTGAATCGTTTCGAAATACGATATTGCACCCCAAACCCTAACACCACGTTCACGGCTATGGTGGCGCTGCAAAAATAATTTGTCATTTCTCAGATCATGATAATAAAAATTAAAACTACCCTGATCATCGAGATTAAATTTTTTTTCATCTGTGAAAACGACAAACTGCCACTCCTTTTTCCATGTTTTCTTTTCTTTGCGGGTTAAATAAAGTTTTCTTCTTTAATTTCAGGCGCTTGATGTTTAGGCACTCCTAATCACTATCCTCTTTTGGTCGTCCTTTCATATTCTTTCCATAGGTTTCTTTATTTTTCACAACATTTTGCGATCTTCCAATTTTTTCACAATTAAACGCGCACTTAAACTTTGTTCAGCGTAAAACTTGATTTTGATTTTTTCTTCCGAATAAAAACACTTTGCTCATCCTATTATTCTTTAAAAAAGTATTTCGAATGTCTAGACTTCACTTTGCACTGATCTTTTAAATTTTGAACCAGAAATAACTTTAAAGCAGATGAACCTATTGTATTGACCGATGGGAAATGTTTTTTTTTAAATTGCATTTCATAGTGTTCTTGCAATTCACCGTTCGGACATATTTGAGTCTGTTTCTTTCTTTACAACTTGAACGAACGAACGAACGAACGAACGAACGAACGAACGAACGAACGAACGAACGAACGAACGAACGAACGAACGAACGAACGAACGAACGAACGAACGAACGAACGAACGAACGAACGAACGAAATATTTAAGATAAACAGAGGCACAAGAATGAAACACTGTTTGCCGTATATAAGAGTGAGACAGATCTACATTAAATAAACGATACGTTCCTGCTTTTACTCGCAAATTCTCGTTATCGTGCGCTTTTGTGTAACCCTGGACTAGTAATAGTAGGTACCTTTCGCGAATAACGTATTTGTACACAAATCAAGAATATGCATATTAGTCCATTAAACTGTTACATTATGTACAGGACAAAATGTTTTTTGATTTATGTATAGGTGGGATGAGTATGAGTGTAAAAACGAGTTTTCGGGGTTGAAAGACCCTCACCTTTTTGGGCGCCATTTTGGAAAAATAGATGTTAACAGTTTTTCGTTATATCCTAAGAACCATAAGTCCCACAAACTAAATTTTAGTACATTTGTGTATAAAATTTAATTCACTGCAATATTGAAATATTAAATATAAAACACAGATAAAAATTCCCCACTTCTTTTGTCAAAAAGAAATTTTGTGTACAATGTATGGTATGTATTTACATATTTAATTTTCCTGCTCTTTCAATTTAACGAAGAAGAATGTATGTGATCGGAATTATAAACTGGCCAAATATATTTTATGTGACTTTTTAACATTATTTTGCGCGATAAAAAAATTTCAATCTTCATAGAAACTCACGAGTGGCGCAAAGCACGGCCCAATGCGCCATTGTACTCATGCTGATATGAAAAGTAGGACTAAATGCGTATTTGTCATCGTCATAAAACAGTTAGAAAGGAGAATGCCATATTTAAAATTCAGAACAGCATCAAACAGTGAGGTAAATTCGAAGTTAATCTATTTCAAGAAAAAATGTCATTCCTTCTTGATTTCTTGTCCATTTGGATTTATGGAATAAAAATTTAACACGTCTAAGGCTAGAAGTTGTTGTCATAGTCTAGTCGTCGTCATTTCTTTTTGGGTTTGTAATTTGTTTTTGTGGACATTATTTTTGAGAGAAAATAAGGAACGTGCCGCAGCAAGCACAGTTTACCGATGAAAAACCAAACCACAACCTTCTACTCTCGCTCACCCATACACGAACTTTCATATCCTGTATCATATGTCCTGTAAATCAATGGAATTCATTCTGCCATGCTCTAAAAAACCACAGGCTATTATTTTCACATTTTGCATTTCCAGGAAATTTTGGCTTATCGCTGTATCCGAAAACACACGAAAGCCAATTATCCCCATCTTTCAACTACTCTACCCAGGTTCTTACCTGCAGGCATTACTGTTCAATTTACATAAATATCAAATTTTGTCATATGCTTAAATCTGTCAACAGCGTGCACAATAAATTGCGCAACGAACAATATAAATCTGCGGCATCAAACACAACAACAACAAAAAAAACAGTAAAATGAAAGAGAACATTATATGATGCTGCTCGACTAAAAAGACGTAGGTAAACGTTGAGCAGAGAAGGACGTCAGGATCAGGACTCACAGTTTACGGCAACGGCACCAACAGAGCTCAAACCCAACGAACGCACGGATTTTCAAAATGCTGAAAACAACATCAGAGAGTGAGCAAAGTAAAAAACGTCACTCATTTAAATCCCTTCAAGGGAAGAAAACACATGTGCATGACATGAAATGGCGATGGATGGCGGGCGGAAACATCAGCATCAGCTTCTATATAAACGATTCAAAAGCTATTGAACGCAGCAGTGTTCCTTTTACTTATACCTACTCTTACCTACCTGGTGGACAAGCAAGTAAAGGTGGGTAGAAGAAGTCTTTGGAGCGTTTAAACGTAGGTCGGTCGATCAATCCTTTGTTTTCCATTACAATAGGAGCATGTTAACCCAAAAGGGTTTTGAAAAGTGAAGGGTTAATGCTTTTGTGGTTTTTGCAAAAAATCTTAAGCTTACGGCTGTATTTGTCGCATACAATTGCTCAAAATGCGAATGCGAAGTCAACTAATTAAGATGATAAATTAATATCCCACAAATTGATTTTTATTTTCAACTCATTGCCTGATGTAAAGTGATGGGGGAGGAGGGTTACTGTGTTTCAGATTAAATTTTTAGTTAATATTATTTTGAGCATTTATTTTTCATAATTGCATTTTATTTAAAAAAAAAATTGTTTTACAAAATTTAAAATTTTTTAAATCACGGAAAAGTGTATAAATTTTGTAGTAGATACTACAACCCAGTTTATCACTGTGAGATTAAACTTAAATAAACCCAAGTTAAATCACCAAATTTGCATTTACTGAATAGTGGCTTTTGATGATGAAGTTCATGCATGAATTCCCTCAGGAAAAACTGCTTCTTGAGTTAATTTTGTAAGAAAGTTACACTTGTTTAGCTATACGCCTATCCGACAACTACCAAGATAATACCGAAATACAAGAAACCAGAATTGCATCACATACTTTAGGCGCCCGCGACGATTTTGACGAGGTTTTACAACAACAACATACGAACACTACACAACATCACAATCACAAAAACAGAAGCAATGGCCGAGGCGGCACACAAGAAGACAATGAAATAAGTTGTTCTGCATTTATACAGCTCACACTCAGTTGTCACCGCAGAGTTCATAAGGGACCGTAAGAATTACCCATTAAATCAGAATATTCGAGGATATTCTCCTCTGGCGCTTCTCGGTCAATTATCGTGACACATAGTAAGGACCGTGAAGCAAGCTGCTGGGTAAGTAGTACACCAGTAAGAAGTTCCTAAACCATTTTTTTTGGCGTTTTGCCTTGAATTGTATTTAAGGAGAGGAATTTAATCCCAAACAACTATATTCGCACCCTGCTAGTACTAAGGCCCATTACTGGTTTTGTCTTAGAGTTTACAGGGTCCAGTAAACAATCCTAAATTTCGTACCCAGACTTGACTTCGGTCAGCCAAGGGAGTCAATTCCAAAGGAATCCTGATTTCTGTACCCAGACTTGACTTCGGTGACGGTGAGCCACTTTCTACCGTATATGAAATACTCTGTTATGTATTTTTATGAAAGATATTAAAATCATTGTAAAACTTATTATAATTTTATAATAAAGAGTTAAATATTATAACCGGAGTTCCGAACTTTCACACACCGAGTTTTATTTGCTTTCTATATGGTACGAACCTTGGATCCGCTGACGCTACGTCAGCTGAGAACAAAAAAGCATCAACATTTTGAATAAATATATGTCCATCAGTGTTAACTGACTGTGGCTTAACTCATCACTAAAAAAGTGGGCCTAAGATTAAACCCGATGTTCGATTTTTCAGTGAGAAGTTTTCAATGTTTGGGGATCTTTTTTTCAGTGGCTTACAAATTAAGTGAAGATGTTAGAATCTTCAGAAAAATTATTTGAGGACTTTCTAAAGAATCTGTCACTAAGCTATAAAGTTTAAGTCTTATACAAAAGTATCCCCAGATTCCTGGTAGAATGTTGATCTTCAATAGTTAATCTTCCATGTTGAAGTGGTTTAAGGTTGAAGTACCTATCTTATTTCCGTTTGTGAATGCGTAATGTTTAAGACTGTCCTGGATTTAAGCAAAGTTTATGCTTCCATCAGTGCAGAATAATTTCAACCTCAAGGTCTTCATTAACATGGTTGATAATTATAGAATTTAAGTGGGTCCTATCACTTAACCATGTTAATGAAGACCTTGAGGTTGAAATTATTCTGCACTAATGGACAATCAAGCATAAACTTTGCTGATAAGAACTCCAATAATTGGATGTAGTCAGCGAACATATTGACTTCACAGTTCACATACGACAAAAACAGAAGCGGCTAATATATAAATCCCTGCGGCACCCCAGCAGGAAGTTGTCAAGCATTGTTGGCAATTGATTAAGTATGAAGAAGAGTTCAACTTTTTTGTGACAAAGACCAAGGTCAAATAACGAGATCTGTCACTTTGATTTCTTACAAAATCTAGCAAGTCCTTTTAATATTGTGACAGTGTCTATGTATTTCGAATTAGCCAGAAATATGCTTTATTTAGTAAAAAAAAAAAAATTAAATTTCTCAAGGTTTAGACAATCGATTCCATTGTCTTAAGTTACATATAAAACGTTAGATCCCTTTTCAACAATTATATAAGTTTATCTATAACTTGGGCTGGGCTTTCTAAAGTAGTTCCGTAGCAACGTAGGGGCTCGCATTTTACTTAGAAAACCTATAAAAAAAAAACTTTTATAATATTTTAGTTTGGTTATTGAAAAAAATCATTCAAAT
This sequence comes from Epistrophella euchroma, assembly GCA_947049315.1. NCBI lineage: Eukaryota > Metazoa > Arthropoda > Insecta > Diptera > Syrphidae > Epistrophella > Epistrophella euchroma. The sequence goes on from OX346245.1 coordinate 23,468,713, forward strand.
TTTCAAAATTGAAGCGGATCCACACATGTCTCGTGTGGTGTGTTGTGGACTGAGTACACTTATCAGACGTGCTGTCTTACAAACTGACATTTTTTATTTTTTCTTCGCCATAGCATGGTATGGCGCAATCGTTAAAAATCAGATTTCGACACAGCACACCACTCCACAACTCATCACACGAGACAAATATGGGTCTACGCATATGAAATACATTGAAGCGATAGCGACACATGACTCCACAATACCACACGAGACATCCGACTTAATTTATACAAATTAAAACGAAATTCAAGTTTTCACAATAAATCTTTGAGTATTTATACAAACTAATTTTAAAGAATTTACCAAAGCACTTGTGGACTGCCGCTGAAAATTTGATCCGCAAACATTTTGAATTGCTCACTGAAAAAACGAACATCGGGTTTAATCTTAGGAATCTAATTATTGACCAACTTCAGAACATTTGGCCCATAAGTTAAACTTACAAGTCCACATTTTTAATTTGTGGACTTGTTACCCACCAAAGTGAGTCAAATGATCATTGTGGACTACTCTTCGCGTAAAGCAGATGTTGTCTGTGATTGGGTTTAATTATTCTTTTCTAATTTTATCTGTATTATCGACTGCCCCTGTGAATGGCAAAATTTTCATAAATAGATGATAAATTTAGAAGAAATTCTTTGCCTCCCCAAACAAAACCGAGTAGCTACTGCACTGTTCTTAATTTAGACAATGTTTATAAATACAATTGTTAGTGTTTAGTTATAGCATGTGCACGACTTGGAGCTTAAACTATCTCTTCCTTTTGAATGTTGTAATTATATTTTCGGTTTGTTGGCATGAAAACTTTCTTGAAAGAGCCATATGATTTAGCGGAAATGATTTGATAATGTTGATAAGGTTTTGATACAGTTGAGGTAGCAGGGAAGTCAATAAGGTTTTTCATTGACCTATAGCATCGACTGATCAACAATAGGTAATAATGCTGACAAATTCTTTTACACCGATACACACAGACAACAACTTGTCATATGCATAAGTGTTCGAAATGAGCCAAAATGCACATTTATCTACGATCGGGTGAGGACTTCTGATGCCGAATGAGGCCGGAAGATATATCACAGAAATCACTAAGGCTTAACTTTTTAAGAGTTAATGCTACGAAAAAACCGAGAGGAAATTACCTCAGCTACAAGATTGGGGAACAAAATTTTTCTATAGCACAAACAGTTTTTGAGATATTTGCAAAAAAAAACTCAATTTTAAACTTTTGGACCCCTTATAACTTTCTCAGTTTTTCAATAGTCCATTACCAATGTCCATGCCAAATTTTAGCTATGAGAATGGGGAATGAATTTTTTTTCTTACACAAACTTTTTTTGAGATATTTGAAAAAACTCCCATTTTCATGACATTTGCCCCTTTTTGAGAGATTTTTTAACTTTTCATTAGCTGTAACTTTTTAACGGTTAATACTACGAAAAAACCGATGAAACCATTTTTATAGGAAATCGCTTCAGCTACAAGATTAAAGAACAAGATTTTTCTATAGCACAAACCGTTTTTGAGATATTTGCAAATAACTCATTTTTAGACCCTTGGACGTCTTATAACTGACCTAGCGGTCATCGGATCGATGAGGAACTCTCTCAAATTTCAGCCTCTAACTAATTTTTTCCTTGTAAAAGTCTATTTTTCCTGGACTTATAGTATTTTTTGAAAAAAACAGAGGTCAAAATTTTTCAGAAATTGGTACCAATTAATGGTAAAATTTTTAGAGTTCCTTGGAGATTTTATTATTTTATTGGTGGAATATTTGAAAAAAATATTACCATTCGATTCGTCACTTAACCTTTATAATAGTTAAACTAGCTCCAGATAGTCAAGACCACATATTTGGGATATTCTCAACAAAAAAGTATCCACTAAATTATCATAAAATGTTAGCTAGTTTTAGTAATTTAATAAAAACCTTTACGGTGTACGAAAAAGTATTTTGCTAGGATTAGATCAATTCTTTAGTTGCATTTGCCTGCTATAATAGTGCTTACCAATTGTAATTAATGGTACTGTGTATTCTTTTATGTTTCTCAAAAGCTGGTAGTGTTCGAGTTATTTCTAAAAGAACACAATTTTTTAGTACACAATGTAAATAGCTTTTATGCACTTCCAATTTGATCTGTAGAAAGTTTTATGACACAAATATTTCTCCCGTAAATAAGGAACAAGGGAAATGTAAAGTTTGATCGAAATATTTTCCAAGCCGTGGCCACCTCCATTCTGTTTCTTTTTCTTTTGGTATTATGTAAATTTCTGTTATTGTCGTTTGCTTAATGGTTGTTAAAAAACCGCTGATATGTTGCGAAATTTTGGTGAAAGACGTATGTATGTATTTACCGCACGTCAAAATCCCTCTTTTCTACTGTTTCCAATTGCTTTCTTGCGCTCGAGCGCACATCAATGATGTCCCATTCCATTTCCTTACCCAATTTCCAACAACCAGCCAGCAGAGGTAGCAGAATGGTACACGTTCTACAGTTTCATTGGCGTAATGTCAATTTTCAGCTTCAAATATCCTGCTACTGTGCAGTGTATGTATATATGGGTGGGTGTGGGAAGGTGTGCAATTAATTCTGTACCGTTCTTCATTGCAGGGTGAATTTAATTAAAGCCTTGTACAAATATCCTGTGACAAACTGAAGTAGTATGAAGAAGGAGGCTTACCACGCCACGCGCGCTGCACTGCCTTATCATGATTCACGACGACGACGCGACGCCGAGTGCATCATCATCATACACTTTCTCGCTCAAAAAGGAAACAAATGATTTCCGTTAATTAATGAAAAATGGCACAACGAATGTGGTGGGTGCAAAGGATGTGCATTAACTCTGTGTCGTATATACATGTTCATCTAAATAGGTGTAGATAGATACACCACGCGAGTCTGTCTGAATAAACGATTGCAATTGGGCTATTAATGTGAACAACGATGAATTAGAGTTACTTTCACAATAAATGTTCCTACGTGCAGCCGAGCAAACACACTCAAAGACTTTAGAATGAAAGATGATGCGAAAGTTTTAAAGAACGACATATGTACGTTTCGCACCGAGATATCTATGATACAAAAAATAGTTTTCTTTTTCTTTAGTTTAAATACAAAATTCTTTAACCTTAACTTTCATGCTATGACTCTTGTGAGAAAAGGAAATAGATACGAAGTCTTGTTTACGTTACGTTTAGTCAAATGGAAGCATTTTTATACTTCTACATCTCCGATGCGAGAGAGTTTTGTTCGTTTAGTGGTGCTGAAAGGAACAACTTTTGCGATTTATTGTTAAAAGTTGGAAGGATTCCTATTTTTCTTTGCATTTAGTTCACAAGAAAATTTTCCTTATCATAAGATGCATTTCTTGTTCTCAGTTTGCATATTAAATGTGTTTAGAAAAGGGAGTTTTGTTATTGTTTTTTTTATTTTTTTGTTCTGTGTAGTTGTTTGTTTGTGTAGGTTTTCTTATTTTTCGTAAGGACTACAACGATACGACTATACGATGCAGATCTTTACTTTGTGTGCAAACGAAAACGAACAAGAAAAAACAAAATCATTTTATATTTGGAGTCAAGAATTCGAAAAAAAAACACACACAAAAAAGAATTCGAAAAGAAAATTCTGTGAATATTAATGATATCCCTTTTGGATATATCTCTGCAGACCTTAAAAGGGTGTAGAACTGGGATATCTGTTCTTTGGAAAAAAAAACCAACAGATACTTGCAGAAAAAGAAATTGGATGATTCTATTGGGTGAAGAAGAAAAAAAGGTAATCCTTTTTAGGGGATTAGTTGAAGTTTGCAAATTTATAACAGTCTTCTTAATAGCATGTATAAAGTGAAAATCTGCAGAATATTATTTGGTCTCTATTATTAGGTCAAATAAATAAATATTGTCCTTTAAAAAAAAAACTGACGTAACTCAATTTAAAGTAAAGTTAAAAAAGGGCAAGCTTGGGTCACTTGTCGGTGCTCTAATACTTCATATTTGTTGTTGAAGCCTTAGCATACAATTAATTGGTTTAAAAATAAGCAGGAAGGTAATTCCTTTAAAAATCAGGTTTAGAGCCAATTAATTAAAAAGATTCAAAAAACCAGAAATATAATCTAATTGCAAATACAAAGTGATGTTTTTAATAATGAACGACTTATTAAGAGCTTAAAGACTTATATTGTTCATTTAAAGAGCTAATTCAGAATAAAAAGAAAGATGAAATCAGAATGACAGATATGATAAAAAAGAAAGAAAAAGAATGTTGGTAGGTATGTATGTATGAGCATGGCAGGGATGTCCAACCTCAGGTAGTCAAAATTTTAATATGTATATAAATAAATGAATGAAATAAAAATAAAAGTATGAGATTAATTATTTTTTTTAGAAACTTAAAAAATTTCATACTCCTTTCAAGCAAATTAAAAAAAAAAAAATAAGAAAGAAAAACATACCCAAAGAGATTTATTTTATTTTCCAAACTTTCTTCTTAATGAAGTAAAAAAATCTGTCCATGTTAAGGAGTTTGAAGAATTTGCATGACGATTTAAGCTTTTCGCAGCCATCATCCATAAGGTGACCATAAATATTTCTCCTGTAAATTTAAATACTAAAAACATCAATTTTCAATTTTTTTTTTAATTAAAAGTACGAAATGAAAATAGAACCGATCTTTCTATATTTTGACCAATAGAAATCTACTTTAAACAGGTTGGCGTTTTTAAATCTGCCAAGACTATTTTGTGGTCACTTTATTCATCCATCATTTAATCGATAAGCTAGTTAAAAATAAAATGCACGACTGGGACGCACGAACTTGCTCTTATAGTAAAAGTTTCTTTGAATTTTAAAGATTGAGTGTAATATAAAACAAATATTTAATAATTATATATGTATTTATCAATTTAATAAATTGAAGAATGGAAATTTGAATATGGAAAAAAGGATGAAAAACGTTCTTTAAATCGATAAAACAAGTACTTTAATGGTTTTTATCTGAGAATGAAGAACCCCATCTAAATTCATGAAAAATTGTTAATTTATGCAGAAAAAAATTTAAAAAAGCGTTGAAGCGGTTTTCTTAAAAAATAATTTTTTATATATAAAATTTCTTGAAATTTTTTAGAAAAAAAAATTCCATTTCTAAGAATATAAAAATATAAAACTAAACCCATGATTCCAAAAAACTTCTACCCGTTTTCAAAAAAAAAAAATGATTTAAAAAAATAAAAATTGAACTTTTTTTTTAAAAACGAAAAAACATTTTTTTTTGAAAATATATACCTATGTATGCAGTATTATTCTAATTTAATAGGACCACCTAAGTAAAAATTTTGATCAAAATTGGTTAAGCTGTTAACGATAAAGTTGAAAAAAAAAACGGTTCTATGGCAGGTACCGTTAATAGCGGTTTTTAGTAAATTTTTTTTTACCAAAATGTAAACCATACCACCAATAGTACACACAAAAAATTTAAAAAAAATCGTTAAAGCATTTTTTGAGATAAATTACTATTTTCCAAATGGTTGTATGCCAAATCCCATTACTTTTTGAGCAAACAAAAAAAAATATATCGATTTCTCCTTTAGGGAATCACCCAAAAATCTTTTGTTCCAATTTTGAAGAAAATCGCTTCATTGGTTTATAGAAGACTGTAGCTCGTGGAAAGGTATACAGACACACATACAGACAGACGGAATTGCGGGACCCACTTTTTTCATGTTCTCTATCATCGAAATGTCAACTTTGATTGTTATCTCGAGTTCGATTTTTTGTACGAATCCTAAACTTGCCCTATAGTACCTAAATCGCAAGTAGAATTGTGACTTTGATTTTCACTTCTACTCTAAATTTTTTTTTCACTTCAGCTCTAAAATTTCAACTAAAAACCTAGCTTCATTTAAAACTTTGTTTCAAACATTTTACGTCAAGTAAAAGATTTTGGGTTTTCAGATTTATAGGTTCTTTTTTTTTTGATAAGTAGTTTTTGTCCATTGGCAAAAAACTATACATTTTATTAAGTAAAATTTTATAATAAAATATATTTATTTCAAATTCAAATCCGAAAATTCGCCATCGGATAAGGTTCACCGCCATAAGCCAGATATATATGAACACTGAACACATCAATATGATGGAATGTAGGATTTTTTCCTATAAAATCGACTTAAAATAGAAAAATAAATTATTAAAAAGCTCGTTCTTGCATTTTATTTTTAATTTAAATTATTTGAGAGGAAATTTTGGAGCAACAAAATAACCGATGGAAGTTAAATTCAAGGAAAACTTACTTTGGTTATTTTCAATTTTCTCAAAAACTGGAATACATTTTGATAACTGGTTTTTAGAGTTTGGCTGGGAATTGATGGGAGCATGGAATATTTAACATGAAAACATTACTTAACAACATACAATTTTGAAAAAAATTGGTTTGAATACAATTTTTTTCATTATTTTTTCAAAATTTTGAGTTTGAAAATAAATTTTTCAAAAACTGTTCTTTCTAGTAACTCAAATTAAAAACAGAATAAAAGAATGAATTTCTGGCTTTAAAAAAAAGTATAACATGACATTGTAAGTGTTACCATTGTTTTTAATATTTTTTTTATATTTCAAGTCGATTTTTTAGAAAATTACCACTCCCGCCTAAACGGGGGGAAATAGACCCCCTCCTGTAAGATTTTTTTCTTGACCCAACCTACTCGCTCTAGCTTTTTGGTGCACCTTATACCGAACACCCTTTATATATGTACATTTATTTATAAAAAAAAAAAATTTTTTCAACTTTTTCGTTTTCTTGAAAACAATATAGACAAAAAGTTATCCTCAACATATTTCATACATTTTTATCTACGTTAATTAGTTTAAATTCTAAAGCCTCCGGCAGTAAAATAAACAACATTCTTCTATAAAGTTTATTAAAAATATCTTTTAATTTATATAACAATTTTTTATATATCTGCCATCTTTAAACTTTCATATAAAATTCTGTTTCTCCCGAACGTTGAAAAACAGTTCTGTGAGTCGCTGCTTAAAATTGAATAAAATCCCTTGAGTCATTCGGGTTAAAAAAAATTAATTCTTAATCTTCAAAACAGAGTGAAAATCTCAGATAAAATAATTTGTTTAGCTGAAAGATTAAACAAAAAATTAATTTGATCAGTTTTTAAGAGTATCCAAAAACTTTTTGGCATTAAACTTTTTACAACAAATATATCTTAAATAAAATTGACCTTATTCTTAATTAAATGCTTTAGCTTTTGAATTAACTTTGTTTTTGTTGTCTTTGTTTGAAAAATGAATAGGCCACTTCATCCAATGAAAAGGGTTTATAAAATCTGCCAACTGCGATTGCAACAATCACTCTTACAAAGACCCAAAGAGGCTTATTTCTTTAAATATATTTTTATTCTTCAATCGGCAATGGTAAATCCTTTTAGCTTTGCCCTATTCGCAGACTGGATGGATGTACAAGGGACCTTCTAAATCCCAATACTTTCTTTCGCAATGAAAAATCTGGAAGAAAATAAAATAACCCCAGTCAAAAAGAAATAAAAAATAAATCCTGGCCCAAAAAAATCCAAAGAACTCTACTTGCTGAGAGCCTGAAACCCTCAAGTGGGTGGTTTCGTCCGCACTCAACACCCATGCATAAACAACACACAAACTCACACACACACACAACGCTGTTGTGCGAATTTAATTTTGCTAATGCATTCCATTACACACTTCCAGTTCCAGGACCTTGATTTAGTGAGCCCTGGATACAAATTGGTCCTGCTATTGCTATATAGGACTACAATTTGCGGAGTTATCCTCAATGGAATTCTATCTTATGCCGAGCTAGAAGATACTTCGCCCGCGCCGCCGAGTGACAGAGTTAAAGCAAAGTCATGGAGAATTAAATCGGGGGTGGATAAAGCTAAAGCTAAGGCAGCAACAGCACTTGGCTAACTTTTATTTTCATTTGATTGCATTTCAAATCTTTTTTCGCTTGGCATTGTACGTGATTTTTTTTTTTACTATTTTATTCTAGCTTCTTTCTTCTCTTTGTTGTGACAGGAACAGTAGGTATATTGTTCCTTGATGGACATTAAAGTGAGTTTTTTTTTTTTAGCGCCACCATGCCATCACACAAGCTCTATTTCCGAGAGTTCTGGCATAGGATTCAATTTAAAATTTAAGTCTCCTGATCCTTTGGCCACTTTAAGAAATTGGACGACAGTCGAATCAAGAGCTTGAACGGAAAAAAAAGGAAAAGAATTTAAAGAAAATCATAGACTGTGACTGTGGCGATGAAGCGAGGAAGAACGCAGAAGGAAAAGAAGAAAACCTCTTTCATTTAAAGCCGAGGCTATGGGAATCGTTGCAAAATGAAAATGCATTTTTAATTTGCAATTGCAATTGAAAAATGAGAATGTCATTGTGTCAGCATGAAGGTCGATTTTTTCTTCGGAAGAATGCGCTAATGGGGTTTGAATAGAATGATTTAGTAAATAATTGGTCAATATTGAAATTAAATTGTTTGAGAATTCTTTAAAAAAAAGTTGTGCTGGAGTTATGGATGGAAGAAGTTATATAATAAAAGAATCAACTATGCTAATTAAAAGTTTTTCACAGAAAGTTTATATAATTAGATATTTTATTAAATTAAACAAAGAAATGTTAGGGGGACGACAGTTCATGAAGACGCAGGGCCTAGTGACTTACAATTCTTATTTTTTTTTTGTGTGCGTGTTGTGAGGTGGGGGCCTATTAACGTGTACCCGTTTTAAAAGTATAATTAAATTATTCGTCTATGAACGCGTGTATTTATTGTTACACTTGTATTTAGAAATCCGAAGATACATTTTAATCAATTCCCCACGGCCTTAGTTCTAATAAATCAGAAAATCGTCTAAATGCTAAATTTACAAGTCTGTCGCTTATAATTTTTTGCACTAGATATTATCTTGATGAAATACACAATGAAACCCCGGTCAATTATAAAGAAGAATTATATTTAAATGTGTACTTTTAATTACACGTGTATTTAGAACCTACACGTCTACAGGTGTATATTTTTATTTAACTACACCACTACACGTATACAAGTGACACAAATACACGTGCAACTAAATACACGCTTGAAATCGAGAGCTCTAAATCCTACAAATTCAAGTTTTCATCTAACTCCTAAGAAGTTGAAAAGATATACACTTGCGAGCAAAAAAGTGGAATCACTTTCGCATTTTAAAAGCAAGAATATGTTGATGTTCACGTTTTAAATCTTTAACTTTAAACTTTAAATAGGAGGTAAAATCATTAAAATCCATTGCATAGTTTTCGCGTTATCCGCCATAATAATGAAAATAACAAATTTTACTAAAATTGGAAGCACGAGTAGGCAACATTGATAATTAATATTCGAGCCCATTATTAGTTTTTGTTCATCGTTGTGCTCTTAAAAAAGAATTGTTACATATTCTCGATTTAATAGGTCTTCTAATCTTGGAAATAAATGGATACCACACTTGCAGATGTGGCTCAAGTTGTTACACTACTGCAACAAGGAATAAGCCAACGTGCTGTGGCCCGTGCCGTCAGCTCCATCTAAGGCATTGGTGTGCATCAAAGATCTACAGCATGTTCAGGGAGACTGGAGAGTTTGTGCGAACGACAAAATCTGTGCCTACGTTCTGTATCTCTCACATAGCAAAAATATGTCGAGAAACGGTGAAAAATGGAACAAAACTCATATAATTTGTTTCAGTTCTCATATCGTTTCTCGACCAATTTTATCGATGTGAGAGTTACAGAACGTAGGCACTGAATGTCACCGACACTGACTTTTCTCCCAAATCGTCATTTGACTGGCCTTGACGTTCAAAAATAGCTTAAAATGGTACTAAGAAGAATTGCTAGTGAATGGACAGATAGGAGACGACTGAAAGAATCCCAAACCGACTGAAAGAATCCCAAACCGACCTGCCACGGGACCGAAGTTGACTGCAAATCACCGACAAGTTTGACCTCGATTTTGTTTAGCTAACTACGATTGGGAATATAAGCAATGGAGGCGAATTATGTTCTCGGATGAGTGCAGAAGTGGTCTGCCTGCATGGAAGTGATTATAGGGGCAGAATGCACAGACGACCTGGCGAGCGATTTGAAAAATGCTGTTTTTTCGAAACCGTGACTTATGGGGGAGGGTCTACATTCAGGTATTTCAATTGAAGGAAAAGTGAGCTGGTTTTTGTTACTTGTGGTGGTCGGGGGGGGGGGGGGGGAGGTTTAACTGTGAATCGGTACATCTCCGATATTCTACTGCATCACGTCGTTCCTAATGTTGGATGTATTGCCAAAGATTTCGTACTAATGCATGATAACGCTCGATGCAACACTACGCGGGGAACAGTCGGATTCCTTAGGAAAGTTGGTAATGCCACGATGAACTAGCTGGCGCTAAGCCCAAACTTAAGCCTTAAAGGGAATTTGTTAGCCGAGCTTAAGTAAAGTGTTGTAAAGCCAGAAATCTAGCTCCTAATTAACTGAAAGCGGCCACTGGAAAGTACGAATTGGAAAGAATACCGCAAGAGACAGACAGGAAACGCATCCCTGTTAATGATAAATCGTTTAAAAGCTGTAAATAGAGATAAGGTGGGCAATTCAAAATACTTAATACAATAAATTACGCTTAGTTTTGTTTTAAATGTTAAATTTTCGAGCTACTCTGTACCTGTTATAATTTCACTTTATTTTTCCTTTCGTGCTTCAACTGTGACGATTACCTCCAAAAATCCCGAAGTGCTGCCAGAAAACTTTCGTGCAAGTGTCACTAATTTTAAATAAATAGGTATTTAGAAAAAATCTTCAAGTTAAGAATATTATTAATAACTGAATACTTTATAAGTCCAGAAAAATTAGAATTTTACTTCGGAAAAATCCTCTAAAGCTGAATTTTGGTACACACCTTATGTTTGGTATTCTAAATAAATCCAGAGAGTTCCCTACCGATAGATGGTAAAACTGTGTAAAAAGTGGACAGAAATTATTATTATCTTTTCCATTTTGATGACGATTTCACAATGTTTATAAAATTTGTTCCTTTAATTGGTTTGTACGAATTTAATCATTCGGTACCAGAAAAAGGTTCAATGGATCGTTTTGAAAGCTTACATATATACTATTTGTCTCTTGTTCTTCAAAACTTTTTAGCAAATGAAGTCCTGAAATCAATTTTTTTTTTAAAACTGTGAAAATTTTACTAAAAGTATTGAAAAATTCGTTTGTTTTACCTTTTCTTACGGTGAGGGGTCAAAAAAAAAAAAATAATCGTGATAAAATTTTAAAAAGAACTTGTAAAAAATTGATTTTATTTTCGAAACTGCCCTTAAATTTCCTGTGTCGGTATTTTTTTTGCTGAGATATTAATAACCAAATCAAAAGGCCCTTTTTTTCATTCAAAGCCAGATATTCTTCTGACAGAAAATTGTTGAACGTCTAAAAAAGCTAAATAAACAAGTAACCGAATAAATACATTTAATTGGCACAAAAAAAATTTCAAAGACAATGACACTGTTCAAAAAAAAAAAAAAAATATCGCAATAACGGTAACTTAAAAAAATCATTTTCTTAAATTTCTCAACAAAAAAAAACATAAAGCTTTACAATTTTGTATCATCTCAATACGACCACTTTCAGAGAAACAGCTTTTCAAAAAAACACTAAAGTGAATTTGAATGATGGCACTGGGTTACATTATGTTAACACACGAAACTTACTTTGACGTAAGAAGGGCTTGCTTTTCAAAAATTATTTACTACCAAATATTTAAAATGAACTGAAAAGCTATGACAGACTTTCAAATCTTTTAATAATTAATTGTATTCTCATAAAAAAAGTACGTATACGCCACAGTAGCTCTGATAACGCTTATTTTGTATTATTTATTTTAAAAGGTCTGCAATGTTATATGTATTATATTAAAAACAGGTAAACATTAATGGAAAACTCCACTTAGGATATGAAAATTTTAGCTACTAATCTGTCTGTTCTTAAGACTAGGCTGGGCAAGTCAATAAGTTTTAGTCTATTGATGTATGCGGGGAGCTCGTAGGGATTTTCCCAGCCTAAGCCTCTTAAGGCAAACCGCAAAAATCTTTTTTGAACACCTTCCAATCGTGCTGTATGGTACTCATACACTTAAATCTTCTGGTATGGTCTGCTCAAGTAGAGAAATATCTTTACGTGATGTTCCGTCTCTTAATTTGAACGGCTTTACTTTACCCTATGTTGAGCGAGTTAAATATCTTGGTTTTATGATCAATAGTAAAATGAGTTACTGTGATGCTACTTCTGAAGCCATAAGAAGAATCTATGGTGGATTACGTAGCCTTAGAATGTCCTCAGAGTTTTTGAGTCCGAATATGAAAATGCACCTTGTAAAGTCATTGCTGCTGCCATTTTTTTCGTTTAACTGTGTTGTATACTCTTGTTTAGACTCGGTAAATGTTGCATTCAATGACTGCTTACGGTACATTCACGGGTTGCCAAGGCATGTAAGTGTCTCACGTTATAAAAACTCGATATTGGGAATGAGCTTGGATGAGTATTACGGGTTTAGATCTGTTCTGAAACTCCATGATATAGTTCATAATAACTGCCCTGAGTATCTGCATAAACATATTAATTTTCTTCAATCACCTAGAGGCCTTAAGCTTTTACTACCACGATTCACACATACTGTAGGAGAACGATCTTACTTTGTCAATGCAATTCGGTTGTGGAATAATCTTCCGCACCAATTGCAAAGAACCATCTCGTCGCGGGAATTTCGGAAGGGGCTATTCAACCACATGTCAGAATAAATGAATTAATTTAATTGAAGATTAAAACCAAAAATAATTTTTCTCTCAAATTATGTTTATATAAATATAATATTATTATCACTCATAGGTTTAAGCATTTATTTATATTTTTATTTAAGCTAATAAGTACCTACACACTTACATCATTTATTCGTGCACACATAATGTTATTTAAATTTTGATACTATTTATGAGATTTATCTCGAAGTACAATGTAATATAGTTTTATATGAAATAAATGAAATACAAAAAAAAAAAATTAAATGAAAAGTTGCGTACGCACCAGTCAAAAAATGAAATAAGGTCACATTGTAAAATTTCACAATCACGAGTAGTAGAAATAGTTTTAGAAATTGTAATATCATCCGCGTAAATGAGACATTTAGAATGCTTTATCGCAGATGGAAGATCATTAATAAATAAGATAAATAAAATAGGGCCCAAACGGCTCCCCTGTGGAATTCCAGAATTTACTGTAAAATAGTCCGATGTGCATTCGTTAAACAACACTGAGTATGATCTGTTTGATAAATAAGACTGAAGCCACAAAACAAAATTTTCGCTTAAACTAAGAATTCTTAACTTTTTCAGTAAGATCTTATGAGAAAATTTATCAAAAGCTTTACTAAAGTCTGTAAAGACGCAGTTTACATCTTTTTTTTCTTAAATGCATCAATGCAAATTTCGGTTAACTCCATAAGAAATGTCACAGTAGAACGACCTTTCGTAAAGCCATTTTGATTTGAGACAATGACTGATTTAACATAAAAACTTAAAGATTCACAAATAATAGCCTCGAACAGCTTCGGAATAACCGATAATCTAGCTATAGGCCTGTAGTTTTGAACTTCGTTTTTTCTACCCTTTTTATGTAGAGGGATTATAGAAGACTTTTTCCAAACACAGGGAAATTGATAAGAAAACAAAGAACATTTAAAGAGAGTGGACATGGGTAGAAGCAAATTATTTGCACAGTTTTTTAAAATAATAGAAGGTATACCATCTGGACCTGGTATACAGTTCTCGTCAAGATTAGATATAAACTTAGCAATCTTATCAGAGTTGATATTAAAGTCTATATCAGTCAAGTAAGAAAAAAGTTTTGAATAGCCAACATTTTGGCTATTTTCGTCAGATATATCACAGTTTGAAGAATCACAGCTTAAATTATCACAGATATTGGTATCACACTTGAAGGCACTTTGGGACCGAGTATTTTTCGCACTGCTTAGACACGAAGTCGAATTTCCTAAAAAAAATAACTTCTAACGCAAAAAAAAAAAAAAATAAAATTATAAAAGAAATCACAACACTAACAATATCATGCTATAATTTTTCTTTAAGCTAACTTCAATTTTTAATTTTCTTATAAATTCAAGTTAATAGTTCTATAAGTTTTATAAGTATTTATTTATTTTTAAACTTAAAAATAAAAAAAAATTAAAAAACAGTTTCAAATTATTTTTTTTTTTGTTTTCCATAATTTTACTTTACGTTATTGAGTATTTATTTTATTTTAAAGACTGAAACATAAAAGAATACGAACCAATTCTTGTTATGTAAATAGTAAGAAAAATTATCAAAAATTTTCAGTATGTAAAATAATTAATATTATAGTAAAATAAAAGAACAAACCCTTAAAAAAGATGTGCATCAACTTAGCAGGTCACTTTTTCCGTTCCATATGAAAAAGTATATAGTAATTAGCTAATACTTAGTTGCTAATTAGTTATGCAACAAAATTGATTGCTCTGGTTTGTGAGAAAATAGGTGTCCTGTTAAGTTGACGCCACACTTAGTTTTTCGCAAACCAAAACAGCGATTAAATTTTTTTTGCGTAACTAATTAGCAACTAAGGAGCAGCTAATTACCATTTACCTACTTTTTAATTTATAATCGAATAAGTGACCTGCTAAGTTGATGCACATTTGAAAAAATTGGAAAAAAGAAGGGCTAATTTGGGGCTAATTTAGTACTCCAATCCCGAAGGAACCCAAAATTCCATTCACCGTTTAGGGGGCAAAAACTAATTTGATGACGTCATCATGCTGTCAAGCTGGGTCCACCACAACCTCGCAATACAGTATTTAAATAATCTATAATGATGCAGAAACAAGGGGCTTATTTGGGGCTAATTTAGTACCCCAATCCCGAAGGAGCCCCAAATTTCCTTCCCTTTTTAGAGGGCAAAAACTGATTTGATGACGTCATCAATTTCCGTTGCGGTGGACCCAGCTCGATGGACCTAGGAAAGAATGAGATAGTTTTTTATTTGCATTCGGAAACTACTGAAGCCTTAATAACCACAAGAAAAATACGGATTACAATACTTTAGCACTAACAGTACCTAACAATTCCAAATACATAGTATATTAGTATTTCCATCAGTAAATATTAATTTTCCAATATTACAAGCTCTAATATATTATTTTCAATGCTTTCATCGGAACCGCAATTAATGAGGAAACGGAACATATAAATTTTATTCAATAGTCGTGATGAATTTATTAACATGTATTTGTTTATTTGATGGATAAATCTCTCTCAGATATCAGCCGTTAAGTCATAAGAATCACGAACAAATAAATCACTTTTAGGGGTCTGTGGTTAATAGGCTACTTAACTTAAGTGCCATACAAAAATTTCAAGCATTAATATAAGTTACAACATCAGATATAGAGAGTTACCTATACCTACAGTAAGAAAATAAAAAAAAAAAATAAAATATCTAAGCCAAAATAATAAATTAATGTCGTTCATAAAAATATCCTTGAAAACACAACTAATCTTAGAAGTATTTTTTTTTTTTTTTGGTTGTACTCATTCGTCAGAAGTTTATATTTATTGGCGTACTTGTTTATAGGTTTAGTCTTAAATTTTTATTATTTCTTTCATTTTTATTTTTTCGTATTTTTTGTAATTTATAACGGATCTCCGTACTGTGTTTTGCTTCAATTCTTTAAGTTGTCCATTATCTCTGACAACAGCTGTGCTTTTTCTCAATACGAACTACTTATTGCCATTCCTTTTAGTTGAGATATCCTCCATTGTATTAAGGAACATAAAGTACGACACTGAAGATCTCATAGCCTGAGAAGAGAGAGGATACAACAAAAAAAAAAAAAAAATAAATGAAAGAAAAAATTCAGACAGACAAAAACAATAAGGACATTGAAATGGAAAAAACAATTCATTCAATGAATTTGTTCATAGTATATATGTAGTTCTTATCAGTGGAGATACATCCATTCTATACATCTTCATCTCCATCTCCACCATCCTGCCATATCATTGTCATCATTATCTGTTCACGTTCCATCGCCCTCTGTTTATTCACTTACCGAACCAATACTGCTGAGAGATAAAATCACAAATTTCATTCCATTAAGATGAACAGATTTCTGAGATCGATAAATTGCAAAGCTTATGTCTCTTATAAGTTGGGCATTGGTCTTAACATCACCAAAGACTAGCAGTGATTCCCAGTTGCACATGTAATAAGAATTGGCCATTTTTGCTGCCTAAGGATGAAAAGAGATTTTCATCAAATAAATGAGAGATGAAAGAGGTTCTTTGTTTGCTCTATAAGCTTACCGCATCTGTACAACGTTGTCCGAATGAACCTACAACAAGAAATTCCAAACATTGCGATACTAACCAGAGGAAATATTTAAATGTTTCCATGCTTATATCACTCTGTGGGGTTAAGAAAAAAGCTGAATTTATTTGATGGATTTAAGTACGGATTTAATTGTCTAACCTTTGCTAGTTGAAATGCCAAGACGCAAAGAAGAAAAACTCCAAATGAAATTAGAACGAAAAGTGTTACACTTAAGAAGGACTGCAGTTCCGGCAAAAATCTAAGCAAATAGAAGGAAATGAAAGAAGAAATTAAGCAAATAGAATGAATATAGAGTTAAATTCCCACATCTGACAAGATGTAGGTTAGGTTAAGTTTAAAAGGGTAATGATACGGTAGGCCGCATCATCTCACTGGCATCTCAGTGGATCCATTGTGCTCCTCAGGATATAGGTAAGGTAGGTCTAAGGACAGGTAAGGAAAGGAGTTAGTGGAGCTTAGTGGTTAGGTATGGAGGCCTCCCTGAACCATCTGGAAGAACTTTAGAATTTTTCTCCATGGAAAACACTAGATTTCGCCCAGTTTATCGAAAAAGTATTCTCAAAATGACTGTTTTCTAGTTCTTGCTAAGCTGGGGCACCCACAAAGGAAGGATAAGAGCCTTCCTCCGCCTCTTCGTCATAACACTCTCTGTATAAGGCGCCAGTTAAAGCTATCATCGAAATTCATCATTGGAAATTTTAATGATTTATTTCAAGACGTTTAGAAAGTAAAATCTATAAATATTTTGATGCCAAAATAAAGCCTATGCTTTAGTAAATATATCTGTCCAAACAAAATTTTTAATTCGGCCCAAACCTTCCACATAAATTGACTTTCATTATTTCAATGATTGCACTACCTTATCAATGATCATTGAAAAAATAAAAGTTATTTTATGAGAAAGGTTGGGCCGAATTTAGTTTTTTTTTTGGTCAGATTTATTAATTAAGCCATAAGCTTTATTTTGACATCAAAATAATCATATATAGCAACAAAAACGTCTAAAAATGAATCATTAAAATTTTCAATGATGAATTTCAATGATAGCTATAACTAGCGCCTAATTCAGATGTGGTAATACCCATTCTGCTTACGTTGGGTTGGATTCCCTCCCCATTGAGTTGCGACCCGTTAGGATTCCAACCAAGAGGGATAATTGTTGATAGTTGAGGTCTGCTTAGCTTAAGAAGGTGATCTGTTTTTTTTTTCGTTTGTGGCCTTTATATGAAACTCTGGCGCATTCCACTTTTTTCTTGTATCAGTAGCATGAATATAGGGAATTCAGTTTGGCTCGGATCAAGAGATGATTTGTTTTTGGCCAGTTCATCAGTCATTTTATTCCCATAAATAAAATTAAGGGAACAAAAAAATTACACGCTTAGTCTTTTATCTGTGGAAAATTATCGTACTGAGCTTTGTTTTTTGTGTTGACAAATTTTAGAAAGTGAATTTTTAAAGGTACCGTTTTTTGCTCGTGCTGTTTCTTATGACTGTGGAATAACGTATACCATTAAAAAATCACTTTGCATTCATTTGCATTCAACACAAAAAACATAAAGCTTTAGAATGCTTTCCGTTTCATTTCAATACGGTCACGTTCCACAGAGATACAGCTCTTCGAAAAACACTAAAAAAAAACATGAAATTTTTTTGTTCCCTTAATTTTTTGACAAGTGTATGTCGCGGTATCCTCAGAACCATCGCAGGTCGCAGGGTAACTGTGCTTGTTGCACTGAGTAATTTGAGCTCGTTACGGAAACGGTTCACCAGTTAAGATTTTGTGACGATTGAGGAAATATAGCTTTTATAACCGCCTGGCTGTCAAAGAAGATATCTATCTTGTACCTGTTTGTAAGTTCACATGTGTAAAGACACTTCCGCTTGCATAACATTACAGATATTTGGATGTTTTATTGAACTATCTAAGGGTGAGTTTTCCGAAAATATGACTGACCCTACCCCTTCATCTGTCTTATTGAAGCCACCCCTGAAGACAGAAACATGGTCACGGTCAACGTTTATGACCCGATTTTCAGCCCAACCAAAACGATTCCTAGGGAATATCTGTTAGGGCTACTGGGTTGAAATTAATTTGCGGTATTGAATTGTCTGTTTGAATGTCTTTGTCCGTTAAATTTATAATTATGTTCTATGCCCTGCCCATGCCCGAATTGGCTCCCTTTCTAGTTGTTGAACTGTCTGAGTCGCAAAACACTATTGGACGCCATTTCTTTCGTAAATAAATCGAGTGGGGCTAGCGAAAGGAAAGTTTCCAGGGCTGCGATTGGAGTATAGTTTTCATGGCACAAGTTGCAGTAACGCAGAATCTTTGAATCTCATGGTTTGAAGATTGATTACCTTGTATGAGGACGGCTGCCATACCAATCAGACGTACGTCAAAATTGGCTTTATTATGGCTGTGTACATCCAATGAATGGTTTTGGGATTGGGACCATATCTTTTCCCAATAATTCTACTGCAGCTACTGCTAGTGAAGCTTTCTTCTCTTTTTCTTTAATATTTTCTTTCTGGTTTAGTTTACGATCTATTACAAAGCCAAGATATTTTGGCGTACCAGAGATTTGGAGCTGTGTTTAATTTATGGTGGCAGGGTTTATATTAGGTATATTACGTTTCCTTGTAAACAAAACCAGTTCTCCACAGCTGTTGGTCCAATCGCTGCGCTTGTCAATGGATGTTTGTAAAAGCTCGCACAGTGTGGGTATGAATTTCCCTGAGGTCGTTATTACTATGTCGTCGGCGTAGGCCACGACTTTGACACTGTGAAGACTAAGTTGACGACCAGTAGCCGAAGCAGGGGAGATAGAACTTCTCATTAAGAAGAGCCTCTACTCGTCCTTTCTTTAAGCTTGGTGTATAACCCATTTGTGCGTTTACTAGTCTTGTTTGAAGCATGGAATCAATCAAGTATCACAGTATGGGAATCGGATCTATGTTCAATTGCTTATAGAGTCAAGGGCTCGTCGAATCACGGGTCAAATGATAGGTGATTGCATAATTTAAAGTCTGAAGTCTCAAAGTGAAGTCAATGATTGCAATCATTTTACTGAATTCATTAAAGACTATATTCACAAAAGATTGCATTCTTTTTCAAGCCTGTCCTAGAGAAAATTCTTTGAATTGGATTGATTTTTCTATCGTTCTATGCTATAACCACTTCATGAAGTGCCATCCCTTAATGTATGCATGCTGGGCCTACGAGAGGAGACTATCATTTGGTTTTAGGCGAATGTCAATTTAAATTAGTCTTTCTAAGGTCTTGAAAAGAAAGATTTAGGATTGTATAAAATAAATAAAAAATTGTTGGACTTATTTTTTGATATGTATGTTGGTACTGTTGACCAGAAGAAAAAGATTTCAATTTAGGAATTTTATGAAACATTGGTGTTGAGGTGAATTTATATAAGCCAATTACGTACGACTGAATTTGACAACACTATTACTTTCGACTGCGATATCACATCATCTTCAAAAATATAACAAACTGTTCAAAATCTCGTGTTTTATGTGCATCAACTTAGCAGGTCACTTTTTATAACGGAAAAAGTGACCTGCTAAGTTGATGTAGGTTCGTGTTTTAAATACTTTTTACCAAAGAAATATTAAGCGTAGTATTTCAAGTGAGCGAGAAAAAGGCGAAACAGTAAAAAGAATTAAGCAAATATTTCCACAATAAATCTTCATTTTAATGACGCAATAGCTTGTGAAGTATATATTTTTGTAAAGATGGATTTTAAGAATAAATAAATCGTTCCTACTTACCCATCCAAAATTTGATGTTTTTGTATAATGGCTCTCAATTTCCTCTGAAATATTTTATGCAAGTTATTTTGTTGATAAGAACTTGACTCATATGCTAAACTTTTTATTGATCTTTCATACAATTTGTCCAAATCGTATCGTAACATATCGTAGCGTACAGCACAATAAGTCAGTGTTGTTCCAATAAAACAATCCTGGGCAGCAATAAGAGTCACCGAAGCAAATCCAACCCAACCTGTGTAAAAAGTGGTGAAAGCATAGTTCCATGGATCTTGTGAATCATAAGGAAATCTCATCTTATAAAGAAACGGTTTTGAACGAGAATACGGATCTCGTATCACCAAAAGGCCAACTCCAATGAACATAAGGGCTAGAGTCACGAAGAAGGTAAAAGACATTAGATAAACCAGTCTTAAGCTCTTCTCACAGGCATCATGAAGTTCCTCGTTTTCGTTTCTAAATTTTTAAAATTTAAATAAACAAAAAGAGTTTAAAATAAATTTTTTACTTACTTATGAACGTATATATTTTCGTAGAACTTCTGCAGGACTTCCCTCATCTGATGACGACGAAATATCAAATGGAGAATCCTTATAATGAATTGTAAGCCTATAAATGTTGTACAAAGGCATTCAGCTATCTTTGTTACATCACCCTCATGGTCGTTTATAAATAGAAATTCAGCATAAACTGTTCCAAAAAAGGACGAAAGAAATACCAAAGCTAAGATGTTCACGAGAATTTTTTGATATAATCGACTATCCGAAGCCAATGGCCAAACCCAGCTGAATTTGAAAAACCAAAACTGAAATGAATTTATTTTTTCGCCTTTTCCGGTCACAGGAACAAAAAGATTCATTTCAGGGAGGACTCGTAGCTCTCTCTTTAAACAAACAAACAAAAAACTGAAATACTCTATAGGCTAAAAAATTCAGGAAATTTTGTTCGGTGTCAAGCCTTTATATACTTACCCCTACCTATGCTGCACTTTGTCAGTCTTAATTTATTGGAAATGGATGAAATGAATTTTTAATGATTGTACAAAATGGAATTAAAATTGTTAATTGTTTCTCGTTTTATGAATTCCAAATAAATTATTGGTAAAACGGATTCAGCCGCGATGGCCGTTTTTGGGATCATAAATGTTTAATTAATAAATTCATGCATTTGAATGGAATTTTTTTTTTATTCAAAAGCCAAATGAACATTAAATCCAGGGGACAGACTAATTCGACGGTCATCTGTTTAAGTAAATTTATAATTCATAGCATACATAGGTATGTATGTATAAATATTTTGATATGGACATTTATGAATTATTTGGGAATTAAGGAACTATACTAAATGCCAAAGAGCTGTTTTGTAAACATACAATTTGGAGACGGGAGAGATGCAAGTATGTTTTTCCTGTCCAATTTTGGTGCACATAAAAAAAGTTTGATACAAAACTTATATTATTTGCCAGGATTTAATACCTAATAAAAAAAAAAAAAACATAGTTTTTGGTTAAACAAAATATGCAATCCACAATGAGATTTTACGTTTATTTGAAGACTAACAAAATAGCTTTCGATTTTGACAAACTTAAGTATTATTTCGCTGCTATAGCACTTCTATAGCACTTCCAGAGCGGAGTTAAGTCGTTATAGGAGTTAATGTTGGTATAATTCTTTGCTTAAGTATTCTCTGGAGTACATTAAATCAGCCTTACAGGCACAATGAATCAATTTTTCTATAATCACACTATAGTCACACTATAAAATGGCCATAGAGTTTTTGCTTCCAAAATAATCTCATAAAAAAATTAAAGAACCCTTATACTAGTAGCTGTCGCTTCGTTTTGGTATCAATTTTATATGAAAATGTTGTAAATCTTTAATTTAGTAATTAATATGGGACCTATACACGACATTTTTATAGAATGATTACTGGAGAACCTTTGGCCAAGACATACTTTTATCACGCTTTAATTTTTTCTGCAGGGTGTTATAATAGGGTAGTATAGTTCCTACAGATTTTGGATAAGACTGTGCAAATTCTAGAATAAACTAAGAGCTTC
Source organism: Epistrophella euchroma (assembly GCA_947049315.1). Taxonomy (NCBI): domain Eukaryota; kingdom Metazoa; phylum Arthropoda; class Insecta; order Diptera; family Syrphidae; genus Epistrophella; species Epistrophella euchroma. Next base: position 23,491,068 of record OX346245.1, read on the forward strand.
TACGCAGCCATTTTAAATCATTAATATTTATCTGAAAACCTCTATAATTAAATAATAATGAAATCGTGGCAAAAAATTAAAAAGTCGGGCAACTACTATAAATGTATAAACATGGGCCACCTAGAAATTAAAGAAAAGATGACAGAATGAGGAACGGTAAACAACAAACTCAAACGATTTTAGATCATCGCTATAGAAAAACTATAGGCGTATTTTGTTTTCTATAGCGAAGTATGCATACCTGTTTACATTATTGTGCAGCATCTTTGATGAATGACTATATGAGGCTTATAGGTTATAATTTTGTTTGAAGGAGAACCCGATTTAATGCAAACCACTGCATAATACAGATTGGCCGAACGGTTAGCGTGCTAGACTCGTGAACTCCTGTTCGATTCTTATACGAGTATTCTTCGGAGAAAAACTATTTTACTCCATAAAGGTGAAATAAGAGTGAAAAAAGGTCGCCTTTTTAACTCTTTGGAGTATAATACAAAACTCATAAAAGTAGGTTAAGGAGTAATAAGAAACTTCTTTGGATGAATATAGGACTAAAATTGTGGGTGGGGTGGTGTGAAGAAAAAAAAAACTACCCAAAATATTATGATAATATGTATCTTAAAACTGTCCTTCATATCACTAGATCTCAAATTGGGTAACGGAGTTAAACTTGATAAAAATCTAAGGGCCAGTTGTAAAACCGTGATTCGAAATTCAACGCGTGGCTCAGAAAATTTAATTCATGGATTTCGGTGGATTAACTGAGGTCCCACGATGTGATAATAGCCAAGTACATGCCATAGCTAAACCTCAGTTAATAAGCCAAAATCGGTGAATTAAAAATTGATTCTTTTTTGTTGCAATTAATGTTTCCTTATAACACATATTTATTTGTAAAGTAGGCAACTTAGGGCCACTTGCACAGAAGTTTTTGTAAGCAGTAACTCCCGATTTATAAATAATTAAAGCTATCTGACTGATTTGAATCAAATCATGTTGGACTAAAATATTTTTTCTCTATCAATGTTATCAATAAATTTATCTGGCTCAAAAAAAAATTTCAAAGAAAATGACACTCTTCAAAAAAAAAAAAAATAAAACATTTTTGCTCGTGTTACCTTAAAACGTGATTTTTTTTTGTTCACTTAACGTTTGTTTTTGTCAAGTGTAGAAGAATTTGTGTTTTTTGTTTTGATATGGCACGAGAAGTGGCACTTTTTTTCAGAAAATATGATAGTTTAATTTTTTCGGGCGACAATGCTGAAGAATTTGAGAGTCACCTCTTCCACTTAAAAAATTTCGCCTTTTTTGGGGGAAAAAAAATAAAAATAATGCTTTATGAGAAATGATACTTTAAAGTCCAAACTGCTTTCTTGAACAATATACGAGTAGAGAATTGACTGCGGTGTTGTGAAAGTAAACCTACATTTGACACTTAATTTTAAAATGTCTGTATTTCCGAAGATTATTGATAAATTAATTTTTTTTTTTCTGTATTTGATATATCAGTTATCTCAGTTAAAAACTTATATTTCAAAGATTAAAAGAACAAAAACTAATAAAGCAAAATTAAGACCCAGAGATATATTTTCTTTTTCTACAAAATTGATCATTACCAAAAAGTGCTCCCTGAACGGGGCATCTTCACAGACTATACAGGGGAAACAATTGACAATAGCAGTTTTAAACCATATTCGTATATATTATATTCCAAAAAGGTACCAGCCGAACTAGCCTGTCTTTTTGTGAATGGAAGGAAAAAGTCCAACGTCTTTCAAAGTTTCATTGTGTTAGTAAAAAAAAAACACAAAATATATGTATACAATATAACTTAAAACTTGAATTAAAAAATGTAAAAATTCTATTGAAAATTATATTAACCTAATAAAAAATAGGACTGTTTTTTTTTAAATTACTCGTTTAAATTTCTGTAGGACCATGGATTTGAAGGTATTAAACACATATTACAGTAGACGCTCGATATAGTGAATTTCGGTAGAGTGAACTATCCAATATAGTGAACACAAAATTTTATACACACTCCTCTAAATAGTGGACAAAAAAATCACTACATCTAGATTTTTTTTTATTTACACTTTTTTTTCAGTACTAAACAAAAATACTCCAGTTGCAATATGTTTATAATGTTTATATGAACGTTTGACCTGGTTGAAACTTGACACCGGACAATGGTTAATTTTGTATCAAATTTTACTCTGCAAAACCTTTATAGCTTCTCTCTCGAAATAGTGAACAATCTCGATATAATGAACAGGCCAGGTTTTAATTTTTTCACTATATTGAGCGTCTACTGTATTATCATTTAACATAAGTCAAATGTGCCCCCCCCCCCCCTCCCTACCATTTGAAAAGTCAAATTTTCCCCCAAAGGTTCCTTATAACTAATTTCGTTTTGTTTATTTATCACAAAATTGACTTTTATTAATTAACAATTTAAGAGCAGTAAATATTCTTTCAAACATTTAAACAAACCCTTTCATTAAGGTTTTCACTTACCTACAGGTAGTCAAAAATTACATCAGTTATCACACCGAAATAAGGAAAGTCAAATGTACCCCGGTGTCAATTGTACCCCAGTTTACCCTACGTATTGTATTTTTATAATATTATTCCTTCCTTCTTTTATGTATGTACATACATTATTTTCTTTAGAATTATTTTAAAAAACATTTGGAATATCTTTGTAGGCTGACTGATAGATCTTGGTTTTCGCTTTCTGATTACAAAATCCGTAAATTTTTGCAAGTTTTCTTTTCTATAAAATGTAAAATTTAATAAAAAACCAAAATTATTTTTTTTTTTTAATTTTTGTTTAAATGTTTAAATATTTAAATTTTTTAAATTAATTTTCATTGGTGAGAGCTAATGTCTATACCAGCTAAAGCCAGTTATAAAATTTGTATTTCTATATACATAATACCTACTTACCTTCAAGTTAAAACCATCCAATATACAAAATATGATATTTTAAATCTTCCCACCACAGAAAAGAAAAGTTCTCTTATTTGAAGGTTAAGGATGTGGTATTGGTTATTAAAACTGTGGTACGCGGTACCTAATTTAAAATTTGAACGTGCTTTGCAAAAAAAAAAAATGCTAAGTGTTTTAGAAGAGCTTATTATGCTTTCAATTTTTTTTTTGTCGTCTCCGCAAAATAATGAGTTTATGTTCCTCGGCGGTGTTGTTTTTAAAAGCTCATCATCGTCACCCTCACCGGTCCCCCAGACCAGATGTGCAATTTCTCAAGCCAATCTACTTATTGGCGTTCTTCTTATTTGAGATATCCTCCATCGTATTAAGGAACATAAAATACGACACCGATGAGCTCATTGCCTGAAACGAGGATAAACGAGGATAAAAACAAAATAAAAACAACAAAAAGTTTTGGTGAGAAAAAAAAAAAAACACACAAAGTAAAAAGAACTTATTTAGTAAATTTGTTTGTCGTTATCAGTACATCCATGTTGGTTAGACTTTCTTTTTTCTTTGTATTTTTGTGTTTACTTTTTCATATATTGGTTTTATCTTTGTCTTATAATCATTATTATAACTTCTTTAAGACGCACATCTTACACTTCATTCACTTACCGAACCAATACTGTCGAGTGATAAAATCATGAAATTCATTCCATTCAGATGAACTGATTTCTGAGATCGATAAATTGCAAAGGTTATGTCTTTGATTAGTTTAGCGTTTGTCTTGCTATCGTTGTGGGCTAAAAGAGATTCCCAGTTACACATGTAGTATGAGTCGGCCATTTGTGCTGCCTGATTAAAGATCTAATTATAATACTTTTTATTTTTTAAAAATAAATAACTTACCGCATCCGTACAACGTTGACCGAAGGAACCAATCACCAAGAACTCTAAACATTGCGATACCAGCCAAAAGAAATATTTTAGAGTCTCCACGCTGAGGTCATTCTAGGAATAGAAAAATGGTAAATAAAAAAACGAAAATTAAATTTGCAACGTAAAAATGAATATTTAAGGAGCAATTCCTTAAACTCGAAAAAAAAAACAAATTGATTTCAAAAAATTAAAAAGGGTATGGTTTTAATAGTCTAAATGTGAACGTAATCCATAGCGGTATTTTTGACACACTTAGGTGGGTAATAGGTCCCCAAATTAACTAAAATAACACACCTTGATGAGCCAAAAGTTCTAAAGAAATTCTTGTGGACATTTTGCCCCATCGATTGTGGATTTTTTACCCACTTAATAGTCCAGGAAAAATAGACTTCTACAAGGAAAAAATTAGTAATAGGCTGGAATTTTGCATGTGTATTGGTCTCTTGGCCCCTTAAAACAGATTTATTTTTATTGCTGTAACGCTACGAAAAAACCAAAAAAAAAAGACATTTTTGTGGAAAATCGCATTAGCTACATGACAGCGCAAAAACAATTAATTAATTTTTTGAGATATTTTCAAAAAAAAATAAAATTTTTGTGACCTTTGACCGGCGGACACCGGATCGGTGAGGAAATCTCTCAGTTTATAAAGAGTTTCATTACCAGTATCCATGCCAAATTCCCCACATTTAGGCAGGAGGGGCAATTTTCTAAAAAAATCGCATTAAAATAGAAAAAAATCATTAAAAAACAACGGCAACTCTTAAAATGTCATGTTATACTTTTTTATTAAAGCCAGAAGTCTGTTCCCTTATCATGTTTTTATTTCAAACTATTTGATGGAACAGTTCTTCAAAACTTAATTTTTAAACTTAAATTTTTGAAAAAAAACAATTTTTTAAATTGTGTTCAAATTAATTTGTTCAAAATTTTACGTTATTAAGTAGTATTTTAATATTCAATGCTTCCATCAACTTTTAGTCAAACACTAAAAACCAAATGTCAAAATGTTTTCTATATTTTGAGACAATTTAAAATAACAAAAGTAAGTTTTCCTTAAATTCGACTTCCATCCATCATTTTGTTGCTCCAAAGATACTATTTCTACTAATAAAGTAGTAAAGTAGATTTGGTCATTTTCAATTTTTTCAAAAACTAAAAGACTTTTAGGCATCCGAATTTCACCACCATATTTTTTATTATTTTTCAAAATTTTGAGTTTGAAAATCAATTTTTCAAAAACTGTTTTCTCAAATTATTTGATTCATCTCATATAATGTATACCTACGAGATATTCGCAAAAAAATTATTTCATCTAAATCTAAAAGGTCAGTAAAGTCATAAAAGGTCAACCATCCGAAAGGTATCTCAATCCTGATAAAAAGTCAGCTATAGTTTCAGAAATTAGTCAGCCATAGTTTTTTTTTTCTATGAATTTTTAAAGTTTTGTTCAAGGTCATTTCAAGGTCGTATAGAGTGTTAGCACCTTATTTATGGGATTTTCGAAAAAAATGAAAGTTCACTTAATCTTCATAAAAGGTCAGCTAGTTCCAAAAATTGGTCAGGCATAGATTTATTTAATGAATTTTTAAAATTTATTATTTTTTAAGGTCAGAGATTTTTAGCACCCCATTTTAGGAATTTTCAAAAAAAAAAATGTATGCCTGACCAATTCCTGAAACTGGCTGACCTTTTATGAGGATTAAGTGAACTTTCAGATGGCATACAGTTTTTTTTGAAAATTCAACCAATGACGTGCTAAAAGTCTTTTACTGTGACCTTGAAAACACTTTCAAAAATTCGTTAAAAAAAATCTAAGCCTGACGAATTTCTGAAACTAGCTGACCTTTTAGACTGCATGCTTTTTTTCGAATTTTCCATGTATGGGGTGCTAAGAGTACAGGGTATTTTAACGCTGTCATCTTATTGTGTTTTTAGTTTTGCAGTTTGCTTGAAGGCTGTACTTCAAGTTATTTTCTAAAAATGTATTTAAAACAAAAACACAAAAGTTCACAAATATCGAAAGTTTTCAAATATTGTAGAAAAGAAACTAGGCAATTCCAAGGATGTGAATAAAGCTTAATCTCAGTGCAGATTCTGAAATTAAATTAAGAACATTATTGATCTACATACATACCTTTTGTAATTGAAAAGCCACAGTGCAAAGAAGAAATACTCCAAATGAAACCACAAAAAATATCGGAACGCTTAGAAATGCTTGAAGTTCATTAAAGAATCTGCAAAAATTCAAATAGTCCATTTGAAATGATACAAAATTTTGGCCGAACCTTGCATTTTGTACAGGACAAATTTAGTTTTCATGAAATTGTAGGTGGGATCAGTGTGAGTGTAAATTAGAGTTTTCGGGATTAAAAGCCCAGCCCCCCTCCACCATTCGGCCGCAATTTTGGAAAAGGGGGCGTTAAATGCTTTTCGCAATATCATAAGAACCATATATTGCACAAACAAAATTTTAGCTTATTTGTGTAGAAAAATTAATTATCTATAATTTATGTTAACGCACTTTTTATCGTAAAATTGAAAACAAAAAAGTTAAAACCAAAAGATGACCGTTTTAAGAAATTTATCTTAAAGAGGATATAAAATAAATAAACAAGAAGATAATGATATTTTTCCTGGCAATGGTCATCTTTTTTCGATTTAAACTTTTTTGTTTTCCATTTTTCTATAAAAAGTGCGTTATTATAAATTGTGGAAAATTCAATTCTTAATACAAATGTGCTAAAATTTTGTGTGGGTGGAGTACAGTTCTCAAGATATCGTGATGAACTTTTTATGCCCCCTTTTCCTTTCCCTTTCCAAAATGGCGTCCGAATATGGGGCCTTCAACCCCGAAAACTCGTATTTACACTCACACTGATCCCACTTACAGATCCATTAAAAAATAATTTGTCCTGTACAAAATGCAAGGTTAATGTAACATTTCAATTGACTAAAATATTTCACAAGAAAATGTATCATTTTACAAAAACATCATGACATGAATGAATAAAAAAAATTAATACATTCTTGACTCTAAAGTTCTCAAGTATTAAGCATTTCGCATGAACTCAAAACACTGTAAAGCAAAATTTACAAAACTAAATAAAGCTTACACAAAATAAGACTAAAGGAGCATGCACAATTGCACATGCACTGAACATACTCTTTTTTCTATTCATATGCCAAAAGTTCCTCTCAAATCAGCAAACTCACCTATCTATAGCTTGTTGTTTTCCAATGATCACTTTCAAATTGCGATTAAAAATCTTATACAAATCATTAGTCTTATGAGGTCTTGCTTTCTTGTTCAAGTCTTTCATTGAAGTTTCATACAATTTATCTAAATCATCATGCAACATGGCATAGCGCATCTCACAATACCTAAGCGTTATTCCAATCAAACAATCTTCAGCTGAAATAATTGTCACCGTTGAAATTCCAACCCATCCTGTGTAGAGTGTGGTGAAGGCATAATTCCAAGGCAATTGTGAATCATAGGAGAATTGCATTTGATATAAGTAAGGTTTTGAACGTGAACTTGGATCTCTGGCTACGACGATAGCCACACTTAGGTACATGAAGAATAAAGTCAGAAAGAATGTGATTGACATAAAATAAACCAATCGCAGGTTGCTTTCACAGTCGTTGTGACGTTTTTCATTTTCGGTACTGTGAATTTTAAACAAAACAATAATTAAATTAATTCCTTCTTTTAGTTAATATTAAAAACTAATAAAAAATAAGCACAAATTCAATATGAAAAAAGCGGCCTTGACTGGGCCGCTGCTCTTCGAAATTCCTACTGTTTGATAATCAGTTCGAAATAATTTGAAAAATATTTCGAAAGGCTTATGGTCACCGATTTCATATCTCGAATGCATGACAGTACATTCTACAAACTTACTTGTGCAAATAGATTTCCCTGTAGAACTTCTGCAAGACATCTCTCATTTGATTGCGGCGCAAAATCAAATGAAGAATCCTTACAATGAGTTGTATTCCAACAAAAGTTGTGCACAGACATTCTGCTATCTTAGCAATATCTCCCTCATGTTCAGCGATGAACAAATACTCTGCATAAACAGTTCCAAAAAAGCAACTAAGAAACAACAAAGCCAAGCAATTAACAACAAAAGTCTGATATCCTGAACAATCAGGAGCCATTGGCCAAACCCAGCTGAGTTTGAAAAGGAAAAACAGGGAGGATTTTATTTGTTCTCCTTTAGCGGTAATTGGAATGAAAAACTTCATGATGTGATGACCGACAGGAAGGAAATAGCTTAATAATAGCGGAAGATAATATAGATTACCTTATTTATATACGATCCGTTTTATTTTGTGCGATGATGATGGCCTAATTTATTCACAATGAATTTTTTATGCTTTTCAACAAAACGGAAATTATAATAATTTATGATGATGATTGTTAATTATTGTTGTTGATTTTGCTTGTTGAATTGTTAATTATTGTCTGCAAAACTAAATTCTCTAAGGGCTTTATTCTAAAGGCATTAATGTTTTTTTAATAGCTTTATCGATATTGTGAACATCGAGACACTATAATGGACGTCTAAACTGCTTGGTTTTTATTATGATTTGTATTTAATTGGCGAAGAAATTAAGCTACTATAAATAAGTTTCGAAGTATAGGCAATAAGTCTTAAATCACATTGTATTGTCTGTGCCATATACCAGAGCAGTAGCTACTCTGCTTTCAGGGGGGGGGGGGGATGTTGAGGTTCAAGGAAATTTTACTAAATTTAACATCTTTTTATAAAAATTTTGACATTCGCACAAGGTAATACGCAGATAATTAAAATAGAACAATCAATTATACCAACTGATAACTGCCCACACTGGTGGGACAAAAGTCCCCAAAAGTGGTTAATATCTGGATTATATAATTCCACGATTGCTTTCGCAGATTTTGTTTTGGTTTTATTCAAAAAGTAATTGTAAAAATTTTAAATTTCAGTTGAATGATTTTTTTTTTTTAAACCGAATTAAAATATTTCAAAAAGATTTTGCCAAAGGTTTTCCTAATAAAATGACAAAGGCGAATAATAAAATTTATATAAATAGTTTTTTTTACCTATAATTTCTGTTTTCGATTGTCTTTTAATTTTGTCCCTTCCTTTTTTATTATCTTTTTCATATATGATAAAAACGCTTGGGAGGCAAAGCACTCTTAGCCCCTACGTTGCTACTGCACTGGTCATACATACATATCGTTCATAAAAGTATATCACGGGCTTTCTTCTGTTAAAAAAAACCAACAAATTAATGTGAAACGTTTTTTCGTCAATAATGGCAGTTTGCGATTTTGTCTGCTTTTTCGGATTTTATTGGTTTCTTAGTCCTTCAAAAGAATAGACTACCTTGCACTTTTTCAGTTCGAAATATTAGCCCATGGCTAAATGTACCTATCTACTTTCGATAATTAATTTATTTGTATGTTGGCATAAGAAAAACTGTCTTCAAAATCCATCGTGAAATAATGTCCGCATGAAAATGACTCAACTATGTATGTATGTACCACATATAACTTAAAACGATAAACGCTATCAGAAGAAATTTATGCAAAAGTAAAATTTTGTAGATAAATAAAACAATTGCCTGCCACATTTTTAACAAGACGATTGAGCAGTATCGGAAAAGAGCAGCGACAAATCGGCCAATCGAACAAAAAGTGTCAAAACTTCAGTGACAAAGCAGCGCAGTAGCAACAAAGTAGCAGTGGAAAAGCGGCAAAGCGACATTGACAAAGCACCAGCGACAAATCGGCTGCGATATACCGGAAGCGACAAAGTGGTAGCGACACAGCAGCAGCGATAAAGCAGCAGTCACTGTCACTTTACCTCTTTGTCGCTACGTTACCGCTTTGTAGCTTCCGCTTAATTGCTCCTACTTTGTCACTGTCGCCTTGTCGCTGCCGCTTTTAAGTTAAAAATTAAAGCTAAAAATTATGAAAATCATTGTAACCAAACATTAATTTTTTTTATTTAGGACCAGCTCTACAAAAGTGCAGCAATTTTAATTCGCACATTTCGGCAGACTAACTGAGGTTCAAATATGTTTTAAGCTTCAAGTGTGTTATAATAGCCAATTACATTCTCATCGTTGATCCTCAGTCAATCTGCCGAAATCGGTGAATTAAAATTGCTGATCCACGGGTTAAATATTGAATCACGTTTGTACAACTGTCTCTTAGTGCCAGTTGTACAATCGTGGTTTAAATTTTGATCCGTGGTTCAGGAATTTTAACTCGCCGATTTCGGCGGGTTAACTGAGGTTCAACGATGGTTCAAGGTTCTAATATGCTCTAAAAGCCAATTACATGCCTGAACCATCGTTGAACCACAGTTAATCCGCCGAAATTTGTGAGCTAAAGTTCCTGAACCACGGATCAAATATTTGTACAACTGGCCCTAAGAGACAGTTGTACAAAAAATTTTAGAAAAATCTTGTAGGTATAAAAATAATTCCATTTTCAAAAGGGAGCGGGTCAGAATTCTGGCTATCAAAATCCTGTATGACCAAAATTCTGTTTTTTTCTTTTTTTTTTAAATACTGTACAACCAAAATTCTGTTTTTCAGAATTCTGTATTTCAAAATTCTATGTATCCAAATATCTGTATATTCAAAATGCTGTAAGTGTAAAATTCTGTTTTCCAAAATGCTGGTTATATCCAAGTTTCATTCAAATACGATCTCTTTAAAAACGAGTAAAAGACTTATTTCTTATAAAACTAGATATGTGGAAATTGTAGAATTTAACTATGCAATTTAGAATTCTTCAGCAATATTGGTACAAGTCTGAAATGTTTTATTTCCAAAATTCATTATATGTAGAATTTGAGTTTTACATTGACATCTTAATATGATCAATTTGAAGTTAAATGAACAATATAGCTACATGATATTTGGCCCCATTGAAAAATAGCCCCAAATAAAAACTGAAAATTTTCCTCAAAAATGTAGGTATATAAAAGCAACAACAACAAAAAATTTATAATATTTTATGAATTGGGGTCATTTTTCATTGTTTTAGGGGTTCTTTTCATTTTTTTAATTTTTCGGTTAAATTTCACTTCAGTATGAAAAATGGCTTTATTTCATTTAGGCGAGGTCATTTTTTCATTTTGAAAATGGGGTAATTTCTCTAATTTTGGGGATATTTATTATATTTTGTTTAGGGTAATTTTTATTATGACCAAATTTCATGTAGCCGTACATAATATGTATAATGTTTACCTTACAATTTAATAGAAATTCTTTATTTCAATATTCTGCTTTTCAAAATTCTGTATTTAAAAACAGAAAATTGAAATACAGAATTTTGACCATACAGAATTTTAAAATGCAAAATTTTGTGTAACCAGAATTTTGAATTACAGTATTTTGAAATACAGTATTTTAAAAACAGTATTTTGACCCCACAGTATTTCGACCCCAACCCTTTGCCCTTAAATTTTCCGTGTGGCGATTCCTTGCTGAGATATTTGTAACCAAAGTCAAAATTCTCTTTTTTTCAATCAAAACTAGATATTCTTCTGAAAAAAATTGTGGAAAAACGAAAAAGCTAAATAAACAAGTTACATTACATATCTAATGAATACATTTGATTAGCTCAAAAAATATTTAAAGAAAATTAAAATTTTTGGCTCGTGCTGTTGCGCAACACAAAAAACTTAAAGCTTTAGAATGCTTTTTTTTTATCTCAATACCACCACTTTCTACAGAGATACAGCTCCCCAAAAAAAAAATAATTTTGTTGTTTTTTTTTTTCGCAGAAAAAACTTTCACCTTAATTCCATTCAATATAGTCTACAAAACAACAAAAAAAAACAAGACATTTTCTATTGTTTTAGTTTTTTTTTTTTTCTTTTTGAAACCAATGCTATTTGTACTTGCCATAAAAAAACAAGTAAAAATAACGATTCCAAAAATGTATCAAACCATCTGGGATTGCAAAAGTTCTCGGACTTTTGTTTTATTTTCAGACCAAATGGTTGCCTGGATCAAGTATTTGAATTTTATTTATTGCTTATTCTAATAATATTATATTCCAGACGATTTTCAGAGAAAAAACTTGCAACAGTTCAGGAAAATATTTAACACGAAAAATTTCGACCAAGAGAGCTTTATTTTTATCTCTTAAGCTTTTTTAAACTAGAAGCCTCAAATTGAACCAGGGATTAAATTTAAACAGATTGAATGTTGAAAAAGAGGTTTTTTCTGTAACTATCTTAACTAAATTTTGCACTAAGTTATTTTCCTAAGCATCGTAATTAAATAATTTAAATATGTACTTTAAATATTATATTTTTATTTTGTCTTAAATGTAATTCTTTACTTTTATTAAAAGTATTAAACCCAAAAAATGTTTAAATGCACAAAAGGACACATTTTTTTTAAATAATTCTATAATTTCATATATGTCACAAATCAGACACTTTTTATATACAAAAATCAACGCTTAATCGCTAATTTTTTCCTTATATAACTTAAAACCTCATAAAATTTAAAACTACCTTCTTTACAATGTTCTAAAAATTTACTATGACACAATAAAGCTATAGTTTTGAGATCTATATCGTGTTTATCTAGAGTTCGGTTTATTTTTCTCACCTTTTTCAAGTGCACATTTTTGACGATTTAGTGGAAACTTATTGAGTGAAAAAACTATGTTATTTTTTTTTCCTCAAGAGTTCATGAAGTTTGCTCTTAACTTTCAAAAAACTATCTTGCGTTAAACCATTGAACTTTTGCCACACAAAAATGAAAAATAGAAAAGGAAAAAAAACAATAACCAGCATTGAAATTCCTTCAAAGTTTCTTCGTTAACATTAAAAATCACAGCCTCAAAGTAAGAGTCTTTCATTTTTGATATTCAAATTAAGGGGTTCTATATTTTATGATGGAAAATCAAAAAAAGAAAGAAGATAACTCCTTGGCCATGGTGGATCATAGAATGTGATGATGCTGGTGGCGTCGGTATTTTTTTTTATTTATCAGCACGGTCTTATTTTATTTTTTTTATAATAGGGGAAGTGGGGGCAAGACCGCACCTTTAGTGTTTGATTGCTTTGAAAACTATTAAAAATCATCTTTTAATAAAAATAAAGTTTTTATTCACTAAGGCTTACATTTCTTCTAGGAGGTGAAGATATTATAATAAATACTTATATAATAAAATACTCAAAGAAAGATAGTAAACTTTTAGGAAACATTGTCAAAAAAACGGTCTTGCCCCATTTGGGAGGGGGGGGGCAAGTTTATTGGGGGCAAAACAGTTTTTTCCTTTAAAATGCAACCTATTTTCAAAAGTCACAGATATATGTGATTTCTTCATCTGCTCCAACTCCAGCAAAAGCTTCGAGAGCCCACCCAGGGCACATGGTGCATTTAGCAAAATTCCTTTGGAGCCTGTCACTTACCTTTTTTGCCGGCTTTCACGTTGACTTCCTTTTTTTTTGTCAGCCACCAGAGCGTTCAGCTCAGCTTTATGCGACAAACTTGTCAATATTGCGGTTTTTCCTCAACTTGCCTTTCCTTGAGATTTCATCAGATCATGGCCCGTTGGTTGTAAAGTAAACAAATACTTAAACATAGGGGCAAGACCGCATATAGGGGGGGCAAAACCGCCCATGTGAGGTTTTGCCCCATTCAGATCTTACCCGAAGTTCACGGAGTTTTTATGACTTTTTTTTCTTTATGTCTCCTTTCTTTCAAACTTAAAAAAAAAAAAAAAAGTAGCCCGGTGGCGTAATGGTTAGTGCGATGGACTGTCACGCCAGAGGTCTGGGTTCAATACCAGCTGCTTCCACCTTAAGTTTTTTTTTCAATTCTACTGGCCTATTGCGAGGAAGTGACAAAGCCTCCAGGAGTATCTCTTGTTACAGAAAAGTGCCGCTCACCAGCTGTTCAGATTCGGAAATAAACTGTAGGTCCCCTCTATTCCCGCAGATACGCACACTGGATTGGTTGAGAGTTGTCACTAGGCCCTGGTTCTTCATGAGCCGTTGTGCCACCAAATTTATTTATTTATTCTCCTTTCTTTCACAATAAATAATTTTCAATATGCACTTTATGCACTTTCTAATAACAAAAAGGAAAAAAATTAATAATTTTAAATATTTTACTGGTAAAATTCACCCGAACGATAACGTTTTTTCGAAAAATCACGAAAACCACCGTAAATTCTCGACGTCTCAACCGAACTACCTCATACTGCATACTGGACGACATGATCGATCACACCAAAAGCCACGTGTTTTTCATTGTAAGTGTTGACATTTCCATGCCCCCATGTGCGGTCTTGCCCCCACTTCCCCTATGCATGTGTATCGGGGGGTGTTTCTGAATAAGAAAATATTGACAATATCCCTAAATTGGCTCACAATATAATCTAAAATTTATTGCAGTCAGAAATTCTTTACTTGCACTAGGGCTTGCTTTTGGATATCATTTATTATCTAGATCTAATAAATAAAAATCTCGTGCCACTGTGTTTTTTCAAATTGAAAATGGTGGTGCTAAATTCACGCTACGTTGCTTTGCAACATTTGCGTTTGGTTGTAAACGTTGCAAATATGTGAATTATTTTTTTTTTTTTTGTATCTCTTCAGTTTTTAATATCATTTTTTGAGTACAAATCAGCACAACTTAAAGTTATTATAAAAACTGAATAAAAGAAATCCATTCGTAAAATTTGAAAATTTGACAAAAAATATTTACTGCAGAACGACAAGATAATAATGTACAGCACAACTTGTTTTTAGAATATATACAATGGCGGTGCTAACTTCACGCTAAAACTTGCGTAGCCTCTAAACACCAAAGGCTTAGTACGATTTTGTATACATGGCAGCACAATTTTCAGAGAGCCTATCGTAAGAAATTAAGTGGCATCCATTCAATTGCTTTTTCTTATGTATTACACAGTAAACGCAATTTATCTAATCAAAAAACGTAACTGCATATAAACTTCAACAAAATTGCTTACTCGTGTAACACAACCTTAATAAAAGGTTTGTTTTTTTTGCACACTTTTAAAATTTCTGGAAAACCAAAGACAATTCAGCTATTCCGAGATCGGATACCAGGCGAATACCTTCAGAAAACCATAATCTAGTCCTGCAAAAAAAAAAAACTTTCTCAATTAAGGCTTTGTACACAAAAATACTTCTTTAAGGTACTTCCAGCCACGGTCGTCAAAATGAAATTCAGAAGTCTGATACATGTACGAATAAGCTTCTACTTGTTAGATGCTTGTTTAGTACTGCATTACTTAATTAAGCAAAGGTCCAAATTTCAAATTTCAGAAAAACTGAAAATAATTTCCTTTGCTTTTCGTCTTTCGTGGGTTAAAGTTGCATCTTTATTTCTGTCACCAAAATTTGAAGTCCAAATTTTCAAAATTTGTCGAATCCTGGCAGTGGCGCCTTTGATCTCTGCCCTCCAAAAACGAAATTTTGATTAAAGACCTTTGTAAATTCTTTATTTTGTCTTCAAAAATATGGTCACCGTACATCTTACCTTCATAAAATAAAAACAAAATATACTACGCAGGGTGGTAACCCATGTCCTTTTGCTTTCAGTTCACTCCGTATAACCTTAAATTATTTGAAAGAATTTTTTTTTTTAGTTTCTGCATGGCGGGAACTTAATTTCATGCATTTTGAACATCCCAAACGTGGCGGTATGATCTCGCCTCCAAAGTTTTATAGATTTTTTTTTCCTTTTTTCGTTTTTGTTGTATTCCCTGTGTAAGTCGGTAGATTTATTGAGAAGTAGTCTTGTAAGGTAATGAGTTTCTGGCTAATATTATTAAGTGTTAAGCGAAGTGTGCACGTAAAGCAGCGTGAGTTATTAACTGTGGAAAACTTGATAATATTGGAATGGAATTATGTGAAAATGGGGTATGTATATAGCGCAAAATAGGGGAATCATTTAATTTTAGTGAATGGTTTTATGGAAATAAAATTCGGCCTCGTTGATATTCTACACGTGCGGAGAGGATAGCACAAGCACATACCACACACAGTAACTCCAGCGCGCGTCCCATAAAAAAAAGGACTTGTGATTTTTTCTTATATTGTATACCTATCTGAAGATCCTTTAAATGTCCAAGAATCAACCCCAAAGTCAACAACATTCGATTTATCGTTTTCAATATAAACAATAGATTTCAACATTGGAATGGCTTCGCGCCCTTGCCGCGGTCGTATTCGTTTTCTTTCGTTTTACTTGTCGACTGTGTCGGTAAGGATAAAACCCAACAAAGGACTCTTTTTTTTTGGTTTTGTTTTGTTTGTTTTCTTTTAGGGCTTTGCTTTCTAATCATTATCGGTTCACGAGTATATCTACAAAGTGTGCAAGGACACTTGAAGGAAATTTTCATAAAATTTGCATGAGCTTATTTCTTCTTCTTCTTCTTGCTTTTTTTTTTTTTTTTTTTATTTCTTCCTTGTGCTACACGCATAGTAATCAAAAGGATATACATTTTCGTTAGCATAATCAAATCGTTGTTTTGGGTTTGTATGCGTGTGAGGGCGAGGGCGATGATGCGGTGAAAGCGTTTTTCGTTTCATTGTCAAGTTAAATCTGCTTTTATGGATTTTATATTTACATTTGTTTGGGTTTTTGCTGTCACATAGAAATGGAAAAAGTATTGTATTCGATGTCATTAGAGATATTAATGGTTATTTTCAAAGTGACCCTAAAGCATAAGTATGTGCGTATATTTGTCATTGAAAAAGGGAACAAATAACAATTATTATGTTATGTTTGTACATTTAGATTTCGTTGAAGCATATTGGTTTTTGTTTATAGGCTGATTTGGTTTTTGTTTGAATTTGTATATATTTGGAATGGTAACCTTATTTCCATATCTACATACATAAATATTAATACTTGTATATAAGTATCAAAAATAAAAACTATTATTTTTCAACTGATATGAATTTATAGAAATATTGAATCTGAAATTTTATACTAGGCACACATTTATGTATTTGAATTTTAATACAAAAAAAAAAAAACAGACGGATGGCGAGGCGGACAGGCGTCAAGAATGTATTTTTACTTAATGTCTGCATTTATTTGGGTTTTCTTTAAGTCGCAAGTAGAATAGACGACACCTTGCTTTGAAATGTTTTCAGTGGTAGGGGTTGGGTACGAAATCCCGAATCACAAAATCCCGAATCATGAAATCCCGAATCACAGAATCCCGATTCGCAAAATTCCGAATCACGAAATCTCAAATCACGAAATCCCGCCATTTCAATTGACAGCATAATTGACAGCACTGTATGGATTCTCATTTCCATAGGAACTGGTGACATCAATCAATTAGAATCAACGAAAAAGCAGAAGACCGCACTCGCAGTCGCAGTGGTTTATAAGCATTAAGCACTTAAGAAGGGTTCATTTGCAAATAAACTTTAGTTGTCATTAGAACTCAGTAGAGGTAAATACTTCGGATTTTTTTTTTTAACGGAGCGTTACACTTTCAAACCCAATACCCAAATGCAATATAAACATTCACCCCCGGCCAAACTGCCATCAGCACCCTACATCGTCATCCGATATGCATAAAAGCTATCCACCAGCACCCTACAATCAAACCCACAATCACAATCTCCACCTTTCACCACACACCGACAGAGTATCAAATCAACAAGCTCGACGTCATAACTGGAAGTAATTATCTTCACTTTATCATCATTACAATTCACAGTGTGTCGTTACCGCAAATATAACAAGAGGACGTTTGAAATGTCAATAATTAGAAGCTTATTGGCTCAAGATTTTCTTGTTTGCTAATTAGAAGAGCAGAGTCTAAGTTTCCGGCTGATTTAGTGATCTCAGTTTGTAGCAATTGCGATAGCTTCAGGTTCATTTAGTGGTGCATTCGTGCATACGTTAAAGCTAACCTTTTTGGTCCTAAAACCATTCTGTGGTTACTCCCCTTTCGCTTTAGTGAGTAGTGGGCTGGAATTAGATTCCTACTGATATTCCCGTCTTACCTTCGAGTAAGCAGCGGGCCACTTGTTATTCCTTTGGGTTAGCCGGAGGCTGGAGTTAGGTTCCTACAGCTGTTCCCCTCTCGCTTTCGAGTGAGCAGCGTTAAAATCGCAGTTTTCAATATGACAACTGCAGTTATCAAATTGACAACCGTCATTTGCAATTTGACAACTGCTGTTGTCATATACAATCGCAGTTTTCAATTTGACAACCGTGGTTTTCAATATGAAAACTGCAGTTATCAAATTGACAACCATCATTTGCAATTTGACAACTGCTGTTGTCATATACAATCGCAGTTTTCAATTTGACAACCGTGATATTCAATTTTACTACGCCAATCATCATATTGACAAATGCAAATTTTCAATATAAAAATCGTAAGTCAATATGAAAATTATTTTTCACCCTAAATTGTCATATTGACTACTGCGGTAATCGGTTGAAAAATGACTTTTTAATCTTCATATTAACTGTCGTGATTGTTCATTTGAAAACCGAAGTTGTCAATATGATAACCAATTTTTTTTGCGATACAATTGATGATCGAAAATTATCATATGGACTACTGGGTTGCTGGTTGAAAACTTATTATTTTATTGTCATATGGACTACCAAAATATTCCCTGTGACTACCAGATTATTTTCAGTGTAAAGTAAAATTTTGAAAAAAAAAAAATTGTTTAAAAAGAAGTTAATTTTGAATTTGAAAACTAATTTTCAAAAATTATTCACTCGAACAACTTTATTTAAAAATAAAATTAAAGAATGAATCTCTGGCTTTTCAAAATATTAAAGCATGATGGGG
The DNA here is from genome assembly GCA_947049315.1 of Epistrophella euchroma. NCBI lineage: Eukaryota > Metazoa > Arthropoda > Insecta > Diptera > Syrphidae > Epistrophella > Epistrophella euchroma. Next base: position 23,509,783 of record OX346245.1, read on the forward strand.
AGGGGGGAATAGAGCCACCTTCCCAAACGATTTTTTTCTTGTCTAAGTCCAGCCTATAAAGCCTAGCTTTTTGTCACACCTTATGCAAATCACCCTGTATAGGTACCAGGAGCAGAATGTGGAATTGATTCAATGGCCGCCGTACTTAGCTAACCTGAACCTTATTGAAAATGTTTGGGAATGGTTAGTACGAAAAGCTTATGAGTCTGGCCGTAAGTTTTAGGGCAGATAATCTCGTATTGTAGCCAATAAATTAGTCTGGAGTGAAATTTCGCTGGACTAGATAAAGAGGCTGTACGATTCCTTGCCGGACCGAAAATCCCAAAATTCTGGAAAACTCGACAACGTAGCCTAGAAAATTGTTGTGCTTATTCAGTTGAAGCGCAGTGTATGTAAGTACTAAGCCAAAGCCAAATAAGATTTCTTTAGAAGATTGGTTGAAATATCCTCTATTTTGTTTTCACAAATTTTTTTTTTATAATTTGTTCCGACCGATATCTTGTTTTTAAAAAATAACATGATATGTGAGTTTGTCCCCCCCCCTTAATCGAAATCGTGCCTACGCCCGTGGATGTGCGGCCCTATTTCAGTTGCTTTAATCCTTTAAACATACACAGATTAATCTAAAACACAAATTAACCCAAAACTTTATAATACATAATTTAATAATTTTAAATTTATAACTTTCATTTTTTGATAGCCAAAGTTTTAGCGTTTAGGATCGAAATTACTTTCCTTTTTCATTTATTCACTTAAAGCCCACTCAAAGTCAAAAAAAAGCTCAAATCAAATTGTACTTTTTAGTTTTCATTTATTCAATTTAAACCTCATGACAGTTTTCTTTTTTCAAGGTCTTCCATAATGGTGTGTGTATGTCCTTCGTATCCTAGTCAGGCGTAGCAATATTTTCACAAATAAAAATAACCTTCTCCATTTTAGCAAGAAATATTGTTGTTTCCTTGATTTTATTTTTATATTCTTTTTTTTTTCTTCCCTTAGTCCACTCATTCAAGGCCCTGAAGACTTTCAAAGGATTTTCTTTTGATTAAAAATTTCAATTATCCTTCTGTCTCAGAGTACAAACGATTTATTTTCATTTTCATTGCTTTTGTTTTGTTTTGTTTTGTTGTTGTTGCTCTTGTAGAAAATAAGGCATGACTCCTACACTTTATTTAGCGGAGCTTAGTCGACCCACATACATAATATGTATAGGTATACAAACACAGATAGATCCAAACAAAGGAAACAAAACACAAAAAGAAAAACAAAGAGAATTTTCTTGAGTCGTCCACTTTGGACTTATCGAAAGGAAAATCAGCCTTATTGAAACAATACAAACGACTGGCGCTTGCTGTTGCTGTCGTCCGAAGTCTCGACCAATGAACAATGAAAGTCCTTACCTTCTCTTTGAGTGGGAGGTCAGCTTCAGCTTCAGCCTCAGCACCCAAACTCAACTACTCAAATTAACACCATAAACACCTGGAAACAGAGGCCAGCTCTAGCCCCAGGGAGTAAACGATTTTCGCCTTGAAAATTTATGTGAGCCTAGGTTCAAGGGAAATCAGGCAAATAACAGTTCCCATTTGTGATTGCCATTCATGACGTCCATCTCCCTCGGTGATGAAATAGGCGCCAATTCTTAACAAAGAGCTGTATCCCTAACTGGTCATAAATTTGGAAAAACAGAAGAAAAAAAAAAGGATCTGCACTTGTGATTCCGGACCGAAACAATCAAGGCATTGATTTGATTGTTACCCAAATATTGCGGTTCGCTTTGAATACAAAATAAACAGGATGGCCACGGCCAGTGCCCAGGGAAGACGAACACCAACAACCATCGATATTGAAAGTCCAGTCCAAGGCGGAAGAAGTTTAAATGCAATATGTGTTGGAATTCCTCCGCAGCCGCTGCCAACAACAACACTATCCTATCCGCCCCCCGCAGTTAGAATCAGGTTCAACCTGATCCCAGGGGCCATTTAAAAAGTGCTCCATTGAGAGCATGCCTGGGATAGCTGCAGAACCTCAACTTCAACCCATATCCAACACGTGTTCTCTATTAGATTCCATATCAATTTATATCTCCCGGAAAGTGAAGTAGAAGAATGGTCTGTTATTAGTGAGCAAGAGAAAGGATAACCATCGTCATACGTACACACACAGCATAGCCCATAACATAACCCAACCCACCACACCGCCACCATCCCGGACCCGGATGAGGGAAATCAAAAGGGAAACAAGAATGTGTGTTGGTTTTTTTCTGATTCGATTAAAAATTGCACCTCGATTGCTGGCTGCTAGGACAAGGGGGTGATGCTGAATGCTGAAAGCTGAATGAATTCTATATGAAGCTATACATAACACACAATAAATAGAATCAGGTCTACATTGATCCGCATCGAAGGTGAAGAAGTATTCCTATCAGATTCATCAGACAAAGGGTGTTGTGTGTGTTAGATGTTGTTGTTGTTGGTGTTGTCAAAGAATCCTTGATATTGATTTTTATACGCCACAAAAGTGGTGTTTGGAGTTTGATTTCTTGCAATTTACATTCAAGGTGCGATTTCAATTGAGTTTTTTTTTTTTTTCTTTTTTTTCATTCTTGTTTTCTTGTAAGATGTATTCTGTATTCATGATATTGTATTTCAGTACAATATGTGTATAAAATCAATTTACGCTATAGCAAAATATATAGGGAGCGGTATAAGCTGGCACGTTTTCACATTGATGAGTTGCTTTATTTTTATTTTTATATTTATACATACAAAATATATGACTTCGTATTGACAATGGCCATGAAGGCATGTGTTTTTGATGAAAAATTCTATCAGAGTTTAAAAACAGCAAAATTTTAGCAGAACGTGTGTTAGGTACCTATAACTTTTTGACTTGAGATTATTCTGAATAGACAGGTTAGTCGAAATACATAGATATACTTATAATGATATATAAGTATGTACATAATTATAATAAAATAATTGTGATGTAAATGTGATAAGCAACTTAAATTTTGAGAATTATTATATTAACAATAAAACAGTCCTTCAGAATTAAAAAATATATGCCCATATGTATTTAAAAAGATAACGGTTTTTTTTTTTAAACAAATGTCAGCTTTGAAGATATAAGCGGGAGCAACTACCCGAAACCGCGTTTTAGTCCGAGATTGAAGTTAAGCTCGAGTTAACTCATCGCATTTGGTGGGTAAACTCGGGATATTCTGAACAGATGCTTTTGATATTTTATCCTGAGAGTTTTTTTTTTTTTAAGTTGATTCACATATTATTTTTCTTCTGAAAACTGTTTCTTGAGTTAACTGTGAATAAATGTATGTCTAGATTTGACAAACTTTGGTTTAACTCGACACAAAATGTTATTTTTTTCTTACTTACTTTTATTTTAGATAACGCTCACAGCCCGGATGGACTACGGCCTCAACCAACAAGTCCCTCCAGCCAGCTCGGTCCCTAGTTAGCTGCCTCCAGTTACGCACTCCAAGGTGGTTGAGGTCGTTCTCCAGTTGTGTGCGCCACCTAAGGTGGGGTCTTCCTCTGCTGCGCAGACCGTCAGGGGTAGATTCGAAGACTCGTCGGGCTGGTGCATTGGTTTCCATATGCTCCACGTGTCCCAGCCATCTCAGCCGCTGTGTTTTAAGCTTTTTGACCAGGTCGACGTCGCTGTAAAGCCCGTAAAGCTCATTGTTGAATCTTCTCCTCCATATACTCCACCGATACAGACTGGACCGAAAATCACCCGAAGAATCTTCCTTTCAAAGCACCCAAGTAGATTCTCATCCGTTTTTGACAGGGTCCATGCTTCTGCCCCATACAGCAGGACCGATATGATAAGGGTGTTATATAAGCTCTCCTTGGTTCTTAGAGAGGGCTTTATTACTCAAATGCCTTCTTAGCCCGAAGAAACAGCGATTGGCAAGAGTAATTCTTCGTTTGATCTCTGCACTGATGTCATTTTGCGATGTTATAGTGGAGCCCAGGTAGACAAAGTCTTTGACAACTTGGAAGTTGTACCTATCCATCGTGACGTTTTGCCCTAGTTGACGATGTAGAAATACCTTTCTGGGTGATAGCATTTACTTCGTCTTGTCCTCAGTATAACAGTCACACCCATTTTCGCCACCTCCGATTCAATACTTGCAAACGCACCGGTAACAGCTCGCTTCGTTCTTCCAATGATGTCAATATCATCTGCATTAGCAAGTAGTTGAACAGACTTTTGAAAAATTGTACCTCTGTTGTTGACTTGCGAGTTGCGTACACTTGCTTCAAAAACGATGTTAAAGAAGTTGCATGATAACGCGTCACCTTGTCTCAGACCTTTCTCGACATCAAAGGGTTCGGTGGTGTTCTTGCCGACTTTGACGGAGCAGCGAGATTTCTCCATCGTCATCCTGTACAAGCGGACGAGTTGGCAGGGATGCCAAGATGCGCCATGGCTCTGTATAGCTCGTCTCTGTCTACGCTATCATATGCTACTTTAAAATCGATAGAGAGGTGGTGTGTATCGATTTGAAACTCTTGGGTTTTTTCCAAGATCTGTCGGAGTGTGAACATTTGATCGACGGTTGATTTGCCGGGCCTAAAACTACACTGATTGGGGCCGATCAGATCGTTGACAAAAACGATTTTAAGCGAGCATACAGTACAGATGACAGGATCTTGTATGCGACGTTGAGGAGACTTATACTTCTGTAGTTGGAACAGGTCAGAGCATCTCCTTTTTTGTGGATAGGGCACACTGTACCGAGGTTCCATTCATCGGGCATACTTTCCTCCGACCAAATTTTGGAGATAAGCTGGTGTATACTCCCTACCAAGTCATCTCCCCCTGCTTTGAATAGCTCGGCTGGCAGGCCATCCGCACCAGCAGCCTTGTACGTTTTAAGCTTGGCTATCGCTAAACGCACTTCATTTGGGTCGGGTGGACGGAAATTTTTACCATCATCGTCCAGGTTGAATGGAGTGTTCTGTCTTACAGCGGAATTTTGGCCATCTTCGCCGTTTAACAGTTTAGAAAAGTGTTGTTTCCAGATCCTCAGCACCGACTGTGTGTCTACCACCATATTTCCACTCTCATCTCGGCAGGCTTCGGTTCTGGCCTTGTTACCCTGGGTAGTTTGCCTCACCCTTCGGTAGAACTTTCGAACATCCCCCCTGCCGCTACAGTCCTTAATAGACTCGACCGCCCGCTTCGCATGCTCTCTCTTTTTCCTCCTGAGAAGTCGGCGTTCCTCCCTTCGTTTTTGCCCGTAGAGCTCCCGGGCTGCTCTCTCAGCAGCTCTCGTTCTAGTCTGCAGCATTGCTTGGTAGGCCTCGTTCTTTGCTTCATGTGCCAGTCTGCATTCTTTATCGAAACAGGGGTTTCGTTGTGGTGGCCTAGTGAAACCCAGCACATCAGTAGCGGCACTATTGATGGCATTATGGCAGTGGTTCCACTGGTCCTCTACAGATGATGCTTGTGGCGGGCTTATTGAGAGTTTAAGAGAGACGTGGTCTGCAAAAGCACTGACTATCTCTTGCGATTTTAGCTTCGTGGCGTTAATCGTTTTACAGCATTCGCTCGTCGTTGTGGCGTCATAGATATCGGCATACGTATACTTGCGCTACCACTAGGTAGTGATCCGAGTCTATGTTGGTACCTCGGAACGTTCGGACATCCAGGATACTGGAAGCATGTCTGGAGCCTATCGCAACATTATCAATATGGTTGACGGTTCGTTGATCCGGAGACCGCCAGGTCCCTTTGTGTATATTGTGGTGTGGGAATAGAGTGCTTGCTATGATGACATTTCGCCCCGCCGGCCGCGAAATCAATTAGCCTGAGTCCGTTACCGGAAGTGTTGTCGTGCAGGCTGTGTCCTCCGACTATAGAACCAAAGATGCCCTCCTTTCCGATCTTGGCGTTGAAGTCGCCAAGAATAAACTTGACGTACTTGGGGCACCTATCATACGTATCCTCGAGGAGATCGTAGAATTCTTCTTTGGTTGAGTCATCTTTTTCTTCCGTTGGGGCATGGGCACAGATCAACGTGACTGACCCTGCTTCTTGCAGCACTCGCCGAAGTAGATCACACGATTGCATCCTTCGTATAACCTCTCCATCCCATCGCACTTCCTGGATGGCTGTTACATCAGCCTTTAGCCTATGCAGGTTATCCACTAATTGTTCGGCTGCACGTGGCCTGTTAAAGGTCCGGACATTCCGCGTGCAGATCCGTAATTCATTTCCCTTGTTTCGTTTGCTGGGGTCGTCAACATTGAAATCATCCATAGCATGCGCAAACAAAAAATGGCGAAGATTCGTTAAAGAATATAATAAACAAAAAATAAATTACGTATACGCCCCAGTGCACCTACTACCACTGTTCATCGTTGGTTTTAGAGACTATGAAAGTATTTATGGCATACTGTTTGGCTGGTAATAAGAAGAAGAATTATCATAAAATATGTGTGTTTGTCCGCAAACTCGTTTATGAAGTTCGTAAAAAAAAAAACTAAAATGATACGTCTATTTTCCCTGATTCAAAAATTAACATGGGCAAAAAAAAAATGCGCTTAAATATCTGGAGACTCAAAGAGGTTGTCAATTTTATTTAAGCGCATTTACAAAGGAAAGTATGTATTTCTTCTAAAAATAAAACCCTAAACGAAGTTTTTTAACATAATGTAATTAATATTAACATATATTTTGCGTTAAAATAGAGCAAAGTACAGCTAAAAAATTATAATCTTTTTATAATCCTAGGTAAATGATGCCGGCATTGGAAACATACATGTGTCTGAAGTTAGCATCGCCATTTTTGATTTTCATAAAAAAACGGTTGTGCTGCGATGTGCCCCATTTTTGTTGTCATGTGCCATATTTTTTTTTTTTAAATCGTATTAAGCGTATGGTTCTTAGAGGATACCCATTTTTTTAGCGTAAAGTTAGCATCGCCATTCTCGATTTTCAAAAAATTATGGATGTTCTAACTTCACGCTTCGCAAAATAAATTTTTGGCTGCAAATATGCGAATATTTTTTTTTTCTCTTGCACTTGGCAGCACAAACTGAGCACAAAAGAGCACAAGTTTAAGCTTTTTAAAAATCATTATTTTAGAAACAATTTCATTCGTAAAATTTGCAAACTTGCGAATTTGAAAAAAAATATTTATGGCCCAACGTTGCACAAGCAGCACATCAATTTTTTTTTTCGAAAATCGAAAATGGCGGTGCTAACTTTTGCATTTGCTTGTAAAAGTTGCAAATATGCGATTTGTTTTTATCTCTTCGGTTCTTAGTATGATTTCTTTGGGTACAAAACAGCACAACTTGAATTGTTTAGAAAAACTTAATTTAAAAAAAAAATTCATTTGTAAAATTTGTAAAAAATGGCGGTGCTAACTTCATGCACATGAAACATTCCCTTACTGCGGTAAGAATTTTTCCTTCGAACATGCCCATGAATCATTTCGTAAAGTATTGTTCATTAATTATTTAATACCCTGTAGAGCAATTAAAAAATTTAACAAAAGGAATTCAAATTTCTATCACTTTTTGAATTTTTAACATTTTCATGCTGTAGTTCTATAAAATTTATGCCTTCTAAATGCTGAACCACATTATATGCTTGTACCCACAAGACAAAGGTCCTGCGATTTACTTTTACGTATTTTAATTTAAACAGACCAAAAGATTTCGATTAAAATTCGTACCTGTGATATTCGAATTGATTGAAATAAAAATGCGTTAAATTTTTTGTCTACGAATTAACATAATGCAAATTTGGCATAAACAATTCTTTCTTGTTATTATATTTGGTTATTCGTAGGTATTTTTTAAAAGCCAAAACCGTCCTTAAAGTTGAAATTTTGTTAACAGGTGCGAAGAAGCTATTTCGCCAGTGCCGTAGCTACTCTATTTGTTTGGGAGGCAGAGAAATTTTACTAAATTTAATGTATATTTCTAAAAAAATTTCCATTCGCCAGCACATTCGGTTAATAGTACCTACGTAGAGACAACCTGATTAGAATTAACACAGATACCTACACTCGAATACAACCATCGCTGTTGGTGTTGCTGTTGCTGTTGCTGTTGCTGTTGCTGTTGCTGTTGCTGTTGCTGTTGCTGTTGCTGTTGCTGTTGCTGTTGCTGTTGCTGTTGCTGTTGCTGTTGCTGTTGCTGTTGCTGTTGCTGTTGCTGTTGCTGTTGCTGTTGCTGTTGCTGTTGCTGCCGCTGTTGCTGTTGACGGTGCTGTTGCTGGTCTAATCTGTTTCTCGCTTAAAGAGCGATTTCAAACAAGCAGCGATTGCAGTGAGCAGTTTACAAAAAGAGCAGTATTAATCACTCTTAAGAGAGCAGTTAATGATGAAAAATGTACCTATACTTTAGATTTTGAAAACCGAACTGAAGAAATGATGGAGTTTCTTATTTAAGCTCTGTGGTAGAATTTTCGGAAAAAATCGGGAGCAAAAAAATTAAAAGTGCAAATGATTGCAGTTAAATAATTCGATTTTGTTTTTTTTTCTGCTCTGGGAAAATGCGAAAAAAAGCCTTGGACGACAAAATATAGTTAAATATAGTTTGTTGCATATCTGTCAAGCCGTTAACTGCCAAATTTCATTGAAGAATTGCTACGATTTCGATGGATTAAAAAACATCTGAAAAATCAGAATTTTTTTTATTGAAAATCCGAAATTTTCCAATTTAAGGGCTTAAGATGCCATTCTCACAGCTATCAATACAGCAGATAAGATGGATTTGGAAAAGCTGCATCCTTTGACCGAATTGGGCATCGGATTGCTAAATGAAATCGAGCCAAAAATTGCCAAAGATTACGTAAACGAAGATTCATGCAAAAAATGAAAAATCTAAATCGTTCGATCGACCCAGGAAATAAAAAAACCAAGACTGTGATACTCACAGAGCTGTATAAGGTGCTCCAAGGAAAAAGAAATGTGTAGAACCTTTTTGCAGCAATCGAAACTTTCTCGTCCGGAACGGCAGTATGCGATTCATCGTTTTCGGCCTTGACACGAATCATGCGGCCTCAACATTTCAGCATGTCGATTGAGAGACTAAATAATTTATCTTTTCTAGGATTCCAGAACAAGTATATGGTTTTTTTTTTTTAACGGCTATATTATTGACTTTCTTTAACTGGTTTTGCTGAAAAGCTAGTTCCATAGGGGTTTAGAGTTTTAAGTTTTTCAAAAACAATTATTGATTTGATTTAGATGTCAAAATATGTATGAATATTTTGATTTAGATGTCAATGTAATAAAAATTCGTGAAAAACTTAAAACTTGAAACCCCTATAGAACTAGTTTTTCAGTAAAACTAGCTTAACAGAAAGTCAACAATATGGCCGTAAGATTCGGTGCACTAAAAAATCGCAAAGAGCAATTATTTAAAAAAATAAATAAATGTTATCGTTAAAAAAAAAAACACAAAAATTGTGAGCGGAGTTCACATTATCTTGATCTTTATTGTCTTTTAATTTGTGTTCTTTTTTTCTAGTATATGTAGGTTTCATATATAGTGGGCAATTCAAGAGCCTGGAGTGGCAATGCAAACGCCAGGGAGACTAAGCGCCCCCCAGCCCCTACGTTACTACGGCACTGTATCACGCTTACATTTTTCCAACAATTCAGTTTTCTTAGTATTTCTTATAGTATCTTACATTTTCTCATTTAAATATTTTAATAAGAATATTGTCCAAAGTAAACAGTTTTATATTTTTATTAAAAATTGATTTTTGAATGCCTATTGCGTCTTTTATAAATTATATCACTCTATAGACAAACCCGTTATCCTTTTTTCAAAGGATTTCCCAATGTGAACCTTCAAAATATCTTTCAACTCAGTTCATGGCCAAAAAAAAGACTTTACAATTTTGCTTTTTGCAAAATGCTCAATCAAGAAAAATATAGAACTTAAACATAAAATCTGATTATGTTAATTCGTGAGTAAATATTATAATATAGAGGGTGGATATACAAGCAAACAAAGTTTTGCTTGAATTTATAATTTGATCCTTGATATCGTGCGTCGGTCGCTCGCTCGGCTGGATAAAAAGAAGTATTAACACGTTTCTATAGCAAGCAGAGCATCAGTATGAAAATTCCGGGAACGTTTTCATCGAAGTTTGTGCGTCATTTTTTTTTCTATGTCGTCGTAGCCGTTTTTATGTGCTCCTGCTGCTCATCCCTTTTTATCCCTATTTTTGGATTTAACATTCACTATATAGGATTTTGAGTTTCGGGTGTGGTGCGGTGTGGTGTGCTGTGGTTTGGTGTGTCTGAATGTGTTTGGTTTTGGCATCATTTTACCACAAGAAGGTCATGATGCTGTGATCATCCCCGATTGAACTTTGAGGATAGAGAAAGTTTTTCCATACACTAACTTATACTTCATCCATGCTGCACCATATCTTAAAAAATGCCAGAGGGGGTTGATGGTAAGAGAAAATACCTCAGAGGTAATATAGAGTTGGTAGATAACACCCTCTCTATAGTATAGAAGTGTACATATGGATGCTCTCTACATTTTCTGTGGGGATTAAAGTAAGCATGTGGGAGTACGTTTACCCTGGTTGTAACTGTGTTTTTCATGAACGCCAAAATAAATGTCATTAAAGAAGCAGAAATCACGTCATAATTTAGATAACACTTTGATAAAGTTTTATCCAGCTGAGGATCGTGACTTAAGGGCGGGTGGCCTTTAAAAGGATTATAATATTATAGTAGGTGTTCCAATAAAATATTTTGTCCTCATCAAAAGAACGTTGTAAGATATGGCATAATACTCCTTGTAAAGTGACATTTAAAGGTTATAGAAAATTATTTTTGGTACTAAAGTTTTTGGTTTTGAGCTAGGAATTACTGTAAATTCATTATAATCAGTATTAATCGCTCTCTAATATGTCGTAAGGCGTTAGACAAGGGTTGATAAGTTATATGCTTTTGTCTTACAAATCTCATAATGTTCACTTCAGAGCGATAACTTGTTTGGAACTAGAGCTTAGTGACTAAGGCGTAGGCGAAATGATGATATTATTTAGAATGACAAAAATCTTGAATTAAAATCAGATTTCGAAAAAATCTAGAAAAAAATATTTAAATTTTATATCAGGGCAATTGTATTTTGTACTCAGAAAGTGGGATTTCATTTTGTTTTATGAGTTTTTACAACATTATTTCTTAAGACAAAAATTATATGTACATTATGTGTGTAATTCGTCTAGGGACCTAATTAACATTTTTCTTAGTTTCTAGCAAAAGTAAGATTCTTTTGAAATGTCAAACAAGATCTGGCTATGGTGTGTAGTTAATCTTTTTTTTTCAAAGATTCGGATAAAGGTCGCAAAAAATCTTCCATTTGAATTTAACTCAATACAGTCCACTAAAACAATAACAAAAATAATTTTCTTTTGTTTTTGTTAATTCTCTTCTTTGATTCGGATAATAATTAATAAATTCTTATTTTCGCAGATTTTCGGGAAGAACTAGAAGCTCTTCATGAAGCTGTCGTCCGGCCTTGATGAATAGGAAAGCGAATAGCTGAATATGTGAATGACTGGGATGGTGACTTAAGAGAGGAATTGGTTTTAGTGTGAAAGGGGTGAGCTTCATTGTACCTATCCCTCTTATTAACCAAATTAGATATCAGGCATTAAAAAAATTTAAATAAATTAAAAATATTTGAAATGCTGGCTATAAGTACTTAAACTTAAATAATTATTTAAAATAAATAAAACATATTTTTGTAATTTTGGGAAAAACAGGGCTGTACACTAGCTTTATGTACATGGGTATTTTTTTTTTTTTTAGAAAAGTAGTTTCTAGCAAAAATAATGATTTAAGACTTGATAACTGCAGTACTTGATAATTGTATACTTTTGTCGGATGTTCTTTTTATGTTATATTTGTTCATGAATACTGAACAAATATAACGTAAAAAGAACATCCGATAAGAGTAAAGCAGAGGGGTGACCACTGACCAGTGTATGAAATATTGGCATCGCCCTCACCAGAGAATTCAATATAGCAGGATACAATTTATTTTTTCCACAGGGTGCGTAGAGTGGAGTAAAATGTTTGCCATGCTCAGTGCCATAGTAACGTAGGAGCTATGGGGGCTTTGTCCCCCATGCGTTTTTCCAATACATCCAATCGATACTAGAAAAAGAATAATTATTCTATTCTAATCGAATGCCCTGATGCCGAGTAGGAAAATTTTCATAAATAGAAGATGTCAGATTTAGAAACATTTCTTTGCCCATCCCCTGAAACTCTGTACTCAATTAAGTAAAATAACAGGTACATAATGGGTGAAAAAAATGAGATCATACTGGGTTTCCAAACAAAGATCTCCCAAATAAAAAAATTCACTCATAGAAAATGACTTGTTTTTGCTAGATAAAACAGACACATAACAAATCTTTATATTTTAAATTTTGTCTCCGATAAGACAACATTCTTGGTTCGGAAGTATCTAACTAAATTTATATTTTTTTCTTAATTAACCCATCTTAGTTCTTTATTCAACCAAAAAAGTAAGATTTAAAGTAAGCTTAAATCCCAGTTTTACACTCATTTGCTTCGATAACTTAGTAGTTAAGATGTAGTAGTTAAAATGTAGTTTAACATTTTACCTTCATTTTAAGATACCAACTTTGTAAATCTCATAAATTAAACAGAAGTTATTAGCTACGAAAAGCAAGCACCATGGACCTGTTGTTGTTTTTTTTTTTTTTTTTTTTTTTGATTGAAATTACGTTATTTTTTCGTGAACGAAATATGTTCTCAAAAAACAGAAGCATTTATTTTACCCTCGTTTCTTCGATTTATCTTTATTTTGATGTAATTTCTTTGCTAATTAGAATTAACAATAGTTAATTGTTAAGCTTGTGTATAGCATGTACAGTTACGTATGATATATAAAAACATTTATTGTACTAAAAAAAATAATTTATTGCATAGATGCACACACTAAAGCACTAAAGAGTTATTAGGTTATATGTCAAGCAACAGTAGTGTGTCCCCTTTAATTCGTACTTTATATTTTGGAGGATGATTCCTGGGGTCATTCTAAAAAAAAAAAATTATGGACAAAAAACTCTATCTCCGCCCTGAGGGGCAATTGCTGAAAAATTTATTTAAAATTAAAGAAAATACATAGAATGATGCAGCTTTATTGAATGTAAATATTCCATTCTTTTTTTTCCTTTTAAATAAAGTTCTTTATATGAATCATTTTTGTAAAATTAAATTTCAAAGTGAAAATTAAAAAAAAAAATTATTGTTTTTTTTTTTTAATATTGAATGCACTTATCAATTCGTAGTCAAATACTGAAAACCAGATGTAAAAATCTTTTTTGTGGTTAGTTTACATGAAGTATGCCTTGCAATTTAAAAATCCATTTATAAATCCTTTTTATAAACACAATAACCTTCAACCTTCTTCCTTACCTTTATCATGCTCAGTATTATAGTCTGAAAAATAGAAAAAGGATCATTTCAATAGAGCCTTTAACTTTTTAGAGCTCATTTTTTGTTTGAATGAATACATCTCTCATTTTACCTACAAAATATTGAGTGGGTTAAAAAAAATTTCAATCTACAAAATTTAATTCAAATCTTTATAATCCACTCAGTCAATATTAAAAAAAAAATGTAAAGAATTTGTGTAAGTTAATTTAATGGTGACTGAGTTTCTTGAATTGTTTGATTTTATTTCATTTAAAGTTTTGTCACACGTTAATGGACTTTTTGGAAGAAATCTAAATCTTCCTTTGGCAAATTGTGAATTAATCAAAATTTAAATGAATTATTTAGGGGTTTTCGTTTTCATTTTCATTTTCACTTGACCTTTTTACGGTCCCTGGTTAGGCAAAACTGTTTTGCTTCAATAATACAAGTTGTTATGGGAAAAGGGAATATTATTATTTGGGGATGATAAATGTTCTTTTTTTTTTTCAATAAAAAAAATCATAAGGACGTGACTTAGCGAGGATAAATATATCAATAAATACAAAATAATATATTTAAAATTTATTTGAATTAAAAATAAAAGTTTTGACATTAAAACTTAATTTAATAATAAATCAAAACTACTAAAAGGGCGATTTTGTTCACTCAAAGTTGAACATAACTTGAGGATTTTTATTTTCAACTTGTTAATTTGTTTTTATTCACAAAAAATTGACGTTTTTAACTTTCGATTTTCAACTTATGAGTTCATCAACTAAAGAATTTCTCAACTCCTCGAAGTTCTAGGCGTTAAAGGAGCAAACTTAAGAATTTGTTTGATTTTTGTTTATTCACTCTAGTTATTGCCTGTATTCTCTTGACATCGGCTGTCGCAAATAAATAAAAATATAAAAGTGAACGTAAATAAAAATGTTCCGTCACAATTATGTCTGGGAAGATTGGCCATCATCTTCGAACAGCGAAGGTGAAGACAACTTGTATCTTGAAAAACGACAATACAAGATGCTTGAACATGTTGAATTTCACAAATGGGATGGTTACGACTTCATATATCGTTTTCGTCTCTCAAAGCGTACGACAATGATGGTGCTCGAACTGATAAAGGATTCATTGCCGTGTGATGGGAGAAGGTATTTAATATTGCGATGATTACAAAAAAGGGGATGTATTTCATAGATTCTTGTTTTTACTTCTTTCATAAGATCGCGTGAATTACGCCCAATCACCCAATTATTAATCGTGTTACGGTAATATGCGCTCGGATCAATTCAATTGGCGATTGCAGATTTTATTGGTGTAAGGAATAAAACTGTGCACTGCGTGTTAAAACGTCCTTGTCACGATTGGTAGCACCGTCTGTCATTTTTTTTTCAATAATGCAATTGTAATTTAATGCATTTCTTACCAGCCAATCTTCCTCTTCGGGTGTGTACACTATTTTTGCAGCTTTTTTTTTTATTGTTTCCGTTATGCTTTTTTAATTTTTGTTATTAAATTTTTTTAAAAAGATAACAGTTTTTCAATAACGGTAAAAAAAAAATAACACGTAATTTCAAAATCGAAAGTTGAAACTGACAAATTATTTTATAATCTGTCATAAATATCCTAGGGAAATTTTCAAAACTGAAAGTTGGCAAACTTTTGAATTTCAAATTCTGAATGGGGAGTTGTAGTAGTAAAAAAAATAAATTTTAAACTTACCGATCAAATCTCGAGTTTAGACCAACTCCAAAGTTGGCCAACTTGGGATTTTCCGGCAAGTTGAACAATAGTGAACAAAATCGCCCTAAAAGGGTCCTTGAACATTAAATATCACTTTTAATTTAACGATTGATGTTGAGATTCATTATTTCAGTTTACCGTAATTGCAATCAAAAAAATACTGAATCAATCAGGATCAACACACATCTCTAGCGTCAATCGAGAGTTATAATGTTCGCTCATTTCTGCTGACGTTGATGAATTTTTGGTAAACTTTTGACTTGTTTTTCCCTAACTTTTGATAACACGACAATGTGAGTTGAGTACTCGATCGTTTGACGCACCACGAACCAAATGATCGTGGCAATTTAAATATTCCTCAACAACAATCTTGACATATTAAGCCGCCAAAACTACATTGCCGCCAAATACTGTCCATCTCTTTTTTTATTAATTAATCAATTGCGACTAAAAATAATTAAGCAAGCAAATTAAAGTCTCAGCTTTTTGAAAGTATAGAATCTCGCTGAAGAGTTATAATTAGGTATGTTCTGATTTCTGAGATTGTTGAGGTCTCAGAGAATTCAGAGACCTTGAAATCTTGTAAATTAAATATCCAGTTAGAATTATTTCAGGGACGAAATTTATATTGATGTGTACAAAATCATTAACTGGATTTTTTATTTCATGAAAAATCTTTGTTAGATTTTTTTTTGTGCTTTTCAAATGTTTTTCTTGAGATTTGTGGAGAAATAAATATACAGGGTGATTTGCATAAGGTGTGACAAAAAGCTAGGGTGTGTAGGTTAGACTTAGACAAGAAAAAAATCGTATGGGAGGAGCGGGGGGTCTATAAGAGCATTGAATTTTGTAAACAAAATTATTACTTAATAACGTAAAATTTTGAAAAAAAATAAGCTTGCTATTTTGTTTTCATTTTTTTTGTTAAATTTCGAATTTGAAAATTAATTTTTCAAAAACTATTCTCTCGAACAACTTTATTTAAAAATGAAATTAACGACCGGATTTCTGGATTTTCAAAATTTTATAGCATGACTCTGTAGGTATTACCGTTATTTTTTCGAAATCGCCTTCACCGATTTAGATTAAACTTTGTGCCTGTATTGAAGAAAGTGGTTGTAAGAAAACTGCGTTTCCGATTTTTGCAAGAAACTTCGTATTTTCAAAATAAGGTTTTGATGTTTTTGAGAAAATTTCCTAATTTTAGAATAATTTACTTTTTCTTAAGGGTCAACCGATTTTTTTAAATGAAAATGTCATGCTTTATTTTCACATAGAAGTTATTTAAAATATTATATTATTATCAAGTTATGGCGTGAACAAGGAAACGGTGATCCATTTTTGTATAAGTAAATTTTTGACCTTTTTAAAGTGTTTTTTGTTAAATATTTCATTACAATTGATAAATATAGGTTAA
Source organism: Epistrophella euchroma (assembly GCA_947049315.1). Classification (NCBI taxonomy): domain Eukaryota; kingdom Metazoa; phylum Arthropoda; class Insecta; order Diptera; family Syrphidae; genus Epistrophella; species Epistrophella euchroma. Next base: position 23,526,411 of record OX346245.1, read on the forward strand.
TTTCAGTTTTTGCTATAATTTAAAATTAATTTATTTAAAAGTAAGCTTGTTTTTATTCTCAAATGGTTACGCACCTCAAAATAATGTAAAAAAATCAACAAAAATTTGCTCATATAAATTTGCGAAAATAACTCGCTTAGGTACCGCCATAGTTCAAATTTTGTGGTCAGCAGATAGCCAGCTAGTGAAAATCTTTATCTAACGACTAACGCCAATAGACGGTCAACATACATAGATGTGTTAACTTGGCCCCAAAAAGTGTCTAATTTTTTAAATTTTTTTGTAATAGATGACCAAATAAATGACCATTTTTGAGCATCCATTAAAACTTTTTGACCATATACATACAGTTATCGAAAAAAATAGATTTTTAAAAATGGGGTCCAAAAGAACGTTGGCCCAAAAAATCGATTTTTTTTCAAATTTGATTGATCGTTATGATAGGTCTCTAGTTGGACATTATTGACCACCCCTATAAATATTTTTATTGATTTTTGAAAAGATAGTTGAGTTTTTTTACAATGGTGATCTTTCAAAACTCGAAATTTTTTTTTCAAAAGATAGAAAAACGCTAAAGGGTGGTGATTTTAGTTCATTTTGTTTTTTTTTTACAATTGAGAGAAAATTTTAAACAAAAAAGCAATCACATTTTTTTTTTCAAAAAACAAAAAAAATATTTCTAGGGGTGATCAAAAAAAGTTAAAGGGTGGTCAATAATGTCCCTTAACGATACATCAAATTTTTTGAGTCTGTTTATTCAAATTCTTCGTCATGTTTTAGCTTAGAATTAAATTTAATACCCATGATAGATATTGGTTCATTACAGTAGGAATTATCTGAAGTTGAAACAGCTTTTTGCAACTTAAAGCCTAAATGTAAAAGCTGGTTCAGATGGTATACCTGCTCCTGCAATTATTTCAAAATAATGCTCTAAGGGGTTAGCATACCCACTGTATCTTATCTTCAATATAATTCCTTGCTTAATGGGACATTCATTGAGGAATGAAAAGCACCATTTCTTATTCCAATTTTTAAGTCTGATTCGATGAACTGTGTTGAAAATTACAGAGGAATCTGTAAGCTTTCACCCATACCAAAACTTTTCGAAACTTTAGTTCAATCCAAACTCGAGTTTCATATTAAAGAACACATTTCTTGACAGCAACAAATTTAGTTTATTTCTCTTCATATGTGATAAATGAAGTTGATTTTAGCAAAGCCTTTGACTCTGTAAATCACGATTTACTTATTGAAAAACTAAATAAATTTGGGTTTCATTTTGCAATGTTGAACTGGTTGTCTTTCTTTATTATTGGGAGAACCCAGAGAGTCGTTTTAGATGATAGATACTCAAGACCAACTTATTAATCTTCAGGGGTACCCCAAGGCAGCTATATTGGTCCGTTCTTATTTATTATTTTTAACAATGACATGGTATCTATCTTTAAATGTAGTTTCTGCTTAATATTTGCTGATGATATCAAGCTTTTTCTGAAAATTAAATGCTTAAATGATTGTCTGAACATACAACACGACATCAACCAGCTTCCTAATTGGTGTGAGAGTAATTGTTTAAACTTAAACATTGCCAAATGTAGTGTCATAACCTTCTTAATAGGTTCTAATAATCTTTTATATAACTACTCTCTCGGGCAAAGTTCATTTGGAAGAGTTGTCGTATTTATAAAAATAAATAAATTTAGTAAACATTTTTTTCTTGTAAATATATATATTTAATTTGTATGTAATCTGTAAAGCTAGGCTGGTAGATAAAATAAATAAATAAATAAATATCGATATAAAAATCGATTTTTTACGGGCAGCGTTCCCTTGGCACCCATTTTTAAATTCGATTTCTTCGATAATTGTGGGTGGTCAAAAAGTTTTAATGGGTGATCAAAAATTTTCATTTAATTGGTCATCTTTAACAAAAAAAATAAAAAATTAGACACTTTTAGTGGCCAAGTTAACACACGAAAAAATATCATACGAACGAGAAGCAAATATAATTTCTTAAAATATATCATATGCAGCAAATGAAATAGGTATGTGGATATTTGAATTACTTTTAAAATTGCTTTATTAACTTTTAAACATATTGAGCGTCTTTATTTGGAATATTGGCCCTTATAAGAACAAATGGAAATGGAAAAAATTATTGGTATCGCCCGTAAGTCTAAAATGTCTGTGATAGTACATTTGAGTTGACACATAAAATAAATAAATTGGGTGGCACAACCAGGGGCTAGTGACTTACAACTCTCAACTATTCCTGTGTGCGTGTCGGCAGAAATGGAGGGGACTTACAGTTTACTGCCGAATCCGAACGACTAAGGTGAGCGGCACTTTTCTATGACAACAGATACTTTTGGAGGATTTGTCACTTCCTTGCAAGAGGCAGTAGCCTTGAAAAAAACTTAAGGTGGAAGTGGCTGGTATTGAACCCAGACCCCTGGCATTACAGTCCAACGCACTAACTATTGCGCCACGGGCTACTTTGAGTTGAGTTGATACATTAAATCATTTAATTTTCACAGCCATCAACTCACTTTTACTCATTATGTTCTCGTAAAAATAAACAATTTTAATAAAAAAATTATTATAATTAATAATTTTGACATGAATTGTTAAAATAAAAAAGCTTTAAAAAACATTGTCAAAATGACTTTGAAATAACTTCGTAGGATAAATTTAATTAAAAACTACTGCATGACTCAGTTCTTATCTTTTATTTTTTTCGGAAAAAAGTCAATTTTATATTGTTTTACTGCCTTAAAGACAAAACCTTATAAAACCTTAAGAAAATCTCCCTCCTGAAACGTACAAACACATATGAAATATACGTTTAAAGGACAAAATGATAATGGCTATCTAGGGATTCCGATACACGTCATCACCAAAAAGGGCAATCGTATATGTTTTTGCTTCTTATACTTTTATAATACCCTATAACGGTGTATACGAGAGCATTACAATAGTTTCGGTTTGTAAATGAAAATTTATTACCTCAGACGTGTTTTGTTTACTTTTCCATCCACATACCTCTAGATACTATCTTAAATCTCACTCAGTCGGTGTGGTTGTGTGTTTTTTCTCAAGTGCCTATTTAGGTCTTTCCTTAATGGGTCCCACTCCCTCTCTCTTGTGTTAGCTTATATTATACCCCTTAATAGGTGTACCCCGAGTTCTGCTTGTGTCCTTTGCAATAGCTTTAAAAAACCGTTTTCTTGTTAAAGTCCAATTTTCATTTCTTGCAACAACGATCTTATTCGATTTGTTGCCACATTTTGAGAAAGCTTAATTGTATGACCAATATTAAGCGATATATTATATAAGCCACGATACATCGGACAAAGAGAAGAAGGACCAAGAAATTACTTGGCTTCGGCTCACCCACTTTCCCCATATCATAATCTCCCTCTCTATCAACTTGGAATACTACGATATAGTCTCTCCTTTTGGTGTTTCTCGTGGGTTAAATCAATGGATTGGAAATCTTTCTACACCATTTAATATGCTCCGGCTCCAGAGGGTAGAATGTCCTTCTCAGCCTCAAGTCTGGAAATTCAATACAAGAAATGGTAATGTCCTTGTGAACTCCGTAAAAAGAAGGTGGGAGAGTGGTAAACGAAGGAACGGGATAAGAAACAGTTCAATGCTATTGCCGGTATAGAGTGTTGGTCGGAATCGTGTGTTTGTTGGTATGAAATTGAAAATTTACATTGATTGTTAATTTATAGAAGCTGAACTGTGTAATCGATAAATATGAGAATTTTCTTATATAACAACAACAAGGCAAACAAAGTTACAGGAGGGCAATGGTGGGGTGGCAGTCGCCTCTATCTTTGCGCAAGATGCCAAACTCAGAGAAAGTTCCATCGATATTATAACAAATATAATAATTCACCATTTAGTTTATCCTAAGCTGGATTGTAACTATAATATTGGTGATAAGGATAAAGTTATTGTTGTTGGTTTTTTGGCTTTGATTGTGCTGTGGGTAAAAGGTCTTTTCGTGTTTATTTCTTATTACTAAAACTTTGATCATAATATTGAATGGAAATCCTAATGCATTCTATTGATTATGTTTCTATAAATATTTATATATAGTTCATAGTTTGGGTAAAAATAAAATAGACTTCATTCATTTAGGGTAAAATATTTATATTTATCCGGTGGAACATCTGGAAGGTAAATAGAAAAGTATATCGATTCACGTAAATGGTTTTACTTAACGCTTTCTGGGATTTGATTACTTTAAATTTATTATTTTTATTTTACCTAACTTAATTTGTAATCTGTCTTAAAAATTAATTTTTGTATGTTACAGAATTTATTGTCGTTAGTAGTGGGTGTACTTTAAGTGGTTTTTGAAAAATTCACTCACCCTCATGTTTACAAAATTTGAAGTTTGTATCAATGTATACAAAAATAAATTGAAACTTGAAGAAAAAGATGACAAAACTAGCTGACCCGGCGAACCTCGTTCCACCTTAAATTGATTATATTATAAATGTTCCTTTCGAAAGTCCAGCAAGCTCCGACCTGTCAGGCCTAATTTTACATTTTTTATCCCCATAGTGTGTTTATCTTTTTCAATACAAATCCAACAAAAAAATCTCCATCGAATTTGAATGATGTTCAGCCTAGTTATGTGCGTACGAACAAAAAAATAATTCAGAAAGTTTGAAATTTCAAGATGTTTTCACGATTTTCTGATTATGTTGCTAGAATTTCCTAATTATCGTTCGAATTTTTCAATTTTTGGTTCCGTTGTGTATTAATCTACTTTAATTCAAATCCAACAAAAAAATATCCATGCAAATCGAATGATGTTTAGCCGAGTTATGCACGTACGAACACAATTTTATTTCAGAAATTTTGAAATTTATAGGCGTTTTCAAGATTTTCGTATTTCTTCGGTCGAATTTTCTAATTTTCGGTCAAATTTTTCAGTTTTCGACTCCTTTGTGTGTTAATCTGGTTCAATACAAATCCAACAAAAAAAAAAATCCGCAACCGAATCGGTGTTCGTGTGAACACAAAAAGGTATTCATTTTTATATATGTAAAGTAGATAGAAGATTGATTAAAAACAAATGAAAACAAATGAGTATGACCTCTATGATTGAGATTTATTAAGAGAACATAACTGGAAATCAAAACTTGCCCTCAAACAAAAAAATACGGTGGCCAATGATGTAGATACCGTCTGATTTTTCTTGATGAACCTGGCAGGCCGGCGGCGCGGCGTGGCAGATGATTAGTAACATGATTGATATGCCATTGCCACAACAATATTGGATCTTGGGTTAACAATTTATTCGGCGCTTGAATTACCATTAAAAAAAAAAATTAAAATGAATGAAATTGGTGGCACAACAGCTCATGAAGAACCATGAACCGTGCGTGGAGTATGACTTACAACTCTCAAACATTCATGTGTGTGTGACTGCAGGAATGGAGGGGACCTACAGTTTAATGTGACTTCCTCGCAGAGGAAAAAAATACATCAAAATACATAGCTTCTTTAATCGACATAAAGCAACTCAGCGTGCTAAGTTATCTTTTTCAAAGATTCAATAAAAAAAAGTGAGTATACGCCCCAGTGCACCAATATTTGAATTGAATAAATTTAATCTCTTTTTATAGAGCATCTTGTTTATAGAAAAAATCTGATATTTCTTATACTTCAGACTACTATAATGCTTGTTATAGGTGACATCCGGGCCCGTTGGTAAGAGTTGCCAAGAAACTTTAAATGCCCAGACTCTGGCCTTTTGATTTGGATACAATTTTGTATTCAGATAATATTTTTCTTTCAAAATGTATCTAGATACTAGCAGGCCCGTGCTCGCCTTGCTTCGCATGTTTAAATAACTTTATGATTTTAAAATACTTTTGTATTTGTTTTTTGATATTTTTATATTTGAATATCTGACATTTCAAACAATTTTTAATTTTTTTTTATATTTTAACTATTTCATTGAAGAGAGGTACAATTTTTCAAAAGCCCTGTTTAATTACTTGCTTATGCAGATGATATTAATATCATTGGGAGAACGAAGCGAGCTGTTATCGGCGCTTTTACAAGTATGGAATCGGAGGCGGCAAAAATGGGTTTGACTCTTAATGAGAACAAGACGAAGTATATGGAAAGGAATCTCAACATTGTCGACTCAGGCCAAACGTCACAATGGATAGGTACAACTTGGAAGTCGTCAAGGACTTTGCCTATCTTGGCTCCACTATAACATCGCAAAATTACATCACCGCAAAGATCAGACGAAGAATTACTCTTGCCAATCGCTGGGGGGCTTAAGAAGGCATTTAATAAAGCCCTCTCTCAAAGAAACAAGGAGACCTTATATAACACCCTTATCATACCGGTCCTGCTGTATGGGGCAGAAGCATGCGGACCCTGACAAAAACGGGTGAGAATATACTTGGGTGCTTTGAAAGGAAGATTCTTCGGGTGATTTTCGGTCCAGTCTGTATCGATGGAGTACGAAGGAGAAGATTCAACAACGAGCTCTACGGGCTTTACAGCGACGCGACGTTGACCTGGTCAAAAAGCTGAAAATACATCGGCTGTCTTCGAATACATTCGACGAGTCTTCGAATCTACCCTTGATGGTCTGCGAAGCAGAGGAAGACCCCACCTTAGATGGCGCACACAAGGGGCGAACGACCTCAACTAACTTGAAGTGCGTAACTGGAGGCAGCTAGCTAGGGACCGTGCTGGCTGGAGGGGCTTGTTGGTTGAGGCCGTAGCCCACCCTGAACTGTGAGTGCCATAGATTATGAAATCAAAAGTAGCTTTTGTCCATACACATGCTCCGAGCTCTTGTTCTATACCGATTCTCATTACAATCAATTAGGTTTTTTCGGAGATTAAGAGGAACGAACAGACAGACGAACATTCTTTTACATTTATAATATTAATAGAATTATGAATTTTATAAAAAAAAAAAGAAACACAAAAATCAAAATAGCTTCGGTTCTCATTTCTCATCTTCAAGTTCAAAAAATTTCATGCTGCATTTTTGTCTACCCCTACAAATAATAAGGGAAGGGGTGGCCAAATACTTTAATACGTAAAGGTATTGTATTATCAAACTGATTTTCTTTTGTAACTACGTATGCAAAATTTGATGAAAATTTAATAAATTGAAAAATATAATATTCTCCAACTCTAATTAACAACAAAAATATGGTAAAATTTCACAATTTAGATTTTTTTTTTGCACACAGTGTTATCATTAAAATCTTAATTGCTATGCACTTTTCTTTATACACGGATTAGCTGACAAGCTGACTAACTTAGTAAAAAATGTGTTCACATTTTTAAAATCTTTCTCTTTATTTAGTAACATTAAAATTTATATAATAATGTCTTCACATTTTGATTGTTTAAAATAAATACTTATATCTCAAACACACACACACACACACACATGCATATGTGTATCATATAAAAAATGATATTGCATACATCTTCTTTATATGAAGTATCTTCGGGAGTTCCAGGGTGGTAGTGATGGCATCCAGACACGCAGCATCATTCGAGTATAACAACCATTTATATTATTTATACTTCTAAGGGCAATTGCGAGGCATGAAAGGCAATAAGAGTATAATTTATGACAAAAAGTAAATAATAGCAAAATGATGTATGATAATTTTATGTTAAAAATGAAGTGAAATCCACTTCGCACTCAGGGTTCCTTATACATATAGAAGCACCCACCATCAAAGCCCATTTTGAATGGCTGACTTTTTTTTTTATTATTACTTTTCCTTCTGACGAGGGTTTTTTCTTTACGGATATAAAAAAATCGTCCTATTTTTATGCCCAACGATTTTATCACGGCAAAGGTATTTGGGCAGAATTTGCAAAAAAAAAAAAAAATAGAAAGATCGAACATAAAAAAGAATTATAGGCATTTTGATGAGATACAAGGTATTTCCGGTATCAATAAAAGCCGTTAAATTATGAATTCGATTATATCGAATATTATTGGCAGTAGGTAGGTACAGTACATAATATAAGAACCAAAAAAATATATGTAACTTGTTGCACACACATAAAATATTCTAACCTTTTTTATTGGTCATGGGAATAAATTTTCGAAAATAATTGTCAATAATGATGTGATGGGGCTTCAGCGAAGCGAATAATATATTCTTAAAAAAAATCACTTAAATGAGAACCCACGCAAAAAGTTATCCTTATATTTATTTATCTTTTTTTATTTGGGATATGTGTACGTATGTATGTATGTTGTAGGTAAGTACTACAGGGCATGTTTTAAATTCCTAGAATTTGAAATACAAATACATATAGACAAATCCTGAATAATGTTATGTTATGTATATATTTTTTTTTAATAGGGGGGTTCACATGGATTAGCATGTGTGACAACATGGCATGACAACAATTGATGTGTGATCATTCGAACGGAAAAACAACCTGCTTGACACACCATGGATGCAAAAGTCAATACAATTGTACTTTTTTCGATACACTTGACTTTGCTAAAGTACACAAATACACTTTTACATATACTTTCTTAATTTTTTTTTTGTATCTTAAAATCATACAAATAGATTTTGATTCAATTTTACTGAACGTACCCATTTTATTCAATACATTACGTGAGACTGAGTAGGCTGTAATTGATCCGATAATTGAGCAGTGGGAAACATTAAGATATTAAGCTTTTTACGGCAAAGCAAACCTTAACTTAATTTCAAAAAACTTAAATGATGGTCTTATGAAACTCAATTTCATATTTTTATCATATGTACTTACTTAAAATGATTAACGATATAAATATTGAAATGCAATAAGAAAAGCATCCGACGAAAAAGAAATAAAGAATATTAATTTAAAAGAAAATCGTATCCCCTTACAAAATATTTACTGGGGCCGAACTTTTTTATGTATCAAAAAAAATAAATGATACAGATAATTTAACTTTTAAAACACGAGTGCAATCATTTCATATATAGTTTATAGAGGATTTACAAAAAAGGATTGATTTCAATACCTGCTGATTTTTTTTTTTATTTATTTTAAATTATTTTTTTCCAAATGTAGTAGTTTCTGGTGAATATGCTTCCGTGGTTACATTTATAATAATTATGCAGTTATTTTCCAATTACAAAAAAATAAAAATAGCTAATTAATAATGCGAAGTGGCAAAAAAAATTGAAAAAATTAACTTATCGGAATACTGTCCACCTTAAAAACCAAATTAATAAATATATGTTTAGCAACATTAGAGGTAGAGAATTCCGCAAGGTGTTTTATCAATCACACATTTATCAGCGAAAATGTTGAAAGAATATTTTCTTTTTAAAATATTATTAAAACGAAATGTAGAAATCGCCTATTAGTTGAAACTTGTTCGGCTCTAAAAGAAAAGAAGAATTTACATAGTAATAATTCTACCTACATCAACTTAGCACGTTACTTAAAGTGTCGTGGGGTGCGCGCTTTTTTGTATATACAGTATATTAAGTTTTTATTAATTTCTATTTTTTTCCATTAAAACAAAAATGCATTGTTTAATTTGCAAACAAAAAATTGATCGGAATGAAATTCAAAAAAAAAAAAAATCAAATAACTTGTACCGACTGCGAATGTATATTTTATTGCGCATGCGTTAATGTGAATGCTACTGACATTGAAAATATGATTGCAAAAAAAATGAAATACAGATGTGACAAGTGCGCACAGCTTCGCCGAAAATCATTAAATCCAGCTTCATCATCAACAACAGCAACAACAACACCCGTTGCAGATCCAGATAAGCAACAACAAGAATCTGGTAATCAAAAAATATTAAAGCAAGCTGCAGCTTTCAATGCTAAACACGACCAGCAGCAGCAAGTATCAATTCAATCATCTAAGCAAATGCCAACGGTGCTCTTAGATGACAAAGCGCAACCAGGTAGCAGCGAAATCACACTTCAACGGCTATATGAGGAAATATTAAGTCTGAAAAAAATAAACAGTAAATTTTTGACCACTGTCCAGCAGTTGAGTGAGGAAAATATGTCTCTCAAGTTGAAGGTGAATGAACTTGAAAGCAAATTGAATTGGTGGGAGCAGAAGCAAATAGATAACATCATTGAAGTTGTTGGTATTTCAAATGTAAGCAACGATAATGCAGAAGAATGTGCCCAGAAGATTTTTTGCGATGCATTAAATGTCTCTGTCCCTCCTGTTGACATTAAGAGATGCTATGTAAAAAGTTTCGCTAAGAATAATATAACAACAAGCATTCTGCGCATTGAACTCGTATCATCTGATGTTAAGCATAAAATAATGAAGAGCAGGAGAAATGGAAAGAAAAAACTAAACACTACCTTATTTGGCGATACTGGCGATACAAATGGTTCCAACATATACATGTTAACGATTGCTTCACAAAATATACTCGTACTCTTTTTTTGGCAGCTAAAAAACTTAAAGTAGATAAAAGTTATAAGTATTTATGGTATAACAATTCTCAAATTATGTTAAGAAAAGTGGAAAGAGGAAGGGTTGTTGTGATAAGGTCTTTTGAGGATTTAGCTTTGCTTCAAAACGAATAATATAATCACTAATATGAACCAAGAAGATCTTATACCTATACAACAACCTTACCTTAAGTACCATAAATAATTGTGATATTAATATTTTTCATGAAAGTTTAGATAATAACAAAGCTTTATTTATTTTACACCAAAATGTAAGAAGTCCTCGGCAAAATTTCGATTTATTAATTGGCAATTTGGAAGCCTTTAAAAACTTACCTGAAATTACTTTCGTGTCAGAAATTTGCTGTTTTGGTTTGCGAGAAAATGGGTGTCCTTATATGATGACGTCATCCCTGTTTATTCGAAAACGAAAAAAGTGATTAAATTTTTTTTGTTGCGTAACTAATTAGCAACTTAGTAGCAACTAATTACTTATATACCTTTTAATATGCAACGGAAAAAGTGACTTGCTAAGTTGATGCACATAATAATTCTTATCACAGGTTTAACATAGACCATAACAAATTTAAAAAAACGTGCAAAATAATCCTCTAAACCCAGAAGAACTTCTGGAATGAACTAAGTTTTATTTTAGGCTACGATGTCGTTGACAGTGATTTTTACTCGCGAAAGTTAGCGATGCTCGTTATTAAACTTTAAAATACACGTGTTTTCTTTGTTGTGGTTTCGATGCCAGGGATTTCAACCGGCGCGAGTAAGCGAATAAAGCAATTCAAGCGAATAAAGCATATCATTTATTATTTATTCTTATAAACCTAGTAGCGTGAGTAAATGTTTTTTTTCTCTATAGTCTAAGAGCTGGCGACGGATTTTCTGCGTGAAAGGAAACCAAACGGTATTAATGTTACAACTAGTCCTAGGGAAGGTGTTTTTTACTTTTTTTCATTTCAATCAGTGACCATCGAAATTGAATTAGAAAATACAATAATAACAAACGCGGTGTATTTCGCGGACTTAGATAGTTTGGTGTAACTCAAAACGTCTGTGAGTAAAATTTTTCAAGCGAGGGAGGTAAAACCTTTGAATTGGCATACATATGAATAGGTTACCACTAAAAATCCAATTGATAAAATAATAATAACATGCGCGACTTTTATCGCGGTTTTCGGCAGCTTGGTGTAACTCAAAACGTCTGTCAGTAAAATTTTCTTGGTCAGGGAGTTAAAACCTTTGAATAGACATCCTTTTGCGGAGGTTACCACCAAAATCCAACCAATAAAATAATAATTACATTCGCGAATTTTATGGCGGTTTTCAACATGTCCATATAACTCAAAACGTCTGTCACCTACATTTTCTTCTTAAGGGAGTTAAAACCTTTAACTTGAGTAACATTTGAAGAGATAACCACTAAAAACCAATTTAAAAACAATAAATAATGGCCGCGACTTATTTAGCGGCTACCATCCGTTTATCACCACTTACGCGTCTGTCGTTTAAATTTTAATTTTGTTGAGGTCAGGACCTTTCAATTAAGATACATTTTAAGTGGTTTCCCGCAAAAGCCCATTAAATAGTCGTACACTGAAAAAATCCGCGATTTTCATCGCGTATTCCCGCTGTTGGATAGAGCTGAAAGTTTTTTTTTTTTTTTTCACAAATTTATACTCTTGGCAGTCAAGAGCCTCAGATTGCGATGTATTTAGGTGTGTAACATGAGTTATCTAGAATTTCGTAAAAAAATCCGCGATTTTAATCGTGTCTGTCGCGAGTTTGCGGCCACCTACACGTCTGTCATGGGCATATTCGCACTCGGGAAGTCGAGAGCTTTCCAATGACACCAATTTTAAGTGGTTTCCCAAAAAGTAAAAAACGCCAAAAAAAAACGCATTTTTGGCGGCGTCTGTCGATGGTTTTGCGGCCACCTACACGTCTGTCGAAACCATTTTTGTAATCAGCGAGTCCGTGGCGTCGGGATGCGATGCATTTTAAGTGGTTTCCCTCACTATTTCTATTTTCAGAAAAGTTGTACTTTTGATGCACTTTTTCGCGGAAACGCGGCCACTACGTGCAGACAGACTTTCGTATTCGTTATCACCTTCCCTAAGACTAGTTGTAACATTAATACCGTTTGGTTTCCTTTCACGCAGAAAATCCGTCACCAGCTCTCGGTCTACTAGTTTTATAAGCATTGAAAATTGGTTAAAATGATGAGTTTATAGCCTTAAGTTTTTACTTTGTTGTATCTTTGGTGTAATAACATTTAAGTTGTAATTTTAAGAGACAATTTTGTATTGATATTTTCTGCAACAAGCACCATATTGTTCACAATTTAATGACTTTTTATTTGAATTTGGTCTTACATCCGAAATTTTTAAAGTAATTTTTCCAGTCTATTATCACTATTTCCATATTAAATTTCAATGGAAATGGCTGAAATATTCGTTTCCCAATGTAAATCACAAATATTTTTTGCAACTTGAATGCATAAATACAAACTTGAATATTTTTTTTTTTTTTTTCAAATTTTCGCCCAATTTTCCTTTTTTGGGTGGCGCGTGAATTTTCTGAAAGTAAAACATCAATCTCTATGATAAAAATGGCGTTTTTATTAGATTTTTTATTCATAAATAACTAAAAATCTCATTTTTAATCACAATTTTAGAAGTATTAATTTTTTTTAATACTTCGAAGTTTATCTTATTTATTACAATTATTATACATTTTAAAAGAATTTGATTAATAACTATTTAAAAACTTTTACAATGTTTTCGGAAACATTATATCTCATTATATCATAACATAATAGAACAGAAAAAGTTGAAGTAAGTAATAGCAACTTCGAAGAAATATTATTCAAGTTACTGTATTTTATTTTAAACTTTTGATTCATGTTTTAGCCATGTTATGTGTAACAATGTCTCATTGCATAAACATTCCTGCAATATTAGTAAAGCTCATCTTCGAGTTCAATTATGGTTTCAAAATTGTAAGATGTAACATTTCTTAGTTCAAATAACACTTATAAAACTGAGAAACGACAAAATTTAACTCATATAAAACCCATTTACTACAAGTTTGTTGTAAATGAGAGGGGAAATGCGGATATTTGGGTTACACAATTGTACTACAATATGTTTCTGAAATAAATGGACAACAACTTGATTGTTTTACTGCAGTTATATCTACCAAATGAAAACCTGTCTGTGCTATATTTCTCTAAAAGAAAACTTTATAGAATTTGTGAACAACAACAACAACTTAAAGGCGCTACCACCAATTGCTTACGAATTAATTGTTGTTGTTCACAAACTCAATGAAATTGACGGAATAAAGAATAAACTGACATTCTAGTATGAATAGTACAATAATAATAATAAAAAATTTATAATTGGACGAGTATTTTTGATTTTGTGGCATAAGAAGGACCAAATTAATTTTTTTGTACATTGCTCGGAAATTATTATCTAGTTCTTTGGAAAAAATGTAATTCGTATAATTTATAGATTAGACAATCCTATACAAAAATAATAAGGTACTTCTTTTTTTTTAGAACAATAGATTTTGGGAAAAACATGTGCAAATCCGCCTTCTTTTTCCTTACCTATTTCTCCGCTCCAGGGATGGTGCAGAAATGGTATCTATAATATAAACTTGTTAAAAAAAATAGTTTTAAAACGCAATATTATTTAAATTCTTCAGAAAAATAGTAAAAGTATCAAACTAATGAAAATTTTCGATAATATCTCTCATACACTTTTTTTTATTTTAAGATAAGAACAAATTTAAAGCAGTTTACCCATTTAGTATCTAGCTTAAATTAAAATTTACTCATGTATGCATGGACGCACAGAGAAACAGAAGCACAAAATCATAGGCATAAATAGTAATGATAACTTAGAGAATTCTCCTTATGCCCAAAACAGATGTGCAGCTTTTTCCCATGCAGCGAAACAGCTCTCATAAGAACCAGTGTAAATTTATTTTCGCTGCATTGGAAAAAGCTGCACAGCTGTTATCGGCTTTACTTACTTACCTTACTTTAGATGGCGCTCACAGTCGAGGATGGACTTCGGTCTCAACCAACAAGCCCCTCCAACCAGCTCGGTCCCTAGCTAGCTGCCTCCAGTTACGCACTCCAAGTTGGTTGAGCTCGTTCTTCACTTGTGTGCGTCACCTAAGGTGGGGTCTTCCTCTGATGCGCAGACCGTCAGGGGTAGATTCGAAGACTCGTCGGGCTGGTGCGTTGGTGTCCATATACTCCACGTGTCCCAGCCATCTTAGCCGCTGTATTTTAAGCTTTTTGACCAGGTCGACGTCGCTGTAAAGCCCGTAAAGCTCGTTAATAAATCTTCTCCTCAATACTCCATCGATACAGACTAGACCGAAAATCACCTGAAGAATTTTCCTTTCAAAGCACCCAAGTAGATTCTCATCCGTTTTTGACAGGTTCCAAGCTTCTGCCACATACAGAAGGACCGGGATGATTAGGGTCTTATATAAGTTCTCCTTGGTTCTTTGAGAGAGGGCCTTACTACTCAAGTGCCTTCTTAGTCCGAAGAAACAGCGATTGGCAAGAGTAATTCTTCGTTTGATCTCTGCACTGATATCATTTTGCGATGTAATAGTGGAGCCCAGGTAGACAAAGACCTTGACGACTTCGAAGTTGTACCTATCCATCGTGACGTTTGTCCCGAGTCGACGACGTTGAGATTCCTTTCTCGATGATAGCATATACTTCGTCTTGTCCTAATTAACAGCCAAACCCATTAAATCAATAAAACTCTCCACCAAAATTTTATTCTGTCGAAATTTTTTTTAAGTTTGTTATTTTTTCCTCTATATTTCCTGGACTTAAAAATAAAGCAGGTAGTAGCAGTAGTAGTAGAATACTAGAATTTTTGGAACTCACCGAATTATTATATCCAGGTATATTATTGGACAAGATTCCCAATGTTGCCAAGAGGTTAAAATTTTTCATTGAGAAATATTTCTAACCTATAAACACGAACCAATTTTTTGAAATTGTTTCCTCTTCTCATATACTAAAAACAAGTTCTGACTTGGTTGCTTAAAACTCCACTGTAGTTTAAAAAACATATCATTAAATCAACCCAACCATAAGCAAAGATTCCTTCAAGCAAATATGAACCCATATTCCTTCCTTTTCTAAGAATATGAGGTGGAGGCCGGCCGTAGGCGTTTGTCGTCAATACCCATATGCTACTCAAATACAGAATACAAAAAAAAAAAAATAATTACATCAATATTCATTTTCGAATAAGGTAAGGTTAAACATTTTTGACTCTATTTAATTTTGTTTTTTCATTCACTCATGTCAGTTCTCTACCTCTATACCTACCCAGCATAAAAGGTAAAAAAAAAAAAAACAAAACAAGAAAAGCCCAAATCGAAATAGGAAAAGGTTGGCCCTCTTGAATTATCCAAGAGCAAAAGAAGCACCATCTGGATCCAATTCTAGCATCCAGAATGTTTTTCAATGTTTCTCCCATATATGACATGGACATAGGAATATACGGTGAAGCTTTCAATTATTTTTCTCCCAATGTTTACTTAGGACCTTTGGATGTTGTACAAACATTCCTTGGTCATTCGTACATAATTTCCAGAGTGAAAGGTTGCCTCTGTCTGAATTATACATACATATCCGGATCCCAAATGCTTGTCATTACTGCGGCGAAATGGAATTCCTTTTCAAGTTGACCATCGTTGTTAGCTTTTAACCGATTTGACGCACGACGTGGTACACCACACGTATAGTATACGCACTCATCATACTACTACAACCTACCCACATACATACATACATACGTAGGTATAGTTATATGAAGCAATTGGATGAGTGTGGTTATTTTAATTGGCCTTGCTCTTGAAGCATATAACACTTTGGTCGGAATGAGGAAAATGGTGCCAGCGCGGTGGCCGGTGGTGACCAAATTATTTATACTTGGCGTCAGAGCAGAGGACCAGACAGTTGAATGAAAGGTCATTAATATTTTTGTTTGTACTCGTAATTAAATATTCGATTTGCTTCGGAAAGGGAAATCACAAACACATTTTAATAGAAGTTAATTTGAATGCTTTCAAGGAGCATCATTTGTCCAGCCAGGACAGCTGCTGCTTTCATAAATAAATAAACGTTTGAATTTTAAATAAAACTGAGGTTTGGGCTTTGGGAACTCACATTTGTTAGTTAGATATTTATAAACCTAGCTCTCTTGATTAAAAGTCGTCTCACAAAATTATACGAGACATCTATCGGGTAAGTAGCAGGAATGGGAATAAGTAATTATGGGGTTTTTGAACCTTAAATATGATTTGGTTGCACAGGGAAAGGGAGTAGTCTTTCTAACTTGAATAGGTAAAAAAATTAGATTTTTGCTTCGAGCTAAGTCGGACAAAACTAAACAAGAGGAGCAGGTATTGACGTAACCTTAAACGCTCTGAAAAGTTTTTATAGGAAAATATAGCTCACAGATTATCATATTTGGACACTGTTATAATTGTAGGACAAAGTGGTTTATGGACGGATTCGTTAAAAAATCCACGTCTTCGGGAAGAGTCAAAAATTGCGTCTCTTTAACATCTGAAAAAAATGCCATTATCAACACTGTCAACAATGTTATTAACAGAGTCATGTCAATTTGGGAGCAGGAACTTGATCAGCAGGACATAATCAGGGTGAAAGAAATTCTGTACAAAAATTAATTTCCCGAAAAAGTAATACCTATTATTTTTAATAAAACAACGCCAACGCCAATGCCAACGCCAACACCAACACCAACACCAACACCAACACCAACACCAACACCAACACCAACACCAACACCAACACCAACACCAACACCAACACCAACACCAACACCAACACCAACACCAACACCAACACCAACACCAACACCAACACCAACACCAACACCAACACCAACACCAACACCAACACCAACACCAACACCAACACCAACACCAACACCAACACCAACACCAACACCAACACCAACACCAACACCAACTCAAACAAAAATAACAAAAATAAAAGATAAATATATCATTCAATTATTTATTTATTAGTCCAGTCCTTCGCACATTATGCTACTGAGAAGCTTACAGCGCGGCATCATAACCGCATACGATGGTCCTGTCTCGGTTGGTTGTGTTGTGATCTGTACCATCATGAATTATGTCGCTTGAAAGAGTAGTCTGCAGAACCTTCCTTCGCTTGGGAGCTGGTTCCTCTGCAAAAATGCTTTTTTGACCTCTGCTTGGTCGACTTCTTGCAGGTTAACTGGCTGAACAGAATAGAATGACGGAACTGAAGCCGCAGACGGAACTGGAAGAGCTGTCAAAAAGTGTCGTACGTTATTTTTTATACATGTCCACAATGGAGCTGTACAGCTTTGAAAATATTTTGAAGAAAAACAAAAGAATATTCTTGTGTACAAGCTCAGAATTCACATTTTTTGTCTCCAATAATTTTCCTTTTAATAAATAATTATTTTCGCGATACAAATAACCACAATATTTTTTCCGACCCAAAAAGTTGTTTTTATTCTCCATACAATTTGAAACGTCAAAAGTGCCGTACGTGAAAAGTTAAAAGTTGGTGAACTCTTCCGTTTTCGTCTGCAGTTCCGTATGCGTCTACGTTCCGTTGTGTTCGCAACAATGAATTTGCGTGTATTCAATATTTTGACAGCTATTCCAGCTCCGTCTCCGTCTGCGTCACCATTCTCTTCAGCCAGTAAACGTGGGTTCTATATTTGCAAAGAGTGTCAGCAAGCACAGTTCTGAAATCAGCTGAATTCCTTATATATAATTTGCTGCTATCCCCTTTTTAGTGCAAACTTGCTTATATAAAACTCTTGAATTTATCATCGTCTGGTCCAGAAGGTGATGGAAGAGTCTCATATACCACTTTCTATTTTTCATGTGAAGTCTGTATACCTGCCCAAATACGAGTCCATAAGACCCACCCCGCCCATATGGGCGTTGTTTTCTCTCACAACTTTGGGACACGGTATAAGATTCTTTCTCTTTTCAGCCTTGTCGTATCTTTCAATTGAAGAAACATTTCTGCATACACATAAGTCACCTGTTTGTTGTCCTTCCAACTTACTGATGACATTTCAATGCCATCATAACTGGTCACGTATTCCTCAAAGGATCCTCTCTCCATAGACCTGGCCATTACTTCTTGCGTTATCGGCAATTTTTTACCTAGACTTACCTCTGACAAGTTACCATTTTCTAACAGCCTTAGATACTCTACGATATCCCTATCAGCAAAGTTTTAAAGAGCCATTCTATATAATTAAAAAATGCAAAAAGTTCAAACCTACAACCAAGCTAAATTGAGTCCAAAACTATAGCACAAATGCATGTTGTATCATTTTTGATACAAACAAAAAGTGAGTTTTTTTAATGCATAAGTGCAATTTTTTGTAAAAATAATAATGGGACTATATAAACAAAGTACTAACCTTTGCTAATTTAATTTTTTGGACTCAATCCGCCTCCAAATTTCTTCGATAATAAAAAACGAAAACTTTAAATTTTACTAAATAATAAAACTGCCGACTGTCAGTGAACAATATCATACAATTTACAAATAACGGTTAAAAAAATAAAATAAATTTGATGGCACAAACAGTTCATGAAGAACTGGGGCCTAGTGACTTACAACTCTCAACCATTCCTGTGTGAGTGTCTGCAGGAATGGAGGGGACCTACAGTTTATTGCCGAATCCGAACGGCTTATGTGAGCGGCACTTTTCTAAGACAAGAGATACTCTTGGAGGTTTTGTCAATTCCTCTCAAGAGGTAGTAGCCGTTTGATTTTTTTTTTAATTATTTGGTGGCGAGGCTGGGGATCGAACCCAGACCTCTGGCACGACCATTACGCCACGGCTACTACAAATAACGGTTACATCATGAAAATTTTCTTTTTATTTTAGTCAAGATAATACTGTTCTTTCAATTTGTTTTTGTTGGTAAACAAAATAAAAACTGTTTTGGAGTGAGTAAAAGTAGTTGTTTCATTTTTGATACAACATGCATTTATGGGTTCAGAATACCATCAGGAGGCTGTTTACTAAAATCCAGTCTTCCGGCGACTTGTTTTTGTAATTTATTTCATTGGGATATTTTTGATGAACTATAAACATTTTTTTTTTTTGGAAAAAAAGTTTATTTTTCAAGTTTTTATGGTTTTGCTATATTTTTTCTCTTCCAACAGCAGCTGCTGTTCATATTCTTGAGTCTAGACTAACTTATTCGTCATACTGCATAAAATTGGTTTTATTACTTTTTCCATCGTTAAGGCTAAACTTAAGTTATCAAAGCTTGTACAAACAATCAAGGAAAAATAAAGATGTGGTTAAGTGAGTCTGTTCATATTATTCATGAGTCTATCTATTGTAGGTATAGAGGTATATTTTTTCCTTCAAATCCCATACTGCTTATCATTAACGTCATTATCTGCCCACTTCATCATTTTCTTCATTCAACAAACAAACAAATACTTTATCTGCAGCAAAAGATAAAATCACAAATTTCATTCCATTAAGACGAACAGACTTCTGGGATCGATAAATTGCAAAACTTATGTCCTTAATGAGTTGAGTGTTGTTTGGCCATAACATCAGTATAAGGGCCAGAAGTGATTCCCAATTGCAAATGGTATGTGTGTATATGTATGGACATAGTGGGCCATAATACGCGGCTTGTTAAATGGAATATTACACGCGTGGGAGCAATATATTAAATGTTCTTCCCTCCCTTTTTTTTTCTCTCGCAAGATTTGGCCGATTGCTTTCTGTGGAGTTGGCCAAAAAGTAGAAAATGTCTATATATTGCTTAGGTATACATAAACCGGATCTCTTGGCTTTCGGATGTAAACCAAATTGGATAAGTGCTAAAACTTGCCCATCTTAATGTTTGTTCAAGGGATAATAAAGTTAGTTTGAATAAGCCTTATACTGGTGCTGCGACATTTTCATAACTTTTTTTTTATGAATTTTCATTCTAAGTACTCTGACGCAGAAATCATGAAAGCCTTACCCACTTATTTATTTCTTAGAAAGAAAGAAAGACAAGGGCTTTGATTAAGCTTTTATATAGAAAATTAAATACTTATTTACTTACTTAAGTTATTAACGAGTTACCTATCTATAGAATGGGGTAACATTTAGATTTGTTTTAATTAATTAAGATTTCTTAGAATGAGCACAAACTTTTGGTACAAATTTCTGTATAACTATTAGCAAGTGATATTTCTGGAATACACGTAGGACGATAGGACGAAATTTTGAAAAATTATTACTTGTCTCTGACATTGACTTAAAATGTATATAAAGAGACACAAATAAAATGCTTAATTAATCGTTATGGCTTAATTAGATGAAAGCTTATATTTACTGTGGGTTTATTTTTTGATCAAAAAACATTTTTCAAAAACAAGCTCGCCCTTCTTTGAGCCTTGACTTTTTCACGAAGTTTTTATTTACTGCCACCGATTTTCTATTTTGTATATTTTATTTGGAAAATTGAATTAAAAATAAAACCTCTCGTTCGATAAAAAAATATATAAAAAATTAAATAATTGGTTTAAGATTCAAGGTTTTTTTTTTTTTTTTTTATTATTGTTTTCGTTTGAATGGATCAATCAAAATTATTTATTTTACTGAATTCATTAAAGGACTTAGCCAGCAGCGGTGATGGTCCGGGTGACTATATTCCATTCATAAATATTTTATTTATTAACACATTTTAATTGAGGTTTATTGAAAATAAAATTTAAATACAGTGTTCATTTATTTTTATGGCTTGGAAATTATCAGGACATGCGAGAATCAATAACGGTATAAATAACTCCATTGTTTCTGGAAGTTTATCAACAAAAATTTGTTATGATACAAAGGAATGCAAAAGTAAATGATTGTAGCAATTTAATATACATAATTATGATTAAAAGAAGGTTCATTAAAAAAAAATATCCAGCAGGGTAATTTTTGGTTTTTATTGTTTTCTGAAAGCGAACAAAAATCCTTAAATGTTCTTTACACTTCCTCTATGTAGCGAAATTATTGGTTTTGTGTTAAAATAATTGAGCGGTGTCAAAATATTTTAAATATTAAAGATAAAGAATTTAAAGAAAACATGAAGCTTAGTTCAGAAAATTGTAAAATTTGGAATGATTTGAGAATATATCAGCATTATTAGTATGATATATTTGGGGTTATCGGGAACTTCTTATCCCACGGAATTTTTCCCATATTCGAGAAATAGGTATCGGCAACATTTTTCGAAATTAGGAAAAAATTCCGAGGGAAAAAATACCTATCGTCAACATATTTTGTATGGGAAATTTAATGGTTTTTCAGCGAATTAAAAGTAAATTCTTTTTAGAAGTGTTACGAACCCAAACAAAACCAAACAATAATCTAGTAGATTATGTCATCACATTAGCAAGCTTTACATAATCAAATTTTTTATTCGGAAGGTCTGTTTATGTTTAAATAACATTTGATAGATATAAAGATTTCCAAACAAATATTTTTTGGATTTAAAAAAAGAAATATATTTTTAAATCAGGGGCCCATTTCACCAAACACTTTTCACTTTTCACTTTTTACTTTGCAACTTTTCACTTTTAAGAGGAAATTATTGAAATGAAAAGTTGAAAAGTTTTCCTCTTTGCGAATTACGTTTCACCGAACTCAAATTTGCAAAGTGAAAAGTTCTTTTCTGCAAAGTGAAAAGTTTTGTTAATTTGAAAAAATATTATACTTTTCGTTTCACCAAACAAATAAACTTTGCAAATTATATTTAGAATTTTGAAAAGTTTTTCAGTAATTATGCAAAGAGAAATTTTCATTTGCAAATAAGCGTTTTTTTATGAAAAGTTGTCGGAAAATAATAATAAAAAACAGTTTTGAGAACGAAGAAGTAAATAATAGTGATCAAAGAGTAGTTAAGTTAAGAATTATCTTTGATATCGGAAATAATTGCTGGACAAAAAGAATTTTTTTCTTTTTAATTTGAAAATAATCTACAATTAGACAAAGGAATATGGGCTTAAGTCACTTCCAACAACTTTTGTGTGCATAACATTGGGCCGGTAATAAAGCCCAATATCACGGTGTTGCATTTGTGCATGGAATAAGAAAAGCATTCGTCTGCAGAGTAGTTCATTAAGTTTCGAACGTAATCATTGATGAATTTCTCCTAAACACCGTTTGCTGGACAAAAAATTTTCTTGGAGGATTTTTTTGTGTAGCGGGATGTTTTGACGGTACAATTCACCCATAATGAAAACAACATTTTGTCAGCAGGCATAGAAAGCATGCTTTAACAACAATGATGGTTTGTGGCTGGTAAACGTAAGCTGGCCAGGTACCGTACAATGCAGTTTGCTTAAGTCGTATGTTTGAAAATATCATCTGCAGTGCAGCTGGTGCAATAAAAAAATCGAGGTTATGAAACAAAACAGACAGAAGCGTCCCAAATTTATCCGATGCATGACGATTTTTAGGTTCCAATGAGGATATCGACCATCCCCTAGTGCAGTGTTAATAACACCACAAATGACAAATTCTGCAGAACAGATATTTAACAGGTGTCAATGTCAATGATTTTTTTTTTAAATGCATAATTGATCCAAATGTATCTATTTGGATCGAGTTTTACTTTGCAACTTTGCAAAATAAGAATTTAAATGCAAAGTTATTTTTTTAAATTTTGTAAAACACTTTTACTTTTCACTTTTCAAAAATAGTCTTAGAAATTGAAAAGTGAAAAGTCTTTTCACTATGCAAATTTTGTGAAAAACTTCGCACATTTACTTTGCAGGAAATTATTTTTTTGCAAAGTTGCAAAGTGAAAAGTGTTTGATGAAATAGGCCCCAGGCTACTTAATTTTTGTGAAATTATATAAAAAAATATTTTTTTAAGAAAACCTCTTCAAAGATGTTTGAGTTTTTTGTTTGCATAAATTCGAATTCTTTCCAGAATTCAGACGGCGGTGTTTGTAAAATCTTATAAAATAAGTTTTGCTGAAACAAAACTTAGGGCCACTTGCACAGAAGTTTTTTTGACAGCAGTAACTCCTGATTTATAAATAAATTAAATTATCTGACTGATTTGAATCAAATGATGTTGTAGCAAACTATTTTGTCTCTGTTTTAAGTTTAAAAAGTTATCTTCTCCTCGTTCTCTGGATGAATATTTAAACTCTGAATAGATCTCACGTCAAATTATAAAATTTCTTACGAGAAAGCAAGTCAAAGCATTAAGCATTGCGCAAACCTAAGCGATGGCTCATGTGAATCAATAGGAAGGCTCACATCTATGCGATAGGTGGATCGCGATCACGTTCCACTGCTGCGTTCAACTAAGCGACTTTTACTGAATGCAGCAAGCACCATTTTGATCGCAGTATCACACAATACTTGAATTGTTTTGTGAAAATATTAACAAAATTCAAATGAACAATGACTTTAGAACATTACAGCAAATTAATAAAAATTAAAAAAATCCAAATTCTGTACATTTTTTTGCGCAAAGAATATAAAACACAAAAAAGCAAACAATTTACGGATAAAATTGCCGCCACTGCCGATTAATTATGCCTAGATTTATCTGCTACTGATTTTTTCTGAGTTTTGTTTAAATCTTTATTTGACAATTTGCGCGTCACTAAATGTATAGCAATATCGTGCTGATGTGAGCTGGGTTTTTGATCGCGCCTTTATCGCACGATAAAGGCTATAGTGCGATCGCCACCGCCGGCCGTCGCTTAGGTTTGCGCAATGCTTAAGTTTGTTTATTTTTCAATGTGTTTTGTGTTTGTTGTGTTAGTGATTCTGAAAAAATATTCTTATCCGCTTGTTATTTATTTTTCGTTCGTGCATTTAAAAAACGATAAATTCTTATTTATTTATTTAAACTAGGATAGTTATCCCGAGTTTTATATATTTATCCGTTCGTTTGGAGTTAGTATCCCTTAAATATTTATGTTCAACTTACACGCTTATGTTCTACTTTTTCCTCAGCGTAAACTGTCATATAAGCCCTTATGTTGAACTTAAATACTTAAATTTCGTTTCAGCAAATGGGCCTAAGTCTTTCTTATTTTTTAAATACATACGAGTAGGTAGGTATATAAAAATGTCAATTTCAACAGCTCAATTGTCTCTGACTTTCTTTGCAAATGAATATATAGATGATAAAACAATTGACTTTCAAAAATTGAATCCACTTAATCTCTGGAATCTGGAATTCAAAGGGCACAGCGCACAGAGTAGGTACAACACCAGTAGGATGTGATGTTGAAAAATTTCGCCCATCAGTCACAAACGATTGCATCAGCATTTTAACATATAGATGTCAGTTTGTAATTCTCCGATATTATCATATAGGTATTTTTATACAGAAATACACAAAGCATAGAATTAAAGTGTTAAATCTCTTACTCTTGTAAGAAACAAAGCTCATTGCTTGCTTTACAACTTTCCACAAGAATTTTCGACAAATTCCTCTCTTTTGGAATATCACAGTAACGGAACCATTAAAATAAATGAATATATCTTAATGAGGATCCGCTGCTGAACCGGTTCTCATAGAAGAATCCGATTCTTCAAGTTGAGCTAATTTATTAGTACACATTGTCGTGATACATTTTATTTTCTCTTTCCTCTAAAGCTTCACCATCTGTTAACTCTTTCTGTGTTGTTCTTCTACTCTAAAATATATAATGGCATCAATTGCCCCTTAATTACTCACAGTCCTTTTCGCACCTTCAATTAAAAAGTCGGACACAGTGAAGAGTGAAGTGAAATAAAAGTTTTTCAACCCCAAAAAATAAAAAAAAAAAAAAATCCAATGGAAAAGTTTCTACAGTGCTGTGCGAAAAGTTCTCGTAATATAATAACTGAACAGTTCACGAACTGAACAATTCATATGAACTGAACTATCAATAAATTCTGCACTTATTATTTTTAGCAAGGTGCAAATTTGTCTCAAAACAAATAAAAATAATACAAATAAAAAAAAAATTGAAATTGGTTAATGTGTAACAGGAAAAGAAGTACATAATTATGTCCATTTAATTGGATTATATAATCAAAAACATCCGTTTCAAAGTATAACATAAATCTGTAACTTAAAACAAGAATGCTAAAATGTGGCTCGTAAAAATGCTTAATGATTAAAATGCTAAAAACCTAAATTGAGATGATCACTGTAGAGAAATGGGTAGTGGATATAGCTCGGAAAAACTTTGTCTATGTTCAAGCTCGAGTGTCGGCTAGACTTCAAATAAAAAATCTATACAGGGTGTCCACTATTTGAAGGATCATTTCTGGGAACATTATAAAAATTCTAGATACCTCCTCCTGATGCGGGGGATGGGAGGGTGGCAGTTTCTGAAAAATTGAATTAAAATAGAAAAAAAATCTTTAAAATCAAGGAAAGCACATACAATAATGTGCTATCAATTTGTTGAAAGCTAATATTCCATTCTATTTTTTTTTGTATAAATATTGTTGTTGAATTGGTTGCAGTTTGGCAAAGTTAGAGCCAGCTAAAGAATAGAGACCAAAAATCATTAAAAAAAATTATAACGATTACCTCAAAATTCTGAATCGTTGACTGTGCAGATACCCTGTATACCAGTGGCGTTGCGTCCATATAAGACGATTCCTATCGAGTTACCTTTTGAAATTCTTTCTTTTAACAATGTTTATCAAATAACGAGCAACATGAATCCTGAAGAATAAACATATACCTTTATTTGTTTATTCCTTACACCTGCACACAAAATCTCAACCACTCTGCCTGCCTCGTTACTCTACGCACACATACATATATCATTGCCTTCCCAAAGCAGAGCAAAGTAACCCAAAATATGTCGTGTTATAAAATGTCTGGCTGGATGGAACAAATGATTTTTCTTTCCTTTTCTTCCGTTATCAATCATTCACATACAAAATTCACCAAATAACCCGAAGAAATACGTGTTATTTTTTGCATAAGAAAGCGTTTTTTGAAAAGAGAGCGTGACACCTGTCTTCTCTATACACGCTTTCTTATGCCAAGAAATAACACGCATTTCTTCGGGTTATTAAGTGAATTTTGAATGTATCTTGCAGATCTGCAATAAGTGATATAGGAAATTTCAAGTAGACATTCCAAATTTAGTTGCCTACGTTTTTTTTCTTCGACTTACCATTTGAAATCATCCACGCCACGCCACTGCTGTATACATATAATATATGCCATACAAATAACCCATATGACACTTTTGAACCATATTTAACTTGCAAATTTGATATATTTATATGAAAGTAGTGTAATACGTTCTTAAGTACTTTAAGATGAAAATCGTAAATATTTTGAAATTTAACTATAATCAACAAATGACCTACTCTAATCTAATATGCGCGTACAAACAGAAACCCCATTCATAAAATATCTATAATGTAAGGAAAAACTTGGGCCTTAGGAAGCACACCATATATGTGTACAGCCGTATAAAGTTAGCATTACAACTTTCGAAAAAGTTACTGTCTCAGAAATTGCCGTATAAATGCCGTAAATATGCCATATCCTCCAAATTAATTGCCGTGAAAAGACAAAAAATTGCAGCGACAGTGGTTATGAATATAAAAATACTTTCACGTCAATTACTTTCATTTTCATTTAATAGAAACGTTGTTATCTATTAATTTATTCATAGTTTTATTCATTCTAAATATTTACTTCTGTGTATGGTTTCAATTATTTTTTAATAAATTAATTATTAAAATATGAAGGAATATGTTTTATTTATCGCACATCTTAACATTCATACTACCTTAATCATAATTTAGTGCCTTTCAAAGAATGTTTTGTTGGTAATGAGGTATTTCTTTGATTGAGAACATTTAATTTTATATGTGACTTGCTGTCAAGTCTTAGCTTTGAATATATTCAATTCGAAATGGAGTAGATAATAATAACAAAATGTGTACCTACTTCTAGAGGATTTACCTAAATGAAGAAGGAAATATTAAATGTTATATAGCCAATCGTGTTACAAACTGATAATTTCTTATATTTCAATTTTTTTGGGACATTTGTTGCCTATTACGTTACGTGCGGATATAAGAAGAGAGAAAGGTGAAAAAAAACCTTCTTTATAGATCTTTGCCTGTTTTTAGTATCTATGTATAACTTTACAGACCCTTTATCTATATATTAAATACGCTTAGGAAAAACTTACGGTACACTTTTCTTCGTTAATACTCAACGGAAATGCATGAGTGATATACCGTCAGAATGGTTTTGTCCCACAGATGTGCAGAAATCAAAAATTATGTGCATATGAAGGCATTAGGGACAGGTAAGGGTTATTTCAATTTTTTGAGATTATTGATTTTTATCTTTTTAATAGGTGCGTTAAGAAGCTTGACATTTTGATGGATGATGACTATTATAGATATGGATTTTTGGTGAAAAAATGAAATTGCAAAACTTGCCGTAAAGCGGGGAAAGTTACAGTTTTATATACGTATTTTGGCACAAATATCACTCATATGAGAAACTGATTATAGTGTACTTTGCTTAAAACGAGAACGAATTTGTTTTTATTTAATAATTAAAACAAAATTAGGTGTGACATTTCAAAGTTTTCAAAACAGTTACTCACCCCGAACGAACGTTTCACTACAAATTTCATTGAGCGTGGTCAATGGGAAACTGTATGAGAGATGTTATGAGCGATTTTTGCTACGCAGGTTGCAGCGGTGCGTTCAAGGTTCTGTCCTATACTCTGTCCAACAAAGATTGTCAATACAGGAAAAAAAAGGACGTTTGCATCTACATACATAAGTTTGGTTGCAGCGTAGCGTAGTGCATAAGTCTATCGCATTAGTTCTTACCGCGATGCCGTAGCCAGCGTTGCCACAAAGAAAAAAATATTGAGGGCCACTTTGAGGGCCATTTCCTTAAAGTGCGGGCCACAATCCGTGAGAGGAACTTTTTTTTAAAGTTGTAGGTAGGTAGGTCGCTAATAGTTTGGCAAACAACGTTTACATTAGCTTCGTTCGTGTATACTGTTCAAAACTATGAATTTCTACACAATTTTTTTTTTTTATGAACATTGAATTATTTTTGCTGAAAATTTTTAGAAATTAATTATTTTTTATAAGATTTTTTTAAGGGGGACAAAAAATCTCACATAAGAGCTTAAATTTTTTTTGGAGATTTCGACTATAAAAATGTTTGTGTTGTTCAAACAATTAAACCTTTATTCAGAAATTTTAACCCACTGGTTTTAGCGGATTAACTGGTAAAGCCAATAAGGGCTAGTTGTACAAACGTGGTTCAATATTTAACTCGTGGTTCATGATTTTTAGTTCGGCGGATTAACTGACTAACACTAACATGCTTGAACCAGTGCTGAACCTCAGATAATGCATTTAAATCGGTGGGTTTAAACTTTAAATTTAAAAGTCTAATCTAAACCACGGTTGTTGTACATCTGGATCTTGGTCAAAAGGGCTGTTCGTTTTACAGCCACAATGTAATTAATATCAAAGCAGTAAATAAATATAAAACGAAAATGGAATAAAATACAATACAAATTTAAAAAAAAATGAAATTGAAATAAATTACGAAGTGCGGGCCATTTCTTGGAGGCCCGGGGCCAAGGGCCAAAATGAAAAACAGAGGGCCAAATGGCCCGATCGGGCACATTATGGCAACGCTGGCCGTAGCATGCATAATAAATACATATACTTTTTCTGATACTTAAAGCTTTAGAAAAAAGTATTAATTCTGTAAGCTCTTGCACACAAACTATAAAAAAAAAGGAATAGGTAGTTGCTTAATGTAAGTAGGTAATCTTCGCAATGGTAACTTATTTGGCAGTTTGTTTGGTTACCCATTGTGTCTACGGCTGTGGGCTAGATAGGTCATGAGGGATGTACGGTTCGTCGCTTAAAATTGAATCAATATCGTGGAACGAGTGACGTTAGTGTATTAGATATTTTGTATACTACCTTATGGCAAAATAATGTTTGACTAAAAAATTTTAAACCTCACTGTATAAAATGAATAAATGGTTATTTTAGCCACGTCATGTCGGGTAGATCGATTGGGATTTCTTTTAGCTGTTCTATCTACTCCCAAGAATAGCACGATTAATGTCTTTTTATATCCTTTTTTTTTGTGTGCTTCAGCTAAAAATTGAAAACCACAGCTTGAATTCTAAGGATGGGCTATAAAAATGACCATTTTGAAACGAATTCAACGCTCTCCCTTTATGCTGGAGTAAAATTCTCTAACAACCTTTTTCTATATAGAAACCTACATACATACATATACATATAAATACATAGCTACGAAATGAATCGCGAGGTTTTGCTATTTTCGAAGGCGTGATGAAAAATCGAGTAATTTCAGGAATTCCTTTTTTGCTCCTTGTTTAGGGTCCGTTCAGTATAGAGACGATGGGTTCCTAGATTCGTGGGGGAGTGTATCCTAATATTGGGGTTTAATTAATGACTGTTAATTTGGGTGATTCCGGCAAATAGCTCAATCAACTGTAACGACCTTATACAGTGTATATGTAAGAAAAGTATATTCCTCTGATGAATGTGCGATTTGAGTGACTACTTCAGTGAGTGTTAACGATTTTTATTTAAAAAAAGAAAATAAACATGTCCTTTTAATTCCATCCAATTTAAGTGGAATACGGTGATATTATTTGGAAAAGTTAATTAGTTCGTTAGCTTGGCTATTAAAGAGAAAAGTCTGAAGAATTTTCAATTGAATCTTCTTGCCACCGACACCGACACACATTCACATCAACATACATATTACATTACCTATAAACAGTTGACATAAAACATAGCAAAAAGAAAACAATACACTTTTCAACAAGACACAATGAATAACGGAAACAATGAAACTACACTAGAGGAAATAAACTATGTCAACATTTGCAGTTCCTTGTTTTCATGGAAGAAACACTTTTGCTACCTTTTCGTCTCTTGCTTCAATTTTGAAAAGACATGTAGATTGTAGATATAATCTTGTACCACCTAGGATCTCTTAAGAAAAGCATGTCTCTTATCGCTCTATAGCCAAGCCAAGGAGATTTGCATTATTCGCCTTCGTCTCAAAGACAAAAGCCAACACTTTAAGACACACACACACAAACAAACACAGAACCGGAACCTTGTCAGCCCGTTGACGTTGACGTTTACGTTGACGTTCCTGCCCCGTTACATTTATAGCCTTAAAGCTAAATTAACTCTTTAAATCCATTTCTCTTTGCAATGTCTTGCATGCTTTTATACTGAAAAATGCTATGACAGAAAGAATTCAAATCCCAACACGGAATTAGTACAAAAGGCATTCTATATAACAATATAAGGTGTTACATGGTTGCCAGGTGTTTTTAAGTGTAAGCTATATATACTTAGGGCTTAAGATGTATTCGTTTCCTAAGGGAATATTTAGAAGGTTGAATCTTGTTGCTCATTCTTGGAAATAGTTGATGCAAATTGTGGTGTGATTTAAAGTAAGAAACCTTTGAAAATGATAAATACAAATAAATCCACTCGATCTTAAGGTTACCAAGATGAAGTCCAGAAATGATATTATGGGATTAAGAATTTTTTTTTTGCATAACTGGGCTGAAATACCACATTTTAAAAATTAAATCTAAAAGTGCTGGGGACGCTTAGCTGAAGAATTGCGCACTTTGTGATAAAATCATCATTATTTAAAAATGATTTTAAGATATTAAGCAACTCAAAATTGCCACCTCCCTTGGGTGGGAGGGGCCAATTTCTAAAAAAAAAATACATACAATATAGAAAAAAAATTATTAAAAGACAACGGCAACACTAACAATATCATGCTATAGCTTTTTTTAAAGCCAGGAACTCATTCTTCAAGTTTATGTTTAAATTATGTTATTTAAGTGCCAGGTTTTTGAAAAAAATTATTTCAAATTCAAAATTTTGAAAAAAAAAGTTATAAACTTTTTTTTTCGAAATTGTACACCATTAAGTACTTTTTAAATCAAATATTTTTCGATACTCATATTATTTTTTAGTTGATTACTAAAAACTTTATAGCTGTAAGACTTTTAGTTTTTGAGAAAATTGAAAATTTCAAAATTTATTGTAAAAAAAATCTTTTTTGGTATTATTTAGAACATTCAAACATTTATTTGTACCAAAAAAAGATTTAAAAATAAAAAATTGTTTCAGAAACTTCCATCTCTCTCGTCTAAATTATTCTCGTTTGACTGAAAATATCATTTCTCCTGATTTCGCAGTTTTCCTTGAAGTTAACACGCAAACACGCCCTTCTATGAGACGACAAGATTACTGGACTATTAATAAATTTTCTTTCTAATAAAAGTTCTTCAAAAATTCTTAATACATATTTGCCCCGGGCAGGGCCGGCTTTAATTTCGTTTGTATACGAACAAATTCCACCCTGTTTTGAGATTAGGTAGGTAAGATTAAACTTGCATAGGTCTAATAGGATCTTTAATTTTACGATGTTTTGAGTCAAATTCTCCTTGAATGCAACAATCAAAGTGATGTTAGTTAGTGTGCAAGAAAAAACTTAGCACAGTTGGGATGGATGTTATTTTGGAATTATTTGAGCAAGTTTTGCTCAAATGCAGTACATATTTGTTTGCGCAAGATAAGATAACATTTTCTTGCTCCAGCTAATGCGCCCCCACAACTTTGCGCCCTGTGCATTTGCACATCTTTCACATATGGTTGGACCGGCCCTGGCCCCGGGCTTCCTACTTAATATATAACGCAGGTACCCTGAAAAAGCCCAACAGGAAACACTTGCATTGAAATGCCATTAAACTGATGTGTTTACTGGTGACTAACCTGGAGACTAAATTCTTTAGGTATTTGTATGTGACTTTTATGAAATCTGGAGATTTTCATTTGACTATTAACTAAATTTCTTTTATTGATATAACACTCAATGAACTCCTGAGGTACATATGATCATATAATATTTTATATACTCATTGTCAGTTAAATTTTAAGCAATAGTGGATTGAAATATTGATCTAAAAGGAATGAGTTTTAGAGTTAAAAGCTGTGAAATGAGTAACTTTGATAAGAAGAATGAAAAATGAGTTACGTTTTAAAACATACTTCGGTCATTGTTGCTGCTTGTTATCTTTAAAATATTTAGGTTTACTGTTGATTATTGAGAACTGTAGCAGCAGGGGGGATGTTTGAAAGTTCTACCGAAGGGTGAGGCAAACTATCCAGGGTAACAAGGCCAGAACAAAAGCCTGCCGAGATGAGAGTGGAAATATGGTGGTAGACACACAGTCGGTGTTGACGCTGAGGATCTGGAAACAACACTTTTCTAGACTGCTAAACGGCGAAGATGGCCAAAATTTTGCTGTAAGACAGAACACTCCATTCAACCTGGACGATGATGGTCAAAATTTCCGTCCACCCGACCTAAATGAAGGTAAGCGATAGCCAAGCTTAAAACGTACAAGGCTGCTGGTGCGGATGGCCTGCCAGCCGAGCTATTCAAAGCAGGGGGAGATCTCCAAAATTTAGTCGGAAGAAAGTATGCCCGATGAATGGAACCTCGGTATAGTGTGCCCTATCCACAAGAAAGGAGATGCTCTGACCTGTTCCAACTACAGAAGTATAAGTCTCCTCAATGTCGCATACAAAATCTTGTCATCTGTACTGTGTGATCGCTTAAAACCGTTTGTCAACGATCTGATCGGCCCCTATCAGTGTGGTTTTAGGCCCGGCAAATCAACCGTCGATCAAATGTTCACACTCCGACAGATTTTGGAAAAAACCCAGGAGTTTCAAATCGATACACACCACCTCTTTATCGATTTTAAAGTCGCATATGATAGCGTAGACAGAGACGAGCTATTCAGAGCCATGGCGCATCTCGGCATCCCTGCCAAACTCGTCCGCTTGTGCAGGATGACGATGGAGAAATCTCGCTGCTCCGTCAAAGTCGGCAAGAACACCACCGAACCCTTTGATGTCGAGAAAGGTTTGAGACAAGGCGACGCGTTATCATGCAACCTCTTTAACATCGTACTTGAAGCAATTGTACGCAACTCGCAAGTCAACAACAGTGGTACAATTTTTCAAAAGTCCGTTCAACTACTTGCTTATGCAGATGATATTGACATCATTGGGAGAACGAAGCGAGCTGTTACCGGCGCGTTTGCAAGTATTGAATCGGAGGCGGCGAAAATGGGTTTGGCTGTTAATGAGGACAAGACGAAGTATATGCTATCATCGAGAAAGGAATCTCAACATCGTCGGCTCGGGCAAAACGTCACGATGGATAGATACAACTTCGAAGTCGTCAAGGACTTTGTCTACCTGGGCTCCACTGTAACATCGCAAAATGACATCAGCGCAGAGATCAAACGAAGAATTACTCTTGCCAATCGCTGTTTCTTCGGGCTAAGAAGGCATCTAAGTAATAAAGCCCTCTCTCAGAGATCCAAGGAGACCTTATATAAGACCCTAATCATCCCGGTCCTGCTATATGGGGCAGAGGCATGGACCCTGTCAAAAACGGATGAGAATCTGCTTGGGTGCTTTGAAAGGAAGATTCTTCGGGTGATTTTCGATCCAGTCTGTATCGGTGGTGTATGGAGGCGAAGATTCAACAACGAGCTTTACGGGCTTTACAGAGCGACGTCGACCTGTTAAAAAAGCTTAAAATACAGCGGCTGAGATGGCTGGGACACGTGGAGCGTATGAACACCAACGCACCAGCCCGCCGAGTCTTCGAATCTACCCCTGACGGTCTGTCATAATATCTTATCACAATTTTCATTTAGGATTTCAATATAGGATTTTTATTGGGTTGGGCATGTATTTTTATTTTCCGCTCTGTAAGTATAAATACAAGTATGTAATAAGTTTCAAAATTCTAATACCAAATTAATTAAATTTTATATCTCTTTTAAGATAACATAACTGTATTAAATCCATATTTTTTGCACTCGGTAACCATTCGAAAAAAAATGGAATAAATGTATACGTAGCCTAAGGACATGCAAGAAACTCCCTTTTGGATAATGAGTGTTTGAGGACGATGACGACGAGATTGAAAGAAGAAAAAAAAAAGGAATAAAAGTCAACTGTACGGAATTATAATGTGAACCGCAATACGGATGTGTATAAGTGACCCAAATTGCATACATTTATCATTTGTGTCGCCAGCGCCACCATCAGCCAAAGCCATAACATGTCCAACATGGAACTAACATAATCTAACACCATCATCATCATATCCAGATGCCATATATGTATACAGATACACAGAGTATCGTTTAATTCCTTGCTCTGTGCTCAGATTTGGTTTGGGGCTTGGTTTGGAGCTCGGACGGACGGATATTATTTCCGTGCTTCACTTTATGGCGCGTGTGTGTGTGTGTGAATGAAAGTTGGTGTTTCTTTTCCTTCTTCATGCCCATTTTAAAATTAATGCAAAAATGCCACAGGGCAAGAACCCTTTTTGAACTATTTCACATCCTGGAATGTGGACAGCATCAGCACTAGAAGCACCAGAGCAAAATGAAACGTTCTATTCTAACACATAAAGCTCAAGATTGAAAGTGATGGTTAAGTTACAAGCTTTTATGTGCAAAAAATATTGTGAATTTTTGTATTTATATTTTTCTTTTGTTGTGTGGTTTATGTGGTAATGCTCGTTTTTTTTTTTAAATTCAAATGAGATGTTAATTTTGTTAATTTAGATGCAAGAATAAAAAATTTTTGTTTTTTATTTTATTTTTAGAAACAAGGAAATTTTTTCCTTTAAGGGATTTGAGAAAGTTTTGGTTTTAAGTGTGTAGTAAAAGTATGATTTTTCGGACTTGATTCGGGATTAAAAGTTAATCTCTGTATTAACATTAACGTTGTCTTTTTATCGAAGAAAGGTTTTTGTAAAGAAAGTGAAATTAACATTCACAGTTGTTGTAGTTGCTTGCTGAGCGGTGAAAAAAATACAATTTCATTTGTATTCATTTTTTTTTGCCGCTCAGAATTTTGCCACTTTGCCGCTTATCCGCTTGCAGCTTATTGCGTGGCGGAGGAGAATTTATTACTTCCTAAAGTTGGAATACATTTATTTATTTTTTTAACACTCCATAGAGCAAATAATGGTTTCGAGTAAACAATATTTGAGGAGTTACAACACGTGGTCTAGTATTTTGATTGGAAGAATCGATTAAAAGTAAGCACTTATATCTAAATCTCTGAGTTTATTTCCAAAACTTTATGAATTTTTGTACTCACTTACTTAACGGGCTTCTAACCCATTAAGGGTCCTAGCCTGAGACGTGATACCTTTGCATCCTCCTCGATCACGGGCAGGCACTTTGCTTCCAGTTATCCAGACCAAGCGCTCTGGTATCCGCGATGGCTTGCGGCTCGCGTACACCCAATCCTTCATCGGCCGAAGTATGCTCGGACGCTGTCGCCCGAATTCGGACGATTGAATCAAACGTACATAAATGTAAAAGGAAGCGAGCGCGTACACCCCTTCGACCGACATCGGACGATAACGCCCGATAATTACCGATTAACGGACAAATCCGAACATGTTTGGATTTTTCGTCAGCTTGTCGGTTATTTACTTGCGATTATGCGTGCGAAAAAATTGATACTTTACAAATGTACGGCTGGTATCGTCCGTGAATGACGGGAGTGTATGCAGACGAGCGTCCGAGACAGTAGCCCGAATAGTTCCGACCCGAAATCGGCCGATGATTCGGTATCGGTTGCAGTGTACGCGAACCGTTGGTCTTTAAACCAGAAGGCTAGGAGTCGAAGATTCTCTCGGCTGGAGCATTGTTCTCCATTTGCTCGATGTAGACAAACCACTGCTTGTTGTGGCTTTCTGTACTACATCCACATCTTGGTACAGCTCATAGAGCTCGCGGTTGAATCTTCTTCTCCATTCGTCCCCATTCGTCCTCTTCGCAAATAATTCTTCGCTGAAGAATTTTCCTTTCAAATTACCAAGTATCAGCTCTGCTTACCCTCCAGTACTCGGTGCGCGCCGCCGGCCGCGCCGCCGCCGTAAAGGGTTCTTGAAGACGTACACGTACACGTCGTTTTATGCGTTGGGAGTTTTAAACCCATTTGTTTAGCTAAATTCAAGTGGCAGCGCAACGGTTTGCTAGAATTCTTCATCAGATCTCCACTAAGGTATCATTTATAGATTCTCGACTTGAAAGTTGAAACTCGTTGCTTTTTTTCCAGAATTTGTCTAAGTGTGAAGGTTTGGTCCTTAGACTATACATATAGTCAGCCTGCCAGGGTGGAATCTACACTGGTATTTGCTAATCAAAGTGTTGCAGAACAGCTTAAGACACTCACACAGAACGTTAATAGGATCTTATATGTGGATATTTAGCCCGCATGTACCTCAATAGTTCTTACAAGACATATAGAATCGCCTTTTTTGTTGATAAGGCGTATAGAGCTGATCGTCCAAACATCGGGCATGCTTCCTTCAAACCATATTGAATTGTTGGATTTGATGCGTGGCTCCTTTCAAAACATCCACTCCGTAATTGAAGAGCTCCACTAGTAGTGATGGCAATCCATCAGAACCAGCGGCTTTGTTTTCTATAAGCTTTTATAAACCTAAGCCTGGAACTGCGGGTCTTCATTGAACGGAGATGATTGGTAGGTAGCACGGTTGGAAAAAGGCTTACTATTGTACTGAATTTTGTACTATTTAATTTTCCCAGTACGCAAGTACCACTTTTCAACTTTCAGTACTATTTCAATTACTGGCAAAAGACCAATTCTGAAATTTTCATTAACTGGGTTTAACGCATCACTCAAGTGGTAGTTTGGCATAAGCCCGATGAAATTCATTCGAGATTTTCATACAAATTTCAATTAAGATAATCGAAAAATTCTAAAATGTAGGTACCTTTCGAATGTAGATGTTTGGTGCGTTAGGAAAAATATTTTTTCGTATCTAAAAAATTAAGGAAAATAATCAATTTTTTAAAACTTTTTTAAAAAAGCTAAGTCAGTTTGTATGAAAATCGAAAACAAATATTTAAAAACCAAATGGTGTGCTATATATACCTTTTGTGAAATCTAATATTTCATGTTGTTTAAATGAATGTTTTTCAGAAATCTAATTTCAAAGTCAAAATGAAAACAAAATAGTAAATGGTAAAACGGAAAAAATGGTTTTAACTATAAAAATTTTTTTGCGTCATAAACCAAACAAAACAATCAACTAAAATAAAAATCATTGTAGGTATTGGTCTCCAAGTTGTGTAAATATATGAAATAAAAGATAAAAACTTTTATTAACTATAAATATAAATATTTATTTATTCAAACTATATCACAACTTTTGTTTCAGAACGGATACCTCGACTGAAAATTCTCCGATTTCGAACAAATCGGAGAAAATTTTCTTCCGAACGAATACCTCGATAGGGCTGATTATTTTTGCGTTTTGGAAGTCAAAGTTCCATCGTCAGGTTCGATTTTATATCATAAAAAGTTCCATCTTCAGGTTTGAACCTGAAAATGGAACTTTGACTTAACGCGTCGAAAATAATATTAAAAAACAAAAGTTGTGACATAGTTTGAATAAATAAATATTTATATTTATAATTTATAAAAGGTTTTATCTTTTATTTCATAAAATAAAAAGTTTGTTTTTAATTTCTTAGGAATCAAAAAAGAAGGAATATAAATCTTTCCTCCGTGCATTTTTTTTTCTTAAAATGTTCCCAGGGATGATTACTGTCCTAAAAACATGTGAACGTTTTATGAAATTTGAATTTTCACTCAATAATTCAAAATATGAAAAAAATATGTAGGTATGTATATATAAAAAAAACTGTAAAAATTTTCTTCCGAAAAATATGTTTTAAAAAAAATTCTCTCCGCGAAAAAATAAGTAAACCAAATATACCTCAAACATTGGTCAAATATTCTATTATCTTTCCAAAAATATTTAACAACATACCTACTATGATTCCGATTTATCTCAAATTATTTATTAAACGTTAGATTTTTCAGAATTTATTGACATAT
This sequence comes from Epistrophella euchroma, assembly GCA_947049315.1. Classification (NCBI taxonomy): domain Eukaryota; kingdom Metazoa; phylum Arthropoda; class Insecta; order Diptera; family Syrphidae; genus Epistrophella; species Epistrophella euchroma. Next base: position 23,565,037 of record OX346245.1, read on the forward strand.
CTATTTAAAATGTACTAGCGGCGAGCCTGGCGAACTTTGTATCGCCCTCAAATAAAGTTGTCAACAATATATGAATTGTTATTGATCTCCAAATCGAGATGGTTGCAAGGGGTCGATGGCTGAATACTCAAAACAAATCTTCCTCTAACGTCCAATAAAATATTAAATTCCTTTAGAATTCACGATTGGAAAAATTTCGGTACTATTTGTTCATTTTCAGTACTATTTTTTTTCTGCTTTCAGTACTATTGGCAAAAGTCGATTTCCATCACTGGTAGGTAGGTACTCTTCTTGCCCGATCATTTGCTCCACATGATTTCCATTTAGCAGATGCTAGAAATGCTGCTTTACTTCGGTGACTAGATTGATTTCATTATTCCAAAACCAGCAACCAGTTACATGGCTTTTTATAAAACTTCCTGGTTTTCGTTTCCGTTGATAGACTCTTCTATCTTCTTAAGCTTGGGGGTTGTGTAGTGCGTATATGCTCTCATCTTGTTGCACAGGATCTTCTATTGCTACATCTCCTGGCTTCGGTAGTCAACCTGGATGCTCATGTTTTTCGCTGCAACATTTTCACATATGCATCTATTGTCACATTTTTCACGTGTCTGCATTCATCATCTCACCACCACGGGTTCTTTCACTGAGTTGATTGTTAGCGGTGGTTTCGTTTACCTCTATGATGCTGCCGCGACACTTGGAACAATAAACATTGAAGTTTGTGTCAGAGGAGAGCTCTGGCAACTCGAGTCCACACGAGATAAAATGTCCGACGTCCAATTTCTTTTTCCGGGCTTGGGTGGTTCGCAATTTCTTTTCGTTCGTTCAAATTTTGCCGCAACAAGAAAATGGTCAGAGTCCAATCACGTTTGTCCCTCGAAATGTAGCCTTGGGAATGAATTGCTTCTTACCACCTTATAACAAGATGCTACGATGTATATAAATTGAAAGTAGTTATCTGATGTTGTTTCGTTGAGGTTGTGCTTACCAAATAATCCACATTTCTTAATTTTGCATTGAAGTTCCTAAATAAAACTTTAACATCGTACTTCAGGCTCCGTTACGTTGGCTCCGTTCAGGAGGTCATGAAACTCCTCCCTGATAGGGTCTTCAGCTTCTTAGGTAGGAGCGTGGGCACATATAAAGCTCATATTTTTGAAAGTGGTTTTAATGCAGATCAAAGCTAGGCAATCATTTATTAGCTTTAAGTCAATAACTTTTCTTCTTAGCCGACTGCCTGCACTACAAATCCGCATCCTAACATGTGAAATTTTTTTTATCACAGCTTTTATAAATTTTGCAAATCTTTTATCTTCATCATACCTAGTCCTATCTATCGTATACGTATATCCCTTGGTTTGCGATAAAATCTACCTTATACTGCTTGAGGACAGACTCAAGCCTTTCAGTAGCACCTGGGGGTGTAAGGTATTGTCACGTTCCAGGTGCTGGTGGATATTAATTCGTTAGCCGTTTATGTTCCGGGACTTTTTGCCATTTAAGTGTAATTTTTGAGGCTTTAGCTTTTTTCATAACCCCCTTACTTTACGTTGAAGGGGTATGAGCCCTACAACACAGCCCCTCGACTACCTGGGGAGAACAGGGCCCTTGCTTTGCCTTAGGACAGTAGGCTGGATGATCTATGTCAGTAACCCACTACGATTATTTGACGGTTCTTCCGCTACCATTTTTTTTTTTCAGTACTCTGACCAGTACTGAAAGGCCTAACTGACATAAGCTATAAATATGTTAGAGTAGCTTACGTGAAGTCGCTGGTCTTCTTCACTGTTGATGACACTTTTGATTTACTCTATTAAATTCATCCGCCGTCCATACACCATTGTATGGTGTAGTCCGGGTAGTGACGAGATCACTACCCGGTGGTTACCACAATATTGATGTCTAGTTTCACGTTGAACCACTGGACATCACCATGTAGACACCTATCAGTACAAAACCCAACCATCGGAACAAATTTTAAAGTATTTAAATATTTTTTAGGCGGAATTACTGGCAATTAGGGAATCATGCCCTTGAGACTGAAGCAAGACCCTAACCAAAATCGTAATACTGCCATCCTGACAGACACCCAGGCAGCCGTTAAAGCAATAGTTTCGCCACTATCGTCTTCTAAATTGGTTCAACAATGTCATGATGAGCTGGCAAGCCTAACTGGCTGAACAGAATAGAATGACGGAACTGAAGCCGCAGACGGAACTGGAAGAGCTGTCAAAAAGTGTCGTACGTTATTTTTTTTATATGTCCACAATGGAGCTGTACAGCTTTGAAAGTATTTTGAAGAAAAACAAAAGAATATTATTGTGTACAAGCTCAGAATTCACATTTTTTGTTTCCACTAATTTTCCATTTAATAAATAATTTTTTTCGCGATATAAATAACCACAATATTTTTTTCCGACCCAAAAAGTTGTTTTTTTTCTTCATACAAATTGAAACGTCAAGAGTGCCGTACGTCAAAAGTTAAAAGTTGGTGAACTCTTCCGTCTGCGTCTGCATCTCCGTATGCGTCTACGTTCCGTTGTGTTCGCAACATTGAATTTGCGTGTATTCAATATTTTGACAGCTGTTCCAGCTCCGTATCCGGTTCCGTCTGCGTCACCATTCTGTTCAGCCAGTAAATGGTAGCCTCCAGGGTCACTCTTATCTGGGTTCCAGGTCATTGTGGTATTGAGGGAAACAAGAGGGGAGACGAATTGGCCAGACAAGGATCAGGCCTTCTTAACTCAATTGCTGAGAGAGTCAACATAAAGGAAATATATTGTCAATTTTTCTTATGCCAACCGTAGGCGTAGGTGGCACAGTTTAGCTAACTGCGTTAGATATATCCTAGACAAAATTGGCCCGCCTACAGCAAAACCCGTACAACTGACCTGATATGCAGAACCAGGCGATCGGAGAACATGCGGCGAGGCTGGGCATCCTACACAATACTCACTATCGTAGCTGTGGGCACCAGCAGGAAAGGGAAACTGACTTTCATTTCCTCAATAAATGTCCCGCTCTGGCCAGAATGAGAGCACAGTAATTTGGAAGAGGCTTTTTTGACGATCTCAATAAACTCTCCGAACTAAAGATCTATGACTTGATCTCTTTCCTCAATGCGACGAAATAGCTCTAAGGTAAACTTAATAGCTCCTGCACCATATCTCCATCAGACTCCTTAGACCACAAGCAAGTGGACAACGGATTTCTGAAGCCAAAAATTTGTCAAGCTTGGCATTTTGACATGGATTACATGTCTTTCTCGGACGGTTGGGTGTGATGTAGCGAAATAAGGACCGTCACGAAAACATGTACCGCTCGCGCCCTACTGCTAAGTAACTGTTTGCACTACAGACATCCTAAATATACCAATCAATAGATAAAGATTGCGCAAAGATTAAAGAGGAATTGTTGTATAGCTATCGCCTCATAGTTTCATGTGATGAATCATCGCGTTTGGGGTAAATTGAAGCAAAATTAGGGAGTACTCGATTTAATTTGACTCAATTTCTTCGGATATATAAGTGCCACTGACGTCATTGATATCTCATTCGAAAGGGTTTGAAAAAGGGCATCCCTACGCGTATTTCCCATATCGTTAATTCACGTTATAGCACATAAGACATGTAATCCATGTTCGGTAGGTGCCACAAGGGCAATCTACAAAGGGTATTTTTACTCGCGAATCCCTCTTATAAATTTAATCTTAATAAATAAGTCACACGAGTTATGGTATCCAAACGGCACTCTTCAGCGCTAACTGGGTCACCGAGCTGGTTTACTCGGGGCCGCCATTTCTCTACATACCATTTAAATATTTTCTTGTCGGTTCGGCTGATCCAAAAAATAATTTGAAAATCTTGCCGAACAGTGGATCAGCAGGAAAAGGAAACAATAGTTCACTTCCCGGTATAGAGTAAAATCCTTTGGATATGCCTTTTATGACGACCTTAACGAACTTTCCGAAATAAAGATCAAAGACTTGATCTCTTTTCTTAATGCAACAAAATGGCTTTGAGACGACGAAACGGTAGCCTTTGCATCGACCCCCTTCTGATCCGCTAGACTGCTAGTATGCAGACTTCGAGTCCTGAGGGGACACGGGCAGGGTAACCGTAAGTTTGTAGGACGCAGTGACTAGTTTGACACTAAAATGTCTGACACTGAGCGGATGGCCTCCCGCCAACTTCTACTAAACTCTCCCATAAATAGGTTCCAACGAGTTTATGGTATCAAAACGGTGCTTTTCTGCGCTATTTGGGTCAACGAGCTAGTTGTTCGTTGGCCGCCATTTCTACCTACCTACCTACCTGCCGAACAGTGTAGGAAACTTAAAATGGTCTGATCTGATCTGATTTTTTTTTTTTAAATTGGTATTGCTCCGATACCAAAAATATATATGATTTTTGATGATTTAATTTTCCTTCCATACAAGTGTTCAACATTTCTGTCCACTACTGTTGAATTCTCTGCCTTCAACAAATTTCTTGCCTCCTCCAATGTCAGCTAATTTTCTTCATAAACTAAATGTAATTTCTCCAATCGATGTCCATTAAAAACTTTGAATTAAGTTTATTTATATTCATAAAGAAATTGCAAAATTTTAGCTTCCACAATTCCACTTCTATCTTCTCAAATCAAATAGTATAGATATCTTCTCTTTCTATTTTCGTATTTGTGTTGACTGATCAAAGTGAATTTCATTACCAAGTTAACCATATTGAAAATGTAGGTTCAATGCGGAACTGATGGGGAGTTCAATCTCCAGGGCAAAACTTAATTTTCCAATTACTATGAGTACCAGTACCAAAGTTATAGATATAGCTTTAATCTGAAATGGAAATCACAAATAATCTTAAATAGCATAGCTATAATTTTATCTCTCTTTACCCTTTTAATTGAAGTGAGATAAACTGCCGCCACTATTTTTTAATGAAACGACCAACCATCCAAATAAATATCCTTTTAACTCTGTGTAGAAATATAGAAACACAGAGCAAAAGGATATAATATGTATGAATATAGTGTAGATGGTATATAGAAAGATGGTCTTTCTGATAGTCGAAGCAATCAACCCTCATGAGTAATTCAAAGGCTTTATTGCAAATAAAGGGGCACAACAACTACCCATCCCACCGAAAGTGCTTGGAAATGTCTTCATCCGTGGCCAGCATCGACACGCTAACGGGCCTAATTGGAAAACGAAGGGCTATAACCCATCAAACCGACACAAACCTTTGCTTATGCTCCTGTACATTTTTGTACAACCAGAATCGCACTCTCTGCTCCGAACTTTCTTCGCTTCACCACATCGAAATCGTAGTCAATTAGGTATACATTTTTCGATTGTCTACACTCAGCTTGGGTCTTTATGACCGTCTCCCTCTCACACCTCCAGCCGTACATCAACACTTCGACGCAATTACAAATGGCAGTTTGATTGTCCGAATTGACAATTACAGCCACCGCAATTATGGCAACTTGGTAATTCGTGCCACATCCAAGGAGCAATAAAGTCCAACTTGTCCAATAACAATATCTCGTTGTGGCTTCTCTTATAACCAGAAACAGAAACAGATCGAGCCGTGTCGTCCTTGTGATTCCAACCATTCGCTTCTTTCTGCTGCTTTCGGTTCAGATGAGATTGAGATGGCGATGGCGGCGGTGATGGGTGATATTTCACAAACTTTTAGAAGCAATTTTTATGCCTCACCGAGGTAATTAGTTGGCGCTTTAACTCGACTCGACTTTCTGTTTGAGTTGAGGAAGGTTGCGTATTGGCCATCACCTTTCTTCTAGAATCTAGACAATATATGCTCGGATTTGCGTGTAGTGATGGGTTGTAGTTCATGTTCATGTATCGCAGGATGGTGTGATTCTTAACTGCCTGTGGATAATGTGGGTCAAATTTAATTGCCATCTGATGCTTTGCGAACCATTCGGCTTTGTGTCCGGCTGTCCGGTCTGTGCGTTGTTCGCTCTTGCATTCCTATATTTATCTAGCGACAACGATTTTATTATCCTTGTCCTTGTCAGGTGAACAAAGTACATTGTGTATGGTAGTTGGTGTGGTTTTGGCCGTTTTGGACAAAAGGTAGGGTGATGCGGGGGTTGTAATAGATTTTGTTCTATCTCGACCGGTGACACACACACTCTGAGATTTATTGGTTGTTCATTGTTTTGCGTGGACAGGTTCCTGTTAACACAATTAATATGAAGAAGGGTAAAAGAGCATAGGGTTTTTGTTTGAATTTATGGTTTAACAAGGAAATGGAATTTATATTTTATTCGTTGGGACACATTATAAGTCTTTGATTATATTGGGTAGTATGGTACAACGGGAAATACTGTAGACCCTTTATTATTGCAAATCGAAATTCCATGTAATCGGTTCACCCGTTTACAAAATAGCTGGATGTGGACGTGAAGTTGTTTGTGAAGCTACCTGTTTTTGTAGGTCATACAGATGAAAAAAACATTGGTAATGTGGCTTATTCCTACTCGAAATCAAATGATTTCCCTGAAATTTTCATAGTTTACCAGCCCAATTCTATGAATATTCCCCGGGAGACTCATTTTTTCCGGAGTAGAATATTTACTTTGGATAGCGGGAATGAGAGTTTAGAATGTTCGAGACAATTCCTATTACTAGTGGAAAAGTTTGAAAAGTGGTTAAAGTAAAATCCGCCGTCTTTTATAATATAGTTTATATTCCTCCTTGTTGAACGTGCATCGTAAGAAAACTAAAACTTTATAGTTGCGCTTTTCTCAATCCACAGTTCTTTGCGGCTATCACTTTTAATATATTTGAGTTTTATTTTTAGTCCAGTCAATGAAGGAAAAATAAATGAAATAAATCGTGTAGTCTGGATTATTTTTTAAGTGGTAGGGGTGACCCCCAAGTACAACATACTAAAAGTCCCCAGCCCAGGCCCGTGAGCTTTAGACAGGAAGGAGGGGTAAAGGTCCCCTTTTTTACTATTTCGTAAATATTTTGAAAACCAAGAGTGTTAGCGGAAAAGTTTATAGTACAATATGAAAGTAAATTGAATTTTCTTCAAATTAAGTTTTATTCATATTTTTGCTAGAAGCAATACTTAGAGAGATATGGGGGTACAAATGTCAGAAAATCTGAAAAACCATGTTAATGCGTTAAAAATTTAACGTTTTTTGATGAATTAACCCTGAAATTATAGAAAAAGGTAAAAACGTATCAATTCATGATGATTTTATTGACTTGATGAGAAAGAAGGTATGGGGTTAAAGAAGGTGGCGAAAGTTAAAATATCCTTATTTAATTTATTTGATACAGTGTTTTTTGTGATATGAAAAACACTGTATCTTCAAAGGTAAGAAGTATGCAATGTATTTCCAAGTTATTCACTAATATTTTGTGAAATAGTTTAAAGAGATATATTAAAAGAAAACTTGCTAAGGAGGGGTGGTCTAGTTGCCCCCACTTATACGGGAGGGACCATTTTCTGAAAAAATTGGATCAAAGTGCATAAATAATCATTTAAAAACAACGAAAATATCTACAATGCTCTACTCTAGCTTTTTGAAAATGCAAAAACTTATTTTATTATTCCACTGCTAAAGCAAGTAATTTTAGTTAAAAGTTTTTGAAAAAAATTGACTTTAAATCCAAAATAAAAAAAAAAAAAAAGTTAATTTATGATACTTTTTTTCAAAATTTTTTGTTACAAAGTACTAGATTTTCGTTTAGTGTTTGATACTGTTTTTAATCCTTAGGTGAACACTTAAAACTAGATGGCTATAAGTATTTTAGTTTAAGAGAAAATTGAAAATTATAAAAGCTACTATTACTTTTAGAAAATTATTTCTGTAGAGTAATTAGTACATTGAAACGGTCAATGTTGTAACGAATAAAAAATAAGTTAAAAAAATAATGTAGTCTGGATTATTTTTTTAAGTGATAGGGGTAACCCCCAGGTACAACATACTAAAAGTCCCCAGCCCAGGCCTGCGAGCTTTAGCCAGGAGAGGGGGGTAAAAATCCCTTTTTGTACTATTTCGTAAATATTTTGGAAACCAAGCGTTTTAGAAAAGTGTACTACACAAATTGAAAGTAAATTAAAGGCTCTCCCAAACCAACGCGATTAATCGCCGCGACAAAAGAAAACAATAACAACAACGTGTTGTTTTGTTTGACAACCATGTGTTGTTATTGTTGTTTTCTTTTGTCGCAGCGATTAATCGCGTTGGTTTGGGAGAGCCTTAAATTTGCTACACTTCTAGCGAAAATATGAACAAACCTTTTCTGTAGCAAATTTAATTTACTTTCATTTTGTGTTGTACACTTTTCTTAAACGCTTGGTTTTCAAAATATTTACGAAATAGTAAAAAAGGGGACCTTTACCCCCCCTCCTGTCTAAAGCTCGTGGGCCTGGGCTGGGGACTTTTAGTATGTTGTACCTGGGGGTCATCCCTACCACTTAAAAAAATAATCCAGACTACACGATTTATTTCATTTATTTTATGATTTTGAGTCTTCGTTGACTGGACTATTTCTGAATTTAACGTACTTAGAAACCTGAAAGTTTGTAGGTAATAAATCTCTTTCGAGCATTGGCGTAGTTAGGGATTTTCCCTAGGGGGGGCAGCCAGCAAGCTGACCACAAGTTTAAAATCATGGCTGTACCTACGGGGTATTTTTGCAAACGTAACCATATTTTCTTTGGATTTTTGGCACTATCTTATGTTTGCTTATGCGTATTTTATAGGTACCACGTTTACATGCAGTGTTGAAGCGAACTTGTTTTTACATAATTTACTATCAAACTAAAGTCAGGAAATTAAATTGATCTCCCGTGTTTTTAATTCTTCGTTGGAATAAATCATAAATAATTCATAAATCTGAAGAAAAATAGCAAATATTTTTAACGAAACAAAAGAAGGTGAAATTCAGATTTGCATATTTAAGGAGGTTTTCAACCCTCATCGATATCAATATGCTTAAGCAGATATTTTATTTAACGTGCCGTTGAGAGAAAATTAAAAAATATTACTTTTCTTAAAATTATTGTAATTTTAAAAAGGTATTAGTGCCCTATAGTACCTTATCTATGAATTTTAATTTAATGCAACCATTATTATGAGCATTATTCAATAAAAATTGTATTGTTTATATCACTCATTTGTTTAAGTTTTAGCAAAAATATGTAGAAAAAAATCTTCGTTTGGGGTAAATGTGCGTAATCATTTTGAGGACAATTGTGCGCATGGAAATCGTATGAAAATTCATATGTTTCTGATTAAATTCGATTTAAAAGAAAAATTCCAATGAGAACTTATATGTATATGAAAATTCATACATTGTTATTAAAGTTGAATTTATTTTAGATAAATTCTTTAATTCAACTGAAATGTTTGACGTGTTAAAGTTCCATTTTTTTAAGTAGTTTCGTTTCCTTAAAATATCTTTAATTTTTTGTTATTTTTTTTTTTGTTCATGCTAAAAAATATTTACTAATGGATTGAAAAGATAGTGATATGTCAATGCTGGGCTTTATACTTAATTTAATTATGCAAACGTTGAAGTAAAACCCTGCGCACCCCTAACCCATAGACTGGGTACAGTTACCTCTGCCTGGGGACAAATGTACACGCTTTGGTTTGTTGTGTTTTTTTTTTTAATATAAAAATCCAGTACATTTGTCGATATTGATTATTTTCTAATTATTAATAAGTAAACAAAACATTTATCCTCATAATCCAACTAACATTTTTGGAATGAAACGGATATTCTACTTTGAATCCTACTTCAAAGTCAAAAGTCCGATCCTTACCCCAGACTACTCTACGGTTCTTTAATATTTTACTTTTCAGAAACTTCTCCTAGATGTCAGGGCGATGTTCGTTGAATTTCCGAAACTATCAATTTTAGTCTAATTCAATACTTTTATATGAACTTTGACATAACTTCGGACAAAATTGGCAGTTTTGGAGGGCAAATGAATAGATATTAAGTATTTTCGGTTTGTCTAGAAGTGCAAAATGATGTTTGTCAATAAGTAGATACATACTTTCTTTATTAATAAGAAATTTCCTCAGGTTTTAGTGCCAACAAGTACACAAGTTTATTTCTGTCGATTTTGCTAGGGGGGCAAACATTTTTCTATGCGGGTCATTGCCCCCCCCCCCCCTTACTACGCGCATGCTATCGAGTCTAAAACGGTTTTTACACCCCACTTCCTCAAATCTGAGTTTTTTCCTTGCTTTACGTACAAAGTAGAAAGGTGGAAAATTGTTTTTAAGATCTATTGTATACGTGCCATGCTTGTTTTTTTTTGTTTTTCTAAATCTACATGTTACCACCCAACCTTATCACCCTGTTTATTACATTTGAGTTTTTTTTAATTTTCTTTGAAAGTTTATTTTTTTGAGAATTGTTCACTAGGTGGCGCTGCAGAATTTTGATTTCTTGATTTTTTTCCACTGCAATGCCTTTTTCTCGAGTTTAAAGTAAGCTCCTTATAGTCCGGGGTAACTCCAAAGATTAAGGAATCAAGTAAAACTCGTGTTTAAAAGTAAAGAAATCTTGACCAAGATTTTCAGTGCGAGATTAAAGTTAAGCCCGATTTAAGTCACCAAATTTGGCGAGTTCACTCGAAATTCGTTCTAAATGCATTTTTTTATGAAAAAGATGCCAGAGTTAACTAGCTCTAGTTTAACTCAGTACTGGGCTTTACACTTTTACAGATTTTTCAATATCTTAGATCTTCTATACATATTATGTATATAAATAAAAATGAGTCAATTTTTGTGTTCGTAAGTGCGTTATTCGGCCGACCATCATCCATTTATTTTTTTTTTTTTTCGTATTGAACTAGGTAAATACTGTACGGAGCCTAAAATTGGAAAACTTGACCCGGTGAACTTTACCTAAAAATTGGCAATATCAGGTTTTCACAATTTTTATATTTTTTTTTGCCGGTGAAAATACATAATTTCAGATAATGTTCAGCCGAAAAAACCCTATATAAAAGAATTTTATTCTTTCAAAAGAGAGGCTCGACTTTTGAAAGAGACATTATTATAATAATAATTTAATCAATCTTAGGTGGAAAAAAGTTACTCGGGTCAGCTATTTTTTTAATAAATTTTCATTCTTGACATTTTAAGCTAAATGCGTGTACTATACGATTCACTTTAAATTGAAAATTTGTTTGTCTACCACGTCGGCACTCTAACAAGACTGGATTTAGAAGTCGAACGTCCATTACAAAGTCACGTGGACAACTGTATCGCATTACAGGTTCTACGTTCTACTATTTCTCAATGCAATTTAAAAAAAAAAATAAATGTGGTGGCGCGACAGCTCATGTAAATTCAGGGCCTTTGGGGGTGGCGAACTACTCATATAAGTAGATGGAAACTATAATCTAGTACTCTCATCTACTCAAGCTCTAATGCGCGAGTAGATGAGCAGAGTAGTTACGCATCTAAAATCCACCAGAGGGCATCTGGCTAGCTTAGGAGATTTTCATGTGCATGACATTTAATTTCAATTTGTTTACCGTTTTTACGTTCACCATTCACCAATAACAAAAATAAACAAAATAAAGCAATTAATAAGGAGGTGAAAGTCTCTACAAGACGACTTTCAATAGATAATTTTACACACACTTTCTCATTTTGTATGAGTTTTTATATACATACGTCGATAAATCATATGAACTGAGAAAGTGTGTGTACAATGATCTCTAGGGCTTGTGTTTTCATATATATCTCAATACTAGTCGACCCGTGCTCGCGTTGCTTCGCAAGCTTCAAATATACTTATTAATATGAGTAGGTAAAAGTATATTAAATGCTCCATGAGACTAACCGCAATTTCTACAATTAACAAAAATTTTTTATACATACTTCCATATGCTTTCCGTAACCAAATAAAGAATTTTATTTTCTCTCACTGAAACAGTTTCATGATGCCAAATATACATTTCCTTTTATAACTATTTTTTATTTTTTCCCTTGGACGGAAACTCCCTTAGACGGACAACATTGTTTCGACCGTCACTGTTCGGCTAAAGGAGCTTGTACTGTATTTTATTCCTTACTCCACTCAGTTGAAATCAGTAATGTTTAACCATTTTCATAATCTTTAGCAGCTTTCAGTAAACCTTTTTTCATGCTGCTTTCTACTGAATGCCCTGCCCATTTTTCTCTCAAAATATGTACATTTATGTAACACTTCGGTTCACTGTAGAAGAAGCAAAAAATAAACACATTGCGCACGGCAGTGGTGCCCATACTTAAAATATGTAGGTATGTACATATGTAACATTTTAGTTCGCTTCAGAAGAAGGAAAAAACATACACACTACGCATTGGCCGTGCGTCGTCGTCGTTACAAAAAGTCAACAATTGAGTGGAATGAAAGGAGGAATAAAAATGTAAATGAGTGAATGAGCGAACAATTGAGTGGACAGAGATTCAGAAGCAAATACACAAAAGAAGGAAGTGGAATGAAAGGAGGAATATAAAATGAGTGGATGGGCGAACAATTGAGAAGGAGTGGAATGAAAGGAGGAATATAAAATGAGTGGATGAGCGAACAATTGAGTGGACAGAGATTCAGAAGGCCAATAAACAAAAGAAAATGTACAAAACACGGAACGATAATTAAATGGAACACAGCCGCAACCCAGTCATTGCGATTGAACCGAATTCAATGATGCAAAAATACAAAAAGTTGATAAAATTATAATTTGTAAATAAATTTATTTCTCAGCTTGTAAGTACAGTTAAGAAATGATTTAGGGCTTAAAATTTGCATAAAACTATTGACTTTATACAAAAAATCCTTTTTTGTAAAATATCAAGCAGGTTTAAAAGCATAATTGAATATGTTGGTCAACTTCGACAAAAAAGTGTATGAAATTTTCTTAAAAGTTAATAATCTAATTCAACAAATATATTTAACAAATAAAGAATATCCATTTACATGCTTCAAAGAATAAGGAAAATTATAAAATTTGTTTCAAGTAAATCGGTTGAATACTTTCTGTGAAAAACGCGGACAAACAAAATATTTGTTTTGTCTTTATATAATAGTAATGATTTCCATTTCTTAATATCTATACTATTATATAAAAGAGTAACTTTTTTTGGTTGTCAGTCTGGCTGAATGTATGCACTAAACTCACAAACAAACAAAAAAACTCTTTTAAAAAATAGATATAATACAAATTTCACTTATCTGGTATGCTATAGGATACAGCAGAAAAGAAAATTTTTGTTAAATACCGAATAATAAACAAATTAAAAACTTACCACAAAAAAAATCGTATGGAAATTTTCTAAAATCAAGCATGTAGGTATTTTCCTTGCAAAATACTGCTTTATAGATTTTCAACTCACATTTACTTCAAGCTCAATTATTTATAAGGAGGAGTTGTTTTGCCATGGAAAATTGCCTTTTGTGGCATGTGGATTTGACGATAAATCGTCAAATTCCATATTTTTGGTGGGCTGATTCCTGGAATCGGCTCAAAAAAAGAGTTTTTTTTTTTTTAGGTAGGGTAGTATTTTTGTTTTTTTTCTTTTTTTATTTTTAGGGAACATTTTTGGTGAAAATTAAGTGGTGGGTAGTAAAAAATCTTCATCGAAAAAAAAAAAAACGATTCAAGCCATGTGCAGTATAATGTGCCTTGGTAGGTGGGAGCGAGAAGTGAGTTTTGTTTTCACCGGCGACGAATTGTGTTGATGTTTTTGTGTAATAGGGAAAAGTTCAAATAAAAAAAAAAAAAAAACATCAACGGTAGGGATTTTCTCTTTAGTAAGAAATAGTGGTATTGTGAGAGGTAGGTATAATATTTGCAGCAAAAATAAATGTTTACTACTGAAATTGTTTGGTTTGGTGGTGGGTGTTTGCTGGATATGGTAAATGGAAACGAACTATAGGCAAGGGCGTGCACAAGGAGGGGTAATGGGCATTTAATGCACCCCTAATAAAAATTATTTTTAATTTTTTTTCTGAGTAAATTAAACGATCTCAAGAGCGCACGTAAATAGGATGGGGGATGCTTATATTACATGTAAATCGGCTTAGTTAATTCACAACTTGAGTTCAATTTTTGGATTTTAAGGTAAGACTGAAATTGGTTGGTTTGGCGGTGGGTGGTTGGTTTTTTAATACTTTATTTAGGTTAGGTACAAATTTTTTCATGAGAATAAGTGATGGTGGGGTGGTAAAAATATGTATGCAGGTTTTTTGGCAGTGAATTATTCTTCATCGTCAAGAAATAAAAAAAAAACAAATCAAACCATGTGCAATGTGCCTTGGTAGGTGGGAGCGAGATAGTGAGTAGAGTTGACTGTTTTCGCGTTTCGCCGTCGACGAATCGTGGTGATATTTTTGTGTATAGGAAGGTATGGTAAAACAAAACAAAACATAAACAGTCGGTAGGTATTCTCTATAGTGTAGTAAGAAATGATTGGAGTAGGTATAGGTATGAGTAGGTAGGTATAATAGGTATTTGCAGCAGAAAAAAAATGTTGGTTTATTAGCGGTGGGTGGTTGGTGATGGTGAATAGAATCGGACTTATTTAGAGGCAAAGGCGTGAACAAGGAGGGGTAAGGGGGCATTTGCACCCCTTATACAAATTATTTTCATTTTTTTTTTCTGAGTAATTACACAATCAAGGACGCACGTAAATAGGATAGGGGGATGCTTATTACATGAAAATCGACTAAATTTACAACGTGAGTTCTAATTGTTGGATTTTAAGGTAAGACAGAAATTAGTTGGTTTGGCGGTGGGTATTGGTGAAGTTAAATGGAAACGAACCTATTTAGAGGCCAATGTGTGCGCAAGGAGGGGTAAGGGGACACTTGAATCACTAATACATTTGTTTTTCTAATTCATTTTGTTGAGTAACTACACAGTCAAGGGCGTAGGTAAGCAAAGGTGATGTGGGGGTGCTTATTACATTCAAATCAGCAAAATTTACACCTTGAGTTCTAATCATCGGATTTTCAAGGTTCGAGATTTTAAACGAAGATTAAATGTAATGTGGGAACACAAGAAGACAAAAACGTGCGCAAGGAGGGATCTGGTTTCCAGAATCGGCTCAAAATTTTTTTTTTAGGTAATACCTACCTACCTAAGTATGTATTTTTATTTTAATAGGTAGGTACCTACTTTATTTAGGTAGTACAAGTGATAAAATTTTTTTGATGTTGATAAGTGGTTGGTGGGGTGGTAAAAAATGTATTCCGGTTTTTTGGCACGGAATTATTCTTCATAGACGGCAATAACCCTTGCTGGGAAAAAATGCTTCGTTTTAAGAATATGATAGGTATATGGTAGAGAAGAAGAAAAAATTTATCTTTTCATTGATAAATTATTAATTTCTTTGTCAAGTGGTTACTAACAAAATTCACGGTCGTTCGTTCCTTAGAGGGTAATGGGAGGTAGGTATAACATAACATACAAATAGTCTGATTTTCAAAGTTGTCTTAAAATTACACTATAGGCAGGCAGGTAGGTTCATAATTAGGTGCATTACATTTTTATTCAAATGCAAGCCCACACAACCCACACACATAATTTTAGGAAAATAATTGTCAATGTTCATTGATACGTGTGGAGGCTTATTTTCAATGTTACCTGACAAAAAAAACGTCAATGCTACCTGACAAGTAACATGGATGGTGTGTAGCGCTCTTTAAGCTGAACATTTTTCGAGTGCTGATTTTAAATCATCTTTTTGGTCGATATTTGGTTGTCAAAAGTTTTACTAAAGAAGACCCGGGCAACGCCGGGTTTTATCGGCTAGTTTTAGATATTTACATTATGATCAAAATTTTTCCTTTCTTACACCTTACTTTTTTCCACAATGTTTACATAATTATTAAACATTTTAATAATTATGTAAAGCTTTTTAAAGTAAAACATTTTTACATAAGAACACAAGAATTCTGAGTGCCTTGCATATCTATTCTATATATAATATATGCCTGATTATCCCATATGATTTTTTATATTTTTTTCTAGCTTCAAGTTTTATCAGTTTTGCTGTGCTTTAATACCTACCCAAAATAAGTTAATTGCTTTTCAATTGAAAGTAAACATTTTATGATACCTCCACCTACAACATTTCACAAAAGACATTGAACTTAAAAATAATCTTCATTTGGGTTCACATCCTAAGCCTCTTCTTAGGTCGCCTTAGGTTTAAAAAAAGAAAAAAAAAAAACAACCCTGCTTATGAGTATCCCCATGAACATGAACTTAGCTAAGTATTTTGTTTGTTAAATTTAAGGAGTAGGTATCCAAAGTCTGCCTGCAGAAACTGTGTATTCCTGTGGGATAATCTTAAGATTAAAGCAATGTGTTGTGTAGGTCTAGGTATATACTTACTCTCCAAAGTCCAAAGGTGATGCTAACTTTTCCAAACTAGATTAAATATTTACTTTATTCGTGTGCAAAAAAAAAAAAGCGAAATAATTTACATAATTTCTTTTTTATAAAAATATCTTCAAACTTTGTGAATTCGGGGTTGGAACATTTAAATGTGTATTTTGCACAAAAGATTACCTTTGTTGTTAAGAAATAATTTAAAAGGCGAAGTAAAGAAAATATGAAAACGAAAAAAAAATAACTCGCCAAGCAATTGAAAATTCAATACACATCCAAGCACGAAACAAAGTATTTACACTGCATTAACGCTCTCCACCCGCTAAGCCCACCCATTTTCTTTTTTGTTGAGCAATATAGTATAGCCTGCACAACGAGCACAAGGACGAAATCTGTTGAATAAAAACGCTATAATACCCCATAGCAAATGGTAAGGACACGCGAATATTGTTTGAAAGCTTATTTATTTTTCCTCTCTACTTCCTGCCTGGCAGTGATGGCAAAGCAGAGAGAGTAGGTAAGTGTCGGCACCAAAAACACACCTGAAACTGAAATCACACGAACTTTTCTTCTTGAGTTTTCATTTTAGCACTTAAATGTAATTTCTGGGGAAAAACATCATTTCCACTGCCACGCCTCGCTTGTCTGTCTATCTGTCTGTCTGTTTATTAAAATACACTTTACAATGATGCTATTTTTCTGACACTTGTATGTGTTGTGTACTTCCGGTAGACTTGTGTACTTGTAACTGTCTGTCTATTTGAAAACCGCATTTACCGTAGGTACCTAAAGATTTTTCTTTTGCTGATGCTTCCTCACCATATTATACCGGAAGCCCGAAGGAACTACTGGCTGGGGATATCCGCACTCTTCAGCAGACATGCAATTTACTTCCACCATGATGGTAACAGACTTTAATCTAATCTTTGGTTAGAAACGGATGTTGGGAGATGGGGTGTTATTGGGGAACACACAAAAATCCACAAACTGTCGGCAGTCAATAGATACAAATTCGAAATTCTTTTTTCTATTTGTTTGCTCTGTTTTCGTTCTGCTTCGAATTTATATTTATTTTTTTTTGGTGTGCAAACAAAAATGGAAAAACGTTCGGCATTTTGGCATCTGATTTGATTTCCCCCTCCTTCCCCAAAAAAAAAAAAAAAAAAAATAAAGGGACTATTACTTTTTGATGAGCTTGACAGCAGCTGCTGCTGTTGTTGTTTGAATGGGGGAATTGACCCCCGTCGACGAAGCGTTCTCGTATTTGTTGGATACGTCATTTGAAATACGAAGACAATTGCAAAACAATTTGCAATGCAATATGTCAACGAATGATGATCAATTTGTGCAAATATTACTAAACTTGGCTGCCAGAGAGTAAAGTGCTTTGGCCCGAAGGATTTACCCAGCACCCATACAAAACCCGCTAGCTATTTGCTTCCATTTTTTGTGTGGGACGAGATGTTTTACATTTCTTTTTTTTAATAAAACAGCTGCAGTGTCAAAGTGGTCCAATACCACGTAGTTATACATATATTGTTGTTACTATGGAACCGATTTAAAAACTTCTGCTGATGGGGCACAGACATACATAGATATAGGTATGTACCCATATAATATTTTTTAAATTTCGAAATCGATGGAACATCGAATTGAAGGTATTATAGGTATGCTGGGTACAAAGTCAACAAAATGGCTTTGGACTGATATTACAGTGGAAGTGAATATGCTGAAGAGGAGAACGATTTCGACAACTACTGGAGTTCTCTCGCTGACATGTGAAATTAAAAAAAAAAAAAACTTAACAAAAAATGTAAATCAAGTGTTTACTTTGGGAGACTTCACTCCAATAAAACTCCTGAAAGCATTTTTTGTTCGAAGAGTTTTTATTTAAGCATTTCGACCAAGCCTTGTGAACAAATGAATACAATTAATGTTGATTGAAAACTTTTCATTATAGGTACGTATACGTATGAGCCCTTTTATAAAAATTCATTGCGGTTCATTCAGATTTAAAATTTCGTCAACGAATTCAAACGTTACTTTTTTTTCTATAGTTCGTGGAATTGAATATGGATTTTATGATAATGAATGATCTTTTAAATCATACAAGGGCTATAAGATCCAGTACCACAAAGAAAAAATTATTGAGGGCCACTTTGAGGGCCATTTCCTTAATGTGCGGGCCACCACAATCCGTCAGAGAAATCTTTTTTTTTATTTTCTTTTGTCGCAAATAGTTTGGCAAACAAAGTTTGTATGAGCTTTGTTCATGTACTGTGCAAAACCGAATTTCTACACAATTTATTTTTTGAACAATGAAGTATTTTCGCTGAAAATTTGTAGAAATTTGTAGATTTCGACAGTACGCGAACAAACCTTTTATTATTAATTATTTTTTATAGAATATTTGTTTTCTAATTTAGAGAGAAACATCTGAGCGCTCAAAGATTTTTTAAGGGTGCAAAAAATCTCACATAAGAGCTAAGATTTTTTTTCGGAGCTACAAAAATTTTGTATTTTTCAAACATGTTTTATTTTTAAATTGATCAGCCTTATTGTGAGTTTCACCCGAAAAATATTTATTAGAATTTTAAAAGCTATTGTGAATTTCACCCGAACGAAATTACGTTTTCCGCCTTATTTCCCTCTTTTTCGCCTACTAAAAATTTATGAAAATTTAAGCTGTCAATAGTTTTATATTCTGATATTTTGCCTGCAATTAATGTTCACAAAAAGGAAAAATTTCGGAACATGAAATATTTTTCGGGTGAAGCTCACAATAAGGTATCCTTTCTTGTGAAAGGATTCCACCTCCGTCAAATAATTTTTTTTGTAGGGCAACTCCCAATGAACACAAAAAATTACGAAGTGCGGGCCATTTCTTGGTGGCCCGGGGCCAAGGGCCAAAATAAAAAACAGAGGGCCAAATGGCCCGATCGGGCACATTATGGCAACGCTGTCCAGTACTTTGGTAACATTTTTAGTTTATTTTTTGTGTTGGATTTATACTAGCGAACCGGATCAGCTACTCTCGGGAAAAATTAGAGATTAACGGGCATCACAGACAGAAGAAGGGAGTGCATATTATACTATGCATATACAGAAGAAGTGATGGTGATTTCAAACATCATCGCAATTATGATATAAGCATCACCTCCTCCCCTGACAATGGGTGTAAGTAAAGCATAAGCCAGAGCCTATAATTTCAAAACGACATTACTCTGCACTTAAGACATACCCTTTATACCCAAGAACAAAGCTGCTTACCCTCTGCACCTCTCTCCTAGCCACTAGGAGGAAAATATTAATGATGAATAAAAAAGCTATGACAAAAGACCATCTCGTAGAAAATTACACTTTACAAAATTAAAGCTCACATTTAGTCTACTTGTAAAGCATAATAAAGAAGCAATCATACAAACGACAAACGAAGGCAGCCGTAGAGAGGGAATATCAAGAGTAGCCCAAATGATCCCAATGGTAAAAGTCGAATATAATAATTGGAGGACTTCTCCCCACTATAGGGGTAAGGGGTCTCTAAGATTAAATAGCCTGGTTCAACCAGTTTATTTTGCCTGATTCGTCATTGATTGCCGGAAAGGTTCGTGATTTTGCCTGCTTTGCCAGTGGCCGGATACGTCCGTGATTTTGCCTAATACGTCAGCAATTGTCCGAAGCGTCCGTTTCATAACGGTGTGTTACCAAATACGAGGAAAATCTACTAGGGCAGGGCGAAGTCCAACAGCAAGGACAAGGGCCCGCAGGGGCGTACCAAAGAATTGATTAAAGGCGAAGGATTCAGATTTACCAATTAATTTACTTTGAAGTGTATTAAATAAATAAAGGAAATGACGTAAACCTAAAGTTTCGTGCTTCTTTAGGAAGAATAATCCGGTAGACCGTCGGGGAGCTAAAACCCCATCCAGAGACAAAACCAACTCACAATAGATAGGATCAATATTCATTGATTCAATAGGTCTTAAACTGGAGTTTAGTGAAACATGAGTTTAGCAAACGACTATGAATACGCGCAAATAATTTCAAAAGATGGAAAACAAAATCCAGCGTAAATGGGACAACTATTAACTATTTTGGTTTAGATAATGTACTTCTAACGGGAGCAATTAAAAGTTTGCTGGGGCGGGCAACAAAAAGTTGCCCAGTGGGCGATGGGCCTTACTAAAAATTAAGCAAATTTCATCAAAATTAATGAAAATTGGTCGGAATTCCGTTAAAAGTGGACAAAAACAAAAATTTTTTGACAATGCACGAATAGAGCAAATGAATTCCTTTGATTTTTTTTGTTGTATTAGACCCCGTTATAAAATTGATTATAGTTTTTTTTTCAAGAAAATAGAAAAATTTGTGATTTTTTTTTTATATGGCACGAAAATTGGCACATTTGTTCATAAAATATAGCACGTTAATTTTATTTCGGGCGGCAACGCTGGTTTTAATGCTGTCTTTTACTGAATAAACGGTGTAAATTTCGTTCTCCATGTAGTTTTCTGATAACGTCAGAAACTTATAGTCAAAACTTGAAACTAAATTTTCACTAACGGTCGGTGCCTTCAAAAAATTGACTACCTAATCAAATTAAAGTTTGAAAGCACATCGGCTTTTGACTAAGATATTTATAGGTATATCTTTTTATCATGAAATCATTATACTTACCTCAGCTTTACCGTGCGTTGCCATCAGCATATCTTTCGATTTAATTGCTTTAAATAATCCACACTAAAACCACAGAGACGATATTGGAAACCTCATTAAAATCCCAAGCACAAAAAGAGTGTCCTTCGGCCCTCGCCCCCTCGGGTCTGGGTCCGTTGTCAGTTGTAAATATATAATGTTTTTCACGCACCATTCCCTGCTAAGCAACATAATCCACACTCAATGGTATAGGTATACTATAAACCTGAGAAAGTTATTTGTATTCTCCCAGAGTAATCGTATATTGCCAATTTTTGTTTATTTTCCCAATTTAAATCCGATACGCATACACATCTATTCCATTAAATCAGAAAGGACTCTTGAAGTATAAAAGGCAGCAAAATGCAGAGCAAAGAGATAGAGGATATGAAATTTTCCACACTCATATAGGTATACAAGTTTTATTGTTATGTTGGTTTGGTATCTTTGTCTGATGGTGTTCGTCCCCACAATATCAATCAAGGAATTAAATTTTACCATTCTCCCAGCATGTTCGTTGAAGAAGCTCACCACTCTTTGCTTCCGAAAAGAAGATGTCTCCTGCTGGAACCAGGAGGAGGCGTTTTGAGGGTTTCTTTTTTTTTTTCGTTCCATCTCCATAAATGTATAAATGTTGCTACTCGTCCTTTGTCCCTATAGACGCTTGATAAGGCAGTGCAAGACATTTAAGATACCTTCCCATCCACGATGTATGACTGTAGGTACCTAAACATATAGTACCTACATACATAGGTAGATACCTAACGTATATGGTATTTTCTGTGGGGAAAGCTCGAAATATCCCGAAAGACAAATTGCTGCTGTGCGTGCTTTAATTTATTTCCCGGGATTTACCTCCGTTTTATTTCCAAGGGGTGTTCCCCGTTTGCCATTTAAGAGTGTGCACAATCTTAATATGCCTGCGGCGAATGACTTATACCCATTATTACCAAGACCATTGTGTCTTTAAGGCTTTAAGGCATTTGGTTTTCTGATTGCGTCCACGCGGCCACCACATCTTGTCAACTTCAATTGAGTTTACCTGAGAAAACTATGTTCCTACTCGTATTCTAACTGGCAGCATTCACTGTTGCCAGATAAAGTATTTTTATATAATTTTAATTTTGATATAGGTATACGTATGTATGTATGACTTATGTTGATTCCTTAAAATCAATTAATTTGGTGACATATTAAATGGAAAAAAGCCAATAAATAACTTTAAGTACCAAAGATTTTGTTACGTTACATTGCGTTACGTTAAGCTTACCTACGTTACGTTACCTTACGTTACGTGAAATTACGGTAAATTCTTCTACGTTACGTTATTTTACGTTTTGTTGTGTTTTCTTATTGTTTTTGAAAGAGAAATTTAAATTATAGAATTTTTTTCTACTTTCTCCTCCTTAGAAAAAATTTAAAAGAAACTTCGTTGGTATCAGTTGTAAAAAAAAAAAAACATAATAATGAACATATCAAATTAAAATGACTGTAATGAAAAAGAAGACCAGCTGACAGCAAAGCATCTTCATTATCTGTCTTCCAAAAAAAAAAAAAAAATGCTTTAGTATCACATGGTCATATTAATGGCGATACAATTTTCCGAAGCAACTTCTGTTTATTTGTGCATTAAGGCCAGGGAGGGGCGAGTCTTTTACTCTCTTCTTTTATTCGAGGCTACAAACAATTCATCATCAGATGAATGTTGGAATTTGTCACTTGAGCTGTGTATTTCTATGTGAAATTGTCTGTGATAAATATTTCGTATGCGTGTCTTTGACTATTGTATCCTTAAAAGTGTTGTATATTTATAAGAAATATGCTGAAGGGTGAGACTGAAAATGGCCGGATGTACAGAATAGTAGATAGTAAATTTCGTCTTATTTTTTTTTTTTGCTGCCTTTCATAATAGAATGTAATACATTTCAATTTCTCTTTTGCCAGCTGCTGTGGGTTACACTTTATTTTTCAGCATGAGTGATTAATGTTATTCCTGGATTTATAGAAAGTGAAATGAGTAGGACTTCATCATCAAGCAATGGGATTATTTCATTGAATTCGAATTATAAAATGTTTGATTACGAGTATAGTCAAATCAAGAGGCTTTTTTAAAGCTTTAGAACGAGAAATCACAAAAAAAAATATCAAAAGCAAATCTTTTTAAAGAAAAACATATCTTAAATTGTTGTTTTTTTTTTTTTTTTTTTTTTTGCGTTGAAGAAAAAGAATTCAAGATTTAATTTCAAGGATTTTAAATTTCAATAAACATTTTAGAAAACCTTATAGAAAATAAAAAGCACAAGACGAGATAAAGGTGGTTCATTAATTTAATGAGAGTAATGACATGCCACGCCGTTACAAGGATGTCTACATTTGAGCGCTTATAGATGGGAGAACACATACAAATCAGTCACTGTGGTTGTTGGGCGCCACCCGAGAATCTTATATTTATGGTCTTTTTATGTTTAAAGTAGTTTTACCTTACTTCTCGAAAGATAAGTGGTTTTTTCGTGATTACCTTGAGGGGAAATTGTCGATTTAGTTCATAAAGAACTGGTACTTGCTATAGCTAAATATTACAAAACTGGACGAGAAATAAAGACAATTAGTCATTTCATTCACCTCGGCTTATTAAATATTAGAATACAAGCCATGTGAACTGACAAATGAGAAATATTATAAATTCAGTCTCATTATTGACATCGGGTGGATGTAGGGTTCCCAGGTCCCCAAAACATTTTTCCCCTTTTTTTGACACCAAAATGGATTTTTTTCGCCTAATTTTCTAAAAAATATCCCTTTTTTTCTTGAGTAAATTACGTATAATTTTGTGAAAAAACACTTAAAATATAATTATATATTTTTTTAATTTATGTAATAACATTTTTGTGTACATAACTAATATAATAGTGTGTCAATAACATTACATAACTGATTGAACAAAAACAAAAAAAAATTTAAATATACGAAGGTTTTTTAATAATACAAATTCTATATACTACGGAAATAAATCAGCCAAGTAGAAGACTTAGCACTATATTTATGTAAATATTTTATGTATTTAATCATTCTGTCCTTAATCATTGTTCCTGTATTTTTTTTCCGCTATGTGAAAGACAAAAAATAAGATCAGTAAGCTTTTTCTGTTTTTAAACATTTCTGTTTCATAACGAAATTTTATGCTTAAAATCTTTTTTTAAAAATCTTTGTCGGTTTCCTTTTCACTAAAACTATTCAAAATAGAGTGTGTTTCCATTTGTTTTCTTTCTTTTCACCGAAAGTTTAATTTCATACAAAAAAAAATCAAGAAGATGGTAGTAAGGCCGTGATCAAAATAGTTTAAATTTTCGATTAAATTTTGACGCTTCTACGGGAGACTGACATAACTGAGAAAACAAAAAACTAAGCACATCTATACTTCCCAGTATATAACTGCGGAGTACAAAACTAAGAAGGCAAAACTGCTCGCGAAACAACTAAGAAAAGGGGAGGAGTCTATATTATCGCCTGGTTTTTCGGCTGGCAACACTAAGAGGAAATAATTATTATAAAAGATGTATAAAAATGGGTGCTGATGATTTCTATTGGTCCAAGCTTAAAACATAAATAGGCCATGTAGATGGAAAAGTTTTAATGATGGGGTTCTAAGAAAAAGGCATGTATTGAGCTACAGGTCTGTAGAAGGGCATAATCAGGAATACTAAAAATATGAAAATTGACGATGATGATTCCTATTTGTCCAAGCTTCCTACATACCAAAGCCATGTAGATAGATGGAAAAGTTTTGATAAAGTTGAACACGAGTGAAATAGCGAATATAAAAAAATTCCATTAGGAATGTATAGAGATTGGGTGGTATGGGAATGTGTTTATACAAGTACGGGGTCGGATTCGAAAAATGTTATCTTCGTTGTTCCTCGAGCGATTTCAATGAAACCGATACAGGTTATAGTTGAGATAGAGCTATAATAAATAAATAAAAATAAATTTGATGGCACAACAGCTCATGAAGAACTAGGGCCTAGTGACTTACAACTCTCAACCATTCCTGTGTGCGTGTCTGCAGGAATGGAGGGGACCAAAAGTTTATTGCCGAATCCGAACGGCTAACGAGCGGCACTTTTCTGTGACAGGAGATACTCTTGGAGGATTTGTCAATTCCTCGCAAGAGGCAGTAGCCGTTTTACTTTTAAATAAATAGATGGCGAAGCTGGGGATCGAACCTTAGACCTCTGGCATGACAGTCCATCGCACTAACCACCACGCCACGGCTACCACTAAGAAGAAAAAAAATATTTCCAAAACAGGGTGGTTCATAAAAATGTCAACTTCGTTGTTCTTCGAGCGATTTCGATCAACCACGTTTCCATTGTCAAATCAACCACGTTTGCATAGTCAAATCAACTATGTTTGCATAGTCAAATCAACTATGTTTGCATAGTCAAATCAACTATGTTTGCATAGTCAAAATCAACTACGTTTGCATAGTCAAAATCAACTACGTTTGCATAGTCAAATCAACTATGTTTGCATAGTCAAATCAACTATGTTTGCATAGTCAAAATCAACTACGTTTGCATAGTCAAAATCAACTACGTTTGCATAGTCAAAATCAACTACGTTTGCATAGTCAAATCAACTATGTTTGCATAGTCAAAATCAACTACGTTTGCATAGTCAAAATCAACTACGTTTGCATAGTCAAAATCAACTACGTTTGCATAGTCAAAATCAACTACGTTTGCATAGTCAAATCAACTATGTTTGCATAGTCAAAATCAACCACGTTTGCATAGTCAAATCAACTACGTTTGCAAGAATGGCTCGACAGATTTTTCTAAAAAAATCGATAAATTTTATTAGGTATTTTTGTGAAAATTAAATTTCGAAAAAATGGTTTTAAATTGTTTTAAATGGAACCATTTTTTTTTATTTTCGTTTTCTCGAAAAGAAAAGACTGATTTTGATAATTCTTTTTATGGACAATCTGCTGAAAAATTTAAATGGTATTGTATATGTACCAAAATTTTTAAAAAACTTTTTTTTGATTTTTAATAAAAGTTTAAAATTTTTATTTTGAAAACCAAATTTTTCGAAAACAACTTTGTTGATTTTTATGGATCTAGGTAGAAAATATAAATTTTCTCGAAAACGACTTCTACGATTTTGATTAAAATTGTTCTTAATACTAATATTAGTATGGTCAATGATCTGCCAAAAACAAAATTTACAGTGTGCCATTATTGAGAGTAACTCTCATAGAACCATTTTCTTTATTTTGGACTATCTCATTATGTGTGTAACCGATTCAAATTAATTTTTTTATACAAAAGCTTCTCAAAATTTCAATTCATACTGCTTATTAAAATTAAAAAAAAAAAATATTTAAATTTAATTTTTTTTTAAATTCGATGTTTCAAAACTGGGAAAATAATTTACTTTAAAATTTAGTTTTAAATTCAACATAAATAAATAATACAAAATTGTGTAGGTTCCATTTTTTTTTCCTAAAAATTTTTATAAAATTTTTATTATGTATACAAAATTAGTTTAAAAAAACCGCTACGATTTAATTTTTTTTTTCTCCAAAATTAAGATTAATTAAAGAAATCAGATGTTGTACTTCTTTTAGCACACAAAACAATTCAAGAAGATTTTTTTAATAAATTTTATTTCGAATTATGTTGATTTTTATTAAATTTTCAATTTAAGAAATACATGTATTTCTGAGAGCAAAACCCGGGACAAAAGTGACAAAAATTTAAATGTATAAAAAAAAAACAATTCTTTCATTAATTTTAGATATAAAAAGAGGTAAAAAAAAATAGCAGAAAAAAACAAATGAAATTCTTGAAAAAAGGAACAATAAAATTAAATTAAAATTAAAAAAGCAAATAAGGCCTTAAATAATATTAGTTAAATATAGGTATACATTATATAAAGTTACAATGAGCATAACATTTCGTAATGCACATTAAGCTAAGTTTACATCGTAATTTTTTTCTTTTTCTTTAATACTTCATTGCTGAAAAAAATTCTTTTGCTATTTTGTCGTTTTCTTGTAAATAATTTTTTAATTCATTAATCAAACAATTGAGAATCATTAATTTCTTTGTCGCTTTTGGTTCACAAAACCTTCCTTACTAAGAATTACCAAACTAAAAATTTCAATAGGTACGAGTTAAATATCGTATTTTAAAATTTCTTTATTTGTTCTATTAATTTTTTTTCTTCAACTTATCATTATCAGACGCACAAATTTAGAGGAAGGATTGCCAAAAAATCTTTCAAGACAGCTGGACACTTGTCATGCGATAAAAAAAATGTTTTAAACACTTACATATAATTTTTTATTACCTATTCTTCAGTTTTAGTTTTCTAGTTTTGCTGTAAATTGTTTAGGGGACATTTGCACTTTCATAACTAAGTTTAGGTATATCAAACATTTTGTTTTATAAAATATATAAAAAGATTAAATACAAAAAAAAATCAGAAAATGTTAAAATTCGGGACAAATACGGGACAGATAACTAAATACGGGACACTTGTACGTCCCGAGTTTCTTAAAAAAGAAGCCGGGACAGGCTATATAAATACGGTACAGTCCCGGGAAAGCCGGGACGGATGGTCACCGTACCTATAATACTAGTTTAAACTTAAGGCTCCCATAAAAAAATTATTTACTTGTGTAAAATACACTCAATCTTCAAAATTCGTAGAAACTTTTACTACAAGAGCAAGTTTGTGCGATCCAGTCGTTCGTTTTATTTTAATTTTGTGTCGTACGAATTATTGACCATTTCACAGATACTCTAACTGTTTATTTAATTGACTATTGTTTTCAGTATATTTCCAGTCAAATGGAAACAATAAAAGGTAATTGCTTAATAAGCGATTTTGAAACAGCTGCTATCAATGCCCTCCAAAGGATTTTTCCGGAGATTCAACCCAGCGGCTGCTACTTCCATTTACACCAGTCCTTTTTTAAAAATCTGAAGTCTACAATTTATGGTAGGTAAGTATATATAAAACTTAGCTAGTTTTTTTTCAATATTAATAAATATTTACCTACCTAATTTATATTATATTTTTTAAGAAAACAATACACTCTTTGCAAAATATGTACACATGATTGGAGCTATGGCATTCCTTTCTCCAACAGAAATTCCAAATGCTTATATTCGTTACTTCACTCGTGTTCAACTTTATCAAAACTTTTCCATCTATCTACATGGCTTTGGTATGTAGGAAGCTTGGACCAATAGGAATCATCATCGTCAATTTTCATATTTTTATGCACTACTCCGGACCTGTAGTCGAATACCCGCATTCACCTTGGGAACTCATCATCAAAATTCTTCCATTGGACCGAGGAATCGTCATCGTCAATTTTCATATTTTTAGTATTCCTGATTATGTCCTACTCCGGACCTGTAGTCCAATACATGCCTTTGTCTTAGGACCCCATCATTAAAACTTTTCCATCTACATGGCCTATTTATAGCCCTGTTCCTTTACTTTGAAACTTTGTGATTTTCTG
This sequence comes from Epistrophella euchroma, assembly GCA_947049315.1. Classification (NCBI taxonomy): domain Eukaryota; kingdom Metazoa; phylum Arthropoda; class Insecta; order Diptera; family Syrphidae; genus Epistrophella; species Epistrophella euchroma. Next base: position 23,593,666 of record OX346245.1, read on the forward strand.
TGCATTTGTTTGAATTTCAGTCCAACATTCTGTCAAAGTTCATATAAAAAAAATAAAATGGCAGTAAAATGCACAGAAAATCACAGGGTTTCAAAGTAAAGGAACAGACATTATGTTTTAAGCTTGGACCAATAGAAATCATCAGCACCCATTTTTATATATCTTTTATAATAATTATTTCCTCTTAGTGTTGCCAGCCGAAAAACCAGGCGATAATATAGACTCCTTCCCTTTACTTAGTTGTGTCTCGAGCAGTTTTGCGTTCTTAGTTTTGTACTCCGCAGTTATATACTGGGAAGTAAAGACGTGTTCAGTTTTTGTTTTCTCAGTTCTGTGATAGATTCTAATTTCATACAAAAAAAAAAAAATGAAATCTACGTACTGATTCATCTCAAAACTGAATATTCGGATAAAATATAGCGGATTTTTAATTTAATTCGCACACGACAGAATTTTTAAAGTATTTTGAAGCTTCATAAAATTGCGATAGTACCTGTTTCGTAACATGAAATTTTCGCCAAGATCTAACAACTGAGTTTTTTTCAGCAAAATTTGTAAAAAAAACTGTAAGAAATTTCATGCTTCCAATCAGATCTTATTTAGTCAAAAAAATGAGTGCATTCAGAACGGAACATTTATTTTTTCCCCTTTTTAGATTATTTTCCCCTTTTTTTAGGCTTTTCCCTTTTTTCCCCTTTCGCTTCATAAAATCGGCAAAAGTGGTGCTTTTCCCCTTAATCTGGGGACACTGGCGTGGATGCACAGTAAACTACTGTGCAACATACATACTTACAACATGTGAAGTCGCATTGAAGGTGTATGTGGTATAGGTACGTTCAGGGTGTACGAGGTTGTCGGCAACGTGTTGCTTTTAATAAGCTAAGGCAGGGGCGGACTGGGAGTTAAAGGGCCTACCGGGATATGGTTAAAAATAAAATAAAAAATGCATAAATTGTTTCTTGATATTTCATTTTTTCATGTGTATGTATATAATGTTTAAATGTACAAAAATTCATTAATATAATTTATTTGAGTTTTTGAACATAAATATAAATACCTACCAAAAACAGTTTTACAGGGCTTAGTTATTTGACATTAATTTTACGAAGTTAAGAGGATGTGACTTTCAGTTTAATAAAAACAAAATTACACTAGTCAAAAAAACTAATGGACATTTTTTTTTTTCAATTTTTATTAGTGTTTTTGGAAGAGCTGTATATTTGTGAAAAGTGGTCGTATTGAGATGAAACGAAAGCTATTCGAAATATTCATATATAAGTTTCAATTAGTAGAAATAATTTATATAATTTTATTGAAATAAAATAAATGTTTGATATGTAGGTAAGTATAGTTTGGGATGACTAAGTTGACTTTTTAATTTATTTTTTTAAAGATAGGCAGGAAAATAGTAATTTCAACGAAAACCAAGGAAAATTGGTACCTACAAACTGCATACCTACTGGTTGAAGGTTTTTCTTTACTACGTTTTCTTTTTTTTATTATCCATACAAAATACGTCATTTAAGAATTTAAAGGCCTGTTAAATATTTATGAAATATTAATAAAAGTAATAATTATTTGAGAATTCACTTCATAAAGAATTTGAATTGATTAAAAAAGAAAAGAGAGTGATTGAAGCGATTCGTGGTTATAGAAATTGGCATATAGCTTAGGAGCTACTAGTATATTTATTTACTTTAAGGGGCCAAAAGAGATCTACATAATATAGGTATTGACTAAAAGGTACACAAACAGAATTCTCTGGGCATCGAAAATTCCTAAAGATCTACATTGACTAAAAGGATCACAAATATAATTCTTTGGGCCTCGAAAGATCCAGAGGGGGCCTACAAACATAATTCTTTGGGCCTTGAAAGATCCATAGGGGGCTCGCAAACATAATTCTGAGGGCCTCGAAAATACATAGGGGGCCCACAAACAGAATCCGGTTGGACTCCAACGATCCAAAAGGCCTAAATTGACTATAAGGCCCACAAACATAATTCTGTGGGCCTCAAAAAATCCATAGAGGGCCCACAAACACATTCCGATGAGCCTCCAAAGATCCAAAGATCCATAGATCCCTTCGTTACAAATTAAGTATCAATTTTTTTTTTTTAATATTTTAATTTCTCTAAAACTATAACTACATATTTACCTATTTTATCAACTACTTTATTTCAAAAATTAATTAAAGAATGGAATATTAGCTTTACAAAAAGCTATATCACACCATTGTATGTGCTTTCGTTGATTTTTAATAATTTTGTTTACCATTTTAAATCAATAGTTCAGAAACTGCCCCCTCCTTTAAGGGGTAGATGCAATTTTTTTCTCGTACAATTTTTTCTTAGAATAATCCCAGGAATCATCCTCCCTAATTAAGTGCATTAACCCTGTATTATATCCCAAATTTCTTTGTTTTTCTTTCTCGGAACTAAGTGCAATTTCATTAACAAATGTCAATCCTGCCTTATGTACCTACCCTACCTACATGAATTTTGAACCAATTCAATATCACAATAAGTAAAAACAGATTAATATAAGAAATCAAAAACTGATTCGTATCCTTATATCCTTTCGTTCGAAATTCCTGAAAAATTAATCAAAGAGAATAAAAGTATTTCAAAAAAATAAAAAGCAATAAAAAAGAGTGCGTGCATCATGTTTAACAGTATCAATTCGAGTCAATTTAACTACATCCACACAATTCAGTTTAACCAATGGAGGCCATCAATTGATGGACCTGTACAAGGCAAAAGTTTGTGGGGTTATGGTTATGCTCATAGTCTGTGTGATGCATTGACTGTGAAAACGGATATGGATTGACTATCATCAATAATTGCAATTCAAAATTTTCAATATTCAATCATTGATATAAATATAAGTGGGTATACTTCCTGCGCTATATTGTGTGGAAATTAAAATTATAAGTTAACGCATTTCCGCAATGATTGAATTCGATTTAATTGGATTATTGTGTTCGTTGGATGCGATATGGCAAAACTTCAAGTTGATCAATGTTAAAGGAATATAATTTGTCAAAATTCAAACTTTACCAATATATGACGCGTGTGTATCATTTCCCAACAATACAATTACACTATAGCCAGTAATACGAGTACTTTATAATATGCAAACTTCATGGCTATAGCTTGGCATATATGCGGTGATGGTATGGCCATAATAGAAATTTTGTGTTCCACTTGAACTAACTGTTTGGGGAAATATTATGGTGGATATATTTAATATATTGCTTTACATGAACTTTGTAGTAAGTTTAATAAATTTTAAATTTAATTTTGAATGTTTTAGTGAATTGGTACAAATCGATATTTTAAAATGAATGAGAGGGTTGTTTTTTTGCGTATTTATCGGAATGAGTGGCAATTAAGTTTCCCATATTGGGGCTTATAAAGTGACCATAACGAACGTATAGATAACTTAAGTGCTATATGTTCAGGTGATTATATGACCTGTGGTATTGAGCCTTTTATCGCCCATATATGTCACTTAAGTTTACTTTCTGTGACTATGAAACTGGGCCTTATTCTGAGATGCCTTAGACCCAGTTTCACAGTCAAAGTTAGTGGCCCTTACGTTGCAAGTACGGGAGCTGAAGGCTGAATATCGCAGTGCTCACTGACTTGAAAAAGTGGGACTTAAGTGCCACTTACTTACACTGTAAAACTGAACTTGAAAGACACTTAATACGGTTAGTGCACTGTGAAACTGTTCCCAATGTTTCATTATAGGTGAACATCATGAAGTCGTTTTTTTCGATGAAGACCAGTTGTCGCATGGACTAGAGTACGAGATCTACCATTCCATGATGAAGACTAAAACCAAAGAAGCAGAAACCTCTAAGAACTTCCCCTGAGATTTAGGGGCAAAGGGTGGAGCAGCAATCCATCGTATAGCAGTGTCCTATTGTAAGTTATACCTTCTGAGGCCGTTTCCTGACTTGTCGGTACGGTATCGTTTCGGTCAATTTGCGCGGTATACATTCGGTAATGGGCACCTCCTGACTTGTGTGGTATGTGCGGAATCGGTACGGTAAAAAAATGTCATACCGAGCCTTGGTACAAAGAAGGAGTAGTGTTTCGGTATTTACTGCAAGTAAACCTGATTTATTGGGACGTCAAAAACTATTTTGCTTTAATCTATACCGAAAACGTACCTATAAGCCAGGAAACGACGACGACATCGGTATTAGTTCGGTACAGAGGTAAATACCGTCTACGGGTACCGCACCGACAAGTCAGGGAGCGGCCTAAATAAATTATACTTTTTACCTGAAAGGATATCTGATAATTCCGCATCATGGCAAATCAGCAAATCCCACAACACATCGCAAGCAGAGGCAGAAAGTGATGCGGTGCAGTGCGGTACGTGATGAAAGCTCAATTGAAGCATATTAACCGCCATTTGGTATGTAATGTCATCAGCATCTCTTCCTTCAGCTCCATTCAACTATCCATCTTCATTCGCAGCAGTGCCTGATGCCCCGGCCCGTTTATACCAGCATGCAATATGCATCCCATCATTCATCTCCGATGCCACCTATCTACATATACGATTATAAGTATCTACAAACGGTGTGTAGTATGTCCTCAAAGAGATCTTTCGCAGCGCGCTAGAATATTCGGCTACGCGGCAGAGTTGTAAAAACTGCAGTCTTTTCGGTACTGCAGTTAATTGACTAAAAAGACTAATTTCATTAAGTCTTTTAACTTACAAAAATACTTTAACTAAAATCGAGCAGTCAGCAGTCAGTACTAACATTCCGACTGTGCAGTTAAAAAAAAAGTTAATTAACTTTAAGTTAATTAACTGCAGTACTTTTTAACTGCTTTTAGTCTTTTTAGTCAGTAAAAAGTCTTTGTACTGCAATGATTTAACTTTTAGTCAGCAAGTCTTTTAACTACAGTCAATTAACTGTAAGTATTTTAACTTTTTTTTAGTCTTTTGACTAAAAGACTGCAGACTTGTACTTACAAAAGAACATGATGGAATAAAAAGAAAAGAAATTGTTTAAAGTAATGTTTTAATGATTTATTTTTTAGGAATGGGTGTCTTCTATGGTGAGTGATTATGTATAATTGTTGATATGTGGATATCGAATTTTTTACATTACTTGCTCTTTTGAAAGCGCTAATGTACATTTTACGCTACTCAAAATTAATTGCGTCTGTGGCGCAGTGGTAATATTCTTGCTTGTCAAGCGAGGGGTCGCTGGTTCGATCCCATGAGATGGCAATATTTTTTTTTTTTAAGTTTCTGTAAAATCAATACGTAAATAATGTTGATAGTTTTTTACTACTACTTATCATCACTTGAGTGTTCAATACATAATTATGTTTGTTTTCATGCAAAATCTAGCTGACTTACGGTCAGTTGACAGTTGTATTCTTTTTAATTTAAATAGTTAACAAGACGAGACTTTTGTGAGTCTGGTGTCGCTCTCGTTGAAATCGAGAGCCAACGATATCTTATAACACAAATAATATTGTTTTTTAAATTAATCAATAATTTTTAATAACTAAAAAAGTGAATGCATGCTTAGGGTACTTTTGGTTCTATGGAAAGTATTTTTGAGACAGGTAATTTTGTGTTTTTTTATACGCATAAAATTATGATTTAACAATTATTACAGAATGTGTTTAGTTTCAGTGTTTGAGTTCTTAAAAAAACTCAGATTTGGTTGCATCTGCTATAATTTAAAAAATTAAAAAAAAAAATATTTTTTTATTTTTTTTTTGAGTTGATCAATAAAACGTGTAAATGAAAAATATTTTTTTTTTTAATATATTGTTTAAAATCTTTTGATTTCAAAAAATTTTTAAAAACTTTAAAAACAGGGAAGGTTTTTGATTACCTTTTCATTTATACATACCACATACCTACATTATGTGCAAAGAGGCTTATTAGATATGTAGCAGGAGAAAACAGACGGGGTCATATTAAATGTACGTATGTATATGTATTTGATATACAAAACAATAAGATATTAAGTCTCAAAGAAATGTAAAGCTTTTGTTATTTATCAATTTGAATAAAAATATGCACCATGAAAATATTTTTTGTTTTTTTTTTCATAGTCTTTTAAACACAAATATTTTTTCGAATTTTTTGAATTTGAATTATTTTTGAATAAAAAATTTTCTTAAGTACTTGAGGTACTGCTCAGTTTAAAACCTTGAGGAACAACATGGTATTTTTAATACTTTTTAGAGACAAGAAAAATATTAAAAATTATTTTTCAATTTTTGTTTGCAAGAAGTTTTATGCAGGGTACTAAAAGAGCAAGTAATGTGAAAAATTCGATATCCACATATCAACATTACAATCACCATAGAGGTATTGATTTTAAAATAAGCATTACAGAAACTTAAAAAAAAAAATATTGCCATCTCATGGGATCGAACCAGCGACCCCTCGCTTGACAAGCAAGAATATTACCACTGCGCCACAGACGCAATTAATTTTGAGTAGCGTAAAATGTACATTAGCGCTTTCAAAAGAGCAAGTAATGTAAAAAATTCGATATCCACATATCAACAATTATACATAATCACTCACCATAGAAGACACCCATTCCTAAAAAATAAATCATTAAAACATTACTTTAAACAATTTCTTTTCTTTTTATTCCATCATGTTCTTTTGTAAGTACAAGTCTGCAGTCTTTTAGTCAAAAGACTAAAAAAAAGTTAAAATACTTACAGTTAATTGACTGTAGTTAAAAGACTTGCTGACTAAAAGTTAAATCATTGCAGTACAAAGACTTTTTACTGACTAAAAAGACTAAAAGCAGTTAAAAAGTACTGCAGTTAATTAACTTAAAGTTAATTAACTTTTTTTTTTAACTGCACAGTCGGAATGTTAGTACTGACTGCTGACTGCTTTTTTTGCAGTTAAAGTACTTATTTACAGTATTAACTTACATTCAATAGGTAAGTTAATTAACTGCGACTTTATTAACTGCATTACCAAAGTACTGCAGTCTTTTACAGCTCTGCTACGCGGCAACTTACATCAGGCCATGATTAAAAAAAAAAAAAAAAATTGATTTGCGAGAAGGATAATTTCGTATGGTGATGTGCAACTTTGACGGATGATGGTCAGAAAGGTTCTTATTGACTGACTTACTTTGTGAGTTTTAGAGTTCACACTTCCTCTTGCCAATAAATACAACAAGAGGACGTTTATGAAAAACCGAAAAATTCGAAGCTAATTGACTCGTTGTAGTTCCTAATTTGCGCATTGGAAATACTGAGGTTCATACATATGATTCCAGCGAATATTAGTTTGTAGCAACTCTTAAGGCCTGACCAGACAGAACGCGGGCCGACGAGACGGTCAATACTTTACTATAGAGAGGAAAAACGCGGCGATCAAATTTTGTTTGTAAATTTATACAAAGACCGCCGGACCGCGTTCTGTCTGACTCTGACCATCAGGCCTTTAATCGCTTCAGTCAGGTTGCTTTACTTGTTACATTCGTGTATCCCTTAGAGTTAACCTATTTGGCATTAAAATTTCCGTAGTAGTTTTTCCCTCAGATAAGCCCTGGGCTTGAATCAGATTCCTACCGTTGGTTGTTCTCCCTGCTTGCGATGCAATGATTTGTATGGAATGGAACCCAGACCCGGTGAGTTGTAGATTTCAACCGCATTTCTGTAAACATGTTTCATCGGCCGAATTGCTAAGGTGAGAATCAAAAGATATACTCTTGTTGGATTTGTCAATCCCTCGCTTAAAGCAGTATGGCAAAAGCAATATTGTTCAGTAAATCACCATATTTGTGTGAGTTAATTCGAGTTTGACTTTAATCTCGCACTGAAATACTGAGCTTTGGTTTAATTAAAAATTTTCTAAAAGTGGTTTTAATAATATTCGCAATCTTGATAATATTTAGTACAAAAAAAAGAGACTTCGTTTCAGTAGGTAGCTATTTTGACTGAAAATTTAAATTTTAAGAGCTTATAGGTAGGTAGGTACCTATATATAAAATTAATGAAGATAACTACTTTAAAAATAGTTTTTAAAGAAAAGATTGTGCATATGTGCATTATTCAACAAAAAAAATGTAAGACAGTAAATTTTATAGGGGGGATGGCAAGCGCCCTCCCCTTGTAGTATGCTCTTGCCCATGAACCCTATGTCCGATTTTCCTACATTAATTTTTTAATGTGGTGACTTGGGGAGCCACTTTAAGGTTTGGGTAGCCTTTTCTACAGAAAAGTATAGCCAAATGCTACTATGGAAGCAAATGCAACTATATGCAAGCAATTATTATTTAACAAAAATATCATTGGAAAATTTTTAATTGAATGAAATCGGGTACTCGACTAATATAATGTGGATGGAAAATAGCCGTAATAACATAACTATTCTTGTTCGCGGGGTGTGAGGATCACTTATTTTATCAATTTCTCTCATTTCAGCTTGAAATTTTAAAGCAGTAGAAATCATATTACAATTATAACCCAAAATGTTTGGTTATTTTGCGCATTAATTTTTTTGTATGTAATGATATCCTTCCAAAATGAAGTCAAGCAAGAAAATTGCCTGAAAATAATCTATTTCAACATTCCGTAAATCATTTCCCACAACAATAAAGCAATTCCAATAAATCATCTCTTTCCACATCATACATATGTACATACACTCGAATGTACTGTACATCATACACAATGTTATAGAATCGTTCCTTCCTTCTTCACAATTGCAGTTAATTTCTTTGAAAATATTTGTACATTCCCTTCGTCATGTATACCTTCGTAGGGCATAGAAAGGTAAAAGTGTTATTCAACACGAACATAAAAGCAACCAAATGGACTTTATACATCACGCAATTTGCACTGCAAATAACATCCTATTATTAAAGGTAAACCTTCTTTATTATTGTGTATGTGTATAAATAAAACTCCATTTTCCTTGATTGCAATTTTAAATTCAAAAATATACACAATCTATTGTGGGTAAAGTGCTGCTGCACGCACATCAACATTCCCATTCCTAGGCATTATCCTGATTCTCATCAAACACCTCTTCTTCGGTCATATTTGCAATTTTGCCGAGTTTATGGATAAGAACAGTCGGGTGAATGTATGTGGGGGTGAGTTTATATAGTTGGAGATTTCCTTCCAACCGGAACCAGAGTAATAAAATTCTACAATAAATTTCTTTAAATGGGTTATGGGGTTAAATGATGGAAGTATACAGGGAAAGGAGAAAAAAAGAACTCTTTCTTTGTGAATAGTTCGGGAAGTTTAGGTGCAAATTATTACGGTACATGACTATACCGCTTGTTCATTTTGAAATTTTGAAAATTTTTTTTCTGGAAAAGATCAACTCCACTTACTGTAGATTGCTGATAGTTATCAAATTTGGTTGAAAGGGTAGTCATCACAGAACCAATTCTGTGTCTGATCTAGGTAATAATGCGAACAAATCTGGTGATGGATAATGAAAAGCAGACTGGATTCTAATTTATTTTTTGAAAAATTTAATTAAGTTTTTGGAAAACTGTTCAATGCACTTTTGGAATAGCACACTGCAATTCAGAGGGAAGGTGCGGGTGGTAAACTCACATTCTATTTTTTTTTTAACTTGCCATTGCAAGTTATTGTAATCGGTCCGATTTGTGAAATTGAAAATGTTGACATTTCTTGACGTTTCGAGGTCTCTGGAGCCGGATTACATTGTTTTTAGAGAGATGTTTGTGTACGTACGTTCGGAAGCTTTTTTCGCCGACTATATCTAGAGAACGCATAGAGATATCGAATTTAAATAAATTTTATTTTACAGATAATAAAGGCTATAACGTGCAGAAAGGATTTTTAGAAAAAATCAATTAGCGGTTTTTTTTATCACGGTAATTTAATAAAATGGCTTCTTTCTCGAATAAATAATGCCACCGACTTCGGCCTGGTTTCATTCTATGCATAATGGCATAGTGAAAAATTGGTAATACATATTTAAAAAAAAATCAACCCACAGTATTTTTTTTATTTAAAAAATGTTTTATTTAAAAAAAAGCTATTAAAATTGTTACAAAATATCGAATATCTTGAGAACACACAAACATATTAAATTCGGGTTAGTTTTATTTAATGCACAAAGTTAAAGTTGATAATCGGTAGAGTTTGTAAAAAAATTCAATTAACAGTTTTTTTTCGAGGTCAAAAAAACTGCTAAAAATTGTTAAAAAATGTTTTTCGGCTCAAATATCTCAAAAACAACCAATGATATCAACTCCGAAATAATTTTTATCTACACACAATACCATACGTATCTAGTAATTGATAGCGTTTGTAACAAAAATTAATTGACGGTTTTTTTTTATGCAAAAAAAAAAATGCTAAAAATTGTTAAAAAATGTTTTTTGGCTCGAATGTCTCGAGAACAACCAATGATATCAACTCTGGGATAATTTTAGTCTACACACAATACCATAATTAGTAATTAGTAAAGTTTGTAAAAAAATTTAATTGACGACTTTTTTTAGGCCAAAAAAAAAACTGCAAAAGAAACTGCTAAAATTGTTGAAATTTTGTCGCATATATGTATTTACACCAATCAGCCTTCCCTTGATTACACAAATGATAAGTTTTTCGAAGATGTTTTTTTGGTAATTTTCTTATAAAAAATAACATCGGGTGTTGAGTTTCAAAGGGAACCAATGGGAAGTTATCAGTGATGTGGTCAAACCCAGCTTCTTTTTTTTTTTTTAAATCGGTTGTCCCAAATATTCAACCACTACTTCAAATGGATAGTACCTTATATATTTGGTATGTGAATTAGAGGGGAAGGGGACGTAATCCAGAATGCATTCTGGATTTAATTTCAATACTTTTTTAGTAGGTACTATTTTAATACTTTAAAAGAAATCCAATTTTTTTGTATGGCTTGACTTCTGTTCATTTTTGCTGTTTTGAAATTTAAGGTAATATCTCTTTGAGAATCATTTTCATTCTTGAAAGAATGAATAAACGAAATAAAACTTAAAAATTCAATATAAACTACATTATTTACATTGCACACAAAAAATACAAATCTAATTCTCATTTAAAAGGAAAAAAAAAACATTTTTTTATATGAAAGGGCAATATGTATAAAGCTATATTTTCAAAAAATTAACTTTTTCCTTATAAAAATATGAAATATTTATGAAAAAAACAAAAACTATTTAAAAAACTGAGTCTTTAGGCACGAACTTCTTTAACCCATTTTAAATATAGAAATCAACTAGTATTGTATTATTTATACTAGAATGTCAGTTTATTAGACTTGACCATTCTTTATTCCGTCAATTTCATTGAATTTTGAACAACAACAACAACAACTTAAAGGCGCTACCACCAATTGCTTACGAATTAATTTTGGGTATTTTAATTCGTTTTATTTTTGTTTGGCTAGAGATATAGCTATTTCAAGGGGTGCCAAGCCCTATCATCAGTCTCCTTTATAGTGGTGCTGAGCTTTAATCCAATTTTATTTGAAAAACTTTGAAAAATGGAGGCGGAACAAGACAGCATACTTAAAAGGGGCTTATAAAAATGCTGATGCTCCAAATGCAATTGATAAACAAACAGCACATCTAGACCTGTGACGTCAGTGGTCAACGGTGGCATAGTACGTAGTGTACACAGCTCCGAAGACTGAGCAAATCTGATGCGCGGGTTCAAATACCGCATGATGTGTAGAAAGTTTTTCAAATAAAATTGGATTAAAGCTCAGCACCACTATAAAGGAGACTGATGATAGGGCTTGGCACCCCTTGAAATAGCTATATCTCTAGCCAAACAAAAATAAAACGAATTAAAATACCCAAAATTAATTCGTAAGCAATTGGTGGTAGCACCTTTAAGTTGTTGTTGTTGTTCAAAATTCAATGAAATCAACTAGTATCTACCAAACCAATAAGCAGAAAAACAAACATTTACAATGAAAACATGTATTTTGGAGGCTAGAATTTTGGCATCTGGGATTCTGTCATTCGGGATTTTGGCATTCGGGATTTTCGAATACGGAATCTCGTACCCAACCCACATTAGAGTGGTCGTTAAATGGGTGATTTCAAAGTTTTAATAAGTGCACCCTCCAAAAAGTCTCTAAATAAATTTAAAAAAAATCTCCGCGAAACCTCCTGCCCCCATCTTAATTTAAACACGTGCCGCTGGGCCTGATCTTTTTTCCATATAAGTTACATGAGTTTTTTCTATGTGTGCATTTTTTTTCAGCGCAAATGGAAATAACAGAGAGAACCCGGTGGCTAGGTTTTGCTCATCAAAAAATCCTCTATTTTATAGAAAAAAAGTTCAATTAGGAAAAATAAAATGGCGGAATTACTCGTAATATGGCGGTCTAAAAAATTTAATTTTTTTTTTGCAATCCGCCATTTTATTTTTCGTAATTGAAAATTTCAAAAAAATTTACCAAAATGCAGATCCTAATGCTAGTACGATCTGCATTTTGGTGCACACGCAAAATTTAATCAAGATCGTTACAGCCGTTTTCGAAAAAAAACCTTTTTCTAAAGCGTATGTATGGCAGGTACCGTTATTTTATTGAGCTAAAAAAATCTCGATGCTCCCTCTAGGGAATCTCCTGAAAATCTTATGCTCCATCAAGTTTAATGTAATTTGCTTCAGTGATGTAGGTCGAGGACTCGAGGTACAGATAGACATACATACATACGAGAGACGGAATTGAGGGACCTAATTTTTTCGTATTTTCTATCATCGAATTGTCCAGTTCGATTGAAATGTCGAGTTCAAATTTTTTTGGACGAATTCAAATCTTTCCCTATATTACATGCATATTGCAAGTAAAAATAGAACCTTTGTAAGTCATCATAGCTCTTTACAATAAACTAAAACCAAAACTTATTAACACTACTACCAGTGCCCTGACTTGCTTCTAGTATTTGTTTATCATCGATACTTATATCACTTTCTCATTAAGATGCAAATGCAACTTTACCTTCTTGACTATTACTTTTAACAAACTTACCATAGATAAACCCATATACCTTAGTTTTAAAATATAATCCACCCATCCGGGACACATCAATTGAAAAGCTAAAAAGTCCTCTCCGTAAACACCACCTATATAGTAATGAGCCACTAAACTGGGTAAAATTCCTGGAATTACCATAAAATATACGATTGAAAGACGAACACTATTATAGGTGTGATATGGGTGGGTGTGGGGTCGTAATGATTTCCAGATGACAAGTGCGAGATAAATGCCACCGACCGACCGGCATAAAAGTATAATAATCATTTTTCATTTCAGTATCACTGAGTTCAACCAAGACGCTCGTTGCTCTCACACAATTCTTTTAGATGATGTATAGACTCCTAGAAACCCATACACACAGATATCCTGCATTTAGGAGTGCGTCCTTCATCCTCGGTGTCTGTTAAGTGGTAGCGGATTAATCAATGCGAAAGCAACGTTGTCGTCGATGGTGGCGACAACGACAACTAGAACGGCCATGAAATATGATCCTATACTTCAGTGTGCAGGATTCAGGATCCTAGAATCAGGGGAGTGGAAAATTGAAGAATATGAAGGATGCTCGCTTGGGTTCGTTTCCCAAAAGACACTCAAGGTAATACTAACTTGTAATGAAATTGTTTGGTAAATTTGTCAACAAAAAAACGAGCAATTAGATTATTATTATTGTCGACCTGGGTCGTTATGTTGTACGAGTATTGACCAAAAAAAATAATATAGGATTTGATTAATTAGGAAGGATATTTATATTCGGTTCTGGTCAAATGTGCGGTAAACGAAGCAAGCTGTCGATTTGGTTTGTGGTCGAAGGCGCAAAGTTTTTGTTGGTTGGTTGGGTTTGAATATTTAAACATAAATAACTAGATTTATAAATAAAAACCACAAAAAACTTTGTGCTGTGACGATGGCAAATAAATTAATGTGCGGTCATTTAATCAGCATTTGCCATTGATACGGTTTAAATTGTTAATGATTTTATTTATAAAATCATTTTTTTGTTCATTTACAGGTTTAGTTTTTTTTTTTTTTTTTTTTTTTTTTAAATATAATTAAATTTATAGAAGTCAAAAATGTGTGAGTTTTTTTTTTATCCCGGGATTATGAGGGAAACTTTGTTTAACTAAATTTATTTTTGGGATTAAAAAAAAAAACAGACCTTTATAATTTAATTAGTAGGAACAGGAAAAGGTATTATATAATGCAATCTTTATTAGCAATATTATAAATATAGATGTGATAAATGCATCAGCTTAAAGTTAAAAGTGAATTTTTGATGCAAACACACAAAAGTATAAATATAGCTGTTTGGATGTAGTATCATCGCAAATTTGTAGAGGATATACAAGTGCAGACTTATTTTTTATGACCAACTGGATGCAAAAAATTTTCAGCAGATGATTTTTGGTGACTTAGGTATTTACAAATTCTATGGAGAAAAATAGTGCATATTCATGTTTTTGTTGCAGTAGTATCAAAAAGTATTTCAATGAACAAATTATAACCTTATGGGAACATTAAGGCTCTGCAATTTTACTTTTTTTTTTTTAATGTCGTTCTTTATTCAAAGTCGATCCTTATTTTTTGAGATATTGCTTTTGATGAAGCGAATACTTCTTAGTTTTATTTTCTCTAACCAACGATAAAACAGTTGTACACTGGGACGTATACGTACCTTTATTATTTTATTGAATTTTAACATTTTTTCCTAAGTTTTCGTTTATGCACGTTAAACTGGTAATGCAATATTGTTTGACCTACTTAGAAGCACCAGATTGCAAAATACTGACAAAATCAGTCACCCCATTAAAAAGCTATACGTTAATAACTCGAAAATAAGGCAAAATTCTCAAAAAACATCAAAACCACATTTCAGCAGTGCGAATTTTTTTAGCAAAAATCCGAAATGCAGTTTTCTTACAACCACTGTGGTTTTACAAAATTTAATCAAAATCTTTAGAGCCGTTTTTAATAAAATTTTTAAATCGAAATATTTGTATGGCATTTACCTATGAGCTTAATCAAAAATTCGAATTTTCCATCTAGGGTAACTTGTCCTATTGCGGACAGCTCCCTTGAGCGGACAATCCCCTTAGGCGGACAAATTCTCACGACCGTGGATCTTGGATCTAAATCCCATACATTTTATAATCCCTTAAGCTGACACTCCCTTACCCGGACGCGGACAGGATTATTAGCTGTCATTTGTTAAATTTAATTCCCTTATGCCGAAAACAGATGTGCAGCTTTTTCCAATGCAGCGAAAATTAATTTACACAGGTTCTTATACAGCATTCGTTGCACGATATCATTATTTCTAATTTCGCTGCATGGGAAAAAGATGCACATCTGTTTTCGGCTTTAGGCGGACAAAAACCTTTTTTTAGTATCTTATTTTTCGAAATACTTGAACATATATTTTGTTTGCATTAAAAACATTCCCCCTGGTTTCACAACAAATTCGATGTCACCAAATAACTGTCTGTAATCGTATGCATAACGGATTTTATTTCTGCAGCTGTAGTCTGTTTTTGTATCTTGTATCTTTAAGCTCATTTTTAGTTTTGATGAATTTTATGGCTTGTATGATAGGTGCAAAATTTGTTCATGATGCCACTTTATACTATACATTTCCTTCTATAACTATTTTGTATTTTTTCCCTTGGACGGACAACTCCCTTAGACGGACAAAAGTGCTGCGACCGTCGCTGTCCGGCTAAAGGAGCTTTCACTGTAACATCGAAATGCTGTGTGCCATATTTGAAGCAAATTGGCCCAACCGTTTTAACTCTAGTTTTAAATTACAAGTGGACGGATGCACGCACAGACGCATAGGTGCACAGACGCAAGGATGCAAGGACGCACAGACTGACGGACGGAATGGCAAAACCCATTTTTTCGGATTTCTTCATCATTGTAGCGTCAATTCTGATTACAACCCCGACACTTGTTCTTTTTACACGAAACCAATACTTGCTCTACGTAGCGGGAACTTTTCAGAGCTACTGCCATAGAGTACCTATATTATCTAGAGAACCGACTCGTACCCCTCTTGCCCGCAAATTTTATTTTAATTAAGTAAGAGAAAACTCTCTTATTTTACACTTCAAATGCACAGGATCACTAATACATACTCAAAATATAGGGCAAACTGTATACATGTTGTGGTTGGGGTTCCATTTAAAATGTACGGGACAACTAGCCCTTCCTTACAAAATCTAATGGCCAAATCCTCTCAGTACAGCTTGTAGGGTGGAAGAGAACAACCACCTTAAGTCGGTTCTCTAGATAATATATGTAAGTACTCTATGGCTACTGCGAGGAACTGACAAATCTTCAAAGAGAATCTCTTGTCATGAAAAAGTGCCTCTCTTCTTAGCCGCTCAGATTAAGCAAAGAATTGAAATGGAACTGACGTAACATTGGCGCCTAACAACACCTACACAGGAATGTTTGAGATTTGTAAGTCACTAGGCCCTGGTTATTCGCGAGCTGTTGCCCCATCAAATTTATTTATTTTATTTTTATATTTGAAACTTAGATTTATATACCCATTCCACTTACAAGTTTTATAAATTATTCATTTTTTATGTTTAAATATTCATTGCACTTTTATTATTTCATTTGCAACATAATTTAATGTTCCCTGGGTTTGAAGAATATCTCGTCGGATACAGAGTCTAATTTAAAGAGGTACATATACACTTAAACTTTAGTTTACTCATAAAAATGTCTTTACATATTGAAACTTCAACTATAGGTGCGTTTTATTGGCAATTTAATAGCTAGCGCAATAAAATTTCCCTTGGTGAACAATAACAAAACCAAAAGTGCCGATAAATTAGCTAGTAAATTAGTGAATATAAGAGTGGATAAATAGTGTGGACTTGAACCTTAAATGCCGGTAACGTAGTTTGTTTTTCACTCAAAAAAGGGTATGAACACGTCCAGAGAATAAAGAGTGGACATAAAAGTTGATATAGCGTTTTATTGAACTTGTATTGCTGCGCTAGCTATGAATTACGAATAAAACGCACCTTATGCAGGTACTCAAATTCATTTTTAAATACTTAATTCTTATTTAATATTTTAAAATGAAATCATTTTAACGAATCCGATAGGCGGATGGTTAAGCTATTGCAGAATAACTGTTCTTTTGACTGCTTATCTTCCTGTCATTGGTTTTTTCTTCTTTGGCATGTGGCTTCACTTGCTTGGCTTTTGGATTGTCTATTACCTGCTGAGAAACTCAGCTCCAGCGTTTAACTGGTTTATGAACGACTTTTCGAAGTATTGGTAATTTTTTTTATAAGTTTTTTTTACGTATAAGTAAGATTTTTTTTTAACCATGCGAGGATGGGGTGGGACAGCTAGTTTCAATTTTATAAAAGACTCCTGGCAAAAATCTAACTAAGCAGGAATAAGGGGCTAATTTGAGGCTAATTTAGTACTTCAATCCCGAAAGAGCCCCAAATTCCCTTCACCCTAAAACTCAGCTTGACGTCAAGCTTGGTCCACCACACCTCCCAATACACAATTTCAAAAATCTAATATTGCAGGAATTAGGGGCTAATTTAGTACCCCAATCATAAAGGAACCCCAAATTAACTTCACCGTTTAGAGGGCAAAAACTGATTTGATGACGTCATCATGCCATCAAGCTGGGTCCACCACAACCTCCCAATAAAGTATTTTAAAAATCTGATGATGCAGAAATTAGGGGCTAATTTAGTACCCTTATCCCGAAGCCGAAGGAACTCCAAATTCCCTTCACCGTTTAGAGAGTAAAAACCGAGCTAATTTGGTACCCCAATCCTGAAAGAGCCCCAAATTCCCTTCACCCTTTAAGGGGCAAAAATTGATTTGATATGAAATCAGTTTTTTGCTCTCTAAAGTGCGAAGGGAATTTGGGTCTCCTTTGGGATTGGGGTACTAAATTAGCCCATAATTCTTGCATAGTTAGATTTTTGAATTTCCGTTGTGGTGGACCCAGCTTGACGGACCTAAATTTAAGTCTACTGGTTCAATAAACGATCAACAAACCGTTCGTGTTGACGGCCTGCATCCATACAAAATTCAACTGACTCAGGAGCTGAGGTATAAACCAACTACACATAATGGCATGTGTTCGCTGAATGGGCTCTCGAGTCACGAGCAGATGAAAACTGATCCTGACGACACGTTGGTAGTTGGTAAGGCCATCACCGTCTACGGCGAGCGTTAAATGTCGATGATTAACAACTTCTTTTAGCCTTCACACTTTTTGTGTGTTAACTATTTTGTTAATATGTGTTGTATGTATGACTTTAGAATAGATATGTGTACTTATATCACGACATACGTACTTACCTACATCAATGTTAATAACTCAAAACATTGTAAAAGATTTTTTTTTAATCTTAAACATCCATCAGCAATTCTACAAAAAAAAGGACATTAAATTCAAAATTATATAAAATGGGTATCATGCCGCAAACACAAACTTGAGTAACGATGTGTTAAAAAGAACCTTCATAAAATATCTGCATTCTCTTCTTTTTTTCGCTACAAAAATAATAAAATAGTTCAAACCTGTAAAAGTTTTCTCTTTTTACTATACGACTATGTTGAAAAAATAAACAAATATCTGAAGTCTCAAGTATACCATCAGCATGAGTCCGTCACGAATATTTTTACTTTGTAGGTACTTTATAGTTGTTGTTGTTGCCGACACAACTCACTTCCAGAAAGTAAGTACAAACGGAAATGTAAATATTTTCAAAAACTCGTGTCCTTAGCATACACCAGCCAAGACACAACTCAAGACATGTTAATATAGAAAATAAAAATAAAATGTTAAAACACTCGTCGTCATCGTAGCCATGTCTGTCTATACCCACTAAAAGCAAATAAAATTTATTTATGCAAAATGCACACGTCTCGCCTCATGTTAACATTTCCTTTTTCCTTCGCAGAACATTTTTTTTATATACATATATATTTTTTTTCATTGAAGGTTTTATTCTTAACATCGTGTCGTATATAGTTACGCCGTATATGCTCCGCTTATATGCGATGCAGAACGTATTGTCTGTATGTAAGTTTTTTTTTTTTCAAAACGCCTTCTATCTAACGTATTGTTTGTTTGCTATCTCAATCCAGGCAAATTGATACAGCACCATTGTGTGCTAGGCTTAGGCTTTTCAATGTATCTCTTATATCCTCCCGGATTCGAACAATATGTCGTCGAAGCTTTTGTCTACCTGGATTCCGTTGATAGCGTGTAGAACCGACAAGAATGTTGAGGGTGGTTGGGGGCAGTATGGTAAGGTTCCTACTTTACTTACTTGGTATATCCTTGAAGCCAAACTTACTGATTACCCACGCCCCCTACCCGCCTTTTTATTGTTACAGAAGCGTGCGTAAACTGTGATGTGAAAACAAACCTTAGCTTATTCACATTTTCCTTTGGTTTGATAATTTTTTCACATTCTCATAGGTATACCGTATATTTGCATACATTATATTTTTGTATCATTTCATTGAAAATTTTGCATCTATATGCATCTATGTTTTTTTTTTTGGTTTATTGTTGTTGCTGCGCACCAGGGACCTTTTGGTAGAAAAATACCGCTAGAAGCTACCTATAGAAGAACACTTATTTAGCTCTCGAAATTACAAAACAATAAACCAGAATGGTGGGGATGAAAAGCATCCTGGTGTGTGCACAAGCAGTTGTAATTAATTTCCTGCCTCCTTAGCTCAGCTCAGCGTATACAGGCAGACTTTGCTAGCTTAATTAAAATCTTGGAAAACTTATTAGCAAACATTCATCGTCGTATACGTAAATGTCGTCGCCGCCACCACCATTTTTGAATACATATATCTACATAGGTTAGGTATTTTACATTGCATCGAACAAAACGTAAAGTATAGTATGAGGAACATGGATTTAATCAAAG
Organism: Epistrophella euchroma; assembly: GCA_947049315.1. Lineage (NCBI taxonomy): Eukaryota > Metazoa > Arthropoda > Insecta > Diptera > Syrphidae > Epistrophella > Epistrophella euchroma. The sequence continues at coordinate 23,613,636 of OX346245.1, forward strand.
CTTGTTATCGCATCACATGCAACATGTTTTTATCATTTTTCTTCTCTATTACCAAGAGAGAAACAGATCCTCTCTCGAAAGTGATAATTTATTATTGGATTTTGGTACTAAATAAATTAATTCTACAAAGCTTTGAAGAATTATTCTAAATGCTATGTGTATAATGTTTGTCACAACTTAAAAAAAGTATATTTGAAAATGTATTGCAATTATTATTTCTTCTTTAACTAACAAAAAATTTCAAACAAAAGTCGAAGACCTCCAAATTTAGATTAGGCATATTTTTTTTGTATTAGTGGCGTGGCGTGGATGATTTCAAATGTTAAGTCGAAAAATAAATTAGTCACCCGCAAACCTACCTAAATTAGAAATGTCTAACCTAAAATTGTGAGGTCCGTCAAGCTGGGTCTACCACAACCGAAATTCAATAATCTAACTATGCAGGAATTAGGGGCTATAGTTTATCCAATTATTCTTGTCAGTACAGGGAAGATAGGACGTTTGCATCTTAGTTTGGTTGCAGCGTACTGCATAAGTATATCGCATGTAAAAGCTCTTATCGCGATGCCGTAGTTTGCATAATAAATCATTTCAAGTTTATTTGAAATTGACCAGCGTCACCACCTAGTAGGTAAAATTGCACAATTATACGATTTTGAAAAACAAAAAAAAAAAACAAAAAAATATTGATCAAATTTTATAAATGGAATTGGTGGGTCGTTTCTAAGTATACTAAAAATTATTGATTATCTTTCTCTTTTTCATAGAATATTTTTTTGTATTTTATTTTTTTCATAATATAAATCGTTAAGGAGATTTTGGGGAAAAATTAAAAAAAGGGTACTTTAAGGTCCCTCGACTCTGAAACAATAAGTCCTATAAAAAAATGTACTGTGAAGAAAAGAAACATAACTAAATTTCCTATTTCAAGATATTGGTTACAACACTTTTTTTTTTAATGGTGGCCGACACACAACACCTATATCCGCGCTATTTTATTTTTATATTCAAAAACAACACACATACTAATTTCAATCATAAAATTATTAAAGAAAAGAAGTCTGGTACTGACGAAGGCCCAAAAGAAACATTCGACAATTGAAATATTCTTAGATTTATTTTAAATATACATTTGGGATTTCTACAGAAATCCAAGGAAAAAAAAACTGAACGAGTTTTCAAATGGACATGGGCAACCCTGAATGCACATTAATATAATAGGGGTTGAAGTTGAAAAGCAGCAGCCACAGGCACGGTTGCCACTTTGGTCATTTGTGACCAAATTTGGTCATTATTTTTTCACATGGTCATTTTTTAGTCCATTTGGTCATTTTTTTTTAATATCGATTTTATGTACATAATGTATATTTGTTTTTATTAAGCTTTTACTTTGATCTCATTTTAAAATGCTCTGAAAAGTTATTATTTTTATGTTTTTTGTATTTATGATTCGTTACTTTTATTTATTTATGTTAGTCTAATAATTTAATTAAGTTCATTAGGTATCTACTTTGTGAATTTTTTGGTTTTGTTTATTATTAAAGCCTAGTTTATAGATCGAAACGAAGCGAAGTTTTCATACAAAAAATAGCTTTTTTCACAGGCGTCAAAAATACAATAAAATTAAATGAATTTATTTAAGCGAAAAGGAGGAAGAAATTTGTTATGAAGTAAATACAATTCAACGGACTTATCTAAACCAAATATAAAACCAAATTAATTTTTCTTTGAACACCTCTCGACGCGAGATTTATTGATATTTCATTTCGGTTTGAGTTCTACTTCGCATTTATATATAAACTAGACTTTATACATACAAAAATTATATGTCATCTCTGTAATATGAAGAATATGTTAAAATAAATGCGATGAATTCATTGTTTTCTGTGTTTAGAGGTACAAATTTTTCAGACTCAAATTATTTTGGTCATTTTTAGCTACAGTTGGTCATTTTTATTTTTAAATTTGGACACAAAACTTTATTTTCAAGTGGCAACCGTGGCCACAGGCCACAGCAATTCATTCCAGTGCGCACTCAGATGTGCGCTCGAGAGGACGTTGAGTCTATGTCAGATGTAATCGGAAATTTACGGTCGGGCAAACACTTTTTATGAAGGAGTTATTACAATTTAGTACGGTGCAAAAATATGGCGCGCTACTGATTTTGAAAAAGCTCTCCCATAAGACGTGTACTGCCAATTAATATTGGATAGACTTTAATTTAGTACATACTCCAATCCCGAAAGAGCCCCAAATTTCCTTCAACCTAAAACTTGTGATGGACTCAGCTTGACGTCAAGCTAGGTCGACCACACCTCCCGAAATTTTCAAAAATTTAATGATGCAGGAATTAGGGGCTAATTTAGTACCCCAATTCCGAAGGAGCCCCAAATTCTCTTCACCGTTTAGAAAGCAAAAACTGTGTTGATGACGTCATCATGCCGTCAAGCTGGTTTCACCACAACGGAAATTCAAAGATCTAATGATGCAGAAATTAGAAGCTAATTTAGGGCTAATTAAGTACCCTAATCCTGAAGGAGCCCCAAATTCCCTTCGCCCTTTAGAGGATGACGTCATCAAATAAGTTTTAGCCTTCTAAAGTGTGAAGAGAATTTGGGGATCCTTTGGGGTTGGGGTACTAAATTAGCCCCTAATTTCTGCATCATTAGATTTTTGAATTTCCATTGTGGTGGACCCGTCATTAAATCAGCTTTTGCTCTCTAAACGGTGAAGGGAATATGACGTCAAGCTGAGTGCACCACAAGTTTTAAGGTAAAGGGAATTTGGGTCTCTTTCGGGATTGGAGTACTAAATTAGCCCCTAATTCCTACATAGTTAGATTTTAGAATTTCCGTTGTGGTGGACCCAGCTGGACCGACCTGAAATTGTGTATGCGCGTGTATTGCAGATCTACTTTCCACGTCATTATAAGAAAGGCAATTCAAGTCAACTTTGTATATAAGCTCTCCAAGTCATTAAAGTTTAAATTTACAATGATCAAAGCGCATACAAAACTGATTTTTGATTTTTTCAAAAACTGCAAAACATTTTATATTAGGAAAAAAAAAATATTAGGAAAAAGAATAATACTTAACTACTTAAGTAAAATTTTGAAAAAAAAAAAAAAATATTTAAAGAAAAAAATTCTTTTTTATTCGAAATTTTGACTTTGAAAATTATTTTTTTCAAAAATTATTCACGCGAACAACTTTATTTAAAAACGAAAATTTTAGAATGGATCTCTGACTTTTAAAATGCTATAGCATGGCTCTTAAGGTATTACGCTTATTTTTTAATAACTTTTTTCTGATTTAAGTGATTTTTTTTAAATTTACCCTTCCCGCCTAAAAGGGGGAATAAACCTACTACCACACTATTTTTTTTTGTCCGAACTCAACCCACAAGCTCCAGCTTTTTGTGACACCTTACGCGAATCACCCTGTATAAAAGATTTGCTTCAATAATGTAATGATATTTTTAACGAAAAAATGTTACAGTCGAAAATAGGTACTAAAGAATTATTTTAAAAAAATTGTTCTAACAAAATATTTTCAAAATTTTTAGATGCAATCTTGTTTGATGTACTCAGAAGCATCAGATAGCAAAATTATAATAAAATCGGCTGTACCTACGTGATAAACTCAAAAAAAAAGGGCAATTAAAAAAAAAAACATCAATTTCCTGTTTCCACAATGCGAAATTTTTTGAAATAACCTGAAATCCAGTTTTCTTACAACTACTATGGTTATTATTATTATGTAAGAAGCTTTATCAAAATAAGAAAATTAAAAAAAAAAAAAATGAATAGCTCCACTTGACCCCATGATGGTTTTAGAATGTTTTCTTTTTTAACATTGTAGCAACTTTTCGTTAAATATTTGCAGAATTTTTTCAAAATGAATTTTGAAAAGCAGATTTTTAGAGTCAAATTTTAAATGCAAAACTTCCCAAACTTAAACAGCAACACTTGCGAACCACTTAACAATTAATTATATGCACAATTTTTTAAAGGAAATTTTGCGATTATTTTGACTTAGTTTCTAAAAATTAAATTTTTTTTAAGCTCAAAAAAATAACGGTACATGCCATAAGACCCGTTTGAAAAAGTTTATTTATGTACATATCTCAAAAACGGCTATGACGATTTTTGGATTAAAATTTTTGTGCGTATCTACTAATAATCGTATTGTCTGCATTTTAGTGGACAAAAAATTTACAAAATGTTATTAACGGTCCCGTTTGATTTTCGATTTCGATTTTGAACAAAAATTTTTAGTCTGGAGGAGGTCCTTGTAAGCTTGAATAATACTGCATACCTACAAGTATTTCCAAAAAAGTATTTTGTGGATCTAAAAAAAGGCTCAATTTTTGTTGTGATAATTTTTTTTTGTTTTGAAATTATGATTTTAATTGTATATTACTACCTAACTTCTTAAAAATGATTATTTTAAATTATATTTTTAGAAAAACACTCCAACGATTTTAATATTTTCCGGTGACATTTCGCACAAATACCTACTCTATATATTTTTACATTTAAAGGCAACTAAAAATTTCTCGACCTATCGATAATCAAGGCATAAATTAAAGAAAGGCTTAGCTAAATCAACATCCATGACTTCTTGCAATAAAGTGGCAAAAAGTGAAAAATTAAAATACAGTAGACGCTCGATATAGTGAATCTCGGTAGAATGAACTATCCAATATAGTGAACACAAAATTTTATACACACTACTCTAAATAGTAAACAAAACGATCACTATATCGAGATTTTTTTATTTACACTTTTTTTCAGTACTTAACAAGAATATTCCAGCTCCAATACGTTTATAATGTTTATATGAATGTTTGACCTAGTTGAAACTTGAAACCAGGCAAAATGTTAATTTTGTATCAAATTTTACTCTGCAAAATCTTTATAGCTTTTCTTTTGAAATAGTGAAAAATCTCGATATAGTGAACATGCCTGGTCTTAATTACTTCACTATATCGAGCGCCTACTGTATACTCTCGAGACACTTTTGTACGAGAACATTTTGTTTCATTTGTCAAAATTATCCGATATGATATTTATTAGATATCAAACAAAATGTTCATGCATTTCATGCCAAATAGCACACAGAGATCTATAGCGCGTGTTTTTGTGTTTGACTTTTGCACTTTAACGGCTTAACTATACTCAAGAATGCGTTTCGCCCAGGCACGACAGTTGGGCTCATCAGTTAGATGCTGTCGTACCTTTCTAAGACGCAGTTTTTTGTCGATGAATACCGACTCTTAATAAAATCTACAGCGCATAGGCACTGTAAATTATATTCTTCTAGGGGAACATGGTTACATTCTTGCACCTAGAAATATATTTCATTTGAATTTAATTCAATATAATTTTGGTTTATTCTCTTCTTTATCTCAAGAATTTTTGCATAAAGTAATAAATATTACTTTCCTAAATTTTTTTGTTGAGTAATGAACAATATTAATTTTAAAATTTTTCTTTAAAAATGTCGTTCGTCATTGCAAACAAAACGTTTCAATACTTTTCTCAAAATTAACAAAGAATACAAATTTTGGTAGATTTCTGTGCTGGATAGCTACTATTATATACACTAGGGTGTCCGTTTTTTTTTTTTTTGATTTTTTAGCAACCCCTAAATCAAAAGTTTATGTCCTACAAAAAATTAATTTATTTACAAATTTTGTCATAAAAAAAGAAATAATTTTTTGAAATATTTTCCATAGATTTTTTTCTTCCATAAACTTTGAATGATGTTTTTTAAAGGGATGGTCAATTAATAATAATCAACAAGATAGTTAGAAATATCTGCAGCTGTTCTGGAGGAAAAAAAATACGTTCAAAGTTCATAAATTCTGTAAAAATGTGTAGAGCCACGTGCACGGGTTAAAGAGCTCGGCCAAGTTTTTGTTTTTTGGTCCATAAATTTACTGTAGGGCTAATGTTGCCAATAGTGCAGATTTCTCACCCATTTTGCAGATTTCCCACCCATTTCAAGACTTTTGAAATCCACAAAACTGCGCTGCAGATTTTATCAGCATAATCTGCTTAAAAAATATTTTGTTCTTCTTTTGTTATTTTGACAGCAATTCATCGGTACTGTATGTTGTAATTTTTGTTGGCATTCTTTTCTAGTTTAATCGTGAAATAAAATTAATAGTGGCTGGTTAAGCAAAAGAAACCCTTGGCTTTTTTCCAAAATGCTAAAAAAAAAAATTCGTTAAAACGGGGGGATGAAAATTAAATTTTTTTTTATCGATACTATCGATTCCTGTATCATCAGCAAATGTTGAACGCAAAATTGTTTTTAATAAAATTCTGCGAATAATAAAAAAAAAAAAATTTTGAAAAATTAAAAAATAATTAAAATTTTTTTTTATTATTTGCAGAATTTTCTAAAACAGTATTTTACAATTTTAAACATTATATTATGTATTTGTTTTTAGAAATTATGTTATTCTTAGTAGCAATATGTCCCTTAAAAGTGCTGGTTGCTGGGAGTCATGTAATAAAGTTTTTTAAATCTCAATAAAAAAGGCCTTATTTACTTTCAAAGGTGGATAACAGATAGAGTTATAAAATGGAGATTACATAAAGAAAAAAAAAAATAGAAAATAGACCTAAGCGCTAAGCCTAAGCTAAATAAGATTTCTGAAGAAAATAGCTAAAAATATCATTTAGTTTTTTTTTTCACTAATTATTATAATTTGTACTGTTCCCCCCCCCCCCCCCCCCAAATCGAAATCCTGCGTGGTTGTCGCCTGCCATGTCTGTTCATGTATAGGTACCTAACTCAGATTGCTTTGGCTTCCGGCTGTGAGATCTCCTTTGTCTTAACTCGCCTAGTGGTCGTAATTTCGTAATAAATAATACTGCTTTAATAAATACCTCAAAAATATTTGGACGTAATATTAGAAACTATTTCCTCAGGAAGACACCCCCCTCCCCTCCCTGTATCCGCTACGGATGTCATTCATATTTTATTATTTTGGATATTTTCCATTTTACCGTAATTTTAAAAACATTAAAAATATATAAAAACATAAACATAAGCAAACGTTCACACTTTGTCAAAGTAAAATAAATGCCATATGCACAAAATATATACAATGGGGATTATAAGAACAAATATATCCTTTAAAACACAAATTCATTATTTGAACTATTGCTGGCACATTTTAGGAACAAATACCTGCCAAACATGCAACCGAGCTCAACTATAATGCATAGTATATCCATTGTGCTTTTGAAAAACACTAAAATTATTTTTCGGTCCCTTAATTTATTGCTTTGATGTGTGTGTGTGTGTTTATGTGGCATAGGTACTAATTCTCAAAGCTTCAATCTACCTGCCATCACTTTGAAAAGCATTCAAAAACATTGCATTTGAACATTTTATCGTTCGCATTTCAAATCCCTTTTCACATTTCATCACAATACTATTTTTCCAGCTCGTTGTATGGTATAATAAATTTTCTAGTTTTCTATATAGTTAAAACATCAAACAAATAAATGAGTTTTCCACCAAAAATACCGCAACGCCAAATTAAACTATCCCCAGGATAACGATCTCGAATACACAAAAACCCTCCTTTTTTGACCTTTTAAGCATTATATCCTGCCGATTCCCCATCACACTTGACCATCACCATATGTTGTGTTTCGAATAAGTTGGAGGAAAAATTATTTTAGAAATTCGCAGAGAGCAGTGTCTGTGTCGGCGACATAGCCAAAGCCACATACACAAATTCATTAGATATACAGAGGTATTTTTGGGAAAATTTTGAAGTTTGGTGACCACAGAACACCAGCACAATGGCAATAACCAATGTTTTAATTCCCGTTCAGGGGATAAACATGCCAAAAAACGGCCGGGTCACTTGGTCGGGCGGTTGTCTATATTCAGTCGAAAATTTAGTATGTGCGCATTTACATGTGATACCTATAGCATAACACTACACATTTTAGCCCTATTTCAGCCAGCCCCTTGCGCCTCCTTGCTCCACCTAGTAATATTGTAAATACAATGAGGTCGGCAGAGGTTGTACACGTTTTTCTGTAAAACAACCCAAAACCACCGCACCGGAGCTCGATTGAAACGCGTGCGATCAGCCAATTCGGGACGAGAGAGTTTAAAATTAAATTCAATGAACAATGAACATGAACACAACAAGCTTAGGGCTGTTCTGTTCCCTGTTTGAGTAGACACACGACGACGACTACGACGCACGATGCATAGTGTCAGCCTGGGCTAAATAAATTTTCCTTATAGGAGTACTTGTTTCCGTGTTGACATATTTCTAAAAACAATCAACATACACGGATGGGAAATTGGAACTCATCAGTTGCATTAACCGCAGGAACCTGCTCTCTCGCTGGCCTATTGGGTCCGATTAAATTGACATTGTCGGAATTTCACGCGGTCCAGGGACCAGGGTAGGAAAGATTGATGGATTCCGGTGTTGGTAGTTCCACAGTTTGGTTAATTCACAATTAGCCTATATGGAATTCGGTGAAAAACATAGTGAGAAGTGGGTGGTTGGCAGTTCACATCTCAAACTGTCTATTGTTGAGAAATTTGAGTCAAACATGGTCGATACATGGTGCTTAACAGCAGATAAAGCATAATGGGCTTTTTGGAGACATCATCGATGGCGGCTTATGGACACTGGAGCGGTTTATTGTGACACACATCGGGATCAACGAATGTGGGTGATTATGAATGAGTGCTGCCAAAATCGTAGCATCTGTATGTGCAAGCAAACAATGCCAAACCCACTTTTCAAACTATCAATTTATTATATCGATATTCAATTTGTCACTCAGGGTAGCTGCCATGTTTTGTTAAGTAGCTTTATATCGACTCCTAAGAGAATGCAAAGTTCAAGACTGATTTCGTGAAATAACTAAGAATCATAGAATTTTAAACGGACAAAAAAATAACAGGAACAAAAAAAGGTAGAAAAAGAATTTTTGGATGATCAAGTATGTGCCAAGCACTTTGGTAAGAGAGCATTTCGGTATTTATTTGTCACGACATTTAAGTTTTCATGAATAAACCACAATTAGAGTCGTTCATCAGTATCATTTTTTTTTTTTATTTTTATTCTTGAATCCGTCTAAAATGATGTTCAAAGGATAGATAACGCGGTGGATTCAAGACACAAGCGTCCACAAGCTTTTTTCAAAGCGAACCTCTGTCTATCAACTCCTACTCTCACCTCTTAGTGGTGAACATCGTGTGGCTAGTACCTTTAACTAAAGATGGAATTCTAATCCCTGTGGACGGTTTTAGGCGGCAGCAAATGAGATAGGCGGGGATGAGTGTTCCCACTAAGGCACTTCTCTTTTATCAAGGCGGTAGTGGAAGAATTCCCCTGATGAAATCAACGGTGGCGTCTTCAGTTCCAGTCAGGTTGAACTACTAAGTGAATCCCTTATATGGGCTACTACGACGTATTCGTAGCTCAGGTCTATAAGGAGCGGTTTATCCGGCTCCCCATCCTTGGAGTTATAATAAGGATCTGGTCCTTCAGGCTAGGAGGTTGTGCGTCGGGGTGACGACCCCAGCAAACGAAACAAGAACAACGAATTTGGGATCTGCACGTGGAATGTCCGGACCTTAAACAGGCCACGTGCAGCCGACCAATTAGTGGAGAACCTGGATAGGCTAAAGGCTGATGTAACAGCCATCCAGGAAGTGCTATAGGTTGGAGAGGGCATCCGAAGGATGAAATCGTGTGACATTTACTTCGGCGAGTGCTGCAAGGAGCAGGGTCAGCGGCTCTTTGGTTGTGGTTTTGTGGTAAGGGGAAGACTTAGGCAAGAAGTCTTGGACTTCAGAATCCTTCACAATCAGCATCAAAGCCAAGTTCAAAAACATTACGTTGATCTGTGCCCATGCCCAAAGGAAGAAAAAGATGACTCAACCAAGGAAGAATTCTACGATCTCCTCGAGGATAAGTATGATAGAGGTGCCCCAAGTACGACGTCAAGATTATTCTTGGCGACTTCAACGCTAAGATCGGAAAGGAGGGCATCTTTGGTTCGATAGTCGGAGGACACAGCCTGCACGACCACAGCCGGTAATGGACTCAGGCTGATTGACTTTGCGGCGGGGCGAAATACCATCATAGCAAGCACTCGATTCCCACACCTCAATTCTCAGGAAGAAAAAGAGAGAGCATCCGAATGGGCGATCGAGTCTATTGAGGACTGTAGTGGCACGGGGGATGTTCGAAAGTTTAACCGAAGGGTAAGGCAATAAATCCAAGGGTACAAGGCCAGAACGGAAGCCTGCCGAGACGAGAGTGGGAATATAGTAGTAGACACACAGTCAGTGCTGAGGATCTGGAAACAACACTTTTCTAGACTGCTAAACGGCGAAGATGGCCAAAATTCCGCTGTAAGACAGAGCACTCCATTCAACCTGGATGATGATGGTCACAATTTCCATCCACCCGACCTAAATGGAGTACGGTTAGCGATAGCCAAGCTTAAAACGTACAAGGCTGCTGGTGCGGGTGGATGCATATGATAGCGTAGACAGAGACGAGCTATACAGAGCCATGTCGCAACTTGGCTGCCCTGCCAAACTCGTCCGCTTGTGCAGGATGACGATGGAGAAATCTAGCTGCTCCGTCAAAGTCGGCAAGAACACCACCGAACCCTTTGATGTCGAGAAAGGTTTGAGGCAAGGCGACGCGTTATTATGCAACCTGTTTAACATCGTTCTTGAAGCAATTGTACGCAACTCGCAAGTCAACAATAGAGGTACAATTTTTCAAAAGTCTGTTCAACTACTTGCTTATATGCAGATGATATTGACATCATTGGGAGAACGAAGCGAGCTGTTACCGGCGCGTTTGCAAGTATTGAATCGGAGGCGGCGAAAATGGGTTTGGCTGTTAATGAGGACAAAACGAAGTATATGCTATCATCGAGAAAGGAATCTCAACATCGTCGGCTCGGGCAAAACGTCACGATGGATAGATACAACTTCGAAGTCGTCAAGGACTTTGTCTGCCTGGGCTCCACTATGACATCGCTAAATGACACCAGCGCAAAGATCAAACGAAGAATTATAGGTTCTCTTGCCAATCGCTGTTTCTTCGGGCTAAGAAGGCATTTGAGTAAAAAAGCCCTCTCTCAGAGAACCAAGGAGACCTTATAAGACCCTAATTATCCCGGTCCTGCTATATGGGGCAGAGGCATGGACCCTGTCAAAAATGGATGAGAATCTGCTTTGGTGCTTTGAAATGAAGATTCTTCGGTATCGATGGAGTATGGAGGAGAAGATTTAACAACGAGCTTTACCTGGTCCAGAAGCTGAAAATACAGCGGCTGAGATGGCTGGGACACGTGGAGCATATGGAAACCAACGCACCAGCCCGACGAGTCTTCGAATATACCCCTGACGGTATGCGCAGCAGAGGAAGACTCCACCTTAGGTGGCGCACACAAGTGGGGAATGAGGCCAACCAACTTGGAGTGCGTAACTGGAGGCAGGTAGCTAGGGACCGAGCTGGCTGGAGGGGCTTGTTGGTTGAGGCCGTATTCCATCCTGGGCTGTGAGCGCTATCTAAAGTAAAGTAAGTAAGTACCTAAAAGCCAAAAAAAAATAAAAACAAATTAATCTTTCAAGAATTCTGTTGATTTTTAATGAAAATATTCGCATAGTTTATAAGCAGAAAATCTGAAATTAAGAATCCTTACTAACTTCTTTCGGGGAACGCTAAAACCGGGAAACTACAAACTATACAATTTGATTTTTGTGAGATTTCTTCTTAATATAATAAAAATAAAAATACAAAATTGCGTGTTTCTGGCTTTCTTCACGCCGGAACTGAATTTTCAAGCACGCCTTTTCTTAGAAAATAAATGTCCTCACAGACACTGTAAACGCAAAACACCAAAAAGATTAAAAAAAAAAAAAAAAAAAAAAACGATACCTAGAAAATGTATGAGGCGGAAACATTTGCTTTAGCAAAGTTTGAACTATTTTCATTCTCGGCGACCGGAAGAACTATGTGTGGTGTTGATTCTCACCCTGGCAATCTGATGTATGGCCAAACTGAAAAACTAAAGGATATCTCTCCCATTTCCATTGCAGCATTTGTGATATCGTGAAAGTGATGAAACTCTATCGTGCCTGGGGATTTTGCTTTGAAAAATGCAAGGAAGGATATAGCAGTCATTGTGATTTATTTTAAGTTAACATTTTGGCAATGCAAAGTTTTAAATACAAATGAAGTGGGTATAGGGTATAGGGACATTTGAAGAGTTTAATAAAATTTGAAAAAAAAAAATACTTTCCATTCTCTTGAATATTAGTTTTTCATTTTAAAAAAGAGTTAATTTCCTTTTATATTTGAAAACACGTTTCCAAAGGTATCAATTCTATATGACAGGATAGATATCTTTTTTACAGTAGGTCTTATGAAAGACTTTATCATTTCTTATTAAAAGCACAGGCATAGTTCCTTTCGTTGAATAAAGAGGCTTAGAGTAGAGAGCTCTCGCAGTGACTTTTCTATGCCTTTGTGAACACGAAGAACTAAACAAAAGGATTCTTTGACTGACACACCACCGCAACTTCTAAAACTAAAGAAACAAAAACAACATTGAGGAACGCCCTGTCTTGACATTTTTATTTTCTTCTATAGTCCTATACATACATATAACTTTACTGATGTTACATTAAGAAGATTAAAGAGCACATTGTGTATAAACCACAGAAAAAGGATTTAATGCAGTTCGTGGAAATTGTAAATGTGCCAAGGATATAAATCCAGCAATTGGTATTTTTTGAAATGCTATAAAAGAGAATGGCGCCACAGCAATCGCTAAAGAAGACTGAATATTACTTGGAATCCTTTGATTGTTATGAGTCTTTTGACATTTTTGTTTATGTATGTGCTTAAATCACACAATTTTGTGTTAGACCTTGAGTAAAGCGAGAAGTTTATTCGGTATAACATTTTTAAAGAAAAAATTGAAAGCTGATGTATATGATTGAAGTGTAGCTATGGGAACCTTTTGAAGTAAGTTCCTACAAGAAAGTTTAATTTAATCTGTTGAAATTGTGATGCTTATTTATTCTCAGCTGAGATAGCGTTAGCGGATCCAAAGTCCGTACCGTAGAAAGCAAATAAAACTCGGTGTGTGAAAGCTCGGGACTCCGGTTATAATGTTTAACTCTTTATTAAATATTTCTTACAGCTATTTCTAACAATTGATTATAATATTTTCTACAATAATTTTAATATCTTATTTAAAAATACATAACAGGGTATCTCATATACGGTAGAAAGTGGGATTGACTCCCTTGGCTGACCAAAGTCAAGTCTGGGTACAGAATTTGGGATTGACTCCCTTGGCTGACCGAAATCAAATCTGGGTACAGAAAATTTGGATTGACTCCCTTGACTGACCGAAGTCAAGTCTGGGTGCAGATATTTGGGATTGACTCCCTTGGCTGACCGAGGTCAAGCCTGGGTACAGAAATTCGGGATTGACTCCCTTGGCTGACCGGAGTCAAGTCTGGGTGCAGAAATTTGGGATTGACTCCCTTGGCTGACCGAGGTCAAGTCTGGGTACAGAAATTCGGGATTGACTCCCTTGGCTGACCGAAGTCAAGTCTGGGTGCAGAAATTTGGGATTGACTCCCTTGGCTGACCGAGGTCAAGTCTGGGTACAGAAATTCGGGATTGACTCCCTTGGCTGACCAAAGTCAAGTCTGGGTACAGAAATTCGGGATTGACTCCCTTGGCCGACCGAAGTCAAGTCTGGGTGCAAAAATTTGGGATTGAATCCATTGGCTGACCGAAGTCAAGTCTGGGTACGAAAGGTAGGATTGTTCACTGGACCCTGTAGACTCTAAGACAAAACAAGTAATGTGCCTTAGTACTAGCAGGGTGCGAATATAGTTGTTTGGGATTAAGTCCCTCCACTTAAATACAATTCAAGGCAAAACAGAGGAGAGGAGCGGAGATTTTACGATACACACCCAGCAGCTGGCTTCACGGTCCTTACTATGTGTCACGATAATAATATTCTCATTCAATGGGTAATTCTTGTAGTAGCCGTGGCGTGATGGTTAGTGCAATGGACTGTCATGCCGGATGTCTAAGGTTCGATCCCCAGCCTCGCCACCTATTTATTTAAAAGAAAAAACGGCTACTGCCTCTTGCGAGGAATTGACAAATCCTCCAAGAGTATCTCCTGTCACAGAAAAGTTCCGCTCGCCAGCCGTTCGGATTCGGCAATAAACTGTAGGTCCCCTCCATTCCTGCAGACACGCACACAGGAATGGTTGAGAGTTGTAAGTCACTAGGCCCTAGTTCTTCATGAGCTGTTGTGCCATCAAATTTATTTATTTTTTAATGGGTAATTTTTACGGGATCTTAAGAACTCTTCAGTGACAACTGAATGCGAACAGTATAAATGCAGAAAAACTCATTCCATTAACTTCTTGTGTGCAGCATCGATTGCTTCTTCTGTTGTTGTAATGTTGTGTTGTGTAGTGTTCGTGTGTTGTTGTTGTAGAATCTCGCCACAATGTCGTGGGCTCCTTAAAGTATGTGATGTAATTCTGGCGATGTATTTCTTGTTGGTATTTCGGTATTCTGTTGATAGTTGTCGGATAGGAGTAGCGAAAACAGTGTAACTTCGTTTCAAAATATACAGGTTCCATTTTGTACAAATTATTGTGATAAAAAATTAAATAGAAATAATACAAATACTCGTAATAAACAGAGAATGGTCACCATTCAAGTACAACTAATGCAAACTTTCTCCTCTTGTCTGATGCAATTGGTTAATCCTATATCTGCCATAATAAAATCAATGGCAATCCTAACCAACCCGCACATACAGCCACATCGACAACTTTAGTAGACTATCAACGACTATAGGAACATCCTTTTACACCTGCAATCCATTGATTGGATTTATATTGGAAAATCGGGAGGAAATCCGTGATAGGGATAACGAAGAGGTTCAGTAAATTTGATTAGGTTTAAAGTCTATATGCATGCACCTGGTTCAACGCGCATGTGATGATACTAAGGCCACTTCGAATCGAATATTCAAACACAATACAAATTTATTGTAGAATTGAAAGGTCCCGACAGACAATTCAAAGGCACGTAAGTTATGTCAACCAGAAATCATAGAACTTAATTGATGATGTGGAATTTGATCACGGAGGGCTATAGACTATTAGAAGAATTATGTGTGTACCCTTATAGCTTAAATATTTGACACTTCTGGCTCTTATGGAGCAATCATTTCAGTTGAAATTCTTGAACAAGTTTCAGTCATTTATTAAATTGAGTTAGCCAAAAGCGTGAATTGTTGAAAACTTTTGACAATAAATTGAATGATAATTTTACCAATGAAATTTAATCAAATTATATCAAGCGCAAGTACAGTAAAGGAAAACTACCCCCCAGTACAGTATAAACTATATGATGGGAGTTGTTGGTAGTTTTATAAATGTTATGATAACAAATTTTAGGTATTGGAATTGTTAAAAATTTATTCAACAAGGATGCTAAAATTTCCAGCAGCAGGCAAATTATAAGTATTTAAGGTGTTAGATATCAAAAACGCAATTAAGCAATAATGAATTTAGACATCAGAATTGATAAATTTATTGCCATAAAGTTAAATATGACAAATGTATGTAATTTTTTCCCTAAAAAAATAGGAAATACAGTCTGAATTCGTTGGGACTGTATAAAACACAATTCTTGATCTAATTCTGTCTGCTATCTATATTATTTTTTAATTATTACTAAGGATATTAACAAGATGTTTCCATATTAAGAGTCAATACTTCGGAAAATAATTCTTCTATAAATTTTTAGGGAGTGGTACCTTTATAAAACTTTGACTTAAAATGTTTGTATCCGACCAACGAAAATCATTACAATTTCTGGCTATAGCTTTTTTAAAGTAAAAAAAAAAATAAATTCTCTAATATTTGAACAAAATATTTTCAAACTCAAAATTTTAACAAAAAAGTTGAAAAAATGTATTACGAATTTTTGTCAAAATGTATCTATAAATAAAATAAATACCGTAAAGAACCAGGGCCTCATGACTTAAATGCCAGGAATGAAGGGGAACTACAATTTGTTGCTGAATTCGAACGGTTAAGGTAAGTGAAACTTTTCTATGATAGGATATACTCTTGGAGGCTCTGTTTCTTCCTCGCAAATTAGCCCTGAAAAACATTTTTTTTAGGTGGCAGGGCAGAGGCTGGGAATCGAACCCAGACCTCTGGCGTAATATTCTACCTCAATAACCATTACAGTACGGACTATACTATGTAAATAATAATAGGACTAAATAATTAGTCCTAAGACAGACAAAAATTGATAGGCTTGTATGAAGGCTCTGAACTCTTAGCACCCCATACATGAAAAATTCGAAAAAAAAGTATGCAGTCTAAAAGGTCAGTAAGTGGTCATAAAAGGTCAGGTAGTTTGAGAAATTGGTCAGGCTTAGAAAATATTTAATCCAAGGTTGAAGTTTTTCAAGGTCACCCGCGATTTTTGGCACCTCATTAAGGGGATATTCGAAAAAAAAAGTATACCACATGAAGGGCCACTGGATAGTGATAAAAGGTCAGATAATTTCAGTAATTGGTCAGGCATATAGTTTTTTTTAAATTAATTTTCAAAGTTTTTTCAAATGAATTTTTAAAGTGCCGAGACTTCTGCATTTTTTTTGGAAAATTCGTTAAATGAGATGCTAGCAAAAAGTCATACCGGGACCGAGAAAAAAAAATTTTAAAATTAACATTTTTTCCGAATATCCCACAAATGAGGTGCTAAAAGTCTTATACTGTGACCTTTAAAAAAACTTAAAACATTCATAAAAAGAAATCTATGCCTGACCAATTTCTGAATCTAGCTGACCTTTTATAAGGATTAAGTTATCTTTCAGATGGTAAACATTTTCTTTGAAAATTCCACAAATGAGGTGCTAACAGTCTATACGACCTTGTAACGACATTGAAAAAAAAATAAATTAAAATATTTATTAAAAAAAAATCTAAGGCTGACCAATTTCTGAAATTAGCTGACCTTTTATCAGGATTGAGCTACCTTTCGGATGGTATACAATTTTTTCGAATATCCCATAATTGAGGTGCTAACAGTCTATACGACCTTGCATGACCTTCGAAAAACTTCAAACGATTATAAACAAAAACCTAAGGCTGACCAATTTCTCAAACTAGTTGACCTTTTATCAGGATTGAGATGCCTTTCGGATGGTAAACATTCTTTTCGAATATCGCCTTAATGAGGTGCCAAAAATCGCGGCACTGAAAAAAAAACGCAATATCAAGATAACATTTTCATAATATCAATTCCATATTTTTCATTTTCCATATCAAATTTACCACAAAACATATTAAATTAATACTTTTAATGTTACGCTAATATCATTTTTGTTATATTGATATTAAAAGTGTTACTTTAATAAGATTGGTTTTAACATTTAATATCAATTCTCATTATCAAAAGTAGGTTGATAATTCTTACTATTTGAATATCAGTAAAAAATATTAATCTGATATTTTTATGTCAACATTGATGTCTTGAATGTTGAATTGATATAATTTTATGTAAAAATGATGAAAACGGCAAATCATTTTAATATTTTATTAATATCAAATATATGTTATTATATCAATTTATGAATAGATTGTTAAAAATGTTGTATTAATGATATTAAAATATCACACAAATATTTTCAACATCAGCTTGGTACAATTTGTTTGATATTATAATATCAATTTAACATTTAAAAATATGGTTGGCATTGAATCATAAACCAGAAAGTTATAAATTTTCAACGTCGGCTTTCCGTATTGCGAATTAGCCTAGTGGAAGTGTATTGGGCTCGTAAGCGGGAGACACAGGTTCGAATCTCATCAGAAAATTTTCAAGTAAGTAGTAAGTAAAATATAAGTTTTTTCAATTTAAATAAAACTCTAAATATTTCAGAATAAAAGGGAAAGGAACTTACAAAACCACTATGGTGCAATGTGCAATAGGAAAATAAAATCCTAAAAACTAATAAAATAAAATTCAAATCAAACCCTACAAATGCACGCAGTTTTTTTTTTTTTTTGCTTTCTTCATTTCAATAGTCATATCAAAATGATAATAAATATATCATAATGATAATGATCATATTGTATTGATATGATGAGCATATCAAAATTGATGTTTTTAATGTTGGACGACTTTTATAACCCAAAAATGTTAATTTTACAGTCGTTTTATCAATTTTTTTTTTTCGGTGGGGTGACCTTGAAAAACTTCAACCTTGGATTAAATATTTTCTAAGCCTGACCAATTTCTTAAACTTCCTGACCTTTTATGACCAATTACTGACCTTTTAGACTGCATACTTTTTTTTTCGAATTTTCCATGTATGGGGTGCTAAGAGTTCAGAGCCTTGTATGAAAAAACTTATTTCTATTGTCAACTCTTGGCCATCACGATGCCAAAGTGAATTTTATGTCAGGAAGAATAAGCACACCGGAGTAAGATTATAATAAATTTCTTATTCATTAAGTTAAGTTGTTGCCCAGGGCCAGACAATATAAGGTTTTTATAATAACGATTCTATATATACTAATGAAATTAATCAGCCAAATATCAATTTATTTGACTGGACTCGTTGAATTATTGATTCAAATAAAAGCTTTCACAAAGATGTGTATTTCATCCAGATGCAGCAGTTTGGGTTAGCGACTCATCATGAGGAAATAAAATACCAACAAACTTCCAGTCGCGACAGAACAGCTGAAAAGGATTTCTAGTTTCTGCAATCTACATTTAAATTTCAATTTTAAAAATATAGTAGAACCTATACCTATACTTCCTAGTAGGCAAAACTCTCGAAAGTTTGAGTTGTTTTAATTTAATACAATTTCAAATATCTAAGTTACAACTTTCTGAAAAAAAAAATAGCGAAATTATAAATAAATAGTAAGGAAATTTTATATTTCATCAAGCTAATGAAATTTTTTGATACAAAATATTGATTTGTAAAAATAAAATTCATTAAAGTTAATTTTATTTGAAACCTCTTTACAACATATTTATGTATGTAGGTTGAAGATACCTAACCTTACCTGCTACTAAATGCATAATAATAACAAAAACTAAAACATATCAAACACCTAATTTAAACTCCTTGTAGTTCCAAATGTTAAACAAAAATGGTGCAGATTTTTTGAATTTATACTTTACCATAAAATTTAAATTCTGATTTTAATACGCCCTAATTTCGAATATATTTAGATACCTACCTATACCTAGGTAAATATATCTTAACATGTTTATTGAATTTCAGAAAACCAGTAGTTCACTGTAAAAAAAAAAACAAGTAGCTTAATCACTAATATCTATGAATTTCATTAAAATCAAAGCATTATCATAATCTATTATCCATCCTGTGAAATCAACTAAAACAAAAAATAAAACATAATAAACCTCATTATATTAGAGAACACATCCTTTCTCCATATACAGAGGAGTGTAGGTAATCAATGACATTTCCAACAAATTACAGGATGGCAGGACATTACCTCCATTCAATGGAATGGTTAACTGTAAATAACTGACAGGTCTCCCCAACTCAATCCCATCATACCGCACCCCTCCTTGTTCGGTATACTAAATTTGGCATAATTCATAATATAATGTATAAAGGATCTAAATAAACGAATATGAATATGACCCACATACACACAAATCCAAACGATATCTATATTTTTGTTTTGTTTTGTGTTTTACTTACATTTATCTATTTGTGTGTTTTTGTGTTTACTTGATATCTGTAAGCTGTCATGAATTTCTATATCGTAATAAAATACGTGATATGAAATCATAAATCCCTCTTCCTCTTCTCATTCACAAAAAGAAGATGTAGAATAAACAAAAAAAAAAATATTTTACCAAAAAAAAATAAAATAAAATGAACGACTGGGGCGCACGAACTTGCTCTTGTAGTTTAAGTTTCTTCGAATTTTAAAGATTGGGTGTTATATTAAACACACATAATTAATAATTATATGTATATGTATTTATGCATTCAAAAAATTGAAGAATGAAAATTTTAATATGGAAAAAAGCATGAAACACGTTCATTAAATCAATAAAACAAGTACTTAAAATGTTTTAATCTCAGAATAAAGAACACCATCTCAATTATTTAAAAAATATGAATTTATGCAGAAAAAAAATTTTAAAAATCGTTGGAGCGGTTTTCTTAAAAAAGAATTTTTTTATATATAAAATTTCTTGAAATTTAAAAAAAAAAAAAAAAAAATTTGTACGCTATTTTTAATAATATAATAATATAGAGCTAAAGCCATAATTTCAAAAAAATTCATCAACCCATTTGCAAAAAAATGATTTTTCAAAAAAAAAAACGTTTTTAATTTTTTAAATCCAAAAAATATTTTTTTGAAAATATTTGTATGCAGTATTATTCACACTTGATAGTACCTCCTAAGTAAAAATTTTGATCAAAATTCGTTAAGCAGTTAACGAGAAAGTCGAAAATAAAAGAAACGGTTCTATGGCAGGTACCGTTAATAACAGGTTTTGGTAGATTTTTTTTCACCAAAATGTAGACCATACCACTACTAGTACACACAAAAAATTAAAAAAAAATCGTTATAGCCGTTTTTGAGATAAATAACCTTTTTTTAGAATAGTCCTATGGCAAGTACCGTTGTTTTTTGAGCTAAAAAAAAATCTCGATTTTCCCTCTAGGGAATCACCCAAAAATCTTATGCTGTAGGTCGAGATACATATAGACAGACGGAATTGCGGGACCCACTTTTTTCGTGTTCTCTATCATCGTAATGTCATGTTTGATTGTTATCTTGAGTTCGATTTTTTTTACGAATCCAAAACTTGCCCTATATAGTACCTATAATCTAGCAAGTAAAAAGATACGGGTACGACGTCTCGTATCAGTTGGCTCCACTCCCAGAGTTTCATGTCTGGGTTCCGATATAAGTAGCCCAGTTTAGTGCTGCAGCTTTGTGATATGTTAGCACATGGAAAAAGGAATAGATTTTCAGTGCCACTATCTTCGTAGCTCTCAGGTACTTACCTGTAAACAAACCTACATACATATATATTCTTGGAGTAGGAACTCACTTTCGAAGGAGAAATCCATACTTTGTCGAGGGAAAAATATAAATAATACCATCGATAGGTACTTATAGCGCACCTTTATGAAAGATGAATTGCAAACGAAAGGTTAAACTATTACAACCAGCTGGATACAAGACTCTTCGAAATCATGTGCAATGGAGGGAAGTTACATAGGAAAATAAATCGGAACCAAATTCAATATTCGACGAAAAATTGAATTTTCAAGATTTATCATACTTTGTCGAATATGTATTGTGTCGATATACAAAAAATGTCATTGCATTATGCAACTTACACACAAAGACGCCGTCGTTGGCACTTGCTTTGGCATGTGTAAAAAGCTTAAGGTACCTACTCATGTATCAAGTGCTACAGAAATGTTAAGCGAAGTTGACTTTGGTACTTCAATTTTTTATATTGACAGAATTCGATTTAGTAATAAATTTGCTTACAAAAAAGTTGTAAGGATTTATTAAGGTCACTTAGAATATATTTAAAATATTATTGAGGGCATGGCTCTATAAATTACTAAATTTTAAAACAATATGCGCCCTGATGGACACTCGTAAGAAGTGATGCCAGATGAGATTTTTAAAAACCCACCGCATTTGACAAAAAATCCCACTATTTTTTTTTACTGGAAGCAAAGAAAAATGCCCATGTTTTTTTTTCTACCTTAAATTTTTCCTAAATGTGTATTGCGAAAATGTTTTAAGCGAAAAAAAAAAACACACTTAAAACAATCTTTTTTAAATAAATCATAATTCATCTCATAATAAATGAATTTTAAACATTCTTTGACTTCGTTTTGAAAATTCAGGATGTTAATTAAAATACTAACAGTTTACACCGTTGCGTTGGTCCTTTTTTTATTCCCCGCGATTTCCTCATTACCGATCTCTTATCCGTGGTGAAAGGGAGTGTGCGATTAGTGTATTTCTTTTTTTATAATTTACACACTGAAGGGATTATGAATACCCTTACCATGTTAAAACACAGTGCGAGAGTAAGGAAAGTAGCGAAGGATATTGGTTTTGAATTTTCTAAATATGACAATGAGAGGGAAAAATAGAGTAAGGCAAAGCATTTCGCAATCGTGTAGTTAGGTTCTTAAGAGAATCCTTGTGAACTTAAAATTTGGTTCTGGGTTATAACTTTATTGAGTTAATCTTTTTAAAAATGCAGAGGACAGCACTAAAAAAAAGAAGAGCACAACGACAAAAATTTCATTTTTTTTTTAAATATCTCTCCTTGTTGACATATTATTTTCTGTGTATCAGATGAACAGGCCAAACAATTTTTATTGTGGCTATAGTAAAAATATGAATATGCGGTAAGAGCAAAAGTTGAATGAAAGTAGATAGCTAGGTAGGTGGTAAATTTTGTAGATTGGTGGTTATAATATTTCCGCCCATAACAAAATGATTCGAATATTTTCCCACCATGAATTTTTTCCCACCAATATTCCTACCAAAGGGAACTTACACTGCTCGTAAAATTTTCTTTCTATTCAGCCATATAAAGCGGGTACATCTATCATCATTTTCCTCAGAGCAATAAATTTAATTGAAACACTTTGAATGAGCTGAAAATCGCATTTTTTACAATAATTGCATCTTTGGCCGCCATTTTGTTTTTAACGGTTATTTTGATTTTCACACGTATATCGTATTTTTGAATTCTAGAAAACAATTTGAACTACAAACTCGTAGAAAATTAGTTTCCTACAAAATATTTTAATTTTTTCCATAATCGCTTTTGCTTAAAAGTTTTACTGTTTCGGTACAAGAATAAGAAAAGCACCAACAAATTGACAACATTTCTGAGAAAGAAGGCGATATGTATGAAAAAAAAACAGCTTACCGTTGGTTGTGCAAAATTACAAGATCCTAAAGATTCTGGAAGGTACAGTTGGAGGATTTGTTGTTTTGTCAATTCCTCGCAAGAGGCAGTAGCCGTTTTTATTTTAAAAATTATTAGGTGGCGAGGCTGGCGACTTAACTTAGACATCCGACATGACAGTCCATCGCACTAACCATCACGCCACGGCTGCTACGCTCCATCATGACCTTTAATTTCTGAGAAAATTTAAAATGTTGAAATCAACTTTACTACTTAGTTAGTATAATTTGTAGAAATAAGGATTTTTGGCGCAACAAAATAACGGACGAATGTCGAATTTAGGAAATACTTACTTTTGTTATTTTCATTTTTTTCAAAAAATAGATACATTTTGACATTTGGTTTTTGGTATTTCACTAAAAATTGATAGAAACGTTGAATATTAAAAACAAAAATACTGCTTAATAACGTAAAATTTTGAACAAAATCAGTTTGAACACAATTTTTTTTTTTTAAATTCAATGTTGAAAACTAAGTTTTGAAAAACTTATCGCAAAAATTTAATTTAAAAAAAAAATAACAGAAGAGATTGTTACCATTGTTTTTTAATATTTTTTTTCTGTTTTAAATACATTTTTTCATAAAGTTGCCCCTCCCATCATTTTTTATTTTCTTAAAAACGAAAAGATACTTGAGCATCTACTTTTCAATGTTTGACTAGAAATTGACAGGAGAGTGGAATATTAAAAACAAAAATATTACATACGTAAAATTTTGAACAATTAGTTTGAACACAATTTTTTCATTATTTTTTTAAAATTTTGAATTCGAAAATTATTTTTTTCAAAAACTATTCAAATAGTTTTACTTTTAAAAGAAAGTGAAAGCACAAACTTCAGGAATAAAATTGATAACTTTCCCGTTGTTTTTTAATGATTTATTTCTATTTGAAGTTCAAAAAGAAATTCAAGAATCGGTTGCAGTTTAGCAAAGTTAGAGCCACTTAAAGAAACGAGACTACCATAACTCATAAAACCGTTAAAAGTCGAAAATTAAGCGAAAAGGAGAAAATTGTCTCTTATTGATCGGCTCTTAAAGACTTTAGGAATCCGCTTGGTTTCCATCTGCATCACCAACCGCGGGGCACCCTTTATAGGTACATATATTTTCAAGGGGAGGTTTTTGTAAATCTACTGTTCTATTGGAGCACTAGAGCCAAGAAATAAACAAATTCTATATTTGGAAAACATTCATATTCACAGTCATTCATATTCACAATATAATTTTATATTTTTTTGTGTTAAGAAAATAAACCAACGAACGGTATTACCCTATAGGGGAAAGATTTGCTGCAATTTCTTTTTATTCATGTAAGGTATAAAGAAATTTCACAGTTTTTATGCTTCTAACCTAACTCAAATAATGTCCTAAATATGTGCTAGTTTTTTTTTTTTTTTTTTTTTAAACAACGAAAAAAAATTGGTTCACCAGGGCGTATACGTACTTTTTTTTTTTTTTTTTTTTTTTTTTTTTTTAACTTTCAACAAATATGTTCCTACATTTCTGTTTCGCACCGTATTTAGCTTTATGTAAAGTAATCTCAAAGGTATATAGTTCAAATATTACTATGGTTTTCGAAAAAGTAGTCATGTCTTATGTAAAGATGGCACGACCCCTTCTTTTTAAACCAGAAACGACTACATACCATGTCTTGTTATTGATATTTTCATTGAAAATATAAATAAGATTTTTCTACCCGTCGTATGGAGCTCGGGGCAAACGTTGTTGTATCGACTTTAAAATGCAGTTGTTGGCGCCTCGCCAACACTTGTCCAATTCGGGCATTTCAGTTGCTCTTGCTTCTTGATTGCGTGCGGTAATTGATGCTAAACGGTCTCTATGTTCCTGCCGCCAAGTGCCCTAGCAACGTAGGGGGGTTTTGTCCCACTAAATGATGGCTTTGCCCCCCACAACGTTATCGATACTAGAAAAAGATGGATGAAATTAAAAGGCAATCAAAAACAGAAATAATACCCAATAAAAATTATTTGTATAGGTAATTATGTATTTAAAAGCCAGTTATAGCTATCATTAAAATTCATCATTGAAAATTTTAAAGATCCATTTTTAGACGTTTGGGGTGCAAAATCTTTGATTATTTTGATGTCAAAATAAAGGTTGTGGTAATTAATATATCTGGCTAAAAAAAATTAAATTAGGCCCAACCTTTCTCATAAAATAAATTTTATTATTTCAATGATCATTGATAAGGAAGTGCACGGAAAAAATACATAAAAACTATTAACTTAATAGAAATTAAACTAAAAAAATAAAAATGTTCCATTTTTAAACATTCGCTCTTCCTTATACGGCGTTTTCATTAAAGCAAATGAGGTAATTTCGTCAAAAATTTCCAAATTAAATTCAAAATCATCTCATTTCCCATACAAATTCAAATTTCCAAATGAGGTAATTTCAACCAAATTTGCACGAAATTCGGTAGGAAATTACGTAAAACTTTTATGAACACAACCAAATGGATTCCATTCAAAGTGGAACCCATTTCAAATGACAGGATTCAATGCAAAAACAACAAAAACAAGCGATTGACAATCTGGGCCTTCAAACAAAATTAGGAAATTTGAAATGTGAACACTTTTTTTGTAATTTGCCAAATTACCTCATTTCAGGTCTAATGAAAACGCAGTATTAGATACCAAATATTATTTCAAACAAGATTAGTGAAAATTTTCCTTCTGTCAATTTTATTGTTCAAATAAAGGCAACTGTGAGAAAAAAAATAAATTTGTGATCCAGTTTGTTTTATTATCATGATCTGATCCGGATCAGATTTAGTGGAAAATAAAACGCAGCTAATGATAGCTATAACTGGCACCTAAATATTTATTTTTTAATTATTTCTGCTCTAAACTTGTTCGCATTTTACTTAGAAAACTCTTGAAATATTTTACTTTGGTTATTGAAAAAAATCATTAAAATTTTCAAAATTAATTCATACAAACAAGAACAAAATTTGAATTGAATATTTATAACTAATTTTAAAGAATTTGTCAAACAATTTTGGTGTGGACGTATGTATATAGGTAATCTAATTATTGACCCACTTAATTCGTGACTTTCGGCCCATCAGTGTAATTTAAAAGTCAACATTTGATTTGTGGACTTTTGACCCACGAAAGAGATTCAAAATTTCATTGTGGACTACTCTCCGCGTCAAGCTGATGTTGTCTGTGAATGTGTATGATTATTTTTATCTGTATTATTGACTGCCCTGGTTAATGGAAAAAGAAAAAGATTGTAAATTTAAAAAAATCTTTGCCCCCCCAAACAACAAACAAACAAAACAAAGTAGCTACGAAACTGCTGCCACTTTTCTGTCACCAGGTTGATTTTTGATTCTTTTTGGTTGCTAACTTTTCCTTCCGATGAGACTACTTTTATTGGATGTATTTTTAACTATACCCCGTCTTTAAGTAATGAAAAAAAATAAGACTTTGTTATTTAGTGTTTCGTTTGGTATTTTTTCTATGTCAGCTTTATTAAATTCTGCCGATTGAGCCTTATTTAATCCAATAATCGGTTTTATTTCTGGTGTTCCGTAGGGTTCAGTACGTAGCCCTTTATTGTTTTTAATTTACGTCAATGAATTTCATATATTTGCGGATTACTTCCTATTGTACTTGAGTTGCCCCATGGGCTCATAGCATATGCTACATGCATCTTTTTGTATCTATCAAAATCTAGAAAAAATGAAAGCGGACTCGGTCAAATAAATAAAAAAAATTCTTTAACAACTAAACTGCGAGTCTTGGCCTTTAAACATTTTTTATCTGTCTATCTTCTCCTTAAAACTTTTTTTAATTTGGGCCAGTTAACATTTTTTTTACTCCTAATATTGGAGCAAATGCTAAAAACTGCTTCATCCTTCATTCTATTATCGCATCCTATAAATATTAAAAATATCAAAGTTTATCTGTCTGTCAGTTTGTTCCTTTTAATCTCAGAAAATATACTAAGTAATTAGAATGAGAATTGGAAGAGCAAGATCTTGCAACCTAAGGATGGACATAAGTATTTTTTTTTTTTCAAATCTACCAATTTAATAAATAAAAACAACTAAAATATACAAAAAAAGTGATTTAAATTAAAAAGTTTGTAACGAATGCGAAGCAGGGCTAGCACAGGTTTGCTAGTACCCGTACAAAACTTCTATCAGAATACTGATAGAATATTTCTGATGGTAAAACTGAATTTATTCTAGAAGTGACAAAAAAGGTGGTCTTTTTTGTTCTATGGAGTAAAAAAACAAAGCTTATGGAGTGCGATAAATGCGATTAAAAAAAGCTTATCTGGATGAATGTATACGAGTAAAATTGTTGGTATAAATATTAAATCTTAAAAATGTGCCACCCCTTCATAAATTTTAATTTCGGTAGACTTGGTTGTAAATTTTCATTCTATTCTTTCTAAAAGACAACCCTCTAAGCTGAAAAAAAAAAAATTAAATTGTAAGTCAAGCACTAAACTCTGGGGTTATTTTATCAGGTTTATTTTATTACAACCTCAATTCCGAACGAATGCTTAATAATGCCACTTAAACTTCAGATTGCTGCCTCGCTGGGGTTTTTTTTCTTTCCCATCATCAGTCTCTTACCTACTTGAATATTCAGAAACGTCAACGCACAGCATCAGCAAAAATGAAGCAAAAAAAAATGCGCTACATTGAAATCTCGAAAAAGGTTACCTACCATAGCTATAAATCCCATTCAATCTTTGCCATGATACGAATCCTGAGATATACTCATGTGGTTAATATTATACTCTTATACATGGGTTATGGACATAAATATATAACGCACGAATACGTTGATATCACTCGTGTTGCTTGTTCCTGCGATGACGAAGATGAATCATTATACCAAGTGTTCCGGAACATATATCTCTGAAAGATGACTCAATGGATGAGAATGGAGCTCCTGTATCTTTATACGTCCATTCAATTCCATTATAAGATGAGTAACATATATGTAAGGGGGTAGGAGATTTTGTTATAGGACCTAACTTGAACTGCCAGGAAGTCTTGAAAATCACTTTTTTTTTTTTTTTTTTTTTTTGCCAACGAATGTGTCTCTAACCAACCGGCTTCCACTTTAACATTAAGATCTATCGTAAAATTCTGATGAAATTTACCGGAATCATCAGAAAATTGAAGCAGTCATCTAACTTGAAGGTCGGTGAAGTAGGTACGACAAAGAACGATTGCTGAAAAGGTGTCAAGAATTATTGGCTTCTGGAGAAACGTAATACCTGAGACACTCTGAGACTATGGAGGTATGCAAATGGATATAAAAAAAATCACATAAAGTTCCTTTCCCGATAACAACCAGAAAGGTAGGTTAGATTTTTAGCAGGTGAATTTCAGATGGAAAATAAACTAAACAATTATTTTGCTAAACGATGTGGAAACCGTGAAATAGCTATCTAGCCTATACAAATAAGTTGGTGGTAGCTCTCTTAAGTGGTTGTTGTTTATTTCAAACCTTAAATATTGATATGATGGAGTCAAAGCTTTGTAGCCTTTACTGCTAGTGCAGTTATCACACAAAACACTTTCCATAAAAAAGTATGGATAAAATGACATTTTTGGTATGGAAAAATGACATAGTAGTATACACAGCTCAATTTATGCAGAAAAGTTAAATTTTCAAAAAATAAAAAAAATTTGCTTTGAATTGAAAACTTTATACTAAAACCACAGGAGAAGTTTCGCGAGACTATTGTTGTGCGGGTTGATTTTAAGATATACACAAATTCAAGAAACAACTATTCGTCGCCTGAGAATTGTTTCGTCCCACTTTTCGCCACTTTTGTGGTTTTTGAGTTAGGGACAGATCCTATGGTAATTTGGTAAGTATGCTGTTTCTAAATCTGTGATCCGATTTGCGCTATGAACTACCAATCCTTGAATATTGAGCATCGAATTTGTCCCATATCCAAAAAAATCTACGGTTTGTAGAATTGTTTTGTCCCATAAACCATTTTTTGGCATTTGGTACACATTTTTCATACAATTTTCCGTAATTTTTTTGAGAGAAATGGAAGTGGGAGCATGTGTTAAAGAAAAGCAATGTTTGAGGAACACTGATCGCAAACCAAAATTTAGTGTTGGCTTGGACCACCTCCATTACAGCAGCTGCGATTTATTATCTACGTATCAGGATCAAAATGTTTTTTTAACACGTATTTCAAAAACAATTTTGTGTCCCACGTGTATGAGAAAACTTTTCAGTAACAAAATATAGGATGGGACACACGGGAAAAAATTTGACTTTTACAAAAATTTGCGTAACTTCTTAACGGTCAAGCAAAACATTTTGAAATTTGATAGAAAAACTCATTATAAGTAGAACTTTTGGTAAAAAAAAAATAAAATAAATTCTATCACACGGTTTTGGAATACCAAGGATGTAGGTACACCTTTAACTTCGTTTTTCTCGAAATAGTTCCAATGACGTATGTATGTGACAAAACAATTCTCAGGTGACGTATGGCTGCAAAAGCGAATGGATTATTTTTTGTTTGACATATTTTTTTTAAACAAATAATTTGGTAGCACACCAGCTCATGAAGAACTAGCCTATAGTGAACTCTCAACCATTCATGTGTGCTTGTCTGCTGCGACGAAGGGGACTTAGGCCCATCGCCCACTTAGGCAACTTTTAGTTGCGCAACTTTTCATCGCCCGGAGTTGCCGGCAACAGAGAGCAACAAAAGTAGCTTGCAATAGCCCACTAGGCAATTTCCGAGCAACTTTGTTGGACTAGACTTTGACTTTTGTCACCATATTTTTTTTTTCCTTGTGGGAGTTTTGAGATTTCAAGAGCTAAGCTCTGGAGAGTTTGTTAGTTGGGCAGTTCTCTGGCAACAAAAGGTAAGTAGGTGAATCAATTTGGCTGACGATTGGTCTTAAAGGTACATTTTCTTTGTGTACCTTTGGAAGACCATATAGCTTAGGTGGTTGGGGGCAAGATGGTTTTTGGTTAATTTTTTTTATGAATTATATGTTGAATTGGTGGTTATAAGAACTGAGAAAAACAATATGCTAAATGGTGACAAATTTCCTAGTTTATACCAATTAATTTAAAAAAATATATTAAATAGAAAACCAAATATCAATTGCAGTCTCATATGTAAATATCCATTTATTTGGTATTTAATATTTTGAAAAAAAAATCATGATTGAGGAATCTTTCCTAATGGATGGAGTGGAATATATATATTTAGGGACATCCCTGAACGAATCGCTTCTTTAGCAGCAGGTTGGTTATTTCATATTAAATTTAAATTTTAAGTTAACTTTGATTTCAGATGAAGCAAACCTTCGAGCTGTCCTTATGGCGTATAGGACATAGCATAAGC
The DNA here is from genome assembly GCA_947049315.1 of Epistrophella euchroma. Lineage (NCBI taxonomy): Eukaryota > Metazoa > Arthropoda > Insecta > Diptera > Syrphidae > Epistrophella > Epistrophella euchroma. The sequence continues at coordinate 23,644,131 of OX346245.1, forward strand.
AGCAACAGCCACAGACACAAAATTAACAACATCAGTGGCATGGGCAAAATCAACAGCATCAAAATCACCAACATCAACAACAAAGCGACATCCCGCAATTAGATGCAACGGAAGGTGAGGTGGATGAAATGGATGCAGAAGGTGCTTCGTGGGACAAGGCCGGTGAAAAATTTCTCATGAGCATTCTTTTAAAAGAAGTAGAGAAGTTCAAGAGCCCCAAAGTCAAAAGAAAGGTCTTCTGGGAACTAATTCCGCAATGTAAAGCTGCTTTCATTTCTTGAGAAAAAAATTAGAAAAATTTATATGTGATTATAGATCAGCATGCAAACGAAGAGAAAACACCGTGTGAGCTGATTGAGAAGCCAAAGTCCTCACAGCCAAAGCTACCATCTCTCCAAAGAAAAAGACCATCGAACTCAAACTCATATTATGAGATGACAACAAAAATTTGCAAATTCCAAGAAAAAATACTGGAACCTTTAAAACATGCCGACGCGAGCGAAGAAGCGAGGCTAAAAAACGAAGCAGAAGTTTTGTGGTGGCTGCTTTCCAGCTGTCTGGCTTTGTTTTAATCTAAGCTGGTAATGCGCAATAAATCAATATTTATAATTATTAATTATTATATTATTTTTTATTATAATGTGAATTATAGCTAGTTGATAAATTTTTATTTTGAAGAAAAATACCTACTCACATTGTTGAAAAAAAGGAAAACACATTCCATTTCCAGAAATTGGCCAAAATGACGAAGGGTGAAAAGGAAATACACGCCATTTTGGCATCCACAATGACAAGCGGAAATGCCATTTTGGGATCATATTTTTCACAGATAATAAGAATGTCGGCAGCAAAAAGTTGCCTGTTAGCGAGGGTAAGCAACAAAAAGTTGCCGGGAAAAAAGTTCCGCGAGCAACTCCGAGCAACACAAAGTTGCACAACTAAAAGTTGTCTAGTGGGCGCTCTCCCATATAAGCTAATGTAATTGGATTGGGAGCAACAAAAAGTTGCTGAGGTGAGCAACAAAAAGTTGCCTAGTGGGCGATGGGCTTTACAGTTTATTGCCAAATCCGAACGGCTAAGGAGAGTGGCACTTTTTTATGACAAGAGATACTATTGGAGGTTTTGTCAGTTTTTTTTTTTTTTTTTAATTATTACCTATTAAAAACAGTCTTTAAAATTCCAAGCCATTTTTTATTTTCATAAAAAAATTCGCGCCATAGATTCCACGAAACATGTTGCAGCTTTGGAGGAAGGCTTCCCGTGGGATAGGGCCGTAATAGGTAGGTGCTCACGTTAAACCAAGACAAATGTTGCCTGAACAGAATGAAGACGGAGTTGCAACGGGAGCCGCAGCTGGAATAGCTGTCCAAAGTATATTGAATACACACAAATTCAATGTTGCAAACAGGTCCGTCAAGCTAGGTCCGCCACAATCGAAATTTGAAATTCTAATGATGCAGGAATTTAGTGCTAATTAAGTTCCAATTTTGAACCACAATCCCGATCTAGAACTAAAATCCGCTCGCCCTCAAACCTGTGGCGGACCCAGCTTGACGTCAAGCTAGGACCGCCACACCTCCAAAGACAACAAATATTCAAAAAACTAATGATGCATGAATTTAGTGGCGATTTTAGTGCTACTAATTTGTAAAACTCCATCATTTGACCTTAAAATTAAGTACCAAACACAAAATAAGAAGTGGAGACTTTTTATACGCCACCCTTTAAAAAAAATACGTAGCTATTAGACGTAGAATGGGTTCTAAAAAAATAAAAAAAAAATAAATTTGATGGCACAACAGCTCATGAAGAACTAGGGCCTATTGACTTACAACTCTCAACCATTCCTGTGTGCATGTCTGCAGGAATGGAGGGGACCTACAGTTTATTGCCGAATCCGAACGGCTTACGAGCGGCACTTTTCTGTGACAGGAGATACTCTTGGAGGATTTGTCAATTCCTCGCAAGAGGCAGTAGCCGTTTTTTCTTTTAAATAAATAGGTGGCGAGGCTGGGGATCGAACCTTAGACCTCCGGCATGACAGTCCATCGCACTAACCATCACGCCACGAAAAAAATACCAGCTTTCATTTTTCTAAGTTGGTATTTTTTGCTGACTTAATGTTACTGAACCACAGATCGGTATTTTAATCAATTTTCTATAACTGGCGATGGCGACTGGCCCTTAGTTTTCACATTTTGGAACGCCGAGATTGAGGTAGGTAGGTAATTGATCGCCTTGCATATTTATTATCAAGTTATCCGATTAAAGCCCCCGACTGTTAGAAAAAACATTTTGGTGAAATTCACACGGCCTTAAAACCTCTTTGAATGATGGCATACCTAAAAAGGTGGGGTTTGATTTTATACCTGTTTATAGGCAAACAGTACTTTAACGCTGAGACTCTCGTCGTCGTATCTCATGAGAAATGATAATCGCCCATAAAAAAGTTAGAGGTGATAAAGTACTGCATAAGCAGTCAAAAAAAAGAAAAAAATAAAAGAAAGAACAAGAAAAACGACTAATTTTCGTCTTTGATTTATCCACTGCCATGGTAAGACTGTGAAAAATTAACCACTCCGACAGTGATGAACCAATGATGAAGTAAGCTGAGCTGAGACTCAGGACATACGTATAATGGAAAAGGCTCTTTGAAAACGTAAAACCAAAACGAAAGGACAAAGGAATGTTGTTGATGGCTGACCGAGCATTGCATTCAGATTGTCCACATAGCTTATGGGCTGACACTTTACAAGAGAACACCATTTGGGCATCGATTCTGTCACCTTAATCACTCCAGTCATTCCCTTCTCCTTCCCCCAATATCCTGTGATGCGCCTCTGTGATGCTCTTCGATTGTCTATTGCGATGATGATGATGATGACTAGGAGTAGGAGAGTGTGCTTGAGAAGTCCTGCAGTCAATCTCGATGATAGAAAGCCGATGGATCTAATATAGACACTGGCCTGGCACATCATATATAGTGGCTCTGTATATAGAGGATTGAACAGCAGAAAAGTTATGAAGGGGGATGAATATTTTACAACAATGTCAAGTCATCAGAGACAGCCGTGTCCTGGATTTGACAATGCGACACCGATATATCGATGGATGACAAACGAGATTTTCCACTTGGCTTAATGGAAGCATTGTGTCGGACCATGTGCACTCAACAAACGCAGTCAGGACACACACACACGGTCCAGGATCAGCAGCAGGACAACACGGAGGACAGCACACATATCCTTGCACTCACTCCAGGCCACTCCATTTATGCATTCTGTGTATATTGAACGCAAGGATGCAGAGATGGTTGTTGGGTGTTCCTTGAAGGCATAGAGGTGTGTATGTACGGATTTCGATACAAGGATAGCTTGAACTGGCAGACACAAAATGGCAGGATATTACATTCGAGTTATTCGACAGTTTTTTGGTTAGAGGGTTCTAGTTTCGCTTCGGTAATACCTAACCTACCTACTTCGGACTTCCATCTGAAACATATGGACCAACTAAAAGAGCCAATATAGCTGGAGCTCGTGAAAAACGAAAATAAAAAGCTTATAAAGTCCTACGGCTATGTAGGGCTGATGATACAAGTTGCACTCAGTATTGTGGTTTCTGTCCTGTTCTATCTGCGGATAGTTTTTTTCCATTATATTTTTCTCCCTCGTCGTCTGGCAGTAGTAGTTGTTCGTGTTCTTAAATCGTTCCACGTTTACAATGTCCTTTAGTTTTATTGACTGTGAAAAAACAAAGGCGAATATATGTTTAAAGGACTGAGAGAGTAGGTTTAGGTAGTTATATTGCCATCGGCAGCAGGGGTGTATAGAAGCAGCTGAACTATTATTTCTACATGAAAGAACGACGACGACAATGGTTGGGTTTGTGGAAATTATTGTACCTACTGTAAAATCTGCAAAGGGCGAAAATGTTGCAATGCTACCGGCGTTTTTTGCTCTTTGGCATTGAGCAAATGTCTTCTACCCTACAGGTATTTTTTTCAATTCGTTTTTATTTTTTATTTTATTTTGTTTGTTTGTTTTTGTATGCCTTGAATTCTTTTCATTTTGCAACTTGACCTGGAATGTCCTTTACGATTCAGGAAATTGAAAACAGAACGATTATTTAAAGGGCTGAATAATGACTTTTGCACGGTGGAGTTGTCAACTTTTTCACGGAATAGTGGTTCCTAATTGAATAACTTTCAAGCAAAAGAATTGCATGGACCATAGATTGGGGGAGCATAATATTTTTACTTTTTCACATGAATGTTGAAGTTTTTTGGTTTACAACTTTTTTTGTAAAATTGTTTATGAATTAGGAACTTTGTTTTTTTTTTTTAATTTTTATAGTCCAGTTAAGATTAGGAAGTAGGTATACCTATTTAATTACGATGTAGAAGGTAATATTAAAAAAGGGTTCAGAATAAATAAAAAAATAGCAGGGTAATATTATTTATCGGTGGAAATCTGAACTGAAAATGTTAAAATAAATGTTACAATACTATTTTGGCAGTTTATAAATTCAAAAAGGAAGTCTGATGGCTATCCTACTTCCCTTAATTATTTAGAGCATTCTTCTAATAATTCTAAAATCATAACTAATTTATTTGCAAATTTTTTCAGTCTTGCTTTTTCCGACAATAATTTCGAGCCTGATGTCAACTACTTTCATTATCTAAATAATTTAAACCAATCGTCTTTGGTCTCAATTAGCATTACTACTAATGATGTGGTCAACAAGATAAATAAACTTAAGGATGATTACTCATCAGGCCCAGATGGTTTACCAGCAATTGTTTTAAAAAAATGTGCAGCCAATCTGGCCAAGCCTCTTGCTACTCTTTTCCAAAAATCCCTATCTCTTGGGATTTTCGCTTCTATGTGGAAAGAGTTTTTCATCATTCCAATTCACAAAAAGGGTTGTAAGTCTGATATTTCTAATTATAGGCCAATCGCCAAATTGTCGTGCATTCCGAAACTATTCAAAAGTATAGTCTTTGACACCGTATATTTTCATTGCAAACCTTTGTTCTCTGCCAAACAACACGGGTTTCTTAAAGGTAAATCCACAACCACTAACCTAACTGAATTTGTTTCTTATACTTTAAATGCATTAGAAAAAACAAATGAAGTCGATGTTATTGCCACAGCAAGGCCTTTGATAAAATCTCTCACAAAATTATAGCTTTTAAATTAAAGGCTCTTGGATTTCCTTCTGGTTTTGTTCAATGGATAGAATCGTACCTATTCGATCGCAAATATAGAGTGTTGTTTAGATCTTCAATTTCAAATTCTTTCATTGCTAAATCTGGTGTCCCACAAGGAAGTCATTTGGGCCCTATTCTTTTTATCCTGTCAATCAACGACGTGGAAAGCGTAATTAAGCATTCAGAACTATCTACATACGCGGATGACATGAAAATTTTTAAAGTAGTTTCTTCACTTGACGATGCTTTACTTCTGCAGAATGACCTTAATAATTTCTTTGTCTGGTGTGAAAAGAACAACTTAGAACTTAATGTTGGGAAATGCCAAGCAATTACGTATTCTCGAAAACGGGTTTGTCCGCCACCGCGAAATTACTACATAAATAACGTCCTTGTTTCCAGAGTAACGACAGTCAGGGATTTGGGTGTTATCTGTGATAGCGAGCTTAACTTTCGACCCCATTACGACAACATAGTAACGAGAGCTAACTGTGTTCTTGGCTTTATCAAACGTTGGTCTAAGGAATTCTCAGATCCTTACGTTACGAAATCTCTTTACACAACCTTTGTTCGACCTTTGCTCGAATATGCTAGCCAGGTATGGTCCCCTTATCACCTCGTGCATATTAGGAGAATCGAAGCTGTTCAGCGTAGATTTCTACGTTTCGCTCTGAGGGGACTTCCTTGGACTGACAACTACAATTTACCCTCTTATCATGCTCGGTTGCAGCTCATAAACTTGCAATCTCTCGAAAAACGACGAGAAGTTGCTGATATTATATTTGTTCATCAAATTTTGTCTGGTGTAACTGATTCCTCTGCCCTCCTCGAGGTAATGAATATTAACATCAACTCACGTTCTCTAAGATCAGTACCCCAATTCCATCTAGCTCCTCACAGAACTGACTATGGAAGAAACGAGCCAATTACTAGAATGTTAAGGGAAGTAAATGCTAATTTTAATGTTTTTGACTTTAATCATAGCAAGATCACACAAAAAAAACTGTTTTATGGTTCTTTCACTTTCTAACATAAATCTTATAAAATAACGTAATATTATGTATAAAGAGAAACGAGATAATTTTGAGAAACTGAAACTACTCTTTCTAACTTAACAAATGCCTAAGCATGCTAATCATTTCATTTTAATTTTATACTTTTTGACTTTTCATATTAAGAACTATTCTACATATATGATCTTTTTTTTCTTATTTTAATCATATTTTTATTTTAATTTTTTTTTAATTTCTTTGCCTTTTTAACTGCTTGCATTAAGCAGTCCACAATTTTTTAGCTTCCAGATTAGCTCGCGCTTTCCTTGAATACGGGTTGTTGTTGTGTTAAGTTGGCATCAACATAATAATTCAATAATAAGTTCCGATATGACTTGCAACCGCAATTGCCGTCGTACTCGGTGTAAATGGACCCCAGCGGGATCTGGGGGGGAAAGAGGCGTGGGATTATTTATTTATTTATTTACCAAAAATAATGTTTTTATCCTTATTTTAATAGAATATAGCCGAAAACAGATGTGCAGCTTTTTTCCATGCAGCGAAATTAGAAATAGAAATATCGTGCAGAGAAAGCAGCATGCAGAGCCTGGAATATGTCAATGTCAGCCCTCATAAGAACCTGTGTAAATTTATTTTCGCTGTGTTGGAAAAAGCTACACATCTGTTTTCGGCATAAATGTGTCTACAATAAAAAGCTGTGAGCTGCAGGAGTAAACTCAGCCCACCAGTTCTTGTGGAAAAACGGAAGGAATCTGATTTCACCTTCTGGCTAACCCAAACTTTATCAAGTGAGCGCTTTGCTTAAGTGCTTGCTTACTCCACTCCACGGCAACAGGAACAGGGAGTAACGATAGGAATCTAATCCAGCCTCTGGCCTTCCCAATGTAATAGTGAAGTCTGTTTCACAATGCGACGAGAAAACAAGACGTCAGCGTGACGAGATCTCTTCGCAGTTTTTCTCTCTTTTAAACGAGTTTCAAACAACGAAATAATACATAATTAAGCATTTCTCGTCGTCTCGTGAAGTTCGAAAAATTGAAAAAAAAAGCCGCAACGTGACGACGAGAAATGCTTTATTATGTATTATTTCGTTGTTTGAAACTCGTTATAAAGAGAGAAGAACTGCGAAGAGATCTCGTCACGCTGACGTCTCGTTTTCTCATCGCATTGTGAAACAGCCTTGAGTAACGAAAGGCAGTAGGAACAGCGTTGCCACTGCGTAAAAAATTTGCGCAGTAGATCAATAAAAAAAAATGCAGTAGATTTAAACTTTTCGCAGTAGATTTTTTATTTAAAAAAAAAATACAAAATTTATCGATTTCATCAATATTTGAAATGTTTTTTCAAAAATTAATTTTAAATAAGCCATTTAATTTTCTTTTATGAACTCGCCATTTATAAATTCAAAGTTATTAAAGCACTTCAAGAGCCCGGGAATAACATTTTAAAGACTATTGACACTAAGGGCCAGTTGTACAAATTTACGCTGAACCGCAGATCAACTAAACTCGAGTTAAATCGTGTACCAGGTTCAACTTCGAGTGCGTTGTACAGTCGTGGTTCAGGTGAGAGTTAACTGAACTCGAGTTAAAGTCTATATACTAGAAAAATTGAGTATATACATAATATAGCTTACGTCAATGTCAGTCGATTGCTCGATTTCTGAATTTATCGCACAAACATCATGAGTTATTTCACAAGGTTTGCTCAAATCATTCTTTTAAATGCCGAATTCTAATGATAATCTTCAATCGAAAAAGAAAATAATACTAAAAATAAGATTGTGACGACACAAAAATTCCAAGATGGCGGCTCGGGTGTATAAAATAAGCATACCTTGTATCTATTTATCGTGACTGTCAAAAAAAATTCAGTTTGAAATGAGATAGCATGTATAGGTACAAGAAACATTCTACATCAAAAATTATAATAGCCAATCACATCCTTGAACCCTGGCTGACTCTCAAGTTAACCCGCCGAAATCGGCGATTTAAATTTTTCGTGGTTCAGCGGTGAGTTAAGTCTTAAACCTCGATTGTACAACACTTCATAGCAGTTGAACTGAGTTCAAATCTTGAACCACTGCTGAACCACGACTGTACAATTGGACCTAAGTTTATTGTATAGTTTGTTTTTAACTTGGTTTACAATTGAAAATTTTCGCTCTGCTGCAGCGCTACTATGAGGTAGTGAAAACAAAACCAACATAATATGTACTTATATTTGGAAAGTTCTAAATAAAGCTTTGTTCGTTGAACTTTATCCAGGGTTGACCCACGTCCAAGAGTTGTCAAAAAAACCTGGGTTTTTCGATTCTCAAAAACACTTTAGAACTCTCAATTGTATTAGATTATGGGCAATAAACTGTAGGTCCCTTCCATTATCCTGCAGACAGGCGCACAGGAATGGTTGAGAGTTGTAAGTCACTGGGCCCTGTTCTTCATGAGCTGTAGTAGTAGCCGTGGTGTGATGGTTAGTGCGATGGACTGTCATGATGGAGGTCTAAGGTTCGATCTCCAGCCTCGCCACCTATTTATTTAAAAGAAAAAACGGCTACTGCATCTTGCGAGGAATTGACAAACCCTCCAAGAGTATCTCCTGTCACAGAAAAGTGCCGCTCGTTAGCCGTTCGGATTCGGCAATAAACTGTAGGTCCCCTCCATTCCTGCAGACACGCACACAGGAATGGTTGAGAGTTGTAAGTCACTAGGCCCTAGTTCTTCATGAGCTGTTGTGCCATCAAATTTATTTATTTTATTTTATATATTTCTTTGATTTTCTTTTTACCAAATTAAGCAGTGAAATATTTATACTAAAAGTCTTTAAAAAGTCATTTTTGTTTAGCTTTTTTTAACCTTACTGGGAGTGGCAAAAAACAAATAATCACTATAGAGTTCTAAAAATATCTTGTAGAAAATTAGTTCTAGTTTTTAAAACTGCATTTAAATTTTTCGTGTTGGCATTACTTGGTGAGATATTGGTAACCAAAGTCAAAAGTCTGTTTTTCATTCAAAGCCAGATATTCTCCTAAAAAAAAATTGTAGAACAACTTAAATTAACATTAAATCTAAAAATACAGTTATTTAATACATTGGCTGAAAAAAAATTCAAAGAAAATGACACTCTTCAAAAAAAAAAAAAAATACAACTCGTGCTTTTTCTTATGAGTGCGCAATAATAGTACCCTAAAAAAATCATTTGCTTAAATTTCTCAACGCAAATCTCCACAAGATAAAAAAAAAAAAAAAAAAAAACACTAAATAAGTGATGTTTTTTTGTTCCTTTAATTTTTTTGACTAGTGTACTTGAATTAATTAAAGTCTAAGGGATTTTATTGCATTCTTGAAAGTGCAAAAAATTTTAAACATCTTTGTTTCCAAAAAAATTTGTAGGAACAAAAATTTATACGCAAACAAATGGGAGTTTATCAAGTACCTATACCGAACCCAGAGTTATACATAAACCATTTAATGAGGCATTAGCATTATAAGCACCAAATTTGTCAGTACAACATATAAATAATATACATACATATATCGCGAGAAAAATGTTTCAAATTTCATGTATGGTTACCATTTTTCTTGGAATTTTCAAAGAATGCTCGCAATACTACTTAAGAAAGAATTCAACAAAATTCTAAATTATTCACATAATTTTAATGAGAACAAAAATGAAAGATTCACTTTGTTTGATGGGTTTTGCCTTATTATCACATACATATTCGTATCGTACGTAAAGCCTTTTTTAGGGAATTTACCAAGAATTAATATTTTATGATATATAAATTTCATTCGAAAAACGTGAATTTAATATTAACATATTCACAACCTCTCATTTTCACACCCAAATCATTGGTGTGTTATTCCACATAATGAGCTGTGTACAGCTTCCTCTATAATTTAAAATATCCTGATTGGTATGCCATTTATAAATACGATTCATATTAAATTTCAATAACTCAATTTTCATTAAAACAATATTTCTTCAAATGAAAGCATTTTTGAGTAATAAAATAAATAAATCATCCAACGAATAAATTGATAGCTGATGCGCTAACCATAATTGATATTCAAACAAAAAGCATTATGTCCAATTGCCAATTAAGGGCAATTCTGTTTGTACTCTATACTCTTGTCATTAAAAAGTTATTTTTTTTGTTTGCTTGTATCAGAAAACAGACGGGAACATAATTCCAAAAATTTCATTTGTCCCGGCCATATGATGCTGATACGAACTTGAACATCCCCAAGAGCAGTCAGCATCATCAGCGCCATCACGAGAGTAACGTGTGTATATAAAGAGTAAGCAAATGAATCCTGCTTTTGGACTGATTCTGACAATTAAATGAATGTTAATAAATTAATTAAGTTTTAATTTAACTTTCCGTAATGGCAGCTGATGTCAGTGGACAAAGTAATGGATTACTCGACGGTGCGGTGGTATTATTCCATTCTATCTTGGTTTATTCCGCACAAAATACTATTTAATGCAAAATAATTGTAAATCGGGAGACGCTGGACTGGCCCAGGTCCTCCTGGCTGGTGTATCCTTTTTGTTTTTTTTTTTTTAATTTTTGTCTTTTTTCCAGTTCATCGCACTCAGTGGCACAGAAATTTATTCGAATTTAATTTGTTGCAAATGATAGCAATACACACGACACATTGCCTGACCCATCATGACATTTATAATGTTCTTGGGGGAAAATTTCACGCGCAATCATAAATCACACGAGAACCGAACGAAAAACACTGTTTCGATGGGTCATTAAAACAATGTCCTTTAGAGCTCTGAATGTAGATAGGTTTTGCAGAGGGAAAGTTGTGTGCCATCAGGAGTGTAGCACCTTCACCGCACAGCCACTAAATGTTTCAGAACTTAAGCGCTACTTGTAACCAAGATAATGAATTCAGCCCAAAGTCCTGCGAATTTCCATGTTGAATCCAATCAATGAATCCTTACATTATTCCATGTAGTATAGTGCTCCTTTCGCTGTAAAGGATAGGGCGGCAGGGTAAAGGGTCACATTGGTCGGTCAGGGAGGGGGGAGAAGCCCGCCTGAATTGAAAATTAATTTTCCATGCCGTCGCGTCGCGTGTCGACTTTGTACCCCGTACCCCGATGATGAGTTACTGCGTGGTGTATAGTACTGTACAATATGTTTTGTTTGGGCGATAACCCATTGTGGTTTTTAGCAAAAACAGTTGCACCATTGTTAGTTTAACAATAATAGCTCTTTCACTTTACAATAAGTGTATACGTCCACTGGACTATACGCTCTGGGCGCTCTCTCTGATGTCGCTATTGTTGAATCAACTATTGTTGGATGAGTGTTAGGAATCATGTTCCATGCAAGGAATCCCCACAAATTCTAAACGCGAATTTTAGTTTTATGCGTATAGCTCAATGCAATGCAGCTATTGTTGTCCTTTGTTGAATGAATATAAGGTAGTTCAGAAATTGTTGTGTTTACATTGGGATGATTGATGCGGATGTGACTATTAGGCTGAAAGGACTTTTGAAACCACTGAAATTGCCAATCGATCTATACATAAGAGATTAGTTATTATCTATAGATTCTACAGCAAATATTTTCTTTTGAAAACACATATTCATGTTTTGAACAACATAGAGTAAGGTCAGGTAATGTGGAGTACCCTTATTGTTTTCGGCAATAGTTTTAAAACTAATGCTTTTTTTGAAGAGGGAAAAAGGCGTTATCGTTCATTAAAAAACATTGTCAACAGTATTTACTTACCCTTGTGCTTAATTTTTCTCAAATGAATTAAATATTTGCAAAAGTGGCAGGTAATTTGGGCCCCATAGTGCGGGTAATGGGGAGTTGTGCTCCACATTACCAGAAATAGAAATTGTCCCCTTTTATGAATGAATTATTACATACAAAAATTCAGTTTCAATGTTTACCTTTTATGTTTTTTTCGGTATTTACTTACCTATTTAAATAAATACAAAAATATAATTCAATAAATGTTTATTTTATAATTATGTTTGATTAAAACCCTTAGCTCTATCGATGGAAGTGCCTGTTGGTAGCCGAAAGCTTATATCATTTTTGTGTCTTTTCAAAAAGCTATGTAGACAGGCTTTTCCTGCAGTTTTATGCAATATGGACAATTTGTTGGGGATATTATTTTTTTTGAGCCATTTCAAAAGCCAGACTTCGAATATCGCTTCTTTTTAAACCGCAGAAAGTTTTTTTTTTTCATTACATTACCTAAAATTGGTTTTTGACCCAAGGTAGTGGACAAAATATCACTATAATAGGCTTACAGGATCGTACCATACGTTGCAACGTTGGTTTTGGTACGTTATATATTTTGGAAGCCAGCTTCACACCCATTTCGTTATTTTTGATGGCAGCAAGTGCCTTTTCCATTGCAGCAGGGTCCAACTTTCTCTCTTGTATTCCCTTTTTCGGTATTTTCAGATGAATCTGTAAATGTATGGATAAGATTAGACCTCTACAAAAATAGGTGGCTAATGTGGAGCACTACTCCACTTTACCCGCCTGTGCGTACTCCACATTAGCCGATAGGTATACATATAATAAACAATTCCAATTTATTTATATAAAATTAAAGAAAAACAGTAAAACTCACCTTATGTTTATATAAAACAATATATAATTAAAGCAAATAAGAAACATTAATTGAAATTGAGCCTTTATTTTTCGATATCCAGTAAAACCCGCTTAAGAGAAACCCGCTTAACTAAAAAACCCGGATACATGAAACATATTTTCATTTCAATTTTTTCATTGAATAAAAACTCTCTTAAGTGAAAAAAAAAGAATCGCACAGAAAGAAAAATTGCTGCATGCTTTTTATTTTTCACTTTCACCATTTTCATCACGAAAATGACAATCGAATGTCTGACTATTTCACAAACGCTTACATTTACATTTTATAAACAAATTGCTTTGTCCTCTCAAACAAAAATCCAAAACAACATTTCAAATAGCTCAAGAGGTACATATGTAGATCTACGTATTTTGACATTTTTTAAAAAGAAATTTACATTTTCATAATTCAAAGATAAATAAAAGATAAATACAATATTGTTTCTAGCTTTAATTCTCCGCTTAATCAAATTTTTAGATCCGCTTAAGTGAAATTTTTTTTTTTTCACTTAAGCGGGGTTCGTTTAAGTGCAAAAACCCGCTTAAGTGAAAGAAAGACTGTGACATTTTGCAGTTTCTCTTTAGTGGGTTTTTCTGTATAAACATTTAACGCAGAACAAAAAATTAGATCGACCACACATCAAAACAAGAATCATCGAACTGCGCAAAATCTTTAGGCGTGAACACGTGGCAATGAAAGATTTGTCTCTCTGCTTAAGAGAACTATCGTAGGTATATCAGCATCAGCAATAACAAATCTCTCACTCTTCCAGGAAAAAGAGAAATCAGGAGTCCATGGCATCATCGCAACTCATCATATCTAAGTCATCATGCCGCAGCTGAACATGACCCAACACCCAACTCATCATAGGGTACAACTCATCATGGGACAACTCATCATGGAAATAAGTCATCATGGCAATAAGATCCATTTTCAGAATGAATTTTGTTTGAATAGGCATATTATGTATTTGTTTGTTTTCCGTAGCGTGAGGCTGTTTGAGGGTTGATACTTTTTAGTTTGGTACATTGATAACCGCTCAGTATAAGGGGTCAAAAGTCATAAAAATGAGTTTTTTGCAAAATATCTCAGAAACGGTTTGTGCTAGAGAAAAATTTTATTCCACAGTCTTGTAGCTGAGGCAATTTCCCACAAAAATGGTACTCATTATTTTTTCGTAGCATTAAACCACACTACCCGACCTACTCTAGCCTGTGTAAATATTGAGTGCGACAAATAAATTATTATCTAGCTTTATCCAGAGATAGTGATATTAAAAATTAACCTTACCCTCCCTAATTTTGCATCTCACATACGTATACCTAATCCTTTAGCATGTAATGGTGGATTTACATGTATCTTCATGCGAGTTCTGCAAAAAATAAGGGATACAAAATACAAAATGCATGTTTGTTGGATAGAGAGAAAAGAACAAAATGCAGAGATCTTGATTATAGGAACGCAGATGAAGATTATAGCGAAGACGAACATGTTCATCTTCATGGTGGTGCTCTTTCACACATTCGGTTTTTTGGTATCACTCTATCCCGCTTTACTTTTCTTGATGTTTGCAGATGAAGATACATGTAAATCCATCATAAACTTTCAATACCCAATTAGAAAAAAAATCTCAAGGACCCCCTATCATTTGAAAAATACAAAAATCATAATATAATTAAATTAAATAGCACACAAGTATAATATTTACTTGATTTTAAATAAAACAAAAAGCTAACAAAAAAAAAAAAAAACCATTCTAAATCTCAAAAAAAAAAAAAAAAAAAAAAAAAAAAAAAAAAAAAAAACAGAACAGAACAGAACAGAACAATCAAACAAAATATAAAATCAACTTTTTTCTGCCGAAAACGAAACAACAAAAAGTTTCAATTTCAATTGGGGGATAAATTATTATTAAATCTCTTGAAGCCAGAAAGGAGACGAATTGTTTGGCTTACTTCCGTTTTTTTTTTTTTTCTAGAATAATAACAACCAAAAAGTTATACCCTAAACACAATAGGATGAAATAAAGAAAAAAAAAATACAAACATAAAAATAAAAAGCAACGGTGCAAAATGTTCGTGGTGTATAAAACCTGGTATTTGGCTGTGATGGTTCCAGATCCGGATCCGGCTCCGACTCTGGATGAGATTACTTCTTCTTCTTCTTCTTGAATTGTTTTCTACGTGCAGCATATAAAAACCTAAGGCGGATATAAATTGAACAATAAATTTAGCGTTGTTGCTTTCGGTTGATTTTTTTTCAGTCAATTTTGGCACAACAATAGCAAAAACTTTTCCAATTGACCTTGATGACTGAGGTATATATTTATATGTTTAAGACATAGGCTGAAATAAATGGAATGAGGAGTATTAAGTCGACGACTTCATCACAGATGAGAATCATCCACATGATGAAACGCGCCGCCTCTTTTTAAGTCTTTAAAACTAAATGTCAGACATTTTTTTTTATTCTCAAAACCTTAGATTGGGGTACAAAATATTCTTATTCATTCAGAGCTTTAGGGTTTTTCGAAGGTAAGAGCAATGAAGTATAAACCATCCAATCCACATTGTGAATTAAGAAATAAATACACTATGCTGAAGTAAGTTCGACAGTATATAAAAATTATGCTCTAAAGCCTTGGAATATGGTAGATATGAAGTAGTTAACAATTTAATAGAGACAACTATTCTGTTTCTTGTACACATTGACACGGTTACCATCTGCCTTCTTGTTTAAGCTTTCCGTTTGTGCAAAATAAATACAAGTCTAAATTATGAGAGACATTTCCTATTCAATTATTACTGACTAAAATTCTACTTAATTATTAACAATTCTAAGGATTTTGAAAACTTGACCATCAGTTAACCTACCTCATTTTGGTCAGTAATTATAAAATATGAAATTTCTCTCATAATTTGGGGGTGTTTCGATATTATTTTACTTAAGATATTTAATATTAAACGTTTATAAATTTAGAACTTGACGTACTTTCACATAAATCTGAGAAAGTAGGTGGATGCCACGCCCTCTGAATAATAAATTTCAATTTTCAATTTTTAATATTGCAAGCCCTACCACTAAACCAATTTCCTTTCCTTTTAATTGATAATAATTTTGGAAAGTGGGTGGATACCACGCCCATTATATACAAAACCCAAATTTTCGATTTTTCCTTCGTATGACCTACAAGGCCAAGTTGTGCAAAATTGCAAGATTCTAAGATGGCAGGAAGTGCTCCATAATTCAGAGTCAGTAAGACAGTGAGTCATATGAGTCAGTCCGTTATAAGGACGTCAAAAATCACGGTCCTATCATAGGAAGCATAATGCTATGGAGTTAAAATTTGTTGAGGCGGCTGCGCTTGTCCAGCTTAGTAAATATGGCGGGTTAGAAATTTCTGACATTGGTTCCGAAGTTAGAGGGGGGTTGAAAATTACCTTAAGTTTGTTCATGTAAAAAGGGATAGTGCCGGAACTTGGCTGTGCACTACCATGCTCTTTAATAAGTTAAAAAAAAAATATTTTTTTTTTAAATCCAAACAATTTTTTTTTGACAAATCTTTAATACAATTTTCAAAACATTCGATGAAATAAAAGTGATCAAAAATCAATTGATTCGTTTTCGAAAAAAGCTATAATAAAAAATGGTTCTATTGGATGATGTGCCATTTTAAACTACTTCTTAAAGTTTGCTTTCATTAAAATGTAGTTCTGACCCATTTTTGAAAATACATATAAAATCTACCATTTTCCAAAAATTAAAAAAAAAAATCTATATGGCAGGTACTGTTATGTTTGATCCTAAACAATTAAAAAAATGTGTCGGGGGAATGTCGAAAAATGGAAAATACCAAGTTTATGAAAAATTGACCGTTACGCTATAGTTCAACAGAATTTTACTGATTGAAATTCGTTATGCGTACGGAAATTCTATCAATAAAATTATAATAAATTCTTTTTAAAGATAAAATATATCCTAAAAAAAAAATGTTGTTTATAAAAAAAAATTTAAGTGATTTCAAAAAAATCGTACGATAAAACATTAAATTATCAGAGTACGGAAATTCTCACTCGTGTCGTGAGCTACTCGCGAGTTGAGCGGTTCCTAATGAGCACTTAAAAAACGCTCTCACTCACGAGTTACTAGCTGTGGCTGTGAGCATTTTTAATTTTGTTCATGCTCACGAGTGATCTATTTATAAAAGCTCACGCCGCCGCCGCCGTAGGCACTCTCATACTGCTCACTGATGAAACTGCTCGTCTCGTGAGCGTGAGATGCGAGCGAGCCGTTTTACTGCTCGCGAGCAATTATTTATAATGAGGGTTGTCTATATAAGCGCAATTTACTGTAACTGTAATACTCATGCATACAAACGGCACGCGCCTGGTGGATTTAATATAATTTCATGAAAAAAGGAAACAAATTCATAAATTGTGTTGTATTGGAATAATCCAAATCCCTTATGCTCACCATTGCTCACGAGTTTCTCAAAACTGCTTATGCTCACGAGTAAGTTGTTATAAGTACGTCCCAGTTTAATTAAATATAAAAATAGATACACACACATACACATACACATAAAAACAAAACACCGCCTATAGTACACAAGCATTTTGGCCAACCGATTCGATTTTATAGAAAAAAGAAAAAGGGACACGCAAAAAACATTGAAAAAGTTATCATTATTGTTTGTATGAGATGCGATATCTATGTAACTCTATTATCTGTGGTACGACACTTTTTGATAGCTCTTCCAGTTCCGTCTGCGGCTCCAGTTCCGTCATTCAATTCTGTTCAGCCAGTTAGTGTGCACTAGGATATTGATTGAGCCTTTATCTTTTATGCTGGCCACTTCAGTGCTTCTTCCTTTCTACTGTAAAATTGGGCCTATAACTCATTTGCCAAAACGATACTTAAATATTTGCAGTGGTATTTATAAACGTTGTCTAAGTTTAGACAGCTGTCCAAGCTTTAAAAAAAATTTTAATAGTTGCTAAATTGATCTAACTTTTTATCTTACTTTAGACAACGTAAACGATTGAACCTTGGCAAATTTAAATGTTTTTTTTTTAGTAATGTCGTTTTCGATTGGATTTTCAGAGTGTTTCACTCCTTTTTGATTCCAATGGAATATGAAAAACTCTCTTCCGTAATATGTGAATCTATGTAGAAGTAAAAACTAAAATGAACTCTTCAATAATTTCAATTTCAGAACATCCCAAGAAGAAGCATTTACTATTTTGACAATTAATCCAACACATACTTTTAAACGTATGTGTGTTTTCAGAGTGCACTCCTAGCACTCCTTAATGAAATCCGGAGTGAAAAAACACTCCTAAATCATCACTCCGAACTGCAAATGGAAGGTTTTTGGAGTGTTGGGAGTGTGAATGGAGTGAAAAAAGAGTGCTAGGAGTGACGGAAAACGACATAAATAAATATTAACGACTATTTTGAAATGTAATACTTAGACACTGTTTAAAATAACGACGTCTAAATAAACGATCTAAACCAATTTTCATTTAATTATAGACTTATGTGACTGTTTCCTAATATTCATAAATTTACTTTAAATTATTAATTTGTGAAACAGGCTGTTTCAAGCATTTTAACTGATTTTGAAGGAACCTCTCAAGGAATTTTTAATTTTTTAGTTCAAATCTAATTAAGAGTTAAAACAAAATATGGTAACCGTATGTATCTGTTACGAAAAAAAAAAATTCACTCGAACACCACAAAAAAAAAAAAAAAACTAAAAAATTTAGAACGTCAAAAACGAATTTTGTCGCACAGTTTTACCGAGATTATTTTGCGAAGGCCTCTGGGGTGAACATAATTCTCAACGGAACGAACAGCACAGCTTGCACAATTTGAGTTTGGATAAAACGTTGGCTAGTTGGTTTGTTCTTGGTTCTTTGGTTTGACCAAAAAGGAGCAAAAACTGGAAGTGAACATCATCATCGTCGTCGGCACGGCAGCAGCGGGCGGATGAAGAAAAAAAAAACTAAGAAGAAAAAATAAAATTGCGGCAAGACGTTATGTCCGTTAAAGGTACACATAACTATAGTGCCATTGAGCATTGCAATCAGTGAATTTAAATAAAAGAACTGAAGTTTTTAAACAAATGGAGGTCACGGAAGTTGTTTTTTTTTTTTTTTAAACCTCTCACTCTTGTTTTATGGGAAATATCCTCTTTGTGTGTGATTTCTATCTCAGCGAACTCTTTTGTCGTAAAAAAAAAACTATTTTGAAGAAAAAAAGGGTTTAAAACTATTTTGTAAACTGGTTTAGTTAGCAGGAGTTTCTTTCTCTAAGTTTGCTATTATACTACTTGTGGTCTTGTGGAAGAAGTTTTTATTAAAGAAATTCTCTTGTGGGTTTATCTGGGTGAGATTCAATGTGAGCTGGATTAAGGAAATAGATAGCTGTAAGAATTTTGTTAAATAAGTGAAAGAATCATTTAGCCCAGTGTCATTTTGAACAAAATGTGCACGCTTTGAAATTTAAAGCTTTAGTCTTTTGAGTCCTTTTCAACAAGCATCTGTTTACTTGAAAGTAGCCTCTAGCTACAAAAAAGCAGATTAAACATGAAATATTTAAAAAATGGACGCTTTTGAACAGAGCTTCACAAGTTTGGGATGTTTCCAATTTCTTGTACTATGTAATATTATCAGTGACGTGCCGTGGTGCTTTTAGTAGGCTGTTCGCTATTTAAAATTATCCATTTGGGGAGAGTACCTACGTTAGCTTTGGCACCAACATTTGATAACGTTTTTTTTATAGAGTGGTCAAAAATAAGAATTTTTTACTATGGGAGGGGGGTCTATCTAGCCCCGTTTAGGAAGTATGGCCAATTTTAGAAGAAAAAAAAAGTATTAAAAAACAACAGCAACACTTACTATACAGTATTATACCGGTTTTGAAAGCCAGAAATTTGTTCTTTAATTTTAAATTTAAGTTAAATTATTTATGTCAATAGTTTTAAAAAATTTCTCAAAAAAACTTAAAATTTTCATAAAAAAAAAATGAAAAAAAAAATGAAGACCAATTTTTTCAAAATTGTGAAATGAAGTGCTATATTAATTTTCAATCGAACACAAGAAACCGAATGGTTTTATGTCTTCTAGTTTTTTGAGAAAATTGAAAATACATTCTTTTTGAAATTTTTAAAATTTTTTTAAATGCCTTTTTGTAATATTGTGACATTAATAAAATGCATAATTCATTGAGGTTTTTTTGATACCCCTTTTATAAGGTAGTGACATTTATTTTATTTTCAAGCGATTTTTTCAATGAAATTTAAGAAATCGTTGAAAATCGTAATTTCTCGCTGCGCTCTTAAAATTACCGCCATAAAACCATTAACTTATTTGTTCAACATAGTTAGATGCATAATATTGTAGTACATAATTTTTGAAAATTTTGAAATTTTTCATCACATTTACCGATATATGTGATTTAAAAATAATCAATTTTGGGTTTACGGCGCCTCAATTATTTTTTATATGAACCGTTATAAATATATGTACATCAGAAAATGGGTTGATTTCTTAACTTTCTTTAGATACCTCTATGGAATAAATCCTCCTACTTAATCAAAAGTTATAAACAATCTAGCCCGGTTCTATGGACATTTTTGATGATTTTTTAAGTAAAAAAATCATCCCTCACTGCAACCGAGTCGGCGACGATCAACAACATACATTCTGTTTGTTTGGGCTTTGTTGGTGCGCTTGATGAAGGTGAACACCAATGCATAAAGATTTATAAGGTAAAACGATTTCTTGTGCTTTTTTTGTAATCTTTTTGTATGTGGATTTGAGTTAGCTGGGTGCGCTGAAGTAAGGAGAATACCCTACGAGGCACTTCTATGACTGGTAGGTAGGTAATTTGAATTATATGTTGTATGTGGATTTGCGTAAGCTTGCGGTGCGCTGAAGTTAAAAGAAATTTTTTCGTTACTTTGAATAGAAGTGAATTATTTGTTCTGATTTTTGTTTGAGGATTATTTGAGTTCGTACACAGATCTTAATTATATATTGACGTATGTTGTGATAGGTTATTAAAGAAAAGAAAGACAAATGCGTATTTTGGAGAACTTTGGCCAAACGTATGGAAATTAAGATGTTGGTAGGGTGTGCGGTGAACACCTGCGCACCTTCGAATAAACGTCACTGAATATTATGTAATAAGAACATAATTCTACAGAATGCAAATGAACTATTCTAATCAGTCCTGTTATAGATATATAGACAACAGTGATGCCAGATGAGATTTTTAAAATCCCACCATATTTGACAAAAAATCCCACCATTTTTGTACTGGAAGGAAAAAAAAACCACCATGTTTTTTCTGCCTTAATTTTACCTAAGTATTTATTGTGAACAATTACTTACTTCTAAATTTTTTGTCTCAACTGAGGAAAAGTTTACCTACTGAAAATGATTTTTCAGCGAAGAAAGAAAAAATACATTAAAAACAATAGCGCAAAATTTTAAACAGCCTGATATTAAGGTATTATCACAATTTTACTGAACAATTTTCTAAATTTGAGGCTCTTTACTAAAATTTTATTAGTTTTAAACATTTTATATATAAAACGATTCTTGCGCTTAAAATTTAGAAAATCCTGTTTTTAACCTAGAATAAAACTAAAAATGCCTCAACATCATATCAAATCAACAGAAATTTTGCGCCATTCTTTTTAAAATAAATCATAATTCACCTCTTATAATAAATTAATTTTAAACATTCTTTGACTTCGTTCAGGATGTTAAGTAAAATATTAATAAATAAATTTATACCTTCGGTACATTTTCATTCTCCGCGATTTGTCTATTACCGATCTGTAATTTGTTGTGGGAATGTGTAAATAAATATAAAAATATTACGAAAGGGGAAAATGGAGTATAGTAAAGCTGGCCATACACGATAGAGCCAAATGGCTCGGTGCCAATTGGACTGGTGGATTTATAACCTGCCAAATGTCCAAATGGCTCGGCCGAATTCATTCACATGATGCAATTTGGCTCGGACGAGCCATTTGGCTCTATCGTGTATGGTCAGCTTAAAGCAATTCGCATTCGTGTAGTACGGTTAAAAAGAATTTCTGTTCTTGAAATTTGGCTCTGGGTATGAGTTAATCTATATAAAATGCAGAGAACAGCCATTAGAAAAGAAGAGCACAACAACAAAAATCCCATCCATCGTTTATTTCTTAAAAAGTATCTCTCCTTTTTGACATATTCTCTATGTACATATCGGATTAACAGGTTTAATAATTTTTTATCGAGGGTGCAGTTAAATTATGAATATGCTGTAAGAAAAAAAGTTGAAGGAAAATAGAGAGGTGGTGAATTTTTAAAGTTGTGGTTATGGTAAAAATAATATTTCCACCCATAAAAAAATATTTCCAATATTATCCCACTATAAATCCCACCATGAAATTTTTCCCACCAATATTCCCACCGAGCTCGTAATTTCCCACCATTTTGGTGGCAAAAACCACCAATCTGGGAACACTGATAGACAAACGGCTCATGAAGAACCAGGGCCTAGTGACTTACAACTCTCAACCATTCTTGTGTGCGTGTCTGCAGGAATGAAGGGGACCTACAGTTTATAGCCGAAACCGAACGGCTAAGGTTAGCGGCACTTTTCTATGACAAGAGATACTCTTGGATGATTTGTCACTTCCTGGCAAGAGGTAGTAGCTCCGGAAAAAACGAAAGCTAGAAGCGGCTTGCATTGAACCCCCAGACCTTTGGCATGACAGTCCAACGTACTAACCATTACGCGACGGGATTCTGTTAAATTTGATAACTATTAACCTTAGGTATATTTAATCCGCCACATCTTAACATTATAGTAAAAATGTGGTGAGATATAGCTGAAGCGGGGTATGATTTTGATTAACCCTACCCTTTATTGTCCAGAGAGCTTCAATTTACCTTGACGCAGTTAAAACATATTCAAAACATTGTACATATCAACTGAATCCCTATTTTCTGACAGAAAATTGATTTACCTTATAGCTTACATTCAAACACATTTCCTGTGGTGCATTCAACTGAAGCTATCTTTCAACACATTCAAACTGATCCACCCTTCTATTACTGCCGTTGTCATCTTAGCTTGGAGCAAACAAATTACTACAAGTGACACTTTCTTAAGGGATTCCAAGGATCGGTGTACAGTGTACACAGTGAATCGTCTTTTACAAGGACCTTCAACTGAAGTGTGTAACTGTTAACTGAGTTTTATGAAAGTATAGGTATATGAACTGCATCCTATTAGAAGGTTAAACACTCATATACATATGTAGGTTAGTTACATCATATACATAAGGTATCTATAGGTAGGAATATCTATTAGCATTTTATTTAATGTTTGAATTTCACATCATTTACAGAAGTGTTAGGTTGGTTTTGTGGTAGCAAAGAAAATAAATCGCTTCTTGAGGTTTGTTGTGGAGAAAATTTAAAATATGTATATATTTTTTTAAAGTTGATGGTTATAATGAGTTTAATGATCGATAGCGCACTTAATATAATGCGAGATATACCTATATGGTTTTGAGATACCAACAAACTAGAGGTACAATATTCTTCTAATACCTTAAGGAGAAACGGAGATTTAGATAAACAAAATTGTAACAGTAAATTTGCACATTAAAAACTGGTTTATCGATTATTTTAAGGGACTTTTTTTTAGCGATATTTGTGGCAAGCATTCGATCTTTTACCTTCTGATTTATTTGGCTAGAAGCCTAGGTTTTTATTACTTGGAATTATTTTTATAGTTGATGTAGGTAAAAATATTAGAAACAGCTTCGTGATAGTTTTAGTTTAAGTTGCGGCAACACTGCCATATGCAAGCTACTTATTACCTACACCTGTGAGCCAAAAATGGAATCAATCTGTTGCTTCATGTAAAAACTCTCAATGTAATTGTCATGAATTAATGTTTATTGTATCGTTAAAAAGCTGGAACCATAAGCTTTAAATCAAGGTTAAAAACATAACAATCACTTCCGGACTTTAAGAGGTAATCGTCATGGTTGAAGCATGTTAAGGAAAAATAAAGTGAAATTAAAACAGTTAGTAGCTCAAAAATTAAACATCTGCCACAAAATTAAGCACAATTCATTGTTTCAGTATCTTGTATTTCCCCGCCCTAGCTCTAATTACAGTTGTAAAATTGACCAGATGAGTTTCTTGACCGTTACTTGCGGTATTTTTCCACATTCGTCCATTTTCCGCCCATGAATTGGTTCAGGAGATGGATTTCTAGCTCTAACCTCCGCTTAGCGTGTCTTACAAATACTTGATGGGGTTTAAGTCTGGTTTTTCGTACCAGCCAGTTAATCGTGTCAATACCAACATCCATAAGGAATCCGACTGTTCCCCACGCAGTGTTGCATCAAGCCTTATCATATGCATTAGCACAAAATCTTTGGCAATACATCCAGCATGTGTTTCACATGATGCAGCCGAACATCGGCCACGGTTTCGAAAAAACAGCATTGTTCAACAAATTCTGCAATCATCCGAGAACATAACTCGCCTCCATTGCCCAACTTCCCAATCGTAGTTCGCTAGAGAAATTCGTAGTCGAGTTTGTCGTTTATTTCAAGACAATTTCGGCCCGTGGCAGGTCATTTCGGGGTAAGGTCTGCTTCTTTGAGCGGTCTCCTAACTATCCATTCACTAAAAAATTCACCCTCGTGCCTGTTTGAGCTGTTTTTGTACGTCAAGGCCAGTCAGATGACGATTTTGGATAGAAGTGAAAGAAGTTGAATCTTTTATGTTTCTGAGTGGTTCACCGGTGACGTCTAGATTTTGGCGTTCGCACAAATTCTCCAGTTTCCCTCAACTGGAGAATAGATCTTTGATACACAGGATTGGAATATGTATAAAGCTGAAAGGCCACAGAACGTAAGCTTATTCTTTGTCGCAGTAGTGTAACAATTTGAGCAACATCTGCGGGTGTGGTATCCATTTATTTTCAAGAAGAGAAGGCCTTAAAATCGTGGTTATGTAAGAATTCACTTTTAACAGCACATCGATAAACAAAAACCAATAATGGCCGCTTATATTGCGTGTCAATGTTTCCTAATTGTGCTTCATTTTGTAGTATAATCTGGTCGTTATTATGGCGGATAACGCGAAAACTACCCAATAGATTTTTAAGATTTTGCCTCCAATTTGAAGATTCAAGCCCAAGCTTTAAAACGTGGCCATTAAAATTTAAGCATAAATGTTGTATCAATAGAGATTGTTATTTTTAAAAGACGAAAGGAAGTGATTCCATTGTTTTGCTCGCAAGTGTAGGTATAGGTATTTTCATTTGAATTGCAATAGCTATCAGTGTTAAAAGCGGCGGACACCGTGCAAATGTATAGCCATATCCATATAAGGAATAATTCCAAGGGATTTAATTCGGATCAGCATCATCTGTTTATATGAAACTTCTCTCGGTTTAATTATTATAAATCTTCCATTGACCCAAAACCAAAGGAACGAACCGAGACCAAGCTGCGACCCTTATATTTCCATGCTTATAGATAGCATGTTAATCGTGCATTCAATATCAATTTACTAATAGCCTTTAATCCTTTACACGACGACGACGCGACGCCTGTACACATTTTGCCAGTCAATCAGAAGAGCTTTACCTGCTCCTGGTGCGAGGAACAAAGGATTAGAGTGTGTTGTTCTTCATTGTAGCCTCGCTGCTGCCGCGCCTGTCGTCGTCGCCGCTGCTGCCTAAAGTAATCCATTATATTTAGAACACACCTGTTTCATATTGTTCATTTTGTTTGGGGCTAAAACGAACGAAGACCCAGTCAGACAGCTCACGAAAAGGACTTAATCTAAATAGAATTTGTAATCTATAAGTTAATTATTATAGCACCAAACAACCGACACAAGGACAATGACGACAGCGACGGAGATGAAACAAACGTTATAGCTAACCCATTCGGTTTAAAGGACGTAGCAGGAGACATAGTATCGTGTGAAGTTTTCTAGCGCAAAAAAGAAATTAAATAAAATGAAAATCTTCTCTATCCAAGAGTGTTGGTATTGCTCTGCCATGCCATGGTCCTCTAGCGCAAAGGACAAAAGCACTGAAAATGGATTATATTTGGCGCACAAAAGATTTTCCCGACTTCGGTGAGAGTTCCCTAATGTCCTTATTTTGTAAAAAAAAAAAAAAAAATAGATGGATATAGGAAAGCCATGGCAAAGCACACCGCGTACAGTGATGCATTTTGCTTAAAAGAGTGGATGAAAACGATAATTTTAAGCAAACATTTATACGATAATTCATTAATTCAATTACAACACTAAAAAATTATATAATTTGGCTTAATAATGTTTCAAAATAGGTCTTCATTAAAAAGAGCTTAAGAAAAAATTATGAAACCATTTTAACCAGTTTTAAATGTGTTCGTAAACATTTTTGTTTTAATTTTTTAAAGAAAACTTTCAAAAAACATAATACAACATTCTTTTTAAAACAAAATATGTCAGGTGGGACACAGCTCCATAAATTTTTTTTTATGGACTCATGCCCCTTTCGGGTGGGCCATATGTCCATAATCAAATTGTGGAATCCATTATGGACTAATGTCCTGTGGATAGAGCTATGGCCCTGCGCCTCATATTAATATTGAAGATTTGGATAAAACAACAACAAACCAGGAGAACGCTTCCATGCAAGATGTTGCTGTAATTGTGAAGCGTTACCAAGGAAGATTGGGGCCTACTTTGATAGCAGGGCGCAGGGACATAAGGCCCAGTTTTATTTTTGGGGCTAATGTCTCACTTGAGTGGGACATAAAGCCGAAATTGAATTAGGGCCTTTAGTCCCACCCAAACGAGATTTTTAATATTGCAAAATATTTATGTCCAAGCATATGTGGCTGTGATACTAAAACATAGTAAGACACGCACTTGCGATTTAAAACCGTCGCGATTAAAAATTCGCGATGGCAACGAATTTTAGCTGTGCACGCACTTGCGATATTTAGTCCTGTGATTTTAAATATTGATCGAGAGCAACATACATCTTTTAATGGCTGTGCACGCATTTGCGATTTAAATTCGTTGCGACTAAAAAATCGCTCTAAAAGTGAAACCTGTTTCATTTTTTTTTTAAGCGCCGCGATTTTTCAGTCGGTTGTGCGTGCACTCACATTTAAAACCATGTGTCTCATTTCTTTGCGACTGACAATCGCATAAGTGTGTGTATGAATATTTCTTTCCCTGACTAGGATTTGTAAATCGCAGAAATTTAAATCGCAAGTGCGGTCACAAACATGTAATTTCATTTATTTCATTTTATTTAGCGATAATCGCGTCCCTCGAAAAGTATATGGAACAAATTTCAATCTTTTAAGCGTCGCGATTTATCGGCCGCAAGTGCTGTCACTCACAATGAAACTCATTTGTTCGATTTCTTGCGACTAAATAATCGCGCGATCAAAATCGCAAGTGCATGCTTAGCCTTACTATGAATAAACATTTTGTAATTATATGACTAGTTACATGAATTATTATGTTGCATAAAAAACATAGCTTTCTAAAAAAGTTATTTACAAACTTATGGAAGGAATCGCCTTGACAAGCTGTTGCCTCCTTTAAGAAACATTTAACAGATTTTTTTTGAATACATTTTATTTCTTTTTTACATAATTTATTAAAATTTTAAATGAAATTCTATATTTTTTAATTTACTTATTCGATAACCATAATTCATCAAAGGCTCTTGCGAGCGACACAGTTGAGAGTAAGGCAAAATGCGATATAGCATCAAGTAATTGGTGTCTTCTTTACATTTTTGCAAATGGCGTATTTCCTTCTGCAACACTTCACCCCCTTTTGTTCCCATCGAGTCGGAGAGCAGAAAAGTGTATTAATACAAAATGATCAAGCTAAAATTCCCAGTTTTCAGTTTTTCTTTTTGGTAAAAACGAGAAAAAGTATTTTTTGGGAAAAATTATGAATTCTATCTTTTTAGAAATTAACTACAGGATTTCGGCAGTAGAGAAGAATTGCTTACAACTTTAAGCTGGTTTTCTGTAAACGAAACAAAAAAAACAAAAAATTGGGAAGGGGCAGTGTATCGTGTATGGTTACCCCACTTCAGCCTGTTAGAGAATTTTTCTATCTTAAATTCTATAGTTTGAAGTATAAATTTTTTAGATCTGTACCACTGTAAAGAGGAGAAGTATTGGCGGATCCCAGAGTCCGTTGCATATTTGGAGTTCAAAACATGTGGATTTATAAGACGTATTGTGTAGCTGATGGTGCTATGCAGCAGCAGCAATCGATGGATAAATTAATTTAGTATGAGCTCACTCGGGATAGAATTAAACTTACAAAAGCGAATAACCTTATCGCAGGGGAATTTTTTGCTTTCTACAAACCATCTTCCATTTTTGTTTTTCCTTTGTTCTTTAACATACACGAAAAGAGTGTTTATTTTGCTGTTGGCCCAAGCTATGTTTTTGTCTACCCTTTCCTCTTGGAGCTTTGAATAGATTTATTTTGTAAAGTTGTAATTATCTAGCCGCATGGAAACTTTTCCAACAGGGGTAGTTTACACCTTAACGCCACAGTCACTAAAAAGGGTGCGCAACACCTTAAAAGGACAAAAAAAAAGAAACGAAACAATAGCAAATACACCTAAGTACCTACGATCTACGAACAAAATAAAAAAAAAGGAATTTTAATAAACTGTAATCAAATAAGAGGATTGTTTTGCTGGTTTGCGTGTGCACGAAACAGTTTGCCTTTCGGCTAATTCCATAGGGTTAAGTCGGTGTTTTCCAGGAAAAAAAAAAAAAAAAAAAAAAAACAATTTTAATTGTCAGTTGTTGGGTTGGTTTTGTGGGTAAATGTGACTGAATATTGGCTCAAAAGGGTATTGGGGATGGATAAACACATACAGCGATTCATTTTAAATTCAAATAAGTCTCAAAGTAAATGCTATATAATTAACATGGCTCAAGGTAATTGTTCCTTTAACTCGTGTTCGGTGACAATTGTTTTGACACAAGTCCGACACGTTGTCTTATTTATGCGGTCTTTTGTGTTTTTGAATGTTATTTTTTTTTCCTTTTTTCTGTAAACTGTGGAACAATTTAAAAAAATTATGATAAGCACAATAAGGGTTATTTTATTTTGAGAATAATCACTTTTGCGATAGAAAGAGAGAAAGGTATTATGTATGTTTATGGGTTTCGAAGGGAAATTTGTTGTTAGATTTAATGTCGGTATAGCAAAAATAAACCAACATCTTATCATAAAAATCTCTCCGACAAAAAAGAGATTTTAATCATTATTGTTGTGAAAGGGTCAACCGTTTTATATGGTAACGTGAGCTGAGGTTGTTTTTTTTTTTCTTTTTTTTGGGTTGCTTTAAATTTTTTTGTTGCTATTCTAAAGCTGTCTGATGTTGGTACCTATATCATATCGAAAAATCTGTTTTTGGGCAAATTTTGTGCAGGGTGACTTGCATTAGAAGTTAGATAAATAAATATAGGTTTTTAGTGGATTCTTTGAAATAAATACTTTGTTTAAACAAAGAGCTATAACTAGAGCTTGAAACAAGACAAAACGAAATTCCAGTGTGTATTTATCTTTAGAATCGGCAAATTTCGCAGTATTGCATTTTTTTACAGCCTAAGTATCAGTTTTTTTTTTTGTATATCGACCAATATTTTGGGTGTGATGTAGAACATAATTTGATTTTATAATACCTTATTTAAAAATATACCAACTAAGTAGTAGGTATCAAATTATCTAAAAAAAAAAACTATTTAAAATAACACTGTTCGAGTTTATCACGGCTGCCCGCTTATACTCTCGCAACGCAAGCGGCCGCAAAATATATTGCCGACATCCGTCATATACTCGAACGCGCAATGCGTTTTTGGTTGTCGAACATATCCTCTAACCCGCAGTATTTTTAACATTGAAAATGTTTATAGGATCGTTTTGACAGAGTTGTGGTGTTACCAAAATGATTGAATGAAATAAATTCAATAAATCAGAAATGAACCCCAGCGTATAGGGCATCACAACGAAATTTTTGGTTGGTTTAACTAAAGAAATGGCCGAAATGATTGAAATGAACACATGAATTTAGAATATGAAAAATGAACTCCAGCGTATAGGGGGACAACTATCAAATTTTTGGTTGGTGTTACTAAAACAATACTAGAATGATAAAAATAAACAAACGAACACAAGCGATGAATTACAGCAGGCGTAGGTATACGGGGAAAAAAAAGAAGAAAAGTATTGTTCGTCGTCAGCAGGCAAGCTTCAGTGGAGAATGGTCATGAAGAATATTCAGAAGAAGACAAATGAACAGACAAGGCAACCAACAAAAGTGGATAGGAGCCAGATTTTTGTATGTTGTATATGTGTATATGCATCTACAATCTACATGTAGTTATGGAGGTAGGTAGGTTGTGATTTTTTGAAAATGAAAATGATAGGTATTTATTTTTATTCCATACAGAATACAATGCGGTCTTATAAGAAAGGCCAGAGATGCAGTTGAGTTTGCAAGCAGGAGTAGAGCTTGCTTGAAATCGATGTACCTATGTATGTAATATGTAGGACAACCAAATATATGCCAGAGCATATTTTTTTTTCTGCAACACTACACTATTAAGACGAGACTAGGTTAGAAAATGCATATTTTTTGTATATTTACGTTTAACGTGCATATTTTGCCGTATTTTTGTATATCTGTCATTAAAATCATAATTTTTTCGGTGTCTTCTAATGTTTATTCAATAAATAATAAAGGTCTATATGGTAGGAATTACCAAAAAATTAAAACCTAAATTCTGGTTATATCGAAAAAATTCGCATACGTAATGGAAATTTGGGTTGGAGTTTTTTTTTTTTTTTAGAAAATTAACCTTTTATTAGGTTGGTTAAATCGACTCGAACGATTTTTTTCAATTTTGTAATCTAGTGCTTCTAAATATTTTAAGGCCGTCTGTGAATTGAATTAAAATTATTAAATTTTATCCGAAATTAAATTTTGAAGTTTCTACGTATTGGTATACCTACAGATTCACCTCACTAGTGTCAAAAATTAAATTAATCTTCGGATAAAATTTAACGCATTTTAACCCAATTCCCACACGGCTTTAGAAAATATAGAAATTTAAAAAAATCATGTTCCCAGTAATTCTGACTTTATAACATTTCTTTCGTAGAAAGGTACCAAAATGTTTGTTAGCCACGAGAGCAAGCTCGTGGGACTCACTCGTGTAAATTTGTTTTTTTATTTTTGGTATAGTTAATGTCTTAAATTAGCCCATGTATATGAATTTGAACGATTCACCATTATAAAAAAAAATGCATGTACCTATTTCAAATACGTTTTAATGGCTTTTAGCCCAAGCAACTTTATGTTCAACAATCTCACTTGTACAGTACTTACATATTTTTTTTTGTTTTTAGATTTAACGTCTATAAAGCTAGCATATACACATTAGCATAAACAATTAAAACCATAACTAGAATTTTGTGCTCTTTTTGTGCTATTTATGTGTGGAAGTCTCGATTTTTGTGCTAGCATAGTTTTTGTTTTATGTAAATCTATGCTACATTAATATTAAGCTAGCAAAACTTCTAAACTGCTCAACATAATCAATTGAAATAAAAACTAGAATTTTGTGCTATTTGTGTGCTATTATTTTGTGGCATTCCCGATTTTTGTAGCAAAACTTCTAAACCGCCCAGCATAATCAAT
The DNA here is from genome assembly GCA_947049315.1 of Epistrophella euchroma. Taxonomy (NCBI): domain Eukaryota; kingdom Metazoa; phylum Arthropoda; class Insecta; order Diptera; family Syrphidae; genus Epistrophella; species Epistrophella euchroma. The sequence continues at coordinate 23,675,780 of OX346245.1, forward strand.
TGAAAGAAAAACTAAAATTTGGTGCTATTTTTGTGCTATTATTGTGTGGCAGCTCCGATTTTTGTGCTAGCATAGTTTTGTTTTATGTTTTGCTAGCTTTATATGGGTAGCATAACTTTGCATAAAAAAAAAACCTATGCTAACACAAAAATCGGGACTTCCGCACAAAATAGCACGAAAAGAGCACAAAATGTTAGTTTTTATTTTATCTGATTATGCTAAGCGGTTTAAATGTTTTGCTAGCTTAATATTAAGGTAACATACAAATTTACATAAAACAAAAACTATGCTAGCACAAAAATCAAGACTTTCACACAAAAATAGCACAAAAAGAGCACAAAATTCTAGTTATGGTTTCAATTGATTATGCTAATGTGTATTGTATATGCTAGCTTTATAGACGTTTAGATTTATGTCGTTCTTTTTAGTGCAGTTTTTAAAAATACATTACATAGGTATACATACCTACATAGAATATATTTTTACAAGCAATATTGAGCATATTTTTAGGGACCTAATCATTTTTTTTTGAGCATATATAATTCCTTGTTAAGGGCATATATATGTAATTGATTTTTAAGGGCATAATTATAAGCGCTTTAAACTGTTTTTAGGGCATATTTTTGTTTGCCTTAATAGGTACATTATGTGAGTTTTGATATCAGATTAAAAAAAAACAACGATTTTTTTGGTTGAATAGAAAAGTATGATGGGGTTATATGAAGAAAATTAACAAGATTTATTTTTTGCCAAATAGAAAGTGACATTAAATACCTACACCTAGAAACTTCAAAACTTATAATGTTTTAATACTAATTATGGGATTGTGTGGAAACCCTGAAACGCAACCACCTTCGGCCCCTAAACGTTGGCCCTTCTAATGGCAACTCAAGTTGTACTATCCTTTTAAATAAAAGCTAGAAAGTAAAAGAACATTTTTGTTTATAAAAATAAAGTAGGTACCTAAATATGTACTTGAAATAAAATACATATATTCGTTAAAAAAAAAACAAAAATTCCCTCGAGCACGCCCACGCAGTCGGGGCAATATTCTAAACAATCGACTGGAAATAGAAAGGAGATCATTAAAAGACAACGGCAACACTAACAATGTTACATCATACTTTTCTTCAAAAGCTGGAAGTCTGTTCTTTTGCATTGTTTTTAATTCAAATTATTTTAGAGAATAGTTTTAAAAAAAAAAAACTATTTTCAAACTTAAAATTTTTAAAAAATAATGAAAAAGTTGTGTTTAAACAATTATTTTTTAAAAAATTTACGTTATTAAGTACTATTTTGTTTTTAATATTCAATGCTCCTATTAATTTCTAATCAAACACTTAAAACTAGATGTCTAAATGTCTTCTAGTTTTTGAGAAAATTGCAAATAACCAACTCTAACGATTGAATTATTTCGAAAACCGTTATTTTTATGAAATAAAGTGTCATAATCTTTTTTGTAGAAAATTTTCTAAGCTACAAATTTGTCATCAACATTTTTTCTGTTCAAAGTACCGTTAGGGAGATATTGCTGAAAAACCATTTTGGGGGCCTTTAACCCCCCGTAAAATTGTTAGCGGCATTCCTACCGATGGGGACTTTATACATCAAGAGGCTGCATACCAAAATTCAGCTTTCCGGCGATTTTTCCGTAATTTGGCTGTTTTTATGTCTAATATGACTGAAGTAGTACAAGTTTTTGATTTGTAAAAAAAATCGAACTCGAGATTTTGATCAAATTTGACATTACGATGATAGGGAAGACGAAAAAAGTGGATCTCGCAATTCCGTCTGCCTGTCTGTCTGTCGTTGTACCTACTTGCCTATACCTACAGCCTAAACGCACGGATCGATTTTATTTAAACATAGTATGTAGTGTTTTTTGGACATTCCCCTGACACATTATTTTTTCATTTTAAAGCATATTTTTCTCAAACCATTTTTTTTCTAACGAAAATACTTTTTAAATGGAAAATTTTTTGCGATCTTTAGTCCAATGCGTTTCGCCCAGGCACGACAGTTGGGCTTATCAATATTTTGGTCGATGACTACCGACTCTTAATAAATTCAATACAGTCCACTAAACAAAAACAAAAATATTTTTCTTTAATTTTTGTTATACCTCTTTTTACTGAAATACTTTTTGTTAGATATAGGCTACCTTTTTGATGAAAATAAAATTTTCGAAAAATGGTTTTAAATAGTACCTCCCATAGAACCATTTCTTTTTAATTTTCGTTTTTTTTCGAAAAGGAATGAACTGGTTTTCATAGTTCTTTTTTTTTAAAGGAGAATCTTTTGAAAAATTCAAATAGTAGGTGTGATAGGTATGTATACCAAAATTTTTAAATTTTTTTTTGATTTAAAAAAAAAGTTTCCAAATTTCTTTTTTTTCAATTACTAAATATTTCGTAAACAACTTGGTTGATTTTCACGAAACTTGATACTTGAGTGGTTTTTTAACATTGTACAGAATATCTTGAATACAAATTCTTCTCTTAGTCAAAATTAACGGTACCTTCCACATAAATATTAAAAAATATTAATCAAAAAACGACTCCTACGATTTTGATTAAAATTGTTTTGTACGGTCTATCATTAACCAAAAAAAAAATTCAGTTAGCTATTATTAACATTTCATTTTATTTTGGATTATAAATGTATAATCAATTTAAATAAAACTTTTTATACAAAAGCTTCCAAACAGTGGAAATCATACTTCTTATCAATAAAACATTATTTTGGATTTTTAAAAAAATTCAAATTTTTTTTTGTTTGGAAAATTCGATTTATGATTTTATTCGAAATTAAATTTTTGATTCAACATTAATAAATACTCAAAAATGATGCAGCAATTTTGTTTCTTAATACACTAAACTTAAATCAAATTATGTTGTAAGGAATACAAAATTTATTTCATGTTAATGAACAATTTTTTTTTTCACATATTTAATTTTCCTTTTAGTCAAATTAATCCGATGGGACATAGGTTAGGTAATGTAGTTTTTTTGTTGTGCTGATTGTGAGAAATAGAAAAAACCACTCCCTTCAAGATAGTTTATTAAGTTAAATTAAAAACTGGATTAATTGTGAAAACATTATTGGAAAAATAATAATTTTATATGGCAGGTACATATGTATGTAGGTATGTATATCATTTATGCAAATCACCCTGTAAATAAGTTGTTGATAATTCTGGAAACTTAAATGGTATGAAATTTATGGTTCATATCTAAAAATCCATTTTTAGTGTCACTTTTTTGCCAAAATGGATTTTTGTTTTTCAAAATTCAAAACGTAAATATTTCAGCTATCGGTAAGCGATTGCGATTCAAAAGTTGACAATTTTCTTTTCGATATCAGATCTTAGATATAGCTTATTTTATGCGTGATGGGTTTAACGCTATATACCTAAATGTTTTTTTTTTATCAAAGCTGCAAAAAAAAAATCCTTTTATGGCTTCAAAATAATTTAGCCTGAGGGTTAAATTTGAAACATTTATGATTGGCGATTATACAGTTGTATTGTAACCACCTTAGTTTGAGAATTTAAAGGAAAGGTATAAAAGAGATAAAAAAAAAATGACGTATGGTGGGGAAAAATGTAAAATTATTCCCTTTGTGCTTCATTAGTGATTTTATCGATATTTTACAAGGAATTTTAAAAAGTTTTTAATCAAGAATTATAACTTAAAAAAAAAAATCCTTTAGGCTTTAGGATGGGGTATTGTTGAAAACAAGCATTGAAATCAAAGCTATTTAAATGATCCTTATTCATCTAAAATATTTCAAAACATTAATGTTTTGCACTCAAAAAATGAAATCTTGCTGAAAACAACTTATTTTGCTATATACTCTATTTCTTATATGTACTTACAACTTTATAGTAATAACTTTCCATCAAGGGGTCACCAGATTTGATCAAATCTATAACTGGCTTTAAAGGTCTATTTTTACGAATCCAATGCCTTGCAATTGCGGTATACCATGAGCCATTTATAAAAAAAAAAAAATTGTAAAAATAGATAGTATAAAACTCAGGTAGGAGAAGGTGGCCTTAAATGGTCCCCTCGCTAGAAATCGTAGAATCGAACAGATTTAGAAGGTTTTGTGAACACAATTCTTCAGTTTATCTGGTAGTACTGACCATACACGAAATTTTAGTAGCTTCAAGCTTGTGTTTTAAATTTGACAGATCAAACTATCTCTAGCCATCTCCAAAAGTAGACTTCATACAATTTTGTGAAAAATTTGTTGACAAAAAACTCTATAAAAAACATAAAATGTTGGAGAAAGCAGTAAATGCATGTTGGCTTTTAGTACTATTTCAGTTTGATCGGAATTAAAACTTAAATAAAAAAAAAACCATAAAAACGGGCAAAATGGCATTTTAGGTCACCTTCCCATACCTATGAGCAGGTTCGTTTTATTTTTATCGGATGTCCTATATGGATAATCAACGATAATTCCGTCATAAGAGTGAAGTTAGGGGGATGAAACAAAAAAAATTAGGGGAATGACTGTCCCAAAAGGTGTTTTATGGGAATTAAATCGAAGTTATTAGAAAATTCAAACTAATATATTATTTGATATGTAGGTACTTTGAAAAGACACAGAGGAGTAAACTTTTTTAATGTTTAAACCACACTATTTAATAAAAAAAAACACTGGTTAGGGGAATGGCAATGCTGAGTAGTTCTCGGATTTTTAAATCAATTTTCATAAAGAGCACATGTTTTTTTTTTTTTTTTTAATTTCATTGCTGGAATAGAAATGACCATTGAACTAGGATACACTGACCAAAAAGCTCTTATTTACCAAAGTGTAGCAACTAAAAATAAATTAACTATATGCTCCAAGAAGACTGCACAAGTGCACATCGTGTTTAAAAGACTGTATATTTATTAGATTTTTTGTACCGTTATCAATTTCGTTGCTAAAAGTCATTTAATTGAAGAAAATCGGTTGGGAACACGTTAAGCCTTAACTACATTTGGCCACTATTTGGAAAATTACAAAAGTAACAATATTTTTTTCCCGCTAGCGCAGTTGTTTTGTGAAAAAAAATATACACATTTAATTTTTAAACCAAAATTTAAGCTTTCTGCATCATTTTTATGAGTTTTCCAGTATGTAAGAAACACTATCCCAAAATGAGTTTGAAAATTTTCAGTTTTGTACTTTTTCACTTTTTTGGCCAATATAGAGGCCAGTTATAGCGATCAGGAAAACGCATCAGGAAAAAATTTTGTTTTGTATAGTTCAATGTTTTATCATACGATTTGAAGTATAAAAAGGATACGAATCGATGGTAAATCAATTGAAATATTTTTTTCATCAAAACAATTTAAATTGGAGGATATACTTTGCCTAAAACAAGTACTTATTCATTTTCCTGATAGAAATTCCGTACAGAAAACGAGTTGCCATCAGGAAATGCATTTTATAGAATAAATATTTATTCCGAAGAAAATTTTTAAAAGAAATAAATATTTCAAATGATTTATCATCGATTGGTATCCTTTTTACATTTCAAATCGTACGGTAAAACATTAAATTATCAGAAAGAATATTTTTCCTTATGCGTTTTCCTGATCGCTATAACCAGCCCCTAGGCTTTAGGGGAATGACGTTTTCGGTGTTTAGTTCCGGATAACGGGTGTGATATTTCTTTAAACATTTTTTCGAAAGTTGCGCCAGTTAAAACAAGTTTGTTGAAATTAATTCAGCTAGAAAAAATTATAATATTTTTCGATACGAAAAGTGATGGAATCCAAAATAATAACGTTTGGAAATATTGACCAAAATATATAATTTGATTTGAAAAATGTCGTATGTTAAAGTGCTCAATTTTTTGGTAAAGAGTTTCGTATAAGTTATTTTCAAATATATTTCATAAAGCCAGGTCTTTCCAAATATTGCTCAAACATAATATTAATCTAAATCTAATACATAGTTTGAGTTTCCTAAAATAAACAACTTAACTTATATGAGTAAGCTATTTATATTATCCATATAAATTCCTCAAAAACTTAACCTATTGTTAAATGTACCTATTCATGTCCACATACATATAACCTAATTTTCCTAAGTTATAGATATATTAGTATAATGGATATTAGCTTTAAGATTGCCTGAAAGCCCAAAGATTTCAAATACAAAACTTATTCACACCATGAATTTCTTGTTGAACTACATACATATTTGAGATTATAAGGCATAAGGAAAACATCCTTTATCCTAGTTTCGTTTGATGTGAATATGAGACATAATCTTTCTTTTTGTCTAGACATTTTGGAGTACTATGTGTGTCTATGTCTTGTCTATAGATTTTTGGAAAGTCATCATAATAGAATAATTTAGTGCATCCTATCGAGGGATTTTGAAGTGTAAGTCAAATCCCCAATTAATAGGAAACTTGTTAAGTTTATCAACCCCTAGAGAGGCAGCTGCGTTTATGTCGATAAATAGCTCCAACAAAATACCTACCATACTCATCTCTAATCCTTGGTCCTTCTTCCAAATCTGATGGTTGCCTTTTGTTTGCTATTTTATTTGATTGCCAAATATTAAAGTATGTTTACTATGCATTGATTGATGTTGCAGGATGTAAAGTGGGCGGAAAAAGCCTTGTTGTGGGCCAAAACTTTAGTCCCTTTGCGAGTATTTCCTCAACTTATCCATATGTATGTATATCTTTATGTATAAGAAACAAGAGTTTTGGTATTTTAATATCATCAAACTGACAAGGATGTTATTCTCCCCAAAGGATGTGTTTAATACATTAGAATTTCAAAAAGGGGTCCTCTTTTGTGACTATAATGGTGGGTGTAGTTGTACATAAATAACATTCCCTAAAGTTTATGAGAAAACTTCGTAATTTGATGTCGGCCCTCAAACTGCCAATCCTTGTTCAATGCTTCAGCCCATCCAGCTCAGCTTATTGAGAAAAAGGATCTCCTCCTGACGCCTGACCCAATACAAATGTCTGGAGGACATGTTTTGCAGTTTTGTTGTCTATAATTTTTTGCGGTAAAGGAGAATTCCTTCTTCAAAATGTGATCTGAAGTTTTTGTGTGTCAAAAGTGTTTTGTAAATAAAATTCAGAGTTGATTACTTTTGAAGTGATGAATGAATTTTCATGAAATTGGCTTTGACTTTTCCTTTTTGTGGAATCAGGTGAGAGTTAAAGAATCTTAAGGCGATAAAATAATTACATATTAGGTGTGTTTTGTTCAACTCCTTAATGTGCACATTAAGAAATTCTTCACATTAAGCAAAATTTTCACATGCAAATTCTACCAACAACAAGTTAACAGCACATTTGATCTTCAGTAACTCTATGGCTTAATGTGGAACATTGCAGAATCGGCACAGTAACTAGCTCAACAAAACACAGCTATTGTATTTTATATTAATCAAACTTGATTTTTTGGTTTAAGAAAAGATTTATATTCATTTTGAGGAAAATAATTTGAATATTTATCATGAACTATTTTGGTTTCCCCCAAAGGAAGGAATATTTTTTGGAATAGGTACAATAACTTCACTGATATAAGAATTTGAAAATGATTGTAATTAATGAGTTTATAACTTAGCAACATTGGACGTATGACGTAGGGATCATTTACAAAATTTAGATTTGTACGCATATAGGTATATTTTGATTAAGTGTATTTATCAGAGGTATGTCAGTTTGATAAGAATTCGTAATTAACAAGCGAAAAGGCGAAGGCTCTAAGATCTTAGCACTTCATATGTGGGATATTTCCAAAAAAGTTTGTAAGTTTAATGGTGATAGTGACCTTTAATTTTGAAGGTTAGATAGTGACCTGAGCAATCGTAAACAAGTTGTAAGAAATAATAAAGTTTTTAACTCGCAGAATCCTATAAATATAGGTGTTCCTCAAGGCTCTGTTTTGGGACCGATATTGTTTCTACTCATTATTTATTCAACCTTTTAAAAGCAAAGTAACGGCATTTGCTGATGATACGACGCTTTCTTACGTTAGTAAAAGTTATCTTAATTTGTGGTTTAGTCTCCATATTGTTATGTTTTAATACGTAAAGATAAAATAAAATAAAAATAAAAACTTTTGTAAAATTTTCATTTATTTCACTAATTTGAATAATTTAGTTTCACAATATTTGTTTATTTATTATTGAAGCGACGCGTTTCGGATCTTATGTATCCATCTTCGGACTTAGCTTTTTGACATGCGGTGTTGTTTGCCAAGATTAACTTTTGTGAAAAAAATTAATCTTGGCAAACAACACCGCAGGTCAAAAAGCTAAGCCTCTTGGTATTATATACTTGTCAAAACAATTAAGGAGACAAAAAAAAATCACTTTTTTTTAGTGTTATTTGAAGAGCTGTATCTCTGTGAAAAGTGGTCATATTGAGATGAAACAAGAAGCATTCTAAAGCTTTATATTTTTTTGTATTGAGAAATTTTAGAAAATGATTTTTTTTTAAGTACCGTTATGACACAATCATAAGAAGCAGCAAGACCCAAAAAGTTTAGTTTTTTTTTATTTATTTTTTGAACATTGTCATTTTCTTTGAAATTTTGTTTGAGCCAATTTAATGTTTTGTTTCGATAACTTTATTATTCAGCTTTAAGGTCGTCTTTTTTCCATTATTCTACAATTTCTTTTCAGAAGAATATCTGGCTTTGAATGAAAAAATAGACTTTTGACTTTGACTGCCAATATCATCGCAATGAATGACGATACGGAAAATTTAAGGTTAGTTTTAAAAACTGGAATTAATTTTCTACAAGATTTTTCCAAAACTTTATAACGGTTATTTTTTTTTTGGCTTCAGGAAAGATTAAAAAACGACTTTTTAAAGACTTTTTGTAAATCTTTAACTGCTTTTCAAATATTGACTGCAGGACTTAATTTGGTAAAGCATTTTGAAGAACTATAGACCACCAATATTCCCGTTACAAATGATCAAATTCGTACAAACCAATTAAAGGAACAAATTGCATGGTTTATAAACATTGTGAAGTCGTCATAAAAATGGAAACGAAAACAACAATTTCTGCCCACTTTTTTCACAGTTTTGCATTAGTTACAATACTGACAAGATTTTAGAGGGAAACTAAAATTTTAAAATTTTGAAAAAATTATTCAATTTTCAATTCAATTCAGTTTCAAGATTTTACTATGTTACTGCTCCTAGTTTGATTAATTTACTTCCTGAAAACCTTAGGTGTGTGAGAGGGAAAAGTGTATTTTTAATAAGTATTAAAAAATAGTTATTTTCTTTCAACTATTCAGAAATAGAGAGTTTTTTAATTTGAAATATTTGAATATATTTACTAAATTTCATATATTTTAAAATTGTTTTGTAATTTAAAATGCTTTCCTCATCAATAGTTTACTTTATATTTTTTCATTAGAAAAGTACATTCGCCATTTGCCTTTCTGCAACAGATTGTAGTTTGTACTAAGCTATTTCATTCAAAAACTAATTGTTGTCATTTATACCAAAATTGTTATGTTATCATAGGTAACTTACTATGTTTTTTGTATGAAATAAAGTTAAATCAAATCTTTAATTTTAAAGTTTCAGTAATTAGTCGACCATAGATTTTTGTTTAAACAATATTTTTAAAGTTTTCCAAGGCTATATGATAGCTAGTTTTGCACCTGCATTTGTGGCATATTCTAATAAAAACACATAAAGTTAGGTACAGTTAAAAAGTAAGTATAGTACCTATGCGAAAACCCGATGATTTCGACATACCTTTTTTGTATACGTTTTTCCAGGGCTATGAATCATTAAAATATTTTTAAGGATTATTTAGCCTTTCTAACATAACCAGCTCTCGTTATGGTATTTATTCGATGAACAGAATTTTCTATTTCATTGGAGTTTTGAAAATCTCATTTGCAATATATTTACAAAATGTAATTTACTATACCTAGAAGGTGAAGGTATGTAGTTTTAGGATTGTAAATTTTGTAAAATTCTGCATTTATATTTTGACCTCAGAGATGTAAATCCTTTTTCCTATCTCTTGTTTATATTTGACTTATTTTATTTGTATAAGTACATTTATAAGGGCATATGGGTTATAGTTCCTTATGAAATGCAGTGCTTAAGGACTTAAATGAAATGTAAACACTGATATACTGCTGTAGGATTCTTTAGTCTATGTTTCAAGGCATGTATTTAATAAATGTAAACACTTTTGCAAAAGATAATGTGTGTTTATATGAAAATCCACATGAATGGTCAATAAAAATGTTATAGAAATGAGTCCATCGATGCATACTTGTTCCTCTCTATTCCAATAAATATTATACATAAGATTCTCTAAGCTTTAAACTGTTGGGGAGAAGTTATATTTAAATTATTATTTTGAGTTTTATTCGGAAATATTTTAATTTTTCAAAGATTACAAGAATATTTTAAGATTAACAATTTACATCTATTTAAAGTAAAGTTTATGGTATAATTCAGTGTTGTTGATGTACGTACCTACATATACTTTTATATACCTATGTACATATAACCAATTAAATTGATATTAGCTGTATTCGTTGAACTTTACCCAGGGTTGACCCAGGTTTTCTTGACAACCCCAAGAGATTTTTTTAGATTTAGATTCTTTATTACATAAAATCATTTAGTTTAACAAAATTTCGCTAGATTATAAAGTAGAATTTTACATAAAAAGATTAAATAATGGCTATGGCATATTGCCGTCAGCCAACATATTTACATAAAAACAATAATTATTTGCAGAAAAATTAACTATTACACTAATAGGACCATGATATCTTAACAAATTTTGTTTCAACAACATCCTTTATACGTACTCGTTTATAATAGAAAACCGGTAATTCTTAACAGCTTTTAAATATCCATAAAGGTTTTTCCAATTAGCTCCATCTAATATACACTTCGATTGCTCCATGGTCAGTATTGAGCATCCAAAATACATACATCTAAGCTCTTTAAAGACGGGACAGATAGCCAGAAAGTGAAAACAGTCTTCTTTAGCTTTTAGATTGCACAACGTGCAAAAACGTGTGTCGGACTTACTTTATGGTGAGCCATTTAGATTAAGTAAGTCCCCCCGAGCTCTACAAATCAAGGACACCGCTTCCAAACTGTGTTCATCTTTAAAGTAAGTAATTATTTTGTCCTAGATTAAAGTTCAGTTCAGGATATATAACCCTGTTAATGGATGATACTGCTTGTTGTGTGCATTCATTGCGCTGCAGGGTGTCAAATGCTTCGATTATATTATACATTTCTGCTTTTAAGGCGAAAACGTTATCGTGTTGCAGGTTGGGTTGCCCACATTTCCGTGCCATATTTGTCCAGTCTGCAATCCAGTCAATTCTTTTCTCAAAAATATATTTTGTAAGCACCAAAGGAATTCGGTTAGAACTGTATCTGAGTTCTTTTAGAACATAATCGCAGTGCAGTTTCAGAGTGTATATAAAAAGGGTGGGTAATCCAGTTTCTCATTTTATCATGTAGTTTGGGGTATTTGCTGGTAATCTGAATATTCTTTTGATAAAGAAACGTTGCAGTTTCTCTACTACCTTAATACACGATACGATTATCGTACCGATTATCGTAGTCGCATGTGATGGTTGTATCGTGTGTGTACTCGAAGGTATCCGCTGTACCTAAATCGCACGTAGAATGCTATGGAGCGAAGACGGCTGCGATATCGGTACAACTCCAAGTCGGTACGATAGGTTGTATCGTGTATTAAGCGCTTAACACATCATAGATCGCATGACAGATTCATAAACTCTGTACTTTGCTGACGCGGGTACATCAGCGTTTCCTAATATTTTCTGCCATGAAGCATTTATTAAGCTTTTTGCGGCAGCTAGATTTTGGTCTAAATGACACTCCGTCTTCATGTCCGACCTCAAACAGAACCCCAAGGTATTTGTATTCAGATACTGGTGTCGATCGTCCGCCCATCAAAATACCATTTCTCAGTAGAGCTAAGTTTGCTTTGCTTCTTACGCACGATCATTATTTTAGATTTTTCAAAATTATTAACAGTCAAATTCCACATTTTACAATAATTGTTGAGTTTGTTTATCATTAGCTGTAAACTTTGCGGGGATTCCGAAAATAAAACAATGTCGTCTGCGAAGAGAAGGACCTTAAAGGTTAAACCGGCAATCTGGATTCCTGCAGGCAAGTGGTCAGTTATATCGTCCAAAAAGATTGCAAAGAGAATGGTGCTAAGAACACAGCCCTGTCTTACTCCGGATAGGGTCTCAAACCATTCCGATAATGTAGATCCATCCCAAACCTTTTGGCGTGTACTGATGTACATACTTTTCAAAACTTTTAATACTTTTGAGGATAATCCATTCTGCGATAGTAAAAAAAGTGCATTTCCAAGAATCGAATGCCGCTTTGAAATCCACAAAAAACAAGTAGAGCTTTCTGGAGTTTCTCAAGTAACCCCAAGAGTTGGTTTTTCGATTCTCAAAAAACACTAGGGCTATCAAGTACTCGAATAACTAAAACTTAAAATAAGATTAAAAAATGATTAAAACAACTTTAAACGTTTCCACTTCCTTTTCCTATTTAATTTTATTTAATTCGTGTAGGTCCTATTTTATTTCTTCAACAAAATAAATTAGCAAAAAAACTTAGATCTACTTTATAGTATTATTTCCACCGAAGGTTTATCTCAGTTTAGATTACATAAATCTGTTTGGTGTTTCCACCACACAAAAATATTAAAAAGAAGATTTATTTCGACAGTATGAAGATGTTGTTTCACTTTTTCTAATGGAGTTGAAGTGAGGCAGATAGTTTCAAGTATGCCCCCTTTCCACTGAATGCATTTAGTGTGAGAAAATTAGGCTAGTTCGAGTTTTAAAACTATTGAACCTATGAAGATTTAACAAGATTTATTTCAAATCTTCGAGATTTAGGAAATAAATATGTATGGTAAATCTTCGGGATTTGAAGAAGATTTAGGTTAATCTACTTAAATCTCGGTTTTGTGGTCGGTGGAAACGTAGTATTAGGGCGAGTTCAGGGCGACTCCAGGTTTGAAAACAGATAATTTGGTTGTCAGGGTGAGTTAAGGGTTTTCAAAAACACTTTGGGACGACCCCAGGGCGACTTCAGGGCTCAACGAACAAACCTATTTTCAATTTCCATGAAAGGTGGAGTCTCGAAGATTTCGGCAAAATATAAAATTTTCCCAGTATGTACCTACCTACTGCATACCTTTTCGAAAGTCGCTCAAAACAGTTTTATTTTTACTTTTTACTAGTCAAGTATTATGGCTTAGTGTGTATACAAAAATTTCGAGAAAGTAATTAAACGCTAGAAAGAGTGCTTCAAGTCAAGCTTGTAGATCCATCATGATATCATCTTATACCATAATAGATCGAAACATTTTCCTTCCTACTTCCTATCACTAACCATTTAGAAGATATCTGGCCTGGCTATTTAAAAACACGTAAAATGAAGAAAATATGATGCCTTATACTTGCTCTTGTACAAAAAATTTTGTCTTCGAAGTTTAACTAGTTATACATCTAACTTAGAGCTTAAATTGAAAAAAATTTTTTAAATCAATCGAAATAAATTTATTAAAAAAATCTTCTTAAATTTTTTTGAGAGCTCAAAAAAGTACATCATATAAACCGGGAAAATCCCTTTATGTTGCTAATACGTTGTCGAGGGCTCCTCTTACTGATAATATTTTGACTGATTTTGATAAGGAAATGAATCTACATTGTAATTTACTAATCTCGAATTTGTCAGTGTCAGATACAAGGCTTGAAGAAATACGAAATGAAACGGAAAAAGATAAAACTTTGAATCTTATTAAAGAATACTGCCAAAAGGTATGGCCAAGTTCAAAAAAGAAAATTGATAGCAGTGTTATGCCATACTTTAATATAAAGCTAAGTACAGACGATTGTCAGATCTTACAATATTGTCAGATCTGTCAATGGTCTGACAATAGCGGACAATTAGCTGACAATTGACAAATTTCTTACAATGTAAAATTGTCCGTTCACACGATTGGTAGATTTTGTGCCAAAGACTGACAATTTAATTGTCAGCTCTTGTCTGACAATTTTCGGACAATTATATATCTGACAATATTGTCAGCTTGAAAATTTTCTGTTCACACGATTGGTAAATCAATAAAAATTCAAGTTACAATAAAAATTCAATTCAATTGAGGATTTCAAGAACAAACATCTTTTATAGAATTTCAATTTTTAAAAATGTGAATCCGTATAGTGGCTACATCAAGAAGACGATACAAAGTGATTTGAAAATTTAGGGTCATCGTGGTAATGCCAAAACAATTGGTGGAGCATTTGAAACAATTTAACTACAACTGGACATCGATGGCGAAGGACGACTTTACACACTACGAAGGAGAAATAAAAAAAAAGTCCATATTCTCTATCGATTTATTAAAAAGAAAAAAGAATTTAAATCATTTATTTTTGAAAGACTTGCAAGGATGAGAAGACCTTGCAATAATTGCACTATATTGTTTAGATCAAGAAATAAACCTTTGCGAGCAAAAAGTTCAGCAGGCTTACTCCAGAGAGCTCGGCTGATTCAGAAAGTGGCCTTGAGATCTGAGCGAGTTGGCGGCAGTCTGCCAGTTGTTACCAATTCCAGGAAGTGTCCTTGTCCACCCTCGTTTTGCATTCTTCAAATTTATTTGATTGCTCGTATAGTTTTTTGGCCATTTTGAAGTCCAATTTTTTTAACTTGTTGGAATTTGCTGTTCACTTTATTTTCATCGTAATCTTCATTTGAGTAGATACTTTCAATGATTTAATTTATTCCAGCACAAGGAATTTAATATAAAAGTGAGTCTAGTTGAATTATAGATTGTTGTGGAAAAACTACAAATTTCCTACAAAAAAGTTTTTTTTTTATCTCTCAACTCGGCTCCAACCGTTTGACATTTCGAACAATGAAGAAATTGTCAGCAATTGTAAGATGTTTTCAATGAAAACATCTGACAATGACCAATGAGTCTGACAATGTCCTAATCGTCTGACAATGACACAAATTGTGCGTTTAGACGATTGTAAGATACCTGACAATTTTTTGTCAGATTGTCATCTGACAATTACCTTACAATGACGTTTCTGACAATATTGTCAGACAAAATTGTGTGTTCAGACGATTGTAAGACATTTGGGACAGTATTTTCACTGACAGATCTGACAATATTGTAAGATCTGACAATCGTCTGTACTTAGCTTAAGCCATGATATTCAGGTTGTGGATGGTATACTATTTAAATCAAATCGCATTATTATCCCAAAATCATTACGTCACCGCATACTATGGGAATAGAGCGCTGCAGAAATTTAGCCAAACAAAATGTATTTTGGCCAAATATTAATCATGATATATACAATATAGTTTCCAATTGTGAGTGTTGCGTTCGTCACAAAAATTCTAACAGTAAACAACCAATGCTTCCTCATGAAGTAGTCCCTTTGCCGTGGTTTAAAGTGGGGGTTGATCTTTTCGAATTTAAAAAACACATATATTCTGGTGGTGGACTACTTTTCAAAATTTATTGAAACTCAGCTCTGGGTTTTCAAGTCATCTGGTAGTTACTCAACTAAAATCCATTTTTGCTCGTCATGGTATACCGCAGATTATGGTTTCGGACAATGGTCCACCATTTAGCTCAGAATATTTCAGAAACTTTACAAAAGACTGGAATATTGATCATTACACTTCCAGCCCATATTTGGCTCGTTCGAATGGTCTTGCAGAATGATCCATCCAAACAATAAAAAGATTACTAGCCAAGTGCGATGAAACTTATTGAAATAAACTTGAATATAAAACTGAGACTTTTAATTAAACACTGATTTCTTTAACTAATATGTATTTTTGAGAAAAAAAATTCAAAATCGTTTTTTTTAATTAATTTTTTATGTAAGAAATTTTGTAAACACTTTAAGAAAAAAAATTGGTGCACCATTTTTTTATTTAATGTTGAATTTTTAATTAAATTTCAAAAAAAATTATCCATCAGTTTTTTAAATATCGAATTTTCAAAAAAAAAATCGAAATTTTTTTTAAAATTCAAAATTTATTTTTTTTTTCGTTATCGAGAAAATTAAGATTTTATGTGACGATTTTTTAGCATTTCTAAGAAAAATTTTAGTTCAAAATATTTTAGAAAATGTTAGAAAACCTCTCAGTACCAAGTTTCGTAAAAATCAACCCAGTCAAAATATTTGATTTAAAAAAAAAAAAAAATTGAAACTTTTTTTAAAAATCCAAAAAATATTTTTTTTGAAAATTTTGGTATACAATACTAATTTAATTTTTCATAAGATTCTTCATAAAAAAATTTATCAAAATTCGTTTTCGAGAAAATCGAAAATAAAAAAACTGGTTCTATGGGAGTTACCATTTAAAACCATTTTTTTGGAAATTTTATTTACACTTAAAGGTAGCCCTTTTTTTTTTAGAAAAATCTGTGCAGCCATTTTCCAAAAATGCTAAAAAATTATACGGAAGAGACCGTTATTTTCGATCCTAAAAAAATTTTTTAAATGTGTCGGGGGAATGTCCAAAAAACACTATATACCAAGTTTAAATAAAATCGACCCATACGTATAGGCTGTAGGCGAGTACACAGATAGACAGACAGACAGACGGACTGAATTGCGAGACCCGCGGTTTTTTCCACTTTCCTATCATCGTAATGTCAAATTTGATCAAAATCTCGAGTTCGATTTTTTTTACGAATCCAAAACCTGCCATATAGTATCTGTGTATTTTTTTGTATTTTTGTGTGTGCTATTTTCTGAAAGGTCTTAAGGCCTGATATGTCTGGTTGCAAGGTTATCCATTATTTACTGTACACCCTGTATATCGCAAGTAAAAATGCTTCCTTTCAAACTACACTTTCATCATACTTACTGCTCGACTAAACAAATTCTCGCCAGATAAATCTATAACAAAAAAAAAGTATATCACGTTTACAAACAACAACCATCAGCTGCTAGTCTCTTGCTCTCTCAGTGATAAAATCGATAAGATCAAAATAAAATCGTTAAACGAAAAATGAATAAAAAAAAAAAGTCACACATCAGGGTAAAATTGGAAAATTTGTGCAACGTTTGCGATAACAAGGAATGTTCTTTTTTTTTTTTTTCTATTCCACCTTACAACACCCACCCAGAAAAATGTTCAAATCTCCCTTAAGCATTTTTCTATATAGGGGCGCAGAGAAGAAAATTTACACACATAAATGGTGAGTGGTATTATACTCGTTGTACATATATTTGTCTTCGTTTTTAGCACACCCTGAAGCCTAATAAAATTCCTTAAAGATTAGCACCAAGGTAAAATAAAAATGTTGACATCCACCACAAAAGCGCCTAATGAAAATAATAAAAATAAAAGTCGATAGCGATTGAGATTGTTGTTTATACACAGAAAGAAATTTATTAGTGTTAAATAAAAATTTTGAAAAAAAATTTATATAAGGTAAGTACCTACCTTTATAATGAGGAAATAAAAACTATTTCGACCTTTTTATTTGAAGCCTATTTTATTGTATCATAAAGAAATTAAATCAAAATCCATGCGAAAAAAACCATAATTTTTTTGACGAAAACACTAAACCAAAATAAAAAGGTAACGTCTTAAGCAAATTTAATTAATTGATATAAAATTTAAAACTTAAATTTTATGTAAACAAAAATATTAAAAATTAATACTAAGTTATTTAATTCTAGAACAAATTAAATGCATGGTTGGTTCGTATGAACTTGCTCTTATGCAAACCATCTGATTTTAAAAGAAATAAATTTAGTATGGTAGCTATAATTGTTTGACATTTACCAAAAATTTAATTTAGTTTAAGGCATGTAAATATACAAAAATGAACAGTATAGCACATACATTAACGTGATGGATGAAAAAGTTTAAACTAAAAAATTTTTAAAATCAATAAATATAATAAAATATTAATTAGATAATTCATAGTTAATGAGAAAGAAAAATATTAAAAATGGTTGGAGCGGGTTTTTAAAAAAACAATTTGTCTATATTATTATATACAATTTTGTAAACATTTTTAACAAAAAAAAAAAAAATAGAAATACCGAAAAAAAACAAAGTAAAAAAAATTGGTCTATAAACCCAATTTTCGGAAATTTTGGCTTTTTATAATATTAACAAGTTTTTTTTCCGAAATATAAAATATTCTATGCGCGTTAAAATATCGAACCACATAGTTTTATACTCAGTCGTGCACTGCGAAAATCCAGAGAAAAATACGTATGCAGGAATGCATGTCGTTGGAATAGAAATCGCTCATTTTTCAGACTTTGTTTTCCCCGCCCAAAAAAGGTTTTCCGATACATTGAAAGAAAAAACAATAATTTTACAATTTCACTGTTTGAAAAAAACAACAAAAGAAAAAACATATTCACGAGTCTGTTTTATACATTTTCTTCCTGCTTCACACAAGACTCCACACCCTGCATTTTTCTTACCAACAAACTGCCGAGATATCGTACTCTATCTTTTGAATCTAAACAAGCGTCTTATCTTACATCTTTTTACCACCAAAAAACACGAAAGAAACCAAGGCTAAGGATGAGACTAAGACCGAGACCGAGATCGAGACCGAGACCGAGACCGAGACCGAGACCGAGGCCGAGACCGAGACCGAGACCGAGACCGAGACCGAGACCGAGACCGAGACCGAGACCGAGACCGAGACTGAGACCCAGACCGAGACTGAGACCCAGACCCAGACCCAGACCCAGACCCAGACCCAGACCCAGACCCAGACCCAGACCTAATATAAAGTTCTAATGGTGAACTTTGTTGTAGTTTCTTTATCATCACCTATAGGTAGAGAAGAGCAAAAAATCACGACCTGTGATTTTCGACCTGTGATTCAAAAGTGACAATCACAACCTGTGAGCGACTTACTTTTAACCTGATGTGAGTGCCTTAAATGTGATTTTATTTTTTCTATCTGAAAATCACAACTTCACAACTAGGGTTTCAAGATCACAACAAACAGAAACGGTTCACAAATCACGACAATCGGAAAATGAACTGTGGTCGTGAGTCTTGACTACTTTATGAACTGTGAACAAAATCACGACCAGAGGAAAGTCACAACAATGAATTAAATCAGAACGAGAACTGTAGTCGTGATTTATTATTTTTATTATTTTAGCGACTAAACAAAAATCACAAGTCATGCCGAAAATATGAAGAATAGTTCAATTTTTAGTTAAAAAGGTAAAAGGTAGAACTGAACTGTGAAATGTGGTACTGTGGTGGTATTTTCACAAGGAAAAGTGAATTGAGTTTACTCTGTATTCACAGACGCTAGAAAGTTGGAATTTTGTACATGAACTTTCTTAAGCATTGAGTAGGTAATTTTGAATCCGCCTCCTGCCACGCCCACTTTTATTTAAAATTTTATTTTCTCTTTATTCAAAAGCGATAGAGAGCTGAAATTTTGTATTTTGTTGTATGAACTCTCTAAAGAATTGAGTAAGTTCTTTTGAATCCGCCTCCTGCCACGCCCACTTTTATTAAAATCAAATTTTCTCTTTATTCAAAGGCACTATAAAACTGAAATTTTGCATACAAACTTCTTGAATCATTGAGTAGGTACTTTTAAATCCACCCTTTGCCACGCCCACTTTTTATTAAAATTTAATTTTCTCTTTATTCAAATGCGCTAGAAAGCTGAAATTTTGTATATGAACTCTGTAAAGTAGTAGTTGAGTAGGTAATTTTTAATCCACCTCCTGCCACGCCCACTTTTTGTTAAAATTAAATTTTTTTTTATTGAAAGGTGCTAAAAAACTGATTTTTTGTAAATTAACTCTATAACATTAAGTTGCTACTTTTGAATCGCCAAACACTTAACTTACCCATTAAAATCAGTAAGGAAATTATTAAAACTTGACATTTCAAAGGATTTACAATTATTTATTTTTCAATACCATTATAAAAATGTTCGATAATATTGGATACACATATTTTGCAGTCACAGTAGTGAGAAATACTCGCATAAAATTTATTTTAATCAAAAAGTTTCAATAGAAAAGAATAAGATTTAAAAAAAAATATTTTGTCCATACAAAAAGGGTCGGAAACCACAATGTTCCTTATTCCACAGATGATAATTTTTAGTTTCACTCCTTAAGATTGAAATCAAACAATGGTGCTCTCTAAATTTATTGAATTTTAGCCAGACACAATAAATTCTTTTGGGTAGAATACATTTCCATAATAAGTTGAATTTCCTTCCAAATTATACCTACCCTAAGCAAGAAATAATTCTGTTTTCAAAATGAAAAGAAAAAATTTCATATTTGTTGTTAGATAGATTTTAAACTTTGAGCCAATAATAAGTCAGCTAAAATTAATATGAGTATTTAGCCAATAACGGCAATACCCTTTAAATGTCTGCTTTTACCTCTGTAATTTGCGAAGTCAAAAAAATAAAAAAAAAAACTTCCCTCAATCCCTAAACATTTATCCCCTTAACAAACTCCAATGCATCATTATGTCGTTTGCTTTAGTTTTGCGATCGTAATCACCTGGATATCTTTGGAGCAATCGTTTGTCTCTGCGAAACATTAACACACTGCCAACAGCAGACATGAAATGCACATCGAACAAAATTACCACTAAAATAGCAAAGGGAATTAATTTGCGCAACTGATTGCCCTGGTATCGTTTGCTATAGCGGTAATGTTGGCCTCTCTATAAATCCCCATATGTGATGTTCTGATAGCCTCCTTTATAGTAGATACATATTATATTATAGGTCCTGGGATTCTGGATTGCAATTGTTTGCTCTGCATTAACAGTTCTGGGGTTGTGTTGTTTATTTGTAAGTCTAGAGAGGTAAATATAGTTTTCGCAGTACATTTACACACCAAATCCATTCGGAGTCCTAAGCCCCTAATTCACTGGAAATGGTTGAATTTAATCGGTGACTATAGTGTAAGTGGGTAGATTTATGTGGTAAATCGAAATGTTGGTATACGTGTCTGTGTGTGTGTGTATGGCAAAGGGCAGTTAAATGTTTAACGGTAACATACAGAGGAACAGTGATTACGTTGAACCTAATTGAAATAAGCCAGTAGGAATTGAGCAGAAATGGATTCCAAGGATATAAACTGAATTAGTCCTATAAATTCTTTGGTACTTACATTTACAGTTTTACAGAAAAATAGGCTGTGGTATTTATACGGCTTTTTGTTTTAGAATCTTGGTTTGAATTATATGAGGGGGGCAGATATTAACAATCTGAGTTTGTGAATTGTAAAAGTAACCTTCTTTATAAAGGATTACTGAGCTATTTTTGATTTTAAAACCACATAAAATCCTTAATGATTTATTTTTACAGAAGTGTCAATTTTTCAAGAAATTATTTATCTTCCAAACCTGTAGTATAAAAGAGATTTAATTTTGGACCAATTATAGAACTTAACTTATCTTATATGACCACTTCAGTGTGTGGAAATGCCTTTGAGTCAAATTAAGTTGAGTCAAAATATGGAATATTAAAAAAGAAAACATTGAAGTAATTCTTGAAGAACCAGGGCCTAGTGAATGGAATGGAGGGGACCTAGAGTTTATTACCGAATCCGAACGGCTGGTGAGCGGCACTTTTCTATGATAGGAGATACTCTTGGAGGATGTAGTAGCCCTAAAAAAAAATTGAGGTGGAAGCGGCTGGTATTGAACCCAGACCTCTGGCATGACAGTCCAACGGACTAACCATTACGCTACGAGCGTAATAGCTAGTGCGTTTTTTGTATGAAAAGAAGAACAGTTTAACTTAACGCAAACTTACGTAACGTAATATAAACTTACGTAACGTAACGTAAATTCACATAAAATGACGAAACTGTAAAAACCATTATTGAAAATAATTAATAGTATTTGCTAGAGAAAAAGCTCGTGTAGAAACAAAGGCCTAGGGGCTCTAAACTGTTAGCTATTACTGTGTAGTGTGTACGTCTTAAAAACATTATACATGAAAGGAAAAGAAAGACCCTACAGTTATTTTGCCAGTTCAGAATGGCTACTTTTTTATGAGAAGAGATACTAACTCCTGGAGGATTTGCCAATTTTCAGGAAGAGCTGGGGATTTCATCTACTTTTGTAGTTTTTCATGAATATTCTTAAAACTTAGCGTATCTTGTAGGTACCTATTAGTGGAAAAGCCTACATTCCAAAAATTTAAACTACAAAATCGGACTTTTACCCTCCCCTATTGTAATAGGCTTGTGGCGCTAGGCTGGGGTCACCTCTACCACCTAAATTTAAAACATACCTCATTAGTTTTAACTTCCCATTGGAAGTTATTGTAATCGGTCCGATTTGTGAAATTGAAAATTTTGACATTTCTCGACGTTGCGAGGAGTTTGGAGTCACATTTCATAATTTTGAGAAAAATGTCTGTGTACGTGTACGTACGTTCGAAACTTTTTTCACCGACGATATCTCGAGAACGCATAGAGATATCGACTTCAAATTAATTTTATTTTACAGATAATAAGGCCATAACATGCAAAAATTGATTTTCAGAAAAATTCAACTGGCGGTTTTTTGTATTACAGTAATTAAAAAAAAAAAAAGTTGAAAAATGACCTTTTTCTCGAATACCTCTAGAACAAAATAATGCTATCGACTTTGGCTTGTTTTGATTCTATGCATAATGGCGTAGTGAAAGATTGCTTTTACTTAAAAAAAAATCAACTCACAGTTTTTATTAAAAAAAGAACATTAAAAATTTTTTAAAAATATCGAATATCTTGAGAACACACAATGATATTAATTTTTATTTAATACACAAAATTTTAGTTGACAATCGGTAGAGTTTGTGAAAAAATTCAACCAACGGTTTTTTTTTTCTAGGCCAAAAAACTGCAAAAGAAACTGGCTAATAATTGTTGAATTTTTTCGTTTCACATATATTTAGACCAAACGGCCTTCCCTTGATTGCACAACTGGTCAGTTTTTCGAAGACTTTTAATTGGTAATTTTCTTATAAAAAAATAACATCGGGTGTCCATGTCCAGTTTCAAGGGGAACCAATGGGAATAAGTTATCAGTGTGCCCCTTTTTTTCATTTATCATTCCTTCGTTGAGTGAGGTTGAGATTTCTTTTAAATTGTTAAAGAGTGGTGCCCAACTCATTTATACCCTTCTTCATCTTAACTCTTCAATTCTTTATAACTTTACTGCTTAACGACTTTAAGGTGATCAAAGAGCAAGTTAGTGCAAACCAGTCATGCATTTAATTTCTCCACATGGTAGACGTACACTAAACAACAAAGACTTCCAGAAAATCGGGTTATTTAATTTTTAATCCAAAAGCTTTGACATAAAATTTCTTTTAACATAGTTTCAAGTACAAAAAAGAACCTATTCCCAAATATTTTCTTTTTTTCCATTAGAAAAGATGAAAAACCGTTTATTTACTAAACAACCACATCAACTTATTCATAATGGAGTTTTTTTTTACTTTATCCTTCGTTGTACCTATTCGTTTTCCTTTTTTCTCAATTTTTTTCTTCCCATCTTATAACCACTGTAACACAAATTTAATAATATCCAAGTCAAAAGTAAATTTTTGCTTCATGCACTTATTCCAAATGACTGAGCCAATCTCTAAATTTTGTATTCAAATTCAAATGAAATGTTAGAGAAAAAAATAAAAAAAAGAAAGAAATAAAATATCCTCTCTTCAGCAGCAGAAGGAGGATTGAGATTAAGAGATGCATGAAAGCTTAGACTTAAATAAATATCAAGTCGACCGACAAGGACGATGAGGATGACCACCACCACCCGCATCAACGACGACGACCTCACAAATGCAAGTGCATGGCCAATCATTTGGTCGACCGCATTTCCATTGATTTCTATAATGGATTTCAAAATTTAAGTGCATTTATATACAAAAGGATATTTTTATTCCTTTCTCAAGTAGTGAGAGACCAAATTTGATTTTCTTAGTTTTTGTCTTTTTTTATGTAATTCTATAAAACCAGGCGCGATGAACTACTATATACGACTGAAAGATAGACAAGCATCGGTATCGAGTTGGCCGGGCCGGGATAAAAGACTGATTTGATTGTTTTTCTCTCTAGCTCTAGCACTAACTCTTTCTACATTTAAAGCTTCAGGCAGTAGCAGCACAGCATCTTGAAATTCTCACGAACATTTGAGGATTTCCAATGAAGAAATTACTTCTTCGAGTCGAGGCTATAGTGTTGCCATTCATTCTATTTTTTTTTTTATTTTTATGTTTAGTAGGTAAGGTATGCTGGTTGTTTTTTGGCTCCATATAATTATTAAAAAGTTCTTTTTAAATTAAATTCTTTTTCTTATAGGCCCAGTTGTACAGTCGTGGTTCAAATATTGATCCGTGGTTCAGGAATTTGAATTCAGCGATTTCGCCGGATTAACTGAGGATCAACGATCTTTCAGGGATGTAATTGGCGTTTATCACTTACTTGAACCATCGTTGAACCTCAGTTAATCCGCTAAAATCGGCGAGTTAAAATAGCTGAGCCACGGGTTAAGTATTGAAACACGTTTGTACAACTGGCCCTTAGTAATTTAAATGTGTTGGTTTTAAATTGTTAAAAAATCTGAGCAATTTGATTTAATCCTTTATTATTTTAAAATACAGTAAAATACGCTTAAGAGAAACACTTTTTTTTATCTCCGAGTATTTTTCGACCAATTACCTTTAAAACAATCCGCTTAAGCGAAACTCGCTTAAGTGAAAAATCCGGATACCTAAAACATATTTTCAGTTCAATTTTATAATTTTCATTGAAAAAAACCTCTCTTAAGTGAAAAAAAAGTATCCCACAGAACGAAAAATTTTCTAAATGTTTTCGTTTCTTCTTTATTTTTCAAAGATAAATACAATAATTGTTTCTAGCATTAATTATCTGCTTAATGGAATTTTTAGATCCGCTTAAGTAAAATTTTTTTTCACTTAAGCGGGGTTCGTTTAAGTGAAAAACCCGCTTAAGTGAAAGAAAAACTGCGACATTTTGCCGTTTCTCTTAGGCGGGTCTTACTGTAATTTGAAAACGGAATATGTAAAATATTTTTTTTGTTTTAAGTTAAAAAAATACACTATGGCAACATTGGTTTTTACTCCAGTAAGGGTATATTAAAGACGTCATTTTAACTTACATATAGCCTTTCATACCTCTTTGGGAGGTAGAAATTAATTCAACACTATTGTGAATGCAAAGGATTAACATTAAATCCAAATCTAAGCCATCAAAGTGGAAATAAAAGTCAAAGTGTCTTAAGCTGATGGCAGTCAGCACAGCTTGGGGAACATAATCGTCCTATAAAGTTACTTCAAACTTGCTTATACATATATTCGTTAAATCCTATAGAATTCTACTTGCTATATCTGATGAAGAATTTCCGTTTAACCCATTGCCATGGCATTTAGTTTTGTGTCTATGATGTCTTTTAGGACGACATTCTGCAAGTGGAATGGTATATAAAATGTTAAGAAAAAGTAGAATAAAATAAAATAAAAAATCTCAAAGGAACAAAAACAGCCAAACTCAATCTGAGTAAAGTGCAGAAAATATAGAATCTGACAGTTAAAATCACGTTTACACTCCTGTATAACACTGCACCGCATACTTAAATAATGTGGAAGTGCTTGCTCACACAACAGGGTTGAGGAGGGAGGGAGTATTTCCACAAAGCCAGAAAGATAATACAAAGGTTCTTAAAAATAAGGCTTGCGTTACGTTTTACGATTACGAGAAAGTCAAGTGAGTGCGACATCGACATGGTAAATAAACATCCTTCAGAAGAGGGTATGTTAATTAAACATAATCGTGCTTAATTGTAATTTCTGCGATTTTTGAGTGGTTACATATAATTTTTAATTTTTCATCAAAATACACACATTTTAACGAGACGGAAAAAATGACAATGATTCTTTTGTTGTTATAGAGTTTTAATTAAATTTTGTAAAGGACTTGACTTGTGTGTTTATGTGTTGGCTTATTTTTAATCTCCGACGGAGAGAATTCTGCCTACTTTTTCTCATTGCGCTTAAGATTGTTTTGGTGTATGTTTGATAGATAAGCGAGCTGGGGTGGGTAAGGTAACGCTTGTGATGACAGAAAATATAATTATAAAATCCAAGTTTTGATGTTTTTTAGAGTTGTTTTCGAGACAATTAATTTCATACAAAAAAAAAAAATCAAGAAAAAGGTGGTAAGGCAGTGTTCAAATTGGTTTAAGTTTTGACTCTTCTACGTATGTACTAATTCATCTCAAAAACTAATATTCGGATAAAATTTAGCGGATTTTTAATTTAATTCGCTTACGGCATAATCAAATCACCCTTGGCTAGCGTGAGTTTTTTTTTCTATAGGTTTTCGAAGCAAAATTTGAAAATTTGTGAAATTACAAGTTTCCAATTATCGGCAAAAGTGGTTCTTTTCCTCTCAATCTTGGGACACTGGGCCTAACTAAATAGGCATTTCGATTTCTTTAAGACACTTGTAGAATTTCTGTAAGCATTAAAAGGAGAAAATTATTGAGGCCTGTATAAAAATCTTTAGTTGGTCTATAAGAAGCCGATTATACAACCCTTATAGAGGTTGAAAAAAAAAGTTATTTGTTATTTTCAGTTTCTTTAAACTAATTTTTGTTGGGCCTTACCTACTTATAATCAATCACTGATGTGGACTATTAGTAAGATGTAAGGTTAAAAAAAAGTGAAGAGCTTGAATAGAATCCTACCTAATTATAAACAATTTAATCGTCGGGTTAAAAAAATCCCCACACTTTCCTTGAATCTACTACAATTTCCTTTAAAGTTGTTGTCAAATGAAAAAATGCAAAGTGAACTGTCAAAATGTTTTCAGTAGATTCAAAGTGCAGTAGTGCCGTATTCTTTTTTAATAGTAGGTAACTATATTTCAGTACTTAAAGTAAATTGTCTGTTTAAGGTTTTTGAACGATTTCTATTTTATTTTATTTTTACTACATAACATTTAGCATTCACAGCTTTTCTTTTTCTTAAATCCTATGAAAAAATTGATTGTCAGTACTTTTTTCAATGCAGTATTTTCCCTCTGATCGATTAGAAGGGTGAACGAAAAATTTTTTACCCACTCCGTTATAAATTCAGCTGTCAAACATCAGTTCTTTTAGAAGTGTGTGTTTTGACTTATTTTTTATCTTTGAAAGAGACGTTTAAAGTAGTTTTAGCTGTAAAAATATTTAATACAAAATTTCTATTAAAAAATAGCAACAAAAATGAAAAAAAAACAACTATCTGCTTCTATTTCAACAGAATAATAAAATCTTAAAAAGGAAACTAAGGCCGTGTGCGAATTGGTTTAAAATTTCGATTAAATTTTATCCGAGATTAATTTTTGACGTTTCCACGTACAGATTCACCTCAATAGTGTCAAAAATTAATCTTCGGATAAAATTTAACGCGATTTTAATCCAATTCACACCTGAAATATGCATGCCCAATCAAAATCAAAATATTATTAAAGTTATTTTTTGTCCTAACCCTAAAGAAATCAAAGAAAGAGAGATTTTTTTTTTCATCCAATTATTCTCTTAAGACGTGCAATGAACATCGCTAGTATGAGTAGGTAAATTTAAGTACTTAATACATAACTTTATGTACCCTACTCGCATTGAAACGCCATTTTGATGTGTTTAATGTATAGCTTGAACATGGATTAAATTTTAACGTCTTGCTAGTGACTGACCTAGAGACTAAATTCGTTACTGGTATGTGACTTTTCAAAAATCTGGAGATTTTCATTTAACTATTAATAAACTAAATTTCATTATTAGTTAGGCTTATTGTATTTATTCCATTTTTAATCTTGAAACCATGTATCAGATAAGATTATTTATTAATTAATATAATAGAAATAATTTTAAAACACAAAGATTTTTATATCTGTCTAGGGATCGAACTCGGAACTGCAGGGTAATAGTCCACCACTCTACGCACTCAACCATCTTATAGATACACATAATATCTAATTGGGAAGATGCAAAAACTTGATCAGTCTTTTAAAAAAAATCAAAATGATTTTTATACACACCGAAGCTTCGATACAAAATTTTTTTCATTGATGCGTGGAAACGAACTGAACAAGATTTGATAACCATTTATTTGTAATTTTAGATTTCAATTTTAATGTCGACAAATATCAAGTAAAGTAACAAACACAATTGCAAAAATAAAACCTCAATCTGGATTTAAGTTCCATTTAACCACGGTTGATCTGTGAGGTTCTTCTATCTCAAATAGTTGAGTGCAAAACCACATAAAATCTGACTTGTCTCAGCGAAGTATTTAATATAAAGCTTCCAGGAAATTGTAACAGAACCCTTATATGTATACTGAATTGACAGTACTTATGATGTATATAATAAACCTTATACAATCCTTATACAAATATTTATTTCAATTATCTTCTGTAACTTCATTTACATAGGTCTATTCGAAAACAAGTACTAACCTCGATTAAGTTTCTTCATCTAGATTTCAAACAATTTTAAAAAAGCAGTTATCGAAATATCATTCTATTAGAAATTTCTTTTTTTTTTATGAAAGCCCAATAGAAGTCTTATACATCCCAACTAACAAAATATCTTCCGATTTTAGCAGCTTAAGTATGATTCGCTGCTATAGCACTTTTATCACTTATAGTGCCTAACTATCCCCCGCTTCATGGTCATCGGATAGAATTGATAAACATGAAATCATTTCCCATGGCCATACCTAGATTTTCTGGATTTCTGATGATGTTTGATCCCGCTCCCACTACGATAGTATACATTGGAACTTTATTGGATTTTTTTTATAGTGAAAGTTCTCCTCATGAAATACAACATCGCGGCTTCCCAATACTCAAGAAAAATGCTTCGGATTGTGTCACATCGCTGTGTACCCAAATATACGGAAGTGACTGCCATCTGTGCCGAGATTAAGCTAATTCAAAACCGCAGCGAGTGAGTGAGAAGAGTCACTTTTCATTGAAAATCAATTTAGCTAGGAAAAGTGAGTGAAATTAAATGTCAGATCACGCGCCGGATATTTCAGCGGTGACATGGTGTATTTGTTGGTAAATTTACACTTTTGCATTAGTATTTGTTCTTTTCTAAAGGAATTTTTACGCATATGCACGTTTGTGAAATGAAATCGCAAGATAACAATTGTAGGTTCAAATGTGAATATATTGTATGCACTAAATTTATTTTTATATAAATATACACATTTTGTACAAAATATTTGATGAAGATTTTTTTAATTTGTTATTTATTTTTGTTTATATTGTTCAATTTAAGTAAAAAATAATTAAGCATCACCATCGGAAGGAGGACCTCATCGAATTAGGGAGACCAACTAACAATACATTGGAACAAGATTTAATAGACACGAACCGTATACTAAAATCACACGGCCAAACGGCAGCTGCAGCAATGCAACATTTTTTATTTATTATACTGTAACTTGTTTATCAGTTTTCTATTTTGATTTGTTATTGTTTTAAATGTTCAATTTGATAAGAATTAATTAATCATTTTTCAGCAATTTGAAAACAAGATTTTTATTTCCCAAAAAATAAAAATATGTAATTCAAATTTAAGAATTTGGCTGTTCTATATAGAATTAGATATGGCTTCCCCGAAGAAAGAAAACATAAGTTTTACAGTCCATATATCTCTATCAGCTGGACTTACGATAGATTTAGTTACGATAGTTTAGTTTTCGCTTTTATTTTAATTGTTATTTAATTGCAGTACACTGTACACTGTTATTGTAAAATTTAATAAAATTAAAAAATCAATCACAAAAAGAAAACAAACCAAAGACATCAAAATAAAAGATAGTATTTATTTATGACATTTCATGTGTTCGAAACTAAATTCGAAATTATACTCATTTCACTTTAATAGCTACATAAATTTTGCGAATGAAGTGAGATGAGTCGGTGAGTAAGGCGAGTCATCTCATTTCACTCGCTGAAATAGCTAAATCCCGGCACCTGGTTTGCGATCACATTTTAACTGGCTGAACAGAATGATGACGCAGACGGAACCGGAGACGGAGCTGGAATAGCTGTCAAAATATTAAATACACGCAAATTCAATGTTGCGAACACAACGGAACGTAGACGCATACGGAGCTGCAGACACAGACGGAAGAGTTCACCAACTTTTAACTTTTCACGTACGGCACTTTTGACGTTTCAATTTGTATGAAGAAAAAAAACAACTTTTTGGGTCGGAAAAAAATATTGTGGTTATTTGTATCGCGAAAAAAATTATTTATCAAAAGGAAAATTATTGGAAACAAAAAATGTGAATTCTGAGCTTGTACACAATAATATTCTTTTAGTTTTCTTCAAAATACTTTCAAAGCTGTACAGCTCTATTGTGGACATGTACAAAAAATGACGTACGACACTTTTTGACAGCTCTTCCAGTTCCGTCTGCGGCTTCAGTTCCGTCATTCTATTCTGTTCAGCCAGTAACTCTTCTGGCGTCTTCTTGAGTTTTCTATGAGGCACAATTAATTGCTTTGGCATGTTCTTCATCACACAGCATGGCTCGAGCATTTTCTGTAAGAGGTCTGTTCACCCTTTCCATAAGCCGTACTAACTTTCTATTCTTGTTGATTTTCTCCCTCATCTTTGAATTCTCCAAAACAGTTTATAACAGCATCTTTGAACTTCATAAAGTACGCTTTACGCGCTTTTCGTGCGAAACCATTTATAAAATCTACAAAGTACCTATAAACTTTATAAATTTCACCTACACGTCTGAATGAATTATATCAATAACTTTTGATGATTTCCACCATTCTGATGGAAGACTGTTCCGATGTTGCTTCCCGAAAAAATTAATGAAATATTAAAAATCTTTTTTTCTATACCTTAGCGTTTTTTAATCTAACCTAAAGGTTATATTTTAAGACCATTCTTTGTTGGTCTTGAAAGCATAATAGATAAATTAGTGTTATTATTGTTATTAAAATCTTAAAGGTGTCGTATAGAAAAAAAATTTTTTTTTTGCCAGGTCTCATAGAATTTCGGTAAGAAGTGTTATGCCATTTATTTACGACAATTACCTCCTTTTTTTTTTAACTTAAAAAAATATAACGCACACAAAATCTACGAAATGAAAAGCCCTAAGTGGTGACGTTTTGACATGATATAATCCTACTTTTTTAGAATGACGCAAAAAAACTGCCAGGCCACGTGATTAATGGAAGAAAAATGTCAGTTGTCAAAGATATTGCAGAAAAGGTGATGGCTGGTAATATGCGTTAGAATCCCGCCTATGCCGCCGCCGCAAATCGAGATAAATATCCAAAAAGTTGTATAGTAAGTTGTTACCTATGCATACATAAATGTACGACTGCGAAATTGTTTGGAGTCGTTGGAATGACTTTAACACCTCATTCGCATTTTCCGCCCATCATTTGTGATTAATTCGCTAAAAAAAACAACTAATGCGAGTAAGGATTTTTTTGTGTTGCCTTTACTCACAGGAGAATATAATACTCCCATTTGCTTGTCATGCTCGTGTCGCAGGGACGACATCACAAACTTAATGAAAAGCAGATTACACGCCATAGTGAGTGGCAGAAATGCCGAGATCTCTTCGACAACATGCATTAGAAATGGGTTCGTTTAACCTCAGCGGTAATTTGTAACCAAGAAAGCTGCTTCTTATTCTATGGCAATGGCAAAAGGACAAAAGAAGGAGGAGGATTGGAAGTGCGAACAAAACTTAGACACTGCTACGAGTACGAGTATACGTTATATGTTGAAACGATAAATGGTGGAATGACTGAGATTTCTCACATTCCTTTCGCTACGCTTTTGCATTGCTCCTATACGATTCTGAATCCCAGAGAGTTTTTATCAGATGATGCCACAAAAATGTTGATGATGCTTCGTTTAACATTTAATTTGCATTTCCATTGAGCAACGCGTTCAGGCGTGAAAACAGCCACTTTAACGAAGACAAATGGTGCTTCTGAGTCCGATCAATGCCAAAAGAAGAATTTTTTTTTTTGTTCATATAAATTTAATTATGTATGAGTAAAGTGGAGCATCATACGATATACCTATGTATACCGAGACTCACCACAAAACTTGCACTTGTCGGCTTGTGTAAACATTGGTTTTTTTTGTGAAATAATAATGCATTCGGACACACTTGGCGTGACATTTTTAATCCTGGGTCTCTGGTTCCTGGTTCCAGGGAACGGGATGTCGTATATATTCCCGGCCATTGAGAAGGGATATGATGCCACTTTTGACAGAACATCGTAGCCACAAAAAACACTCGGTTTGGCGGTTGACCGCGGATGAGTGGTGTATGTTGTTGTTGTTGTTTTTTTTTTTTATTCATCCCGCTATGGAAAGTTTTACTTTTTGCATTTTATGTACTCATTTTTTTTTCTGTAATCCTTGGGATGCGGCCAAAAAAAATAAATCGTATACATTGATTGGAGAACAATAAATCCTTGTGTGGCAAATTCTGTTTTTTTTTTTTTTTTGCGACTTTCGAGTTGACATGAGTAATGAGTGACACTGGGTAATTCTTATAAAAGGGCGGATGTAAAGGATTGTTGTAAAACTGTTGCCCTATACAACATTATATCTACCACAAAACTTTTGAATTATTTTAACGAGAGTAATTCATATATTTTTCTACCCAGAGTAAAGGTATCTTTTGTGTATGGAAATATTTTTTTAAACGTTTTCAGTTTTTTTCCCAATGGATTTATTTTTTTTTTTCAGATATTTTGAATTTAAGCGTAGTGATCTACCTGCCTTTGGAGTTTTTTTTTTCTGAGTAGTGAGGTACCATACTATTTATTTTCACTAAATGTGAAAATCCAGCCCCATCCGAATGGCAGATTTTTTTTAACCAAACAATTGCACTTATGCGATACACCATCAGTATCGATAAATCGAGATTTTGTTCAAACTTGACAACACGATGATAGGGAAGACGAAAAAATTGGGTGTCACAATTATGTTCGTCTGTTTGCTTGTCTGCCTATATTTTTCGTCTGTATGTTCGACCAGCCTTAATAGAATATAGATAGGTTGATTTTCTTTAAGCTTGATTTCTACCGTTTTTTAACATTGAAAATGTTTATAGGATCGTTTTGACAGAGTTGTGGTGTTACCAAAAATGATTAAATGAAATAAATTAAATAAATTCAATAAATCATAAATGAACTCCAGCGTATAGGGCATCACAACGAAATTTTTGGTTGGTGTTACTAAAGAAATGACCGAAATGATTGAAATGAACACATGAATTTAGAATATAAAAAATGAACTCCAGCGTATAGGAGGACAACTCTCAAATTTTTGGTTGGTGTTACTAAAACATCACTAGAATGATAAAAATAAACAAACGAACACAAGCGATGAATTACAGTAGGCGTAGGTATACGGGGAAAAAACGAAGAAAGAAAAGTATTGTTCGTCGTCAACGGGCAAGCTTCAGTGGAGAATGGTCAGGAAGTATATTCAAAAAGAGAAAAAAAAACAACAACAAGGTATTCAGAAGAAGACAAATGAACAGACAAGGCAACCAACAAAAGTGGATAGGTATTCTGCCAGATTTTTGTATGTTGTAGGTATATATGTATATGTGTGTATGCATCTTCATAGTTATGGAGGTAGGTAGAGGTTGTGATTTTGTGAAAATAAAAAAGATAGGTATGTATTTATTTTTATTCCATACAGAATACAATCCGGTCTTATAAGAAAGGCCAGTGATGCAGTTGAGTGTGCAAGCAGGGGTAGAGATTGCTTAAAATCGATATTACCTATGTAACACCATTAAGACGAGATTAGATTAGAAATCTGTTTTATAAGAAATACTGTCTTTCAAGCGCCATGTTTCATCGAAAATGCATACTTTTTGTATGTATACGTTTAACGTGCATAATTTGCCAAATTTTTGTATATTTTTCATTAAAATCATAACTTGTACAGTGTCTTCTAATGTTTATTCAATAAATAATAAAGGTCTGGGGTAGGCATTACCAACAAATTTAAACATAACTTCAGGTTATGGCGAACAAATTGGCATTAAGGAAATTTGGGTTGGAGTTTTTGTTCTTTTTATATTAACCTATTTTTGAGTTGGTTAAATCGACTCGAACAATTTTATTTAATTTTGCAATTTAGTGCTTCTAAATATTTTAAGGCCGTGTGTGAATTAAATTAAAATTTCGAATAAATTTTATCCGAATTTAAATTTTGAAGTTTGTACGTACACATACCTACAGATTCACCTCACTAGTGTCAAAAATTAAATTAATCTTCGGATAAAATTTAACGCGATTTTAACCCAATTCGCACATGGCTTAAACAATAAGTATAGATAGCTTTTGAAAATTTAGAAAATATTAACCCTAAATAAAAAATATCATGTTCACAGTAATTCAGACTTTTTAACATTTCTTTCGTTGAAAGGTACCAAAATTTTTGTTAGCCACGAGAGCAAGCTCGTGGGACTTACTCGTGAAAATTTTGTTATTTATTTTTGATATAATTAATGTCTTAAATAAACCCATGTAGATGAATCTAAACGATTCACCATTATAAAAAAAAAGCATGTACCTATTTCAAATAGGTTTTAATGGCTTTTAGCCCCTTGTACACTACATATTTTTTTTTTTGTTTTTAGATTTAAAGTGTATAAAGCTAGCATATACACATTAGCATAATCAATTAAAACCATAACTAGAATTTTGTGCATTTTCCACACATAAATAGCACACAAAATTTTTGTGCTAGCATAGTTTTTGTTTTATGTAAATCTATGCTACCTTAATATTAAGCTAGCAAAACTTCTAAGCTGCTCGACATAATCAATTGAAATAAAAACTAGAATTTTGTGCTATTTGTGTGCTATTATTGTGTGGCAGTTCCGGTTTTTGTGCTAGCATAGTTTTGTTTTATGTTGTGCTAGATTTATATGGGTAGCATAACTTTGCATAAAAAAAAACTACGCAAACACAAAAATCGGGACTTCCGCCCAAAATAACACGAAAAGAGCACAAAATTTTAGTTTTTATTTTATCTGATTATACTAAGCGGTTTAGAAGTTTTGCTAGCTTAATACTAAAGTACCATCTAGATTTACATAAAACAAAAACTATGATAGCACAAAATTCTAGTTATGGTTTCAATTGATTATGCTAATGTGTATTGTATATGCTAGCTTTATAGACGTTTAGATGGATGTCGTTCTTTTTAGTGCAGTTTTTAAAAATACATTACATAGGTAAACATACCTACATAGAATATATTTTTACAAGCAATAATGAGCATATTTTTAGGGCCCTAATCATTTTTTTGTTGAGCATATAATTACTTGTTAAGGGCATATATATGTAATTGACTTTTAAGGGCATAATTATAAGCGCTTAAAACTGTTTTTAGGGCATATTTTTGTTTGCCCTAATAGGTATGTGAGTTTTGATATCAGATTAAAAAAAAATAGTAAAGTACGATGGGGTTAGTTAAAGAAAATTAACAAGATTTATTTTTTGCCAAATGGAAAGTGACATTAAATACCTACACCTAGAAACTTCAAAACTTATAATGGTGTTTGAAACACTGATAGTTTTTAGATTCGCTTGCTCAATTATTTTTTGTCGTAGTTGATTAATTAATAAAAAAAAAGAGATGGAAATTGATTTTGACTTCTAGGGGAAAAATTTTGTTCAGGTTTCTTCTTCTGCTCAGTGGAGCTGACGGAGCTTGCTCAGTGATATCTCAGTGAGATCTTAGAAACGTGAAATGGGTAATTAATTTGTAAAGATTGTAAAGATTAGTCATGTTTTTTGTTTATCTAGCAAAATAAAGTCATTTTCAATGTCCCCATGGTTACTCTATGAGTGAAATCTGTAAATTTTTTTTTTGATGATTCCCTCAACACGTTTTGTTTAATTTTTAATGCCATATAAATTTTCTTAGCATTTAAGGAAAATCTTATTTTTTTTTAAATATAGTGGGAAAAATGTTTGTACAAAAACGGTTAATTTATAAAGCTTACTATGCAACTTTTTGGTGAAGATTAGTTTTTCGAGAAACTGTTATGAATGGAAAAAACATGTCCGTCCAACATGTCTGTCAAACATGTCTGTCAAACATGTCCATCCAACATGTCTCATAACCAATTTTTTGATTTTCGTTTTTCTCGAAAACTGATTTTGATTAATTTTTCTATGGAAAATCTTTATAGTTGGTATTGTATACAAACATTAAAAACTAAGAAAGATTTTTACATTTGGTTTTCAGTACTTTACTATTAAGTGAATAAAGCATTATATATTAAAAAAAAAATTGTCATTTAATCACCCAAAATTTTGAAAAAAAAAAAATATCTTGAACAAAAATTCCCTTTTTTTCAAAAATATTTTTACTTTGAAATTTAATTTATCATAAACTTGATTTAAAAAAGAAAATATACGAATGAAATATTTTTACTTTCAAAAAAACTATAGGGCAAATTCGGGGGATATGGCACCCTTGAAAAATAAAAAAGATTTTTATTTTAAACAAAAATAATTTTATTCTTTAACCAATTCTTTAACAAAAAGCAGGAACATATGTTAAATTCATAGGTTATTTCATATATATTTTTGCAAAAACAAAAAACATTGAAAAAAGCGATACAAACAAATGGAGGGTGATATGGAACTCTTGTTTTTTATAGTTGTTCTGGCCATATTTGTTGCATGAACCTAGGTATTGTTGAGATGGGCGTGAATGAGACCAAAAGTGGCTATTATACTCATAAACCACTCATCCGGTTTTGTTGTCACAGCATTATTCTCGCAATAGTACAAATTTCCTCCGTGAAATCTTCAGGTCCATCTGATTCGCCATAGAAGGAGATGCTTTAGTCCTATTATTATTAAATGACGTCATAGCCATCGTTGGTACTCTTTTTGAGATTATATTGGTTTTCTAAGAGCTTACGTAATTCTGAATGATATTTTGTTCTTTTTGTTTCGAAACGAAGTCATTAAGTGGGAGATATTGAGAGGGTGCCATATCACCCGACTTTAACCTAGCATATCATTTTATGTAAACTTTCTTGAATTTTTAATCATTTTTTTTTTTCTATTTTAAGTCAATTTTTCAGAAACTGCCCCTCCTTACCTCAGGAGGATGGAGATAAATTTTGTTGCCAAGTTTTTTTCAAAATTTCGGCTGTACACTCTATTCGATTTGCATGGGGTGGGGATTTTTTTGTTGGATTTTTATTGAACGAGGTTAACATACAACGAATCTGAAAATTGAAAAATTCGAAAGAAAATTAGAAAATTCGACCAACAAAGTCAGAAAATCGTGAAAACATCTTGAAATTTCAAATTTTCTGAATTAGTTTTTTTGTTCGTATGCGCATAACTCGGATGAACGTCATTCAAATTGGATGGCGATTTTTTTGTTGGATTTGTATTGAACCAGATAAATACACAACGAAGATAAAAAGAAAGTCAGAAAGTCGTGATAACAATAAATTGCATACTTTCTGAATTGTTTTTTTTTGTTTTTTTTTTTTTTTGTTCGAACGGTCTTTACATTGGCGATTGGAACGAATTGGCTGCCTGCTGTAACACCCCTCAGCTATATAATTATGTTTATTTTATCTTGTTCTACCTGTGATATGTTTTATGTAAGTAGAGAAAGTTTTCGATTCGTAAAAAAAATCGAACTCGATATTTTGATCAAAATTGATATTGTGATGCTAGGGTAAATGAAAAAAGTGGGTCCCGCGATTCCGTCTGTCTGTAGCTCAGCCTGCAGTCTAGAACCTCTGAAATTCCGAGCTTAGATTTTTTAGTGATTCCCTAGAAACAGTTAATTTAATTTTTGGCTCAAAAAAGCTATACAACCTTAATGAATAAAGTTATTCATCTCGGAAACGGCTATAACGATATACTTTCTTTGGTAAAACAAAATTATGTAACTACCAAAAAAATTTTATGTTAACAGCAACCGTCATAGAACCGATTTTTTTAATTTTGACTTTTACGGCTTAAAAGACATTTTAGCAACACTGGTTTTAAGTGTTTGACTGAAAATTTATAGGAGCATCGAATACATATTTAAAAAAAAAATTAATACTTAGTAACGTGAAATTTTGATAAAAATTATAGTTTGAGCACCATTTTTTTTCATATTTTGTTTCTTCAAAACTTTAACGACCATATATTGACTTTCTTCAGAGCTATTTTTACGGAAAAACTAGTTCTATACGGGTTTCGAGTTTTAAATTTTTCACAAACTTTTATTACTTTGACATTTAAATTAAAATATTCATACATATTTTGACACCTAAATTAAATCAATAATTATTGTTTTTGACAAACTGAAAACTCGAAAACCCTATAAAACTAGTTTTTCCGTAAAACTAGCTCTGAAGAAAGTCAATAATATGGCCGTAAGTTTAGAAATTATTTTTTTAAAAACTATTCACATAAAAATTTTGATTTAAAAACAGATGTTTGATGTCTTAAGTATAGAGGGTTTTTATAAAGGCTTAAGTATACATATATACGACCCATACTTTCTTGATTTAAAAAAATGAAAGTATCTATTTTTAATTCAAATTTAATTGACTTTAAATTCCAACATAATTGTTTTAATATTGAGAAGATTTACACAACCGGAAATAGTAGATATATATGTATGTACTTCAAATCAAAGAGATAAAATATTTAATTACTATGCCTTTGCCTTAACTGTGTAAATTTATGCTGTCTAATAATGATGCTTAAGTGCTTCTTCAAAAATTGCAGTTTTCCATGGAAAAAGTTAAAACAGTTTGTATAACTTTCAACGAGCATGTCATGTGTATTACAAGCGAAACAAGCTTGCAACACGATTTTAACCTCACTATAATTCTCCTAAAAATAGCTTTTTCACACATCAAAAGGGTTCAGGGTTCAGGAAAAAAAAATAACAAAACAAAACAATGTTAGGTATTGGCAAGTTTACCACATGGAAAACCTCGATTCGTTAATTATAGGTATACTAACTAAGTAGCTCCTGGGATGCCATATTCAAACCACAAATTGTAAATATTTTAAGTGAATGCGTTTGCAATTTGTTTTTTTTTTTTTTATTTTGTTTTTTTGCATTCTCATTTTCTAGCATAAAATAAAGGTGCTGGTTTGGTATGTTAGTGGTAGCGGCTATTTAGCTACGGGAAAGTAGTTTTATTTTTTTTGGTTGTTGTTTAGTTTATGGTTTTGTTATTTTTACGAAAAATTGGCAAAATATTATAGAATTACAGGAACAATAAAATGTTAACCTTCTTCATTTCTAACATGGTCGCGGTGAAAAGTTGTTAGATTTTTGAAATGTGAATTTGTGTAATTCGTACTGTTTGTTTATTAAAAAAAAAAATGTTATAACTAAATGCTGTCGTGGTTTAAGTTTGTTCCAGATAATTCTGTTCAGGTCAAATATAATAAAGCCAACTGGGGTTTGAATAGGAATTACGAATAATAATTAAACAGAGATGTGTGTTGGTTTTAAACTTAATGATATACATACAGAAGTAGTAATATATATAAACCTCCAGTCTCCAGTGGGCTATTGATCAATTCTTGTTTTTATCAAAAGTTGATTGTTACCCTTCTTCAGACAAATAAAAACAAATAACAATAAGAATTGATCTATAGACCAAAGGAGGTTTATACATACATTTCACGGTTGGAAAAAGACCTACTATTGTACTGAATTTTGTACCATTTAATTTTCCCAGTACGTAAGTACCACAATAGTACAATACTGAAATTTTCATCAACTGAGCTCAATACATCCTCAATCGCTTTTTGCGTTTAAGTCTGACGAAAAGTTTAAAAATGTACCTTTCGAATGTAGATGTTTGATGCGGTTGGAAATTGCCTCAGTTTTGCATAGGTATACATTCAAAATATTTGTTCGCAACTAAAAAATTAAGGAAAATAATCAATTTCTTAAAACTTTTTTTTAAACAAGCTGTAAATTGTGTGTAGATCGAAGTTATTTTTTCATATTTTGCGAAGATATTTACGGAGTAGATAATTTATTATCAATTTCAATTAATGCGAACTACTTACATATATGGGGTGTTTCCTAGTTCGTGCACTATATGGGGAAATATTAAACTTCCCCCTTCAGGCAATTTCTGAAAAATTGTATGAAAATGGAAAAATAAATATTTAAAATCAAAATGATGTGCTATATATGTACCTTTCTTGAAATCTAATATTTCATAATGTTTAAATAAAAAGTTTTTGAGAAATTAAATTTCAAAGTCAAAATTTCTAAAACAAAAAATTGTATAAAGTGGGAACGGCAATTTGTTTACATCATAAACCTAACAAAATAAAACAACCAATATAAAAAGTTTGTTTTTAACTTCTTAAAAACTAAAGTAGAGAGGGAAGATAGAATTTTTTCGCCATACAATTTTTGTTTTTTAGTGATCCCAGGAATCATCCTTCAAAACGTAGTCCACGAAACAAAAGTACATAATTTGTCCAAAAAATGTCGACGATTTTTGAAAATTCGGTTTTCATTTAATAATATGTAATTCCAAATATGAAAACAAAAATTAAAAATACTATGGATTTTCCGCTTTTTGACAGAAATTTGCAAAATTTGATTAAAAATGTAATTTAAAGAAAAAACTATTAAATTTTCTCTCCAAAAAAAAGTTTTTGAAAAATTCTATCCGCGAAAAAAAAAAACAGGTAAATCAAATATTCCTCAAACATGGGTCAAATAGTCTATTAAATTTTTAAAAATACAAAATTCCGATTTATATCAAATTATTTATTGAACGTTAGATTTTTCAGAATTTATACTTAAATCAGTATAAACAAATCAGATGATACGATCATAAGAATTGTAAATCAGCACTTTTTGCCTTCTGCAACTTGTGTGAAAATATCCAACAAAACGAATCAATGCATCATCCGCAGCCAAACTAAGATTTGCTGCATT
The DNA here is from genome assembly GCA_947049315.1 of Epistrophella euchroma. Classification (NCBI taxonomy): domain Eukaryota; kingdom Metazoa; phylum Arthropoda; class Insecta; order Diptera; family Syrphidae; genus Epistrophella; species Epistrophella euchroma. The sequence goes on from OX346245.1 coordinate 23,716,898, forward strand.
AGCATTTAAACAGTATAAAAAGGGATCGCTTGGTCTCATTATAGTTTTAGTTTTATAACAAGTTCTTCGTATAGCTGAAGATTTCCCCCGACCCACGGTAAGGGCTCTAAAGCTCAAATAAAAATTTAATATTAAAATCAAAACGGTATTTTATTAAAACTTAAACTAAAATTTACATATTATTATAAAAAAGATCACGAAAGAAAGATATCATTTACAGACCTAGTCAAATTTCCTAAACCTATGCTTGGAAGTATAACTAAATCCTATACGAAAAAAAGTTTGAAAAGTCTCTCATTGGGCGCCACCTAAGTAAACTGTTAGAGATTTTTAACTTTTCTTCAGTATCCTAATGAATCCTTAATAAATTTTGAGAATGAAACTAATATTTGACTCAACATTTTTCATTTTTCTTCTTTTCTGAAATGTTGAACACACATACACATGTATAACATGTAGGTAAAATTCACAAAAATATCAAATTTAAATTTAAATTCAATTAATAAATTACTCCCTTTAAATATGTACATATGTAGTTTTTAAAGCTCGTTCCTCGTTCTTCTTAGTAAATATGTAATTAAACAAAATACAAAAAGAAAAAAAAAAACAGTAAAAATTGCCTTCAAGTAAAACAAAATTATTATGTAAAAAAAAAAATTCCTTTGCTCTGGTTATCTTCGCCCAAGTGGTCATAAAAGATGAAGAGACTTTTCCACTTCAAAACATCTTCAATTCGCATACCAAAGCCGATCTGTTTCATAAGATCTTTGGACTAAACTCAGCATCAAAAATACCACACCACCAGCAACAACAACAACATAATTCACAATGGAATCAAATGAACTCACTTTTAGGCACTCTCGTTGAGTGAGGATGGTTAAAGCTAATTCAAGAACATTCCATTGTCTGAATATTTGCCCATGCCTTGACTCAATGTTTTCATTTCTTTTCATCTCTTTAAGTCTACCCGCAGCACTCGCCCACATTTATCCAACATGCGCTTTCGTCCGGCAACATTTTAAAAAGATATATTGTTCAATCATCGTTTTTTTTTTTTTTCGTCGATGTCCTGTTTATATAAATACATATACACAATATATACATATATATTTATATGTGCCTACATTATATTTCCGAGACATGCACAGCATGAAGAAGAAAAATATCATCACAAGCATTTTTGGGTGTCCAACAGCAACATCACTTCAAAAGACACTTAAAAGGCCAATACACTACTCAAGGACCTCTTCCTCACTTCAAATTTTCGCCTCGTGTTTTCCTTTTTGTACTTTCTTTTCCTTGAAAAGGTTTGTTGTTTTTTTCACTGACCAATTTTTTTTTTAGATTTTTTTTTGTTAAAAATTTCCTTCGCCCGTAAGTAGATGTAGATTGTATATGAGTATAAAAGAATATATAGAAACTAAGGAAGCGTATATCTGCGCGAGTGAAGGAAGTAGATATTTTTGGTTGTCCTCTATCAAGATGAATCTATCTTTGAAATCTTGTGTTTATAATGTTTTCCTTTATCCAGCTATATATCGAGAGTTGCTGTTTCATTTTATTTTTTTTTTTTGCAAAAAGAAATTCGTTTAAAATTTCCTATTTGAAGGACCATCAAGGACCTCAATGACGATGGACACAGATCATTTTCAAATTTTGTAAACAAAATTGGAAGGGAGATTTTGTTTGTTCGTTTTTGTCCTAATTCATACGGTAAAAGTCCATTGAAGCATTTGACCTGTCTTCCATATTATGCCAGAAACATAAACATTTTAGAATTCATTAGACTGTTATTGATTTAGGATAGCAGAAATACATGTACATATAGGACGAAACGAGCATACAGATGAAAGGACGTTCGAATTATTTTCCTCGAAATATTGGTAGAATTTAGATTTTTCAAGGATGAATACTCATAAGTCATAACTAAACCATATAACTCAATACAATACAATGTGTGATGACCGACAATGTCCTCGTATGAAAGTTTCCTTTACGTTCCATGCGATAGAATCCTGAAACACAAAATTCCGAATCAATTGAACCTTGAAACCTAGATAACCAGAGTATAGAAAAATGATTTCTCCATCATGTTTCGCATTTCGAACTATTTATTTCCTTAAAATTAATTTTATTGCTATTTGTAAAAATGCCTATTGAATTTCAATATCTCATCCAGAATTAAGTTGACGAATTTGAGATGCCCATTGTTCTTTCTGAGAAAATTGTGTTCTTGATCAGGAGTTTAAAATTACTTAATAGACGAAATAAATAAATGGTCAGATATTTTTCGTATTTGCTTTGCTTTTTGCTTAATTATAGTAACTACATACATAAAAAATAGAAACCATTTTCAAAGGATAATTTGAGGTCAAGGGTCATTTTTTGTTTTGAATAGTTGTAAAGTTTATCCAATATTAATTGGCAGTACACGTCTTATGGGAGAGCTTTTTCAAAATCAGTAGCGCGCCATATTTTTGCACCATACTAAATTGAAAGAACTCCTTCATAAAAAGTGTTTGCCCGCCCGTAAATTTGCGATTACATCTGACATAGACCCAACGTCCTCTCGAGCGCACATCTGAGTGCGCACTGCGACTGATGCTGCTGCTGCTTTTCAACTTCAACCCCTATTATATTAATGTGCATTCAGGGTTACCCATGTCCATTTGGTAACTCGTTCAGTTTTTTTTTCCTTGGATTTCTGTAGAGATGCTTTTGATTTTAGAGCTTTAAAAAAAAGTTTTTAATGATGAGAGTTACCGTAGAGTGTTTTCATCTTTTGCATTTCTTTTAATGTGAGGAAAATACGTTAAAATGCAGTTACAAAATTTTAAGCTGTTTTCTTTTAAGAAGAACACTATTTGCGTAGATTTTCGTAGCGCGCGGTCAGTTAATGTGAAATAAATTATTTTTATGTAAATTGTATGTTTAAAGGATGTATTTTTTATTTTAAGTTTTTACAATTTGTGTTTTTTAAATGGGTAGTTTTTTAAGAATTGTTGGTAAGTTTTTTTAAAAATGTGTGTGCAATAAATTTAATTTCAAGTTATATTTACAAAGGTAAAAAAAAGAATAAAAATTTAACCAAAGTGTATATTAAAAATAAATCTAAGAATATTTCAATTGTCGAATGTTTCTTTTGGGCCTTCGTCAGTACCAGACTTCTTTTCTTTAATAATTTTATGATTGAAATTAGTATGTGTGTTGTTTTTGAGTATAAAAATAAAATAGCGCGGATGTAGGTGTTGTGCGTCGGCCACCATTTAAAAAAAGTGTTGTAACCAATATCTTAAAATAGGAAATTTAATTATCTTTCTTTTCTTCACAATACATTTTTTTATAGGATTTATTTTTTCAGAGTCTAGGCACCTTAAAGTAAACTACTGGGGATACCCTTACAAAAACGCACCTATTATCTTACCTCATGGTGGTGTGGAAAAAGAGAAATCATTTTTTTTTTTTTTTCAAAATCGTAATTGTGCAATTTTACCAACAAGGTGGTAACGCTGGTCAATTCAAATAAACTTGAAATGATTTATTATGCAAACTACGGCATCGCGATAAGAGCTTTTACATGCGATAGACTTATGCAGTACGCTGCAACCAAACTGAGATGCAAACGTCCTATCTTCCCTGTACTGACAAGAATAATTGGATTAGCAAATTATTGCCCGAAATGACTAAGAAAAAAAAACACATGTAAAGCATTCCGAAATTTTGTATTCAAAAATTCTATATATCCAAATATTTGTAAATCCAAGTGTTGTTAGTGTAAATTTCTAAACTGCTTGTTATGCGAAAATTCTGTATTTTGAAGAAAAATTTGTATAACAATATTAAACAACTTTCAAAAGTTCAAATAGAATTTTCTGCTATTAATTTGTAAAATCACTCATTCAATTTCTATATTTAAAAACAAGAAAATACATGTCTGAAGAGTCATTGGTGTATTTTGATTTTCTGCGTTCATATTTTTTTTCTCAGCTTGTAAGTAGGTACAGTTAAGAAATGATTTAGGAAGGGCCTAAAATTTGTATAAAACTATTAGATTTATACGAAAAATCTCATTTTTAATATCAAGTAGGTTTAAAATCATAATTGAATATGTTGGTCAACCTTATTTATCGACAAAAAGTGCACGAATATTTTTTTAAAGTTAATAATCTAATTGAACAAACACATTTAAGCAACAAAAGACATTCTATCACATTCTTAACAAAATAAGAAAAATTACAAAATTTGTTTCAAGTAAATCGGTTGAATATTTTCTGAGATTATCGCGGACAAACTAAATATTTGTTTTGTATTTATATAATAGTACTAGCCTATAATACCCAGCATTGCTCGGGTCTTCTTTAATAAAACTTTATGACAATCATCATCACTCGAAAAATTCTCTGCTTAAAGAGGCCTACACACCATCCATGTTACTTGCAAGGTAACATTTAAAAATAAACAAATATAAATTTGGTGGCACAAACGGCTCATGAAGAACCAGGGCCTAGCGACTTACAACTCTCAACCATTAATGCCGAATCCGAAAGGTTAAGGTGGAGGATTTGTCATTTCCTCGCAAGAGGTAGTAGCTCCGAAAAAAACTTAAGGTGGAACCCAGACCTCTGACATGACAGTCCAACGCATCAATCATTACGCCACGGGCTACTACGTCAGGTAACATTTACGTTTTTTTTGTTAGGTTACATTGATGACAATAAGCCTCCACACGTATCAATGAACATTGACAATGATTATGCTTAAATTTTGTTTGTGGGTTGTGTTTGCTTGCATTTTTATAAACTTCTGTAAGCATCATTTGGAGCTTTTCATAGGATTGAAGCTTTAAATCTTTTTTTTTCCACAAACATTCAATTTCTTGGTATATGATTATGAATTCACTTGAAAAATCCCGGCTTGAAAATCCAACCATTAGAACTCAGTAGGTAAATTTATCCGGTTTGCATGTTTGTAATAAGTGCCCCCGTATCACCCTTGCGTAAGCCCTTAACTGTATAGTTACTCAGCATAAAAATTAGAAACATAACTTTTATTAGGGGCGAACATGCCCCTTACCCCTTCTTGTGTACGCCCTTGCCTCTAAATAAGTTCGTTTCCATTCACCATCACCAAACACCCACCGCCAAACCAACCAATTTCAGTAGATACAAAATATTTTTTTCAGCTGCACATATTATACCTACCTATCTACTCATTACCTACTCCACTAATGTTCTTACACAGAGTGACAGAGAAATCCCTACCGACCGTTTATGTTTTTTTTTTTTATATTAACTTTTAATATACCTATAACTATATACACAAAAATATCACCACGATTTGCCGACGGCGAAAACAATGAAACTCTACTCACTATCTCGCTCCCACCCTTACCCAAGGCGCACATGGTTTGAATTTTTTTTTTTATTTTCTTTTTTGTCGATGAAGAAAAATTCGCTGCCGCAAGAAACCTGCATACATTTTTTACCACCCCAGACCCCACCATCATTTATCCTGATCAAAAATTTTTTACCATTTTTACTACACCTAAATAAATTATTTAAAGTATTAAAAAATAAAAATATTACTTAAAAAGTGCAATCGGCATCAATAAGCAAAGCAACAACCAAAAATATTGATTTAAACCAATGAACTTTAAGTAAATGCGAACTGAACAAAAATATAAAACAGAATTTTGCAAGAAAATATCTACATGCCCAATTTTAAAAAATGTCTATACGATTTTTTTTTGTGGTAAGTTTGTAAATTTGTTTACTATTCTGTACTTTATAATTATTTTTTTTTGGCTTGATCATATACATACCAGATAAGTGGAGCTTTTATTATATTCTATTTTATAAAATGGTACTTTTGTTTGTTTGTGAGTTTTGCTGGAATATACAACCAAAATGAAAATCAAAAAAAGTTACTCTTTTATATAATAGTATCACAGACACTATAGTTCTATTATCTGTGATAATATAGATTTTACACTGAAAAAAATGTCCGTAATCTACTTGAAATTGTCGTATTGACGAAAAAAAAGTCAATATAAGGAAAAATCTGCAAAATTATTTTACAATTTGACAACACGATACTAATATGAAAATTTTCAATTTCTAAATTTCAATTCGAGAATCAAAGTTGTCATATTAACAACTGCGACAATAAAATGGAATATTTCGATTGTCTATATGATGACCGCAATATTGTTGTCATTAAATTGACAACAACGGTCATCAAATAGACGATTTCAGTTGTCAATTTGACTATTGTGTTGTTAGTATGAAAATCAAGAAAAAAATTGAGGTGATCAAAATGAAAACCGCAGTCACAATTGTGGTTGTTAGTATGATAGCCGCGGTCATCAAATAGACAACTGCGGTTGTTAAACTGACTACAGTGATTGTAAATATGAAAATCAAGGTATATAAAAACAAAAAAACTTTGTAACGAAGCGTTACACTTTCAAACCCAATACCCAAATGCAATATAAATATCCACCGCGCGCCGGCCGAACTGCCATCAGGTCCCTACATCGTCATCTGATATGCATAAAAGCTATCCACCAGCACCCTACAATCAAACCTACAATCACCCACCTTTCACCACACACAGGCAGAGTATCAAATCAACAAGCTCGACGTCATCACTGGAAGTAATTATTTTCACTTTCTCATCAATACAATTCACAGTGTGTCGTTACCGCAAATATAACAAGAGGACGTTTGAAATGTCAACAATTCGATACTTATTGACTCGAGATTTTCTTGTTTTCGAGTTAGAAGAGCAGAGTCTAAGTTTTTAGCTGATTTCAGTTTGTGGCAGCTGCGATAGCTTCAAGTTCCTTTAGTGGTGCATTCGTGCGTACGTAAAGCTGACCATTTTGGTCCTAAAAACATTCCGTGGTTACTCCCCTCTCGTTTTAGTGAGTAGTGGGCTGGAATTAGATTCCTTCTGATATTCCCCTCTTGCTTTCGAGTGATGAGCAGCGGGCCACTTGTTATTCTTTTGGGTTAGCTGTAAGCTGGAATTAGATTCATACCGCTATTCCCCTCTTTCTTACTTTCGAATGAGCAGCGTAAAAATCGCAGTTTTCAATATGACAACTGCAGTTATAAAATTTGACAACTTTTATTTTCATATTGACAATAGCAGTTTTCAATTTGACAAGTACTGCTGTCATATTGACAATCGCAGTTTTCAAGTTGACAACCGTGGTTTTTAATATGAAAACTGCAGTTATCAAATTGACAATTGCATTTTTCAATTTGACAACCGTGATATTCAATTTTACTACGCCAATCATCATGTTGACAAATGCAAATTTTCAATATGTAGTAAATCGTAGTATAGTCAATATGAAAACTAAATCATCAATTTTTCAACCTAAATTGTCATATTGACTACCTACTGCGGTAATCGGATGAAAAATGACTATTTATGTCGAATTCCTTTTACCAAAAACAAATCGATTTTTTTTCTAAACAGAATCCATTTTTTTTCTTTCAATACAAGGAATTTGTCTCGAAAAATCGATTTTTTCCTTTAAACAAATCGATTTTTTTTTTCTTAAAAGTAATTCGACATTTATCTTCATATTGACTATCGGGATTGTCAATTTGAAAACCGAAGTTGTTAATATGATAACCAAAATTTTTCGCGATAAAATTGATGATCGAAAATTATCGTTTGGACTACTACGGTTGCTGGTTGAAAATGACTATTTTATTGTCATATGGACTACCATAATAGTCCCTGTGACTATCGGATTATTTTCAGTGTAAAGCAATGTGAATTTAAATAAGTATTGTATAATATATAGGGTTCCCATCTATAGAGTTCAATGTATAATTTAAATTATTTTCAAAAAAAATTATATGCACATCACTTCAGGTTATATCGAACTCTTTTGAGGCATTATGATTAAGTACTTTAGAATTTTATTCTAATTATAAAGCCTAACTAATATGCCATGACTATTCACTAACCGCAAACCACCTCAATAACTTTTCCATTCTTCTACAACAAACAATAAAGAGGCTGGTGTATAGCAGTAAATTCCAAACAATGCAATTGCAATTCAAATAAAAAGTAACATTAATGAAAAAGATTGCATTTTTTTAACCTCTTTTTTTATCGTCAGAAATAGAGTTCATGTAAATAGATTATAATCCTTGTTAGTTAGCTCCATTTTGCCGACATCCTGTCTGCTGTGGTGTGTATGGTTAATGGTATACGTAGGTATTAGGTACTTGGCGCTTCTATTTTTCGCCTGCATTGCTTGCATAACATTTTATATATGTATGTATTAAGTACAATGAAATAAGAAAAATGTCTTTTTTTATCAATGTTTTCAGTAGCGATCGTCATCGTCACGTCTCACCTCTAACGTCACAGTCATCGTCATAGTGAATCATCACCGTCAGCGTCGTCATCATCATCATCATCATCATCACCATCATCATCATCAAACCTTTCAATTATTGGAAAAGTTTTGAAATTAAAATTTTAATTACGGTTGGCTGAACGTTGTGACTAATTATATATATGCATCTGAAGTAACGACCATCGAGACCATGTATACTGAGTCACTGTCTGTGATGCTGTGCCGTGCCAGCTGGACCGATGATGCTGAATTGCTGACTGTTCCAGTGAAATGTAAAACAAAATATTCGCATTTTGCAATCACGCTGCTGCTCAATCACGTGAAAATGGATGCTGTTGTGGCTGATGCTACTTGCATCCGAACGTGTTTGATGACGGTCTAGCTAGATATGTTTATAGTATGCTATATTAGGGTGGCGCTTATTTTGGAAATCTTCGAATTTGTTTCGTCCCCTCCCCTATAAGTGATGAGGTTGACTTAAAAAAATTCTCTGCAAAATTTCATTGAAATCGGTTAACGTTAACACGTGCCCCCGAGCATTTGAAAATTCCCATACAAATTACAGGTAGATTTTTAGTCGTTTAGTAAAAAATTCCGAAAAATTGTAATTGTTGATGAATAAAAATGAAACTTGGTAAAAATCTTACAAACAAAGTAAAGTATAAAGAAAAAATTATTTTACATTTCAAAAAAAATTTTTACACACTTAAAAATAACGATGAAAAACAGTGATTTTTCGATTTTTAACATTTTTCGCTTTACTGTGGCAAATATATTTTTAGGGGGAGGGACGAAAGAAATTCGAACATTGCCTAAATAAGCGCCACCCTAATGCTATATGCAATGACGCTGTTCATATAACTTCAATGAAAATAACTGAAATAAAATAATAAACATAAAATATCTACTTTTACGAAGTTATATTGCGATTGCCGGAGAAATAAGAGAACTCCTGTCAGTTGAATTTTTATTTCATTCCGTTTTACTTTAAATCATTTTTTTTTTTTATTTTTCCAATAACAATATAGGTATTTCCTGTTCCTGATCCTGACGTTAATGACTGGTCAGCCATCCAGCTCGCGCATTAACGGTAATTGAATTAATTTTAACGAGATATGATAGGCATAAGTTCGATGTTTTCTATAGATGCATGAAATGATGAAGGAGGCAAAAGTTTGGCCATGGTTACGGCATTAAAGTTTGTTTTTACGACATATGTACATACATATACTACAAATACATTATGTACAGAGTCATGGAGATATTAATTGGATGATAATTTTTATCGATGATCTGTAGGATAGAAATTAAGTTGAAGATTGTAAAAACATTCTAGATTTGAAATTAAGTTCCAGATTGAAAAATAATAATTTAAATTATTTTTGGGGAACTTTATTGTTGTTGTTGTAATATAAATAGGCCCTGCGGCTTATGTAATTTAATGTTTTGAAGGCCTCAATTTTAAAGAAAAGTTTGAGGGGTCTGATGATGGAAAACTTTGTTATGCACCTACTTCTTATTCGTCGAAAGAGTATAGCTTTCAACATAAAACATTAGAAAAAATACCAACGACTTGAATTCATTGGTATTTGGTAATTTAAAATGTAATAAGGTTAGATTTGTGTCCAGAAAATTTGTTTTATATAAAATATTCTCATTTTTGACACTGAACTTTTTCCTATTTACTTTTTTTCTCTCTTTGGGCTCGCTTCAAAGCTGAGCCGGCCTCAGCCAACTAAGTGCCCTGGCCAAAATATTTTTTAGCCGCCTTTATCTCAGGTGTTCTTTTTATGTGCACTTGAGTGGTAGTATCTATGTATATGGGGGGGGGGGGGGGTTAAAAGGGGAACAAAATAATAACACTTTCGAGGTTAGTTTTAATTTAGTTTTAATTAAATGAATCAATAAAAAATGGTTTAATAAATAGGCACTTAAAATTTAATTTAGTTAAGTATTTAATATAAGTTTAGTTTTAACAAATTATTCGATTTAAATAGGTTTAAGTTTTATTAACAATGTAGTTCAGGTTTTAATTTTAATTAAATTTTTTTAATAAAAAGTTTGAAAAAAAAGAAATGACGCGATCTTTTAACTTTGGTAGCGATTTTTTCGTAGCGTTTTTTTGTAGCGTGTTTTTCGTCGCGGGTTCAAATTTCGAATGCTTCAACCTTCAAGTCTCATTTCCCGCTTTTACTGTCTTAGTGGTTAAATCTCCGTCGATCACGCGATTGCAGTATATTGTGATGAAGGTTATGATCAGGAAACGGACATAGGGAGATGATAAAAGTGAGAGCATTATAATCCCACATTTATACAAAAATTATTCACCGTTTACTGCATTTTGTGAAGTTTATTGATGTATGTACGTACATACCCGCTGTCTATGTATAAAAATCTTCTCAAATAAAAATGGCCTTTTTTAAAAAGTTGGGTTTTTTTACTTGGCTCTTTTTAGTTCGGCTTGATCCAGTAAAACCCGCTTAAGAGAAAAACCTGCTTATCTGAAACACTTTTTTCATCCCCGAGTATTTTTCGACGAATTACCTTTAAAACACTCCGCTTAAGCGAAATTCGCTTAAGTGAAAAACCCGGATACCTGAAACATATTTTCAGTTCAATTTTATATTTTTCATTGAAAAAAAAACACCCCTAAGTAAAAAAAAAAAAAAAATAGAATCGCACAGAACGAAAAATTTGCTTAAAGCTATCGTTTCTTCATTATTTTTCACCTTCACCATTTTCACCACGAAAATGACATTTGAATTTCTGATTATTTTAAATACATTTAAATCTACATTTTCTAAACAAATTGCCTTATCCCTAAAGCTAAACGTATTTTGACATTTATTAAAAAGAAAATTACATTTTAATAATTCAAAGATAAATAAAAGATAAAAACAATTCTTTCTAGCATTAATTCTCCGCTTAATCGATTTTTTTCACTTAAGCGGGGTTCGTTTAAGTGAAAAACCCGCCTAAGTGAAAGAAAGACTTTGACATTTTGCAGTTTCTCTTAAGCGGGTTTTACTGTAATGTGCCAAGTTTAAAAAGATTCTACCATGTAGGCTTCCAAATATGTATTGAGTTTACAACAACAAAACAAAAACAAGTGAAATTTTTTTTATCCAAAAATTCTTTTTTTACTTGCTTTAAAAAAAATTCTCCATAGAAAAATAATTGATCTTAACCCATTTCCACCTACCTAGGGTGATTCACCTAATAGGCCAGTCGCCAGAGGCAAAAAAGATTTTCCATAATGCAAAAATATTATATGACCAAATTTATGGACTGTAAGTGTTCTGCGTCAGCCGCCATTTTGAAAAACGCGTTTTAGCCAATATCTCGAGAACAACTTGTGGTACACAAAATTTCAGAGTACTTTTTCGATAGGAAATTTAATTATCTTTTTTTTTTTCATAAAACATTTTTTTATCGGAGTTATACTTTCAGAGTTAGGGCACCTTAAAGTATGCAACTTTTAGTTTTTCTTTAATATATCTTTAACGGTTGATATTATGGAAACAAAATCTAGTACAGAGTTGTAGAACATACAATTTTCTACAAGTTTGGTATATAATTATATTTTCTACGACGTATGTCTCGCAAGTTACGCTTCTCTGCAGGTCAAAGTGGCCTAAAATATTATAATGAGGCCAAATATTCAATATCAATTTTTTATGATGCTGTCTGGTTTTCTCCCGATGGAAATGTTATCCTTCCTTAATTCTAAGAATTGTAAACTTTTCTTTGAAACAATAAAATATCTAAAAAAAAAGTATTTTCTGCTTTAGGTCAATTCTTTTAGAAAACTGCCCCTCCCTCAGTTCACGGTAGTGATTTAAATTTATTTAACATTTGTCAACAAATTCGTCAATTTCGATATAGAATTAAATTTTTTTTTAGCTACACCAATATGTACTTACACACCAAGCATTTTTTTTTTAGGAACACATAAATTAACAACTGACAACCGTTTTGAAATATTATATGAATCAAAATATTTATGACTTTCATTAGGAGGAATTGGGAATTCTTAATTTTGCGAAATCCTCTTTTTTCTATCCTTTAAAAATTTCATCTTTCCTGTTTGATGCAAACTCACACTTAAATAACGTCATTTCAACCTTGAGGCACGTTTTGTCTGCCATGACATGGTAAATTCGCGGAATTTGCAAGTCATGAAAGCTGAGTACCTATTCTGGCGTATAGATACCTAACTATATATATTTCTGTGCCTATACTTTCATCCTTAATTTTATACCCATCCTACTATGTATACATGACCAGGAGCGGCTGTGACGCCATGCCAACCTCTCAGTCTGTTTATGTCAGGAACACTTCTTCTCCATCTCCAGGATTTTCAGTTCTATTATTTTTTTGTATATAATATTTTAGCAAGACATTTATACTAGGAATCGCTCGCTGTGAATATTTTTCCATACGCTGCGTTTGGCATAATTCAATTTTAAACGAAAAGAAAAAACGATGAATGAGAAAAATATTCACGTCTTCGTCGTCACACACATAATAATATCGATTTATTTTTATCCGGATGAAAATTCTATTCTTCGTTTTGCTGCCACAGGATGGGCGTTTACCTTATATGGATGAGATATTTATTAACCCTCAAGATAAATTCCAAATTGTACGTAATATTTTGGAAGAGAATCTCAAGGTCACTTCATAGACTTGGCCACGAAATCCCAACCTCACAAAATTCTGCGCTTGCGATTTTCAATAGAAATACCTACCTTTCCTATCTATACTCGTATATCCAAACAAAAAGGACTGTTATAGAATCTTTTAGTTGGAATTTAGGTGAAACTGCTGTTATTTCAAACATGTTAATATGTACAAGTTAAATTTTAATTTTGCGAGAGAAACATTTGATGAATGTTTTTTTTTTAAATTTATTTTTACAACTATACAATAGATGTATAGTAGTAAAAATAAGGTCGCCAGGACTCACATGCACATAATGGTTTCGCTGTGAAAAAGTTATGCGATCTCATAAAGAGCCAAGCCCATAACTTTACAAGGCCTAACTCTACCAACCCTACATCGTGGTCAAAAAGTATGGCTTGGTCGTTTAACAGCCGGAACCCGAACACAGACACATCCATAGATTTGTGGTAAAATTAAGTCTGTCATGCACCTAAATAGGTCCTAATTCCTGCATCATTAGATTCTTAAATTCCTTCTGTGGCGGTGCTAACTTGACGTCAAGATAGTGCCGCTATATTAATTAAAGTGCTCTTTGATTTGACCTTGAGGGGGAAGGGAATTAAGTGCTCAGCTCAAATTGCAGCACGTAATTAGCACCTTATTAGGTACTAATTATTGCATCATTAGATTTTTGAATTACGTCTGTGGCGGCGCCAGGTGGGAAGACATAATGTCCATGGACTTTAATTCCTCATAAACGCACATAAGGTCCATGGACGTTATGTCTAACTCATAATGTCCATGGACTTAATTTCTTTTTGAAAAAGAAGATTATACGACGGACATTTTATCCATGAACTTTATGACTGTTTCTAAAAGACATAATGTCCATTGACGTTATGCCTATTTAAACAAGACATTTTGTCCATGGAGGATATGTACATTTTGGACCGACAAAAAGTCCACGGACATTATGTCCCTTTGACAAGTTAAATCGTGGATGGACCTTATGCCCGTTGAAAAAGATTTAATGTCCATTATAGTTTTAAGTTTCCGTTCCATCAAAAAATTATATAAAAAAGAAGAAGAGAATTAACAAATTTAGAAAAGGATTGCCGATAGAGTTGTTCTTAAGAGTCTTGGGGACATTTAAGTAGGTATTGTGCTGGTAAAAAATTGTATGCGCCGTACGCGCTGCCCCGTACTGCTGGAACCGCGCCGCGTCGCGCCACGGCCCCCCCTCCGCGGCCAACACGCATCACAAAATTGTCTATTAAATTTACAATTCATTTTATTTTTATGTGTCTAACTCGTATCACTGCACTGTGCCCGCATAAAATCATCTTTATCGGCAAAGTTTGTTTATTTCTTTAGTCTATAAGTCTACTGTCAGCGGAAATAGTGTCCAAGTGGACATTTTGTCATTTTTGTATAGTATTTATATCCAAATGTTTGCCGCAAGGACATAAGCAAAAAAAATGAAAACGATTGTATCCTCCGCAGTCAAACTGTCGCGGAGTAACACCACTAGATTGCCGACGGAATTCAAAAAAAAGAGATCGCATAAAATCAACCGACAAAGTGTTCTGCAATTTAAATTGCGCACTGTGGTCAAACGAGTGAAAATTAAAGTTTTCTTTTGAAATGAAACAACTTCCCTTTTTTTAATTGATTTTAAATTCAAAGTTAACGTTTTTTATTTGTAATTCGCTTTATTCAACTGACGACTTGGGAATGATTTTCATGCATTATTGTTGCCTTAACAACATCTCGGTTCATCAGCTGATTCCGATTTTGGTCCAGCTATAGATCATTGCCCTATAGAGGTACCTGGATGTCCACAAGTTATAATCTGTGCAAAGCTAGGCACAGCATCACCTCACACCTCTCATCACCGTCGATCGATCGTCAACCGCTGCTTGACTATGTACACAAAAACATCGCATAGTGGGAGGAGCTAAAACTAAGAACATCGAACCCATTTTTGCATAGTTAACTCCCACAAATAGTCATATATTTTCTGTCATCTTTTATGGGCTCCCAATTTTTGGCAATATACAGCGATAAAAAAAATGTATGCATCAATATTTAATTCTTTTGCCGTCGGCGTTTTGCACCGTAGATCAAATGCCGACGGATATCCGTGTAGATATTTGATATTATTGTATAAATTGACAATGATGCATGTTGCATCGCAACATCCTGCCGGGCCCGCGGAAAAGGAAACGATGTCATCAAAAGCATGGTTTGGCTGTGTAAATCATGTTGGGTTGATTTTCGGCTTTTATTCCAGGTAAAGATCGTGAGATTATAGATCCTCGACGTGTGACCGATGGTGTACATGAAAGAATAAAAAATGGTAGGTAAGGTGAATGGTGTGTGGCAATACTAGGTTATAGATTATAAATTATTTATAAGATTAATGTATTAATAAAATTAAGTTTAAATTAATTAAGTTTAGGAGATAACATGCGAATTAGGTTTAAAGTGTGTGTTCGTCGGTTTGTGTGCGTGAGTCATTTAACATTGGCAGGAAACAAAGTTTGGCTATAGGTCGCTTTAATGAGGCAGTTGCAGTTTTAATTGTGACAACACGAACTTTTCCATCCGTTCCGGGGTGCAGGTCCGTGATTTTTCCAAGGCGCCAAAGAGTGGGGGGCATTTGTTCCTCAGATAAGAGTACGAGTTGACCCACTTTCAGTTCATTATGGGGCGTTAGCCACTTCGGACGCTTTTGTAAGCGAGCCAGGTATTCAGTAGTCCACCTTTTCCAAATATCTTGATGAAGTTTTTGCATAAGCTGCCATCTGTCCAAATGAGATTCCTTAACTCCTGTTAAGTCCTTTTCTGGTGCTGTGTTGAGTGCTGACCCAATTAAAAAATGTCCTGGTGTCAAAATTGAGAGATCGTCAGGATCTTCATTTACTGGGCAAAGTGGGCGAGAATTCAAACAAGCTTCTACTTGTGCTAGTACAGTCGCATATTCCTCAAAGGTTAGAGTGTAATGTCCAATTATCCGCTTTAAGTGGTACTTCATGGATTTTACACCTGCTTCCCACAGGCCGCCAAAATGCGGAGCTGCAGGAGGATTGAAATGCCATTGAGTACCATTATCTTGCAAAAGTCTTGCGATATCGTCCTTCCATTGCTTTGGCATAAAAGTTTTTTCCGATTCCATAACATTTGCAGCTCCTTTGAAATTCGTGCCACAATCGCTGTACAAATTGGAACATATCCCTCGGCGAGCGGTGAAACGCTTAAAAGCTGCGATAAATGCAGATGTGGTGTAGTCGCTAACAAGCTCTAGGTGAACTGCCTTCGTACAAAAACATACAAAAATCGCTATATACGCTTTGGTAACCTTGCTACATCGACCCTTCCAAGCTTTAAGCTGCACAGGGCCAGCATAGTCGACTCCCGATGTTCGAAAAGGGCGCGCTTTATTCACTCGCGGGGTTGGCAAATTGCCCATTTTCTGCTGCATCCCTGTTGCGTTAAATCTATAGCATTTTAAACATTTATGGATGCATTGTTTAACAGTGGATTTTAAATGCAGAATCCAATACTCCGACCGAAGTGTGGCCATCATTAACTGCTGACCGCCGTGGAGAGTTTTTAAGTGGGTGTCGTGGACGATGAGTGACGTGAGGAAGTTACTTGACGGGAGTATTATCGGATGCCTTTGTGAATAGGGCAGATTAGCATTTTCTAATCGACCTCCAACTCGTAAGATGCCTTTTTCATCCATTATAGGGGAAAGTTTCGACAGTTTGCTTTGTTTTGAGACTGTTTCTCCCTTGCTGAGCTTCGAGATATCTTCAGCGAAATACTCTTGCTGTACAAGAACAATCAAACGTAATCGAGCTGAAGATACTTCATCGACTGAGAGTGATCCACGTACACGAGTTGACAATTTCTTTGATTTAAATTGAAAATTTGTTAGGAATCGACGCCAGTACGCTACAGCTCGGTATAAACGATTCAGAGATGAAAAACGGTTGAAAAGACTTTGATTTGATTCGAATGTAGTGAAGTGAACGCAGAGCTGAAAAATATTAATTAAGGGGTACCCAGATGCGATCAACTTACTTTTGGCTTTGGAGCTATCCGATCCTTTCATTTCAAGTTCCGTAGGTTGGATTTCGGTAGACAGGTAAATGGTTTCGTCAAACGATTGTAAGAACTCAGGTCCATGCCACCATTGACGGTTCTGAATGAGATTACTTGGAGAGAGTCCTCGAGATGCAATGTCAGCTGGATTGTCTTTAGATGGAACGTAATTCCAACACCCAGAATCAGTCAGTTCCTGGATTTCAGCCACTCTATTGGCAACGAACGTTGTTCTCAGATAAGGTGCGCTTTTAATCCAAGCTAGGGTTATTTGAGAGTCGCACCAAGTGAAAATTTTTGCTGATTGCAGTTCCATCGTATCCACAGTGTTGACCAATAGTCGTGCTAATAAAAGAGCTCCACAAAGCTCCAACCGAGCTAAAGATTTAGTTTTGAGTGGTGCCACTCTAGTCTTTGACACGATGAGATTAACGAAAGTTTCATTTTCGGTAGTAACCCTAAGGTAAATTGTTGCCGCATATGCCTTTTCAGATGCATCGCAGAATCCGTGGACTTCAATATGTGATTCGTTGGTCAGATGAATCCAGCGAGGGATCTCGATGCCGCTTAAAAGGCTCAGTTCAGTTTTTAAAGTTTGCCACGCAGAAATTATTGTTAATGGGAGCTCAGAATCCCAAGTTTGTTTGTCTTTCCAGATATCTTGCATTATTATTTTTCCAGTGATGACGCAGGGTGCTATCCAGCCCATTGGATCGTAAAGGCGCGCAAGATCTGATAATATCGACCGTTTTGTCGTTCTCTTATGTTCTGGAAGTGAGATTTTGAAGGTGAAAATGTCCTTTGCAGTATACCACTGGATGCCTAGAGCTTTTATTGCATTTTTTTCATCAAATGATAATGGTATTTGTATCTCCCTGTCTTCTTCCGGTACAGATATCAATAGTTTCTCGCAGTTGCTTGCCCATTTTCGTAACGGAAAACCTCCTTGTTTCAACATCCTTATGAGTTGTGTCTGCATCTCCAACGCTTCATTTACCGAGTCTGCTCCATGAATTAAATCATCAACGTAGAAGTTCTTCAGAGCTATTTTCGATGCAAGCGGGAAGTCATCACGTTCATCAGCTGCCAGTTGTTGAAGCGTTCGGATAGCTAGATACGGTGCAGAAGCTGTACCGAATGTAACGGTGTTAAGACGGTACGTTTTAATTTCGTCTCCTTCTACATCTCGCCATAACACAAGTTGGTACATTGAATCACCTGGAGTGACCCAAATTTGTCTGTACATTTTATTTATGTCAGCTGTAAATGCGACTTTGAACCTCCTAAAACGGGCGATATGATCGAAGATATCGTCTTGCAATCTAGGGCCAACATGAAGATGATCATTGAGCGACGTCCCGTCGGATGTTTTGCAGGAAGCGTCAAATACAATTCGCAATTTCGTGGTTGAGCTAGCTTCCTTCAAAACTGCATGGTGAGGAAGAAAATAGTGTGGAGATTTCAATGCATCAAGTGGTACCTCAGTCATGTGGCCAAGCTCTTTGTATTCATTGAATACCTTTTGGTATTCAGCCTTAAATGACGGGTTTGTTTGGAATTTTCTTTCTAAATGTAGGAACCGTGTAAGAGCTGATCTTTGAGACAAACCTATCGAGGGATATGTTCCTTCTTTGAAAGGAAGTTGGACAACATACTTCCCATCCAGTTGTCGTTGATGCGTTCTACAAAAATGTGTTTCACATTTTTCTTCCTCCGGTGATAAAAACTTTCGATTTTGAACCTCTTCAAGTTCCCAGAACTTACTTAGCAGGCTGTCTAAATTTTGAGACTCAACCTTGATATGAAAGGCTGTTACTTGTAACTGACTACAGGGTGAAACGCCTCCAGAGAGCACCCACCCAAGTTCAGTCTTTTGAGCGATAGGGGTACCTGGTTCTCCCTTTATTAATCCTTCAAGGATAATGGATGGGTACACGTCACTGCCTAGTAAAACATCGACCTTACTTGGTTTGTTAAACTTTGGATCAGCAAGCTCTATATCCTTGATATGATTCCAATTAGAATAAGGTATCTTACGTGTGGGAAGAACAGCTGTAAGTTTGGGTAGGACCAAAGCATTTAGCTGAAGACTAAAGTTTTTGTTCACGTTCGATAAAACCGTGAAAGAAACCTTCCAATTTGAGATACTTGCGTTGCTTTCTCCGACCCCAATTACATTTACGCAATTCCTTTCCTTTTTCAGATGCAAAAGTTGAGCGGCAGACTCAGTAATGAAAGATGATTCTGACCCTTGGTCTAATAACGCTCGCAGCATCAACGGTTGGCCCGTAGGTGTCGCAACCTTGATGAGGGCCGTAGCCAGAAGAACGGGTACATGCTCGTTTTCGGCTAAACACGCGTTGTTTGCTGAGGCAATTGTTGACGCAGGGTTTTCTGAAGATCCCGCTTGGGAAGTGGGAATAGAGAAGGAAGTTGTCCCCTTTTGTTGTGGAGCCAAAGTATTTTCGTTACCTTGCATTAAATTAGCTGCATCATTCATGTGAAGCAACGAATGATGTTTTTGATGACAATTCGAACACGTAAATGTGCTTGTGCAATTTTGTGTGAAATGTGCATTCGAAAGGCAGTTAAAGCATAAGTTGTTCTTTTTTACAAATTCATGCCTTTTTTTTACATTGAATGCTTTAAACTTAAAACAATTTCGAATAGAGTGCAAGCCCTGACACAGCGAACACTTATTGATTATTTTAGAGTTGTGAACTCGAACCGTGCTTGACGAAGTTTTTTTAGATTTTTGATGGTGATTGGAACCTGAGGAGGATTGTCCAATGACATCTAATGTTCTAGATCTCATTAAAATGAAATCTTCTAACACGCTGTATTGTGGGTAGTCAACATGCGTCGAAATATGCGATTCCCAAAGCCCACGAGTTATTAAAGGAAGTTTCTGGACGGTATGAAAAATAAGAACGTCTTCCCACGATTCTACCTGTACTCCAAGATTTTTTAGTGACTGTTTCGCTTCATTTGTAGTGTCTAATAAAAGTTTGAGATCTTCGGATGACTCTTGAGATATTTTGGATTGGTCGAAAAGAAGTTTAAATTGATTATCTTTCAATAATCTAATGTTCTGAAATCTTTTCACCAACAACGCCCATGCAGATTCAAAATTTGTGTCTGTGTTTCGTAGTATTCTGGCCGCCTCACCTGATAAATTACCCTTTAAATATTGTAATTTATGAGCATCGGATATTGACATATTTTTATTTACCATCGCCTCGAACAAACCCTTGAATTCTGGCCACATTTTCAGAGAACCATCAAATGTAGGTATTTTAATTGGAGGCAATTTAAGTTCTACCGACGGTGATGGTACATTTGAACCGCTCAGTGATTTGTTAAGAATACTTTGGCTTTCGATTTTCGATAGTTGTTCTTTTAATTCACATGAGTAATTGAAATAAATTTCTTTTAAATTGTGAAAAGTAAGTGCATCCATGTATTTAACTTTGGCTTCTTCAGTAGGAGCTTCAACGATTTTCTGATGAAGGGCTCTAGCCTCCTCAAACGATGTTTCTAAATTATTTAATCGCGCTTCATTCATGTGCATCGATTTCTTTGTTACGCCTAATTTTTCATATGCTTTATAATCTGCACCTAAATCTTGCAAAATAGTTTGAACCCCATCTATATAACCAAGAAGTTTGCTCTTACTCATACTGAAGCAAAAAATATGTAGTTATTTACCCAGAGAACACACCACACACGTTTTAATTTAGATCACAGATGATCAATGGTTTAAAAGATAAATATTTTATTTATTTTTTTTTTTTTAAATGCCACACACCTGTAATTATGCGTTGCTCCCTCGCTGCAGCAGCTTCTTAAGATCTTCGTCTTCACAGGATAATTTAAATCGACCCCAATACCTTTGACTGTCTTTAACACGACGCACAAAACGCAATTGTCTTCGAGGTTTGTTTTAAACCGTTACGCACACGCACGAGTATCTTTTTTATGCAATATTTGATTTTAGTGTTCTTAAATCGTAGTAATCCTTTTTAGAATTCTATATCCGGCTCGAAGGACCAATGTTTGCCGCAAGGACATAAGCAAAAAAAATGAAAACGATTGTATCCTCCGCAGTCAAACTGTCGCGGAGTAACACCACTAGATTGCCGACGGAATTCAAAAAAAAGAGATCGCATAAAATCAACCGACAAAGTGTTCTGCAATTTAAATTGCGCACTGTGGTCAAACGAGTGAAAATTAAAGTTTTCTTTTGAAATGAAACAACTTCCCTTTTTTTAATTGATTTTAAATTCAAAGTTAACGTTTTTTATTTGTAATTCGCTTTATTCAACTGACGACTTGGGAATGATTTTCATGCATTATTGTTGCCTTAACAACATCTCGGTTCATCAGCTGATTCCGATTTTGGTCCAGCTATAGATCATTGCCCTATAGAGGTACCTGGATGTCCACAAGTTATAATCTGTGCAAAGCTAGGCACAGCATCACCTCACACCTCTCATCACCGTCGATCGATCGTCAACCGCTGCTTGACTATGTACACAAAAACATCGCATAGTGGGAGGAGCTAAAACTAAGAACATCGAACCCATTTTTGCATAGTTAACTCCCACAAATAGTCATATATTTTCTGTCATCTTTTATGGGCTCCCAATTTTTGGCAATATACAGCGATAAAAAAAATGTATGCATCAATATTTAATTCTTTTGCCGTCGGCGTTTTGCACCGTAGATCAAATGCCGACGGATATCCGTGTAGATATTTGATATTATTGTATAAATTGACAATGATGCATGTTGCATCGCAACACCAAATGAACATAATGTTTTTTAAGTGGACATCATGAACATTGACGGTATGTCTTCTTCAAACGGACATAAGGTCTATGGTCACAATGTCCATGGACCTAATGACTTTTTGAGATTAGGCATTATTTCTTGACATAAAGTCCATGGACCTTATGTCCGTTTGTTCAGAATTAATGTCCATGGACATTATGTCTTCCCAACGCGGCACCATCTTGACGGCCCTCTATTTTTTTAATTTTGATTATAGATCCGCAAACAAAATTTAAAAGATTTACCATTACCATTTTAATTTTTAATTAAGAATTTAACTCCAAATAACCCCTTATTTTTTCTATAGTATATTAATGGTTATTATAAAAAAAATCCAAAATTTTTGCTGGAGAAAGATAATAAATTTTCTAATGCATACATTTTTCATTCTACTATCTATTCACATAGCCGCACATTTATGTCAGCTTTCGTACTACTAAACATTTTGTTTGGAATTAAGGTGCAATCGTCGAGCCCGCCACTTTTAGGCCTCAGTTATAGCTATCATTGAAAATTTTGATGATGTATTTTAAGACGCTTAGGATGCAAAATCTATGATTATTTTTATGCTAAAATAATGATTATAACTTAATATCTGGCCGAAAAAAATTTCATTTCGGCCAAACCGTTTTCATGAAATGTCTTTTATTTTTTCAATGATCATTGGTAAGGTAGTGCAATCATTGAAATAATTAAAGTCGATTTATATGAAAGGTTGTGCTTTTTTGGCAATAAATATTAATAGAGTCAGCAGCTTCAACTGGGATCATTAATAAATACTAATTTTGCTTAATTTAAATTAAAAATTTTCAATGATGAGTTTCTATGAAAGCTATAACTATGGCACCTGAATCTATGTTTCTAAAACCAAAAGAAATGAAAACAAATAAAATAAAAAAAATAATGTCTAAAATTCATAAAATCTTTATTCTGAATAAACTATCTAATTGTATGAACTTAGAGCTAACCATACCTTAAAGTAAAGAAAATTATTTGCTTAATTAAAAGCAATAAAATGGCACTTATAAAATAAGTTATTCCATTTAATAATAAAACATTTCCTTTGTTTTTAAGTTTTTGTTTATGGGGGGGACCCTAACCAATGAAGATAAAACAATTTGTTTAAAGGTGTTAAAAGCTTTTTGTGTTGAAAATGATATAAAAGGTATACTTTATTACCTACTCAAAGAAAGTCTTTATTCCTTTTTATAACGGTACAAACACTATTTTAATTCATTAAAAACATTTATTTACCAAACCAAGAAGCTTTATATTTAATGCTATTTAAAATACCCATATATTTTATAATTTTGGGTTTAACTCAAGCATTGTTGGGAGAAGAGGTATTTTAATCACAAACGGTTAGGGTTGTCAATGAGGAGAAGTATACCTATAAACGATACTATCCCTAATAAAGCATCCGTGAAAAGACAGTACTTTTTAGTTAAATTTGAACCGGAATTGAGGCAGTCAAAATAGTCTCGGCACGCGGAATAAAAATACAAAAATTGCATTTTTAAATTGCTTAGTTGGATTTGTCAGTGTGAATAATAGTTAACAGCTTTCTTCCACAAAACACACATAAAACCCCGACAAGGCCTAGATATGATACCGAGAATCTTCTGAATTTTATTTTCGATTTTAACGAGAACCTCAATTCAGACTTACGTAAGTCTTGTCTTGTCTCGTGGGCCTGTTCAGCCCTATAGGAGCCTTATATATTACGAACTTTAAAACTTATTTTAAAGAATTTTGTATGTGAATGTATATAAAAATCCATCAAGCGATGCCGAATCGACAATAATTCTTAGAGAATATTATTACATGACATTTGCACTCAGAGCAGCGACAGTTCCTCCGTGTATACAGGGTAATTCACCTAAGGTATGACAAAAAGCTAGAGTGCGTAGGGTGAGTCGAGATAAGAAAAAAATCGTTTTTGTGAAGATAGAAATCTTTTCTTTTATTTTGCTTTTAAATAAATCTCTTTTAACGAACAGTTTTTGAAATATAAAAAAAAAAATTAATTAAAAAATTAAAAAAAAAAATTACAAAAAAAAATTCAAACTGTTTTTTTTTTATTTTTACGTTTTCAAGTACTTACTAATTTTTTTTTTCAAAATTCAATGCTCTTATTAGCTTTAAGTTAAAAACAGAAAACAGAAAACAGATGCTAAAATTTCATTTAGTTTTTGAGAAAATTAAAAATAACGTGGGGAGCAGCTTTCTAAAAGAAGTGACATTTAGACAAAATTAAATAAAAATATTATTTAAAATAACCGGTAACCGTCACAAAAGCACTTTTTTGTAAAGCCAGAAATCTCTTCCTTTATTATATTTTTAAATTAAGTTGTTTTAGTGAACAGTTTTTCAAAAATTAATTTTCAAACGTTAATTTTTGAAAAAAAAAAATTAAAATAAAATGTGTTCAAAAGTTGTTCAAAATTTTACGTTATTAAATAATATTTTTGTTTTTATATTCAATGCTCCCATCAAGTTTTAGTCAAACACGAAAAAACAGATTTTCAAAATATATTCTAGTTTTTGAGAAAATTGAAAATATGTAACAAAAATATGTTTTCCTTAAAATTCGACTGCCATCCGTTATTTTGTTGCTCCAAAGATCCTATTTCTACTAATTAAGTAGTAAAGTAGTTTTAGTTATTTTCAATTTTCTCAAAAATTATAAGACATTTGGGCATCCAATTTTTAGTGTTTGACTAGAAATTAATAGGAAAATTAAATTTTAAACAAAATTTTAACAAAAATACTTATTTATAATGTCAAATGTTGAAAAAAAAAATAGTTTTAACACAATTTTTTTTCATTCTTTTTTTTTTTTTAATTTTGAGTTTTTAAATTAATTTTTAAAAAACTATTCTCTCAAATAACTTGAATTAAAACAATAATAAAAGAAGAAAAGACTTCTGGCTTTAGCATGACTTTGCTAACTTTGTCAGTATTGCCGTTGATTTTTAAAGATTTTGTTTTCTATTTAAATTCTATTTTTTAGAAAATTGCCCCTACCGCCTAAACGGGGGGAAATAGATCCCCGTTTTCTTACAATTTTTTTCTTGTCTCAACTGAACCTATACGCTCTTGCTTTTTGTCACACCTGTAGGATGACTACATTTCCCAACTAAATAAACATCCTAAATTAAAACCAAACATTTAACATTTACGCTATTTAAATTTAAATCATATTTCCAAATCATTCCATTTCGAATATGTACATAATTTACGAACTAACTAAAGTATGCAGATAAAACTTAACGTAATGAACAGGCATTCGGAAAAGTAAAGTCAAGCAAAGTCAAAGTAAAGTCAAGTTAAGAAAGTTAAACCAATGTCAAATTCAAATTATATTTTTTCTATATTTTTTCATAATTGAAATAACTAAATTACATTTAAATTAATATTTTATTTAAATCATAAACTTAAAAATTATTAAATTGAATTAAAACTATTTAAACTTAAACAAACTCTAAAGTGTTCTAATTTATTCCCTTTCCCTCCCCCTACACACCTTATGTGAATCACCCTGTATGGGTACGCACACTTATAGACTGAGTCTATACTCTGGAGTGTTATATGTATGTGCTACGATATGTTTCACGGCTTACATCGTTGATAGATTATAACGACTAACCAAAGTACAAAGAAAATACAAACTGAGGACCAAAAATAAGACTGAATTATCTGATTATCTGAACATAAATGTCAAAGAACTGTCAAAAATAGCAGTATAAGATGTAAAATATCCATATCAAAATATCGATCGTCATGTTCAATACCATTCAATGTATTCTTTAACAAAAAAGGATAACTCTTTATAATTATTGAATAGAAAAAAAAATTATTTTATTTGGTAAGTTTATAAAAATGAATGGTCACTCAAAAGAATTACCATAGTCCCCCAATAGGCCTAATACAATCTCTGTTCAAAATAAACCTCAATAAAATTATAAACAAATTGCCAAATGACCTTATGTCATGGCTGTCATTGAACAACTTCCTTTTCCTCTTAGATTAGGTACATTAAAAAAAGGACTCTTTTTTTTGTTGTAAATAAAGATACGATAGTCCAGTCCAGATACTAAAAAGGCATCATTTGGAAATCGAAATAGCACCAAAATCATTTGAAATCACCGCAATAATAAAAATTAATGGCGCTTAACACAATACAGCCCAGGACCACAAAAAGAGGAAGTTGGACATTTTTATACTATATTGTACGACGACGACGTCCAGTCTTATCCTGGAACAATGGTATACAAGCTCTCTGAATCCAAGGTGAGTTGAAATAATAGTAAAAAAAATATAAAAATAAAAATAAACAAAACACAGAATGAAAACTAAAAGTAAAGCTATAGATTTGAGAGCGCCAAACGAAGCATATCGCTAATGAGAAATATCGCCTTTGGTTTCGAGCCATTTAATGTTGACCCATATCATGGCACGGTGAGGAAATATGGGAACATGCTTCATTTAAAAGCTTTTCTTGTTTCTTGTTATTTTTTTTTTTTTTTCAGGGGGGGGGGGGGAGGAAGGACTTGTCTTGTTTTCTATTTATGTGATTATGTAGGTCAGAATGTGTTTTTTTTTCTGTCCTTTCGTCTCCTCTCATGGCAAAGTGTGTTTCCCAAGTTCAGGCGCAACGAAAGGACAGAGAGAATAGGGGAAGAAGGCTATGTTTTTATGGAATTATCTGTTGTGGTCGTAAACAAATTAGAAGCGTAATTGTAAGCAGAGTTGTGCTATTGTGTGTGGGTGTAATCGATGCAAATTTAATTGGGCTAGCAGGTGTCTGTACAATGTGCCGAAATGTGATTAGATTAACAGTGTCGATGAAGTTTATTGGCACTTCATAAAAATAAAACCAAATTGATGGAGAAAAGTTCGACATTATCAATTGAGGTTGATAGCAAACATCCTTCATACAGAGTAAATGAAGAAGTTTTTTTTTTTTTTTTTGAAGAAATGAGCGTTAAGGAAATTTTAAAAGCTCAGTTTTGTACAAAAATTTGCAAATTTCTCAAAAGCTTTTTAAAATGCATGCTTAGACTGAGGTGATAACTGAACATAAATTTGGTACCTTTGGAATACAAAAAAAAATATATATGTATATCTCTGCATCAAAATATATATACCTGCATATTTGTTGTGGATTTTCATACGATGCGAAAAATGGCTAGGGCATGTAGGTTGGGTCGAAACAATAAAAATTTAAAACGAATTTAATGAATTTTTTCTTTTGTTATTTCCAATTTTCTAAACATCTAGAACTCATTTAAGAATCATGGTTCTTAGTGTTTGGCTGAAAATTCATAAGAGCATTTTTTTCGGAGCTACTACCTCTTGCGAGGTAGTGACAAAATCCTCCAAGAGTATCTCTTGTCATAGAAAAGTGCCGCTCACCTTAGCCGTTCGGATTCGGCAATAAACTGTAGGCCCCCTTCATTCCTGCAGACACGCACACAGGAATGGTTGAGAGTTGTAAGTCACTAGGCCCTGGTTCTTCATGAGCCTTTTGTGCCATCAAATTTATTTATTTATTTTTTTAGCTTGGAGATAACTTTTATCATTTTTTTTGTATGAAAAAAAAATAGCATGACATTGTTAGTATTGCACTGATTTTTTTTTTTTTTTTAAATTCAACTCGAGTTTGTGGAAAATTTCCCCTCTCACCTAAACAAGGGAAAATTATTTTTTTTCTTGCTCGATCTAATAACCCTCACGCCCTAAGAGCCTTTTGTCGCATCTTATGCAAAACACCCTGTATTTGGAAAGTTCTGGGCTCTCATTGTGTAAGACGATGATTGTCTGACGACGTCGTTTTGACGATTGTTTTGTTTCGTGTAACTAATGAAAACATGAATCAATCGTTATGAACTTCAATATATCAACTAAAATCACAACTAATTTCGTTTTTGACATCACAAATTTAATGTTTAACTGTTAATAATTTAAACGATGAACGACACGATTGAACGATACGACTGTGATGTTATACGAAGCAAGGGTTTGACGACATCGTTTGCTACAATCGTTTAAACGACGATCGTTTTCAAAATTACGCGATGAAAGCTCTGGATTCGTTGCAGAAATCGAGCTCGAGATTTTGATCGAACTTGACATTATACGATGATAGGGATGGCAAAAAAAAGTGGATCTTGTATTTCTGTCCGTCTGTCTGGCTTTCTATTCGACTAAAGCATTAAGCAGATGGGTCGATTATATTTGGTATTTTGCATACATTTGAATGGCCTGACACATTTTTCTTAAAATATATTTTTTAATGTAGTTTTTTTTGATTTAATTTTTTTTTCGATATTTACATATGTAACTTTTTTTTAGATTTTTTTTAAAAAATCGGATTTTACTTAAATTCCTTTATTAATCTTAATATATGTAGGAAAAAGCTACCTTTTGGGGAAAATTTAATTTTCAAAATTTGGGTTTGAACTAATCTCCCATAGAAGCATTTTTTTTTTTTTATTTTTGCTTTTTTCGAAAACTTATATGTACTCATACATAATAATGCTTGGTCATCTTTTTTTACCCAGGAAGTATAGTATGTATTGTATGCAGAAATCTATTGTATGCAGAAATTTTGGATTTTTAAAGAAAGTTTTTTTTTTGAAAATTTAATAGGTATATATCAAAACTAACGGTACCTTTTATAAAACTGTTTAAAAATCGATAAAGAAAATATAATTTCGTAATTAATATTTTTCTGTACACTAATATTACTATTTAATAAACAAACCATTTTTCTCATTATCTATTCAACTGTCAACCGATTTAAATTAAATTTTTGTAAGTTCAAAAAATATTTCACACAAAAATTACAAAAAAAAAATTGAATTTGAAAAAGAATTTAATGATATGAAGGTTAAACGGTAAAACGAAAAAAAAAGCTTTGAGTTCCGTTAGGAGGGGGGAGGGCAAACTCACATTTCACATTTGTTTTTGTTTTTAAACAACGAAATTCTAGAGCTGACGCCTTTTAATAATTATTAATTAGTGAATATACAATTTCCAGTTAGCACATATGCACCAGCACTGCATTTAGGGGAAGTGGGGGCAAGAACGTTTTTGTACTATGTTGTATGAAAAAAAAGATGGAAATGTCAACACCTACAATGAAAAACATGTGGCTTTTGGTATGATCGATCATGTCTTCCAGTATGAGGTATAGTTTCGTTGAGACGTCATTCCCTCCTGAGGGGGAGAATAATACCAGAGACAATATAAAGCATGAATTAGGGGGCACCCTGTATGTTATCTCACTTTCCTGTAACTGAGATTTAATTTTTAATATATCTAGTATCGTATTCTCA
Source organism: Epistrophella euchroma (assembly GCA_947049315.1). Classification (NCBI taxonomy): domain Eukaryota; kingdom Metazoa; phylum Arthropoda; class Insecta; order Diptera; family Syrphidae; genus Epistrophella; species Epistrophella euchroma. The sequence goes on from OX346245.1 coordinate 23,746,235, forward strand.
ATCCTCATTTCTTTTATATCTATGTTGTATGTATATAATTCTTCCCTTGTTTAAATTCGTATACGTAAATAATTTAAACAAAAAAAAAAAAAAAAACATTTCTCTAAAATAAATCCAAAGGTTTTAATTTACAAAACAGCAAAACTCTTACAACAAAATCCAAATTTACCATCAACATCCATTAATGTACATAAATGTTTAAATTTAAAATCCTTAATCAATCCAAACACACGAATCGAATTCTATATCCCAAAACACTTCGAACCATTTCCCCATTGCTCCTTAATACAAATCGGTTGTGATTGCTGTGGGTGTGGAGTGGAAACAGTATAAATAAATCTATACAAATAATGTATTAACGTAGGTATCTGTAGAGAAGAACGAACAGAACCAGATTGTTGAAAATATACCCATGATGTATCCCAAGGATTGGTCAATATGCAAAATAAAATGTCAATTCCTTCGGTTCCTTTGGTATGTCGATTGTCGAATTCTCAAAGGCATAAACCCAAAATACGTGGCAATTTCTTAACCTGAAAAAGGTTATATCTTTTTCCATTTCAATTTTCCTCAAAATATCCTTTTTTTTTTATATCCATCAGGAGTAAAAAGGAAAACCATCAAAGCCGAGCTGAGTGAAAGGCGAGAGCATAAACAAAAAAAAAAAAAGGGATCAATCGATAGTTTGATTAAGATTCATTATTTAATTTATTATCATTCTTCGGACAATGTCCTTGGTCGTTCTATCGCATCTGTTTGTGAAAATAGGTAAGTTATTCCCTCCCTCCGAAAATTCTGGGTCTGGATGGAAAATTCTATTAAGAATCGAGAAAATGTGAAAAGCAAGGAAAGACGCAGCGCGCAGCGGAACTAGGAAAAGAAAAATGCCCAAGTTTTGTTTGGTTGGGGTACTGTCCTTTGCCTGCTGGAGCTCTCTATGGTGTAGTCCCTAAGGAAGTCTTAGGAATCTTGGGTAATTGGAAATACTCATTTTCATTTTAAGCAGATAAAAATTGGGTATGAGGGTGCGATGGAGGCAAGACAGGAAAGGAATACTTAAAAATCGAAAAGAAATATTCCATCCTTAGAGAATTGCCTTGGAGAGTGGTGAAGCAGAAGCTGATGAGGGAGAGAGAAGGAGTCAGTGACTGAGAGTTTTGGGCTTTGTCATGTTGGCATTTGATAGACTGATAAAATCAATGTTGTCTAGTATGGCAGGATAATGACTTTGGATTAATCGTATCTATCCATCGAATGAATATACTTTTTCTTTTTCATCGACATAAGGAGTGGAATTTTCTTCTGTTATATCTACTGGAAATGACCTTCAATTTAAAGAAGTATGGGTGTTAGCTTTATACTGATGTACATAAAAAAAAACAATATTAATCAGGTGCGACAACTTTTAAGTTTAAAAGTAAGTAAGGGCGCATACGATCTACATACAAATAAATGTATAAGGATACATTATGTGACCAATTGTTTTCATTTATATTTTTTTTCTATTCTGTTTGTTCGCTTATTTACACCCGAAACCAAACTAAATGAGTATAAATTGAGAAAAAGACTATCTAATTTTTTTTTTTTTTTTTTAAATTGCGATTTCAGAATTTGCGTTGAATTTTTTCTTAAACTGCATATTTTCCTGCGAGCTTTAAATTTAAAAAATCTGTCACAGTGAAATTAGTAGTCTTTGGCCAAAGGCTTTTCATGAACTGCAAATTTGGAACCTAATTTCAAAGTGATAACTTTCCTGATCATAAAAAAAAAAAAAGAGAATGTCAAGCTTACTTCATATAGCGAAGTTAACATATACAACAATGCAAAATACAATCAAAAATTGTAAAAAAAAAAACTACAAATTCCTGTCGTGGTAAAAGTGAATATTAAAAATTAATAAAGAACCATTTCGTATATGAAAATTGAAGGTTAGCTAACCGTGACATTGTTGAGCGTTTGCTTGTCTTTTTCAGACGTTTTACCTGGAAACAAAATTAGCTTAAAACTGACGACGCACATACATAGGGGTATTCTCCCAATACAGCTTGCCAAAAACCAATATTCAAAACTCTGTGTATGTGAAAAAAAAAATGATCATAGCAAGAAAGTCTACAAAAAAAAAAAACGCCTTTGGCAACACTCGAACTCACTGCGATTGACTAATTTTAGTTACTTCAAACTCACTGAAATTGACTTATTTCAGTAAACTTCCAAACTTGCCAAATGAAAAAAAAAATTCCCCCCAGAAAAATTTAAAAACCCCCCAGATTACCACATTTTAACAAAAAAAAAAACTCTAAGTTTTTTTTTCAACTTTTTCTTTCAATTTTTTATTCACAGCTCATACATGTACATATGTACCTAACCTACAAGTACTTTGGTATTAAAATATTATTTAAAAAAATTGTTTATACATATTTAAAATTTAATTGAGCAGTAATTATTGGATATTCCTTGATAGTATATTCAATTTCAAAGGAAAATGCAGGTATTGGAATAATTTAACTTTAAAATGAATCCCCCCAGATTTCCCCCCAAACATTTCGTCCCCCCAGATTTCCCCCCAACGATGAAAAAAACCCCTAAATCTGGGGGGAAAACCCCCAAACTGGCAACCCTGCTTCCAAAGTGATTTTTTTTTATTTTTATGTGTTTTTTTTGTTGTAAATCTATGTATGGAAAATATTGGACCAGGTTATTGAGCATTTCTTCCATAAAATAAATCCCTTTTTGTGTTTGTACGCGCATAACTCGCCTAAAAATAATCCGATTTGGTTGCGGATTTTTTTGCTGGATTTGCATTGAACCAGATTAACGGAGTTCAAAATTTAAAAAAAACTCAAACGAAAATTCGACCGGCAAATTCAGAAAATCGTGAAAACATCTTGAAACTTCAAACTTTCTGAAATAGTATTTTGTTCGTACGCGAATAACTCGGCTGAACATCATCTAAATTTGACTTTCGACTTTCGAAAGGAACTTTAATAATTTAATCAATTGTAGGTGGAACGAAGATCGCCGGGTGAGCTAGTTTTATAAAAATTTCAGTAGATAGAAATTTCAGAAAATATTTTTTGTAAATGAAACACATACATAATTTGGCCAGCTAGATTGGTTACACCATACGTTGTTTTTTATTGGTTTTATTCCCACCATTATTCTTTTTACTCTAGAAAACTGTTAACTTAGCCTTAAGTTAAATAAACCGATAGCTGGTGAATGATTTCCTCAAAGTGATTTTTACCGCTCCAAATTTTGTAAGTAAGAAATTTGTATAGTAGTGTCATCAAAAAAAGGCTGGCTGTGACCCACACTGGTGGCTTCCCATTAGTGTCCTTTGAAACTCGTTACCCAATACACGATGTTATTGTTTTTATAAGGAAATCGCGCCTATTTAAGATCTTCGAAAACTTTATCAGGCGTGAAATGAAGTATAGGCCAAAATTGGACCGTTTGCTTTAAACAAATGCAAAGCTAGCCCAAAATATTTTCTTTTCCCTTATTCAAACCGTGGTAGTGAAAAGGACAAAATATTAAAAAACCAGGACAGTTAAAATTCATATTTTTTCGACGTTGCTAGCTCCCGTACTATATAGTATGGATAGGTATACATGCTTAGGCAAGAGGAGAAATTTTCTAAAAAAAAAATGACTTGAAATAAATAAAAAACTCATGACAAAAAAAACAGCAACAATTACAATATCATTTTCAAGCCAGAAACTCCATTTTTTTAATTTTCTAACTACAAACCTTAAAAAAAAATCCGTTCAAACTAGTTTTGTTAAAATTTTTACGTTTTGTATGTAGTATTTTTTTTTTAATAATAAATGCTGCTATAAATTTTTTAGTCAAATACTAAAAACCAGATGCTACAATGTCTTCCAGTTTAAAAAAAATTGAAGCTTAAACAAGTACTTAAAATGTTTTAATCTCGAAATAAAAAAAACGCCGCCTTAACTTAAAAAAAAAATATAAATTTTTACAGACAAAATTTTAAAAACCATTGGAGCGTTTTTTAGGAAAAAAATAATTTTTATACGAACTTACTTGATATTAGAAAAATGGTATGCCATTTTTAAGTAGATAAATATTTATATAATTAAACAGGGTGATTCACCTAAGGTGTAACATAAAGCTGCAAGACAAAAATCGTATAGGAGGGGGTCTATTTTCCCCCGTTCAGGCGGAATGGGCAACTTTCTAAAAAAATCAACTTAAAATAAAAAAAATAAAATGCATGACTGGGTCGCACGAACTTGCTCTTGTAGTAAAAGTTTCTTCGAATTTTAAAGATTAATCGTAATATAAAACACATATCTAAATAATAATCATATATGTATTCATCCATTTAAGGGACCAGTTATAGCTATCATTGAAATTCATCATTGAAAATTTTAATGATGTATTTTATGACGTTTAGGATGCAAAATCTATGATTATTTTGATGCCAAAATAAAGCTTATGACTTACTTAATATTTCTGAACAAAAAAACATTCATTTCGGCCCAACCTTTTGTCATGAAATGGCTTTTATTATTTTAATGATCATTGATAATGTAGTGCAATCATTGAAAAAATGAAAGTCAATTTATGTGGAAAGTTGGACCCGAACGAAATTTTTGGTTCACAATAAATATTAATTCAGTCGTCAGCTTCACATTTGCATCAAAATAATTACTGATTTTGCTTTTTAAGTTCCCTAAATCTTAAATTATCAAAATTTTCAATGATGAATTTCAATGATAGCTAACTGGTCCCTAATTCGAATATGGAAAAAAAGCATGAAACACGTTCTTTAAATTGATTAAACAAGTACTAAAATATCTTAATCTCAGAATGAAGAACGCCATCTTAATTCTTGAAAAAATGTGAATTTTTGCAGACAATAATTCTAAAATCGTTGGAGCGGTTTCCTTAAAAAATATTTTTTTATAGGTATATATAATTTCATGACATTTTTTTGAAAAATAAAATTGGTATGTTATTTTTAAGAATATAATAATATACAACTAAAACAAAAATTTCAAAAAAAATTCAACAACCCGTTTTCAAAAAAACCATTTTTCAAAAAAAAAATTTGAATTTTTTTTTAAAATCCATACAATATTTTTTTGTAAATATATGTATGCAGTATTCTTTTAACTTGATAGGACCTCCTAAGTAAAAAATTTGATCAAAATCGGTTAAGCGTTTAACAATACAATCGAACACATATATTTTGGTAAATTTTTCTTTTCATCAAAATGTAGACCACACCACCACTAGAACACATAAAAAATTTTAAAAAATCGTTAGAGCCGTTTTTGAGATCAATAACATTTTTAAAACGGTTGTATGGCAAGTACCGTTATTTTTTGAGCAAAAAAAAAAACTGGATTTCCCCTCTGAGCAATCTCTAAAGAATCTTATGCCCCAAGTTTGAAGAAAATCGCTTCAGGCCGAGATACAGACAGACATACAAACAGACATACAGATACAGACAGACACACGGAATTGCGGGACCCACTCTTTTCGTGTTCTCTATCATTGTAATGCCAAGTTTGATTGTTATCACCAGTTCGGTTTTTTGCACGAATTCATAACTTGCCCTGTAGTACCTATATCGCTATTTTTAAGTATTTAAAAATAGAAACCAAAAATTCTAGTTTAAAAAAAAAAAAAATCTTTTACCTAATTTAAAATTATTTTTTTTAAATCCAAAATATATTTTTCATCTGGGCAGCAACCAAGAAAGTAAATACTAACCGATTTGCCAAAATAAAGTATAAAAAAAATAATTATATTTCTAAGATCAAAAAAATATTCTATTAAAATTATTTAACGAAGGTGTGCGTTAAAAGGACTCGCATAAAGAAGAGCGCTATTCAAAAAATTATTTATCGGTAGAAAAAGAAAAAGGAAGCACATAAAACAAATTTCTCAAAATTCAAGCATCTCCTCTCTCCGCCTTATAGGTATTTTCGTCAACGTCCATTTATTTTTATCTTCATTCATTTCAAATATTTTTTTTTTTTATTTAACGCTTCCATTTGTAATAAAAAATTAACTTTCATTTCCAAGATAACTATTAAAAAAGTTACCTCTATATTCATACAAATGGACGCACAAAATGTAATCTTCCATCAATAAAAACACCGAGAAAAAAAAAAAAAAAAAAAAACATTAAAAAAAGAACTTTGTTCGTAAAACTTCACAATCGTCCGTTCTATTTATTTTACACCTGCATTAAGTTTTTCCTTTACCGTTTTGTAATAAAAGTTGATCCATCCCCATGGTGATTTTATCACACTGATACATAAGTTTTAACAATATGAAATGAAACTGAAACGCAATATCGTCTATAATATAGGATTTTATTGTACAATGGACTTGCTTCTTCTTCTTCTTCTTCTCGTACACAACTTTTATAATATTTCCCCAACTAAAACAACTTCATTTCTTTGCTGACGACATAAATTTGAATCACATTCCTTAGGCCAAAAAGCCAAAGCTCTATCAGAGCAAAAAAAAAAAAAATAAAAAAAATAAAAACAAACAAAAATGAAAATTGAACCAAATGAAAAAATAAAATCCTTAAAACGCTGAAATTGCCAAAAGGCGAAATACAAACAAAGTACCCCGGATAGTAGCTAAATTATCTTATCCTTGGGGGGAAATTCAATCAAAATTCAAATTACTTCATGTAAAATGAAACATAACGCTTGGCATCGGCACTGTATAAATAAATACTCGTATAGGTCGGATATAGGAGGGCATGTTTTTGGGGATCTCCAGCTCTCGACTCCCGCGTAGCAAAGGAACATTAGAAGACAACGAAGTTTTGGTTGAGATTTCTCACCTCTCTTGTACATATACGCGTCATTGTCGTCGATACATGAGTCGTTCGTCGTCGTCTTCGAGGATTATTGAAGTCTGAAGCATCCTTAACAGCACAGCTTGTGCACACGATGCCAATCGGATTCATTTTCGGTAAACTGCCTCTAATTTCCCGGGCATATTTTGCACGATTTTGTTTTATTGCCAGGTTCGAACTCAAGCCCGCAAAGCAAACAGCACACCAGCACTTAAAGCAAACATAGCAAATGAAATAAAACTCCATTTACGATTCCTTATAGTGATATCCTCATAATCCTGAGAGTAAATTTTGAGTCGAGTACCCTGCCGCATGGCACCGCCATCGATATATATACCGTTAGGTGCTGTAGGTTGGTTTATTCCCCTGATGTTTGCTGCAGCACCAGTACCAACCAATCTCCGTCATGGCAACAAACAACAAAGTTATAAATCCAGCAAAATCTATTAACAAATTTTATATCAGAAATTAGATTTGGAAAGTGGCTTCGACGAGGATCAAGATGGAAGATGAAGAGAAACGATGGAATACCATACTGAATCGAGCTATGAGAGCTGGGGCCACAGACTCGTCGGGACTCAGGATTCAGGAGCAATAGGAAGGAGTTTAACGAGTGTGAGGAAAGTAAACAGCTATTTAATTAAAAGGATTCGCCGGGTGTTAGGTACTTAAGATCTCCGTTAAACGTTCCTCACCTTTCAAGGCATCCCACAGCGACACAAGGTGAACGGGGACATGTTATTAGCTGAACTGAATTTACGACACCCATAAAATTAATGCGATAAAAGTGCCAGGCCTGGGGGTTGAGGGCTTAGGGCTTCTGAGAGTATATTTCGCTTTATAAATTTCTCTTAGAACTGTTTGTTTATATGAGTGCCATGCTTAAGCGGGTTGGGGTTCATGCGGATTGTTGTAAGTGTTCATATACATATGTGCGTGTTTGTGTGTTTTGTTTGGTGAGGTAGGAATTTTCTTTGTAATTAAGTGTTATGTGTGCTTATCAAAATGGAAAAAGGCTCTAATAATGATCTATGTATATGCAGGATACACTCAAAAAGCCTGGAGATTTAAGGCGCATATTCATATAAGTGTTACTCGTGGGTGTGTGTGTGAAAAGGGGGATCTATTACTGATGTTAAACAATACTTAACCTTTTGAGGAAAAGATGATAGTCTTGGATACTAATGGATTTCAACGAAGTAACTGTTTGAATTCAGAAAATGTGGTGATTTGCGGTCTTTTAGAAACAAAGTTGTAAGGAATCGATATCAAAGAAGACAATTTACGTAGAAGACTGATTATTACAAACACGTGATACAAATGCCTTTTCCTTTACTTTAATAGCTTAAAATTAATTCTAGCTATAGCAAAGGAGAAATGCCTACATTGAAATATGTATCAAGAAAATATAAGTAGACTAATTGAATCGCCTTGTCGAAAATAATTCTCTTTAAATGAAATTTTTTCTCTTAGGTATTGAAATTTTTATAGTAAAAATTCATTGAGATATTAAAAATTGTTATAATATACAATTTTTAATATCTCAATGTGCATTTTTATTTATAACTAGCTGATCCGGCGGACTTCGTTCCACCAATAATTGAACATGACATGATTTAGTTGTTGACAGTTAAAATTCGTTCGCCACAATACTTTCGTCGTATTAAAGTTGAAAAAAAAAAACAACAATAATTTGCTCTGGCCTTATTTGCGAGAGTCTATTCGTAATAAACATTCAATACACCAGTATCATCTGCAGAGGACCAGTGGAAGCACTGCCAAAATGCAATCAGTAGTGCCGCTGGGTTTCACTAGGCCAGCACAACGAAACTACGAAACCCCTGGTTCGATGACGAATGCAGGCTGGCGCATGCAGCAAAGAATGAGGCCTACCAATCAATGCTGCAGACTAGAATCAGAGCTGCTGAGAGAGCAGCCCGGGAACTCTACAGGTAAAAAAGATGGGTGGAATGCCGACTTCTCAGGAGGAAAAAGAGAGAGCACGCGAAGCGTGCGGTCGAGTCTATTGGGAGTGTAGTGTAGCGGTAGTTTGAAAGTTTTATCGAAGGGTTAAGCAATCTTCCCAGGGATACAAGGCCAGAACAGAAGCTCGCCGAGTGAGAGTGGAAACATGGAAGTGGATGCACAGTTGGTGCTGTGGATCTGGAAACAACACTTTTCTAGACTACTGAACTGCGAAGACGGCCAAAATTTCGCTGTTAGACAGAATACTCCATTCAACGTGGACGATGATGGTCAAGATTTCCGTCCAACCGACTTAAATGAAGTGCGGTTAGCGATAGCCAAGCTTAAAACGTAAAAGGCTGCTGGTGCGGATGGCCTGCCAGCCGAGCTATTCAAAGCCAGGGGGAGGTGACTTGGTAGGGAGTATACACCAGCTTATCTCCAAAATTTGGTCGGAGGAAAGTATGCCCGATGAATGGAACCTCGGTATTGTATGCCCTATCCACAAGAAAGGGGATGCTCTGACCTGTGCCAACTACAGAGGTATAAGTCACCTCAACGTCGCATACAAAATCCTGTCATTTATACATCAGTGTGATCGCCTAAAACCTTTTTTCAACGACCTGATTGGCCCCTATCAGTATATGGTTTCAGGCCCAGCAAATTAATCGTCACACTCCGACAGATTTTGGACAAAAACCAGAAGTTTCAAGTCGATACACACCACCTCTTTATCGATTTCTATAAGTCGCATATTATAGCGTAGACAGAGAAACTCGTTCGTTTGTGCAGGATGACGATGGAGAAATCTCGCTGTTCCGTCAAAGTCGGTAAGAACACCACCGAACCCTTTGATGTCGAGAAAGGTTTTGAGGCAAGGTGACGTGTTACCATGCTACCTCTTTAACATCGTTCTTGAAGCAATTGTACGCAACTCGAAATCGCCAGCTAACAACAGAGGTACAATTTTTCATAAGTTCGTTCAACTACTTGCTTATGCAGATGTGACATCATCGGGAGAACGAAGCGAGCTGTTACCGGCGGCGCTCGCCGCATTTGCAAGTATTAAATCGGAGGTGGCGAAAATCGCAAAATGACATCAGTGCACAGGTCAATTACTTTTGCCGAATCGCTATGTCTTCGGGCTAAGAAGGCATTTGAGTAGTAAAGCCCTCTTTCAAAGAACGAAGAAAACCTTATATAAGACATTTATCATCCCTGTCTTGCTGTATGAGGCAGAAGAATGGACCCTGTCAAAAACGGATGAGAATCTGCTTGGGTGGCTTTGACAAAAAAGATTCTTTGTGTGATTATAGATCCAGTTTGTATCGATGGAGTATGGAGGAGAAAATTTAACAATGAGCTTTAAGGGATTTATGTCAACGACGAGAACCTGGTCAAAAAGCTCAAAAAAAGCAGCGGCTGAGATGCCTGGGATACCTGGATCGTATATAGGGACTTCAAACTGAATTTCTCAAAATGTCTCAGCACCATTAATCCAAATGAATGGGAAAATAAGACCAATACCAATGCTTCGCGAGTACGCTACTTTTAACTTGCAGATAATACCGTCCGACTGCAACATATTACACTTTAATTAAAAACTCCTTCGTGAATATCATTTTCCCCTGGCCAAATATTGCATTTTCATTTCTAGCGAATTTTCCTCACAAACTTTCATCAAACTTTCGTGTGAATCAAATTTTCAAATAAATCCTTCTTCCCAAATCCCCTATGGGTTATTCCCATAGAGGAAAAGTTTTTTGTGTTCTGAAGATATTCCATGTTTGTAAACTGAACGTTGCGTTATTATGGAAGTGTATATCCTTTGGGGTAAAATTACTATGGCATCATCATAGCACCATGTAATTAATTGGTTATTTTGAAATATCATATACCAAACATATTTCTAGCTAACATAAACACACACGCACATAGTAAAGTGTACAAATATAGAAATATCAAAAGTTTGATTGCTCCACGTTGTTTCATAGTTCGAGGAACATAGTCTTTGATTTTATAAGGAATTCTCTGTTAGTCATAAAAGTTTTTGGCTCGGCTTAAGCTAAAACTTTCAAATTTTGATATGGTCTTTGATAAAACTTTGATGCCAAACTTTGCTGAGCTAAGGAATGAAGCCACTAGGAACACTCTTTTTTAGTGAAAAGCTGTATTTTTTACGTGCTGAATTTCTAAACAAGTCTTTAATATTATTAAAATATTCACTCAATAGAAGAGGAAAATTCGAAATTAGCTCGAAAAATTTATAAAAGTGAAAGATCAGACAAAGAGAAAAAAAAAACACATTTTTGTGGGACTGGGTCCATATACATATAACCTAGCCCCTATTCAATAAGTTTTAGAAATCGAACTTATTTTTAAATTGAAAAAGTTCTAACCACTATTGAAGAAAAAAAAATTAATAGAGGGTAGCTTTTTCAAGATGACATTTTTGTTGATTTATAAGACTTTCTTAATCTGTCTAATGGATCAATAATGGAGAAACTACAAGCTAAAGACGATAAAAAAGTAATGTTTACCAAAACTGTATGGTCAGAATTTTGATGAAGAATTATTTTCATTTATGTGATTTAACTTGCTGCTTCAAGATTTCGAACACGAGCTCCGAACGCAATATGGACCATGGTCAGAAATCCAAAAAAATCTTGAAGCCTAAGGATAAGTTTCTCGATGATAACTTCACTCTAAATAAATAAAAAATTGATGGCACAACAGCTCATTAAGAACTATATAGTGCCTAGTGACTTACAACTCTCAACCATTCCTATGTGCAATGTGTACATATGTCTGCAGTTTATTGCCGAATCCGAACGGCTAATGTGAGTGGCACTTTTCTATGATAAAAGATACTCATTGAGGTTATGACATTTCCTCGCAAGAGGCAGTCGGCGATTTTTTTTAAACTATTAGATGGCGAGGCTGAGGATCGAACATAGACCTCCGGCATGACAGTCCATTGCACTAACCATCACGTCAAGGCTAACAAAATATCTTAATGCGATATAAAAATTATTTAAATTGTCTTCAATTTGAGCCCAGAACCATTCGTGCAGACCCAACATTTTCTAAAATAAAGAAATTTAAAATTAAACATTAATAAATTCATATTAATAAATGTGTATAAAATGCAGTATAATAACAAAAATATGGTGTTTGGTACAAGATGCATTAAAATACTACAATGGCCTGTCACTTTTTCTCTAGAAAGATATTGCAAAAACATCCGGTAGTTCTGATTTTTGCTTAATGTTGGTCTTAGGAATTATGCATATGTTTTCGAACTCGATCACCAAACGTAACATTGTCGAAAAATCAAAAACCGAGAAATGTTCGTGCTTTGTTGCCTTTGGTTATTTTATCCTGAATGACTAGTTATGCGGATTTTATTCTATTATTTTTTTAAGCTGACTTAGTTTTCAAATTCAGCCTAAAATAATTTATGTAGCCCCAATATTTTCCAAAATACAGCTTTTCCAAACTTAATATACTTTTTTAAAGCATTTGATTAAGTTCTTTTTTTTTTCAATATATAAATATAAGCTTCGCGTCATCACTTTTATTCTCTCCCTTATAAGAAATAATTTTACATTTATTTTTTGAAATGTAAAATATTGAAAAAATATATATTGCGAAGCAGAAGACCATAAATAGGTCACACTTATAGTATTGTATAGGTCATTACGAAGTCTCAACATTGTTCTGGGGAATCTTATTTCAGTTTAAAGTGGATCCAATTTTATACTGCTCATTTATTATACTAAAGCAGATTGGACAATCAGAAAACATCCGTAGTTCAAATCCCAAAAAAAATCATCATATAAGTAAAATGTTTTATCTCCAATAACTACCTATTAATTTTTCAGCAGAAACAATTTTGCTTGGATGACCAAGTTCCTAAAGAAAGCAAGAAAAATTTATTTTTAGAAGTTTAGAACTTTATACAGAAGCGCTAGAGTTAGCTCCGGTAGTTCTGATTTTTTTCTGAGTCATTTATGATATTGGCCTCATGAAAAACCCAAGTTTTTGAACTCGAGCGCTGAGCGCATCATGGTCAAAAATAAAAAAAAAAAAAACCACGAAATGTTCGAGCTTTTTTCAGTTATTGGCAATTTTAACCCAAAAGTATTAGTTTTTCGACTATAATTTTGCTCCACGATTTCAAAACAATTAAATTTTCTTAAACTTCAGAACCAGAAGTGTTGACCTAATAGTTTCGAAAATACAGATATTCAAACTTTAGCGATAATAAATTTATAACAATAAGTAGTATAATTTTCAGTGTAATGAAAAAAAAAAATGGTTCTTGGTACAAGATGCATTCAAAATACTGGACAGTATAAGTTGGGTCAAAAGAAGAAAAAAATTCTTTGGATGGGGTAATCTATATCCCCCCGTTTAATTGGGAGGGGCAATTTTTCAAAAACTTGGTTTTAAATAGAAAACGACTCATAAAAATCCAATGACAATTTTTAGAATAAAATCCTATACCTTCTGTCAAAGCCAGGAATTCATTCTTCAATTTTATTTTTAAATAAAGTTTTTTCAACTGATAGTTTTTGAAAAATTTATTTCCAAACTCAAAATTTTGAAAAAATCAATGGCACAAAATTTTAAACAGCCTGATGTTAAGGTATAAGCATTATACTACTTAACAATTTTCTAACTTTAAAACTCTTTACTAAAATATTCTTAGTTTTTAACATTTTCTAACTAGTATCATACTAAACCTATTTTTCTAGCTGAACACGCCTTAAACAGTGATAGTCCAACCCCCTTTTGCAATTGTAGTTGCCAAAGTGACACTTGGATTTAGTATCATACTAAAAAGATAAAATAGGCATTTGGCGATTTTAACTTTAGTAAAATGGTAAAAAGATAACACGATGCTAGCTCGTTTAAGATTTGGAAAAGCCTGTTTTTAACCAAGCATCATACTTAAAATGCTTTAACATCATACTTAATCGTCTAAAATTTTGCGCCAATGTTTTTTTATTAAAACTATTTTTTTAAACAAAATTTTACATTATTGAGCACTTGTTTTTTTTTCAGAATTCAATTCAATTATCAATTCTAAGTCAAACGCCAAAAACAAGATGTCTTAATAACTCATAGTCTCCGAAAAAATCAAAAATTACTAAAATATATTTTCCTTTAATTCGCTTTTAATACGTTATTTACGATCTTTTTTTCATTTAATAAGTAGTAAAGTATTTTATGTTACTTTCAATTTTCTCAAAAACTGTAAGTCATTTGGGCATCTTGTTTTTGCTGTTTGACTTAAAATTGAATTCTGAAATCAAAACAAGTTCTCAATAACGTAAAATTAAAAAAAAAAAAAACTTGGGATTTTCATGAGGCCAATATCATAAACGACTTAGCAAAAAATCAGAATTACTTGAGGTAAAGCAAACACGACCTCCTATGAGACGATAATGTTACTGGACTATTAAGAATCCTTACCATTTATTTAAAATCGAAGAAAGTGAGTTCAGTAAACACGTTGTAAAAAAAAACAACAATCAATTCCAAGTAAAAATCAACCATCAGATTGCGTAAATTTAAAATTAATAAAATCAAACCAACAACCAATAAATATATTAAAAAGTTCGCCAAACAGAAAAATAAATAAAAAAGTAAGTGAACCATTATTTTAAGATTAATAATTTTGATCAAAAATAATAAAAAAGTAAGTATACGCCTTAGTGTACCATTATTTTAAGATTAATAATTTTGATCAAAAATAATAAAAAAGTAAGTATACGCCTCAGTGTACCATTAATTTAAGATTAATATAATTTTCATCAAAAATAGTAAAAAAGTATGTATAATTTTGATCAATAATAATTTATGAAAACAGCGTTGCCGAAGTGGCACGATCGGGCTTTTTTAACACGTTAAGATTCTCGGCACGAAAAAGTTCAGTATGTGGTATCACAACCCGTTATCAACCGCACCGAGGCAAAAAAGCACAGCTCTCTTGTCACTTCTTGCTAATGCTAATGCCAAGAAAATATTTTTTTTTTATAGAGTCTTGATTCTGTCGTAGGTAGACATTCGTACAAACGAAGACATCGGCTAGGAAAAGTAATATAAAAAAACACGATCAGTATCCGCTCGTTAGCCGTTCGGATTCGGCAATAAACTGTAGGTCCCCTCCATTCCTGCAGACACGCACACAGGAATGGTTGAGAGTTGTAAGTCACTAGGCCCTAGTTCTTCATGAGCTGTTGTGCCATCAAATTTATTTTTTTTATTTAAGCTTGGCAATACAAAATGAATATGTGAAAATAAAGGAATATCATAAATGAGGTTATAATGTAGAGAAATAAAAGAAAAATAAATGTAGGTGCGAAGCAAAAACTTTAACACCAATGAACACACACAATACGTAAGACAATACGTGAGAGAATGCTTCCCTTCCGGTTCCCCTGACCGACCGCATCTAAAGTGAAATTTTTGGTGTTTGGTTGAGATGCATAGTATCTTGGTATTATATGGTCTTTGGTAGTAGGTAAAATTAGTATTACGATACATTCTAGACACACCAAGGCTTTAATTTTAATTTTCGGCGTAAATAAGAGTCAACTATGAAAACATTTCTAATTTATATCCTTGCTGAAGTACTCGAAAACACTTAACCATATTTTCGAACTATGGAAACGTCTTATGTATTTGAATTTGAACCCAATATTACAGTTTTGCCTCAATTACATATCCTTGCTTGTGGCAATGACAATGCAAGTTGTTTTTCACTTTTCTCCGCTGAAATCCGCTTTGTGTTATACTCATGTATGTATAAACCTTTGGATAGTAATCTTATCAAGTTTCTGAGCTATTTTGTCTTTTCCTCTCTCTCCATTTGATTTGACGAAGAAAAATATTCCCACAAACGCACGAAGAAGGATTCACATCCATACATAAACCACTTTTGCTTGTACCCCCAATGCACTTAAAGTGATTCCAAACCAATACGATATGCGTTACTAAACAAATTTTACTATACAGAAAAAAAAAAAAACATTTCTAGTAGACACAATTCCATAAAAATAAAAAAAGAAAAAAACATTCACCTCTCCCCCAAGTGTGTGACAAGCACTACACAGAGCTAAGCTACCCTTAAAGTACCATCTTCAGTTTGTAAGTAAATTACCATACGATTTACATCCTTAGAATGTCAAGTACTTTCCGAGCAAAGTTACTCGCCTGCTGTTGCTACTACGTTGCACATGCATCCAGAGTTCGAGTATGGCGCAGAAAGTGGGGATATAAAGCAAGTTCCTCTTTCTTGCCTCGGAGGTAAATTTTGCACCAGAGGATGAAGAACCTGGCTCTGCTTTGCTTCGTTCAGCCGGAATTGGTAATGGCAATGGCGAAAGGAGTATGAAGAGAGTTCCGTTCCGGTGTTGGGATGTATTTTATATTCCAACCATATAGGGGCAATTTATTAAATCACTCAAGAAAACATACGTGGGCACAGTTGGGAAAAGGGTTTCTCAGCTTAGAGCTTTTACTCGTCCTCTTCTATTCTGTGGATGGATCGTGACTGACACACTACAGACATACATATATAGGTAAACACATACATCACTATAAAAGTAGGTACCATCAGAACACCCGACTCAAGTGATGGTGTGGTTGAAGGCAGTTCGGTCTCTCTCAATCTGAAGCTATATATCGTATATGTAGCGAAGGATTTGTGTATTCCTTGCTGGATCTCCCCGATGCCACACACGGATATCTTGGAGAACTTAAGTCATATAAGATAGATGGCCTATTTACCTTCGGCAGGATATGCATCATCATCATCTTCGTCGTTGTTATTCATGTTGCATTTTATATTAAACTGATGATGCAGGGAGTGCGTTAGCATTAGGCATGATTTGGTTAGATTGAGGCATGCACCAGAATTGAGGAAAACCACATTGGAATTACTAACTAAATACACTCACACACACAAAAAAACAAAACTTGCCAAGAACATTTCAAGAAATTTCTGATGGAAAAATACACTTTGATGGCTTTGTACTTGAGAAAGAGTTATGCTGTGTTGACACGTCCCATATTTTTGGGAACTCAATATGTGCTACTACGCAGATAACTTCATGTACATAGGTATCTATACTCACACTCTAACTTCACAGGTATAATATTGTGAAATATGTACATGTTTTAAGATAAATGCGTATCAGTTTTTTCTCTAAAAACTCTTCTTTTGTAAAACACTGAAATTCAAGATTCTATAAAAAAAAAATTAAAAAAAAAATACTGTTCGTAGAAGATCTAATAAACGCTAGATATACATATACCAAGTGTAAAAAAAAATTGACCCATCCATTTAGGCTGTATAGTCGAGAGTTCTTTGAATTTTGAATGATTTTACTTAGGCCGTGTGCGAATTCGTTTAAAATATCGATTAAATTTTATCCCAGATTAAATTTTGACATTTCTACGTACAGATTCACCTCACTAGTGTCAAAAATTAATATTCGGATAAAATTTAACGTGATTTTAACTCAATTCACACACGGCCTTAATCAGCAACCATGCAAAAATTAAAAAAAAAAATTTTTTTTAGAGGAAGTGGCTCTAAATAATACTATTTTTGGCACTTTATAAACAATTTAACAAACTTGAATGACTGAAATATGTTCCTTATATATTTAGATTTTGACAGATAATGACAATGCATCCCATTTTCTCTCTTTTTTCTCAGTATTTTACTTTTTTTTTACCCTTTCTTTACCTTTTTTACGAGTGTTTTACGTTTTCTACGGCATTTTTGCGTTATTTTACACTTTTAGCAGCATTTTTCCGCTGGCTGCATTGGTATCACTGTCGGCATGTGTAACAGGTCCCATAAGATTTACTGTACCAAATGCTGTTAAGCCGGTGCCGGTTACCGGATATATGTAAAATTGCTCTAACTCGTTTACTTTGTGGAAAATGCAAATTTAAAAAATCTAAGCCTTCATTTAGGTACCCACGATTTTTTTTAATAAAGTAAAATATTGCACAAAGTCATTTATATTGCTTAACATATCTACATAATGTATGTCTTTTTAACGAAAATTGAAAAAATTAGTTGCAACTTCCCGTCATTAACACTGTGATGTACTTTTGTCAAAGGTTGAGGTTAAGCTTGCCGGTGTACTAGGGTTCTATCCAAAGAGTACGTAACTTTAGATTTAGGTCTTTTCCTTTATTTCCTTTAAAATTCTTATAAATATATGTATTACAACGAATACAATGAATGTTTGGCTTTAGATTTTCTGCTTTCTTAAACGGCTACTTGCGATTGTTATCCTTTTCGATGTTGGTTGTATCTCGATGGAGTCTTCTTAAGTTTCCTCTTCCTCCTAAAGCGAGTATTTGCTTATTGCGGACAGGTTTTTAGGTAATTGGGTGACAAGCAATTCACGGACGAATCCGGCAATCACAGAAGAATCTGGCAATCACTGGTAAATCAGCCAATCACGGAGTTATCCGGCAATCACAGACGAATCTGGCAATCAACCTTCAAAATCTCGTGACCCCTTACCACTGGTGGGGGGAAGTCCGGTTGTTTTCTTACCTATGTTGGTTGGTTCCGTGGCTCGGGTAATTACTCCTGCGATGTAGTCTCGACGACTGTATTGCTCGAACTGCCTCTGACGACTGTATTGCTCGAACTGCCTCTGGTCGTTTGTATGACCTCCTCTTATATATACCTTTTCGGAAGAACTAAATGTGAGTTATAATTCATCAAAGTGTACTATGCTAGGATTTGGTATGTCGCTAGCTACGTCATCGCTTTGTTGTTTATTCGACAGCATTGTCTTCGTCTTGCTGGTGGAAAGAGGTAGTGGGGGGTGGTGAGCATCAAATGACTACCATGCTTATATTAAGCCTGTATGTAGTTAGCATTGTATTGTAAGTGTTGTTCTTTCTCAACTTGTAATTTCACCACGACGGCGGGCGAGTAAAGGGGGAGATGCTCGTATTATGTTGTGACGATTATATGAACTCACCATCAAGGTTGCTTGGTCGTTTTCTAGATGCTGTCCTGTGTGGTGGATTTTTACAGTAGTCATAAAAATAAATAAATAAATTTGATGGCACAACAGCTCATGAAGAACTAGGGCCTAGTGACTTACAACTCTCAACCATTCCTTTGTGCGTGTCTGCAGCAAAGGAGGGGACCTACAGTTTATTGCCGAATCCGAACGGCTAACGAGCGGCACTTATCTGTGACAGGAGATACTCTTGGAGGATTTGTCAATTCCTCGCAAGAGGCAGTAGCCGTTTTTTCTTTTAAATAAATAGGTGGCGAGGCTGGGGATCGAACTTTAGACCTCCGACATGACAGTCCATCGCACTAACCATCACGCCACGGCTACCGTAGTCACCGACATGGAAATTTGCTTATCAGTTGTTGATTGCATTTCGCTATGCTACGGAAGCACGTGGTTCGTTTACTATTTGGGCCTGCGGCTGGTGAGGTAGGGGTTTCGTTTCGAACGCAGGCCGGTAGCATGGGGTGTGTGAGTTTTAATGCTTTATTACAACACTAAGCTGTTAGGTTATTAGTTGTTTATTTTTCGTCAGACCAACCACAAATTGTTGTGTTTCTAAAACAACGTTCTCAAGGACTGCTTAGGTATTTCTATTCGTCAAACTTTTTCAATGACCTAAAAGTTCTTAGCGAAGAAGTGGTACCTATCTACAAGGATTTTATATTTAAATATAAAATACCGTCAAAATACTTCACAGATGACAAACTTTCATCAAATTAAACTACAAAACATTTTCCTCATTTCATCTTTGGGGTTAGGTTTCATTTCGTTAACAACGTCCCACTTGAAATTTAAGACTTTTTAGCACAAATCAAAAATATAGTCCATCATCATTAATCTTAATCAAAAAAAACAAACAAACAAACTTTAAATGCCATCCAATGCTTCTCTTTTCATTCACTTAAATCCCTCATTTCACAACAACAACAACAAAAATAAGAACGAAAACATCATAAAATGTACATCATCTTTTGCTATAAAGCTGCGCGTATCCTAAAAGTGTCAAGAGCCGAACATCATCCATAAAGTATCGATAAAATGCCATTGATTCTTCTCTACAAGATAGCTGCAGATTTAATAGAACGAGTGGGATTGGTATGAGTTGAGTTAGTTGGAAAGGAATATTTTATATTCGAGTATCTGTGGTACGTATATAGAAGCAAAATCGACACATGACTTCATTTTTGTGGGTCAATTATGTCACACTTAAGTTGAACCTTAGAGCCAGCAGTATGAATCGACCCATATACACACTTCACAGTCTCTTCTCCATATACGCCTCAACTCAAGTTGTTCTCCAGAGCAAAAACTAGTGCAAAACTTTGCTCACACTCGTATACTCGTATTTCTTGTGTATAGCTAGCGAAGATGTGTGTATGATTGTGACACTTGAAAATTAGGTTGCCAGTTTATACAACACCAAAGCATCAGGCAGGCTAGCTTAAGTATGGAGGGTAATGAGGAGAGGGATGAGAGATGAAATGAGAGGTGGTAGCAGTTGTTAACAACTGTTGGTAAACGAAAATCCCCTAAGCTGCTTATATAGGTGACGAACAATCTATAACTTAGTTCTAGGTGGGGTGGGGGGTCCATAGATGGGTGATACTGATGGTGGACATATTATGCCATATAACTGTGTGTGAATGTTTTGCACTGACATTCACCTTGGTGCGACACTAAGTGTACTTTAAAAAGATGCCACTTCTATAGGGTAGGTACTTTATTCTCTGTGTCAGAGTTAAGGTAGGGGTGGGGATTTGTTTGCTCATTTTTTGCATTCTTTCGGTTTTCAAAGCAAAAAGAGAAACTTTTTAAAGTAGGGCATCTGCTGTTTTTTTTTTTTATATTCTTTTGGGCAATTTTGAAAATAAGGACATCGTTTAGAATTTTATATATTTTTTAAGTATGGGAGTAGTTTTGCTACTTTTTTTTAACAGGGGGTGAATTTAATGTTCAAAATTTGTCCACACTCAATGGAAACTCTTATTAAAAAAAATTATATCTTCTTGATGGGATATGGACAGGCACTAACTTTCAGGTAAAAAAAAAACCTTAAATAAATCAACAGCTTCCAAAATTGTTAAGTGCTTGCAATCTGGGCTGCAGAAAAAGATCATGTACCTAACATGCGAACTAGTAAATATTAATGGGTTCTAGAACAACGTTCTGTTTACGGGAATGACCAAAAAATGTTCATCATTATTGATTGAGATAATCTGAGTCCTCGATATTTAATTAATGCCACGCACTGCCACAAGAAAAGATTAGATTATCCTCCGCAATGATCTCTTCAAAACGGAAATGATAAGTGGTTCACAAGTAGTGATAATTTTCAAGACTCGCGGGGAATCAAAAACTGAATCCTGCCGCAATAAGAAACTATTTTTTTTAAGCGAAACTTATTGGAATTTTTAAGGGATTTTATGTAATGTAAAAATCAGGACAACAAAATCTCCAAAAATACCGATTAAGCATAGAAAAATTTACAGAATATTTTTTTCCTGATTTTTTAAAAATAAAAATCGCAATTTTTGAACCCCTGTCCCCACCAAGGGCGTAAAAAAAAATCTTGCAGGCTTTTTATATTCAATATAATGCCTGATTGAAAAATATGTTACTCTATGCCACATTACATTTGTATTTTTATGAACAATATTGCAAGGCTATGTAAAAAGTGTCAGGAGACAATTTTAGCTTTGTTAACTTAGCTCCAGCAAGTGTCAATATTTTTTAATTTTTTTTTTTTAAAGTCCATATTTGACCACCCACAAGTTTTTTGACTACTCAGTAGTAAAATAGTTTTACTAAAATTTGCATGTATACCCTGTACCTATTTAGTAGTCCCCATAGCAGTGTAATACAGATATTTAGAATAAAATCATTATACCAGCTGACGGACAACATCTGCTTCGCGCGAAGAGTAGTTCACAATCAAATTCGAACCCATACTTACAGGCCAAAAGTCCCCAAAGTGGGTCAATATCTGGATTATAAGTCCATACAACTGCTTTTTATAATTCTTTAAAGTTAATTGGTCGTATTAATAAACACTGTCTAACTTTAGACAGCCGTCCAAGTTTCAAAAAAACCTTTCTAATTGTTGCTAAAGTGATTTAACTTTTTATCTTACTTTAGACAACGATTTAATCGATTATCTAAACCGTGACAAATGTAATATTTTGTTTGTTAAATAAATCATATTTCCGACTGTAGCGAAATACTAAGACCATAGTTGAAACAGTCAAAAATATAATAAATACGACTAAATTTGTATAAATATTAAAGAAGAAGAAAAATTTCGGTTCGATTTGTGTGAAATAATTAAAAAGAATTTGAATGATTTTTTCAAAAACCGAATTAGAAATATTTTAAAAGGGCCAAAGGTTTTTTTTTTTTAATAAAATGACAAAACTATTGTTTTCGACTGTCTTTTAATTGGTTTCCTTCTTTTTTTTTGTATCTATTTCAAATGTGAGAAAAACGCGTGAAGGAGAAAGCCCCTTCCCCCCCCCCCCCCCTAGCCTTTATGTTGCTACGGCACTGGTTTGTCTGTGTGTCCACTGTAATTTGAGCTAGAGCCCAAACTGGTAGACTGATTTGCTTCAAATTTGGTACTCCAGCATTTTTATGTGGTTCCCTTGAGAGAAAATTCGAATTTTTGATTTAGCTCATCTAGAAGAAGAAGATACACAACTGCCATAGAAATATTTAGGTTTTTCACATTTTCTCGAAAACGGCTCCAACGATTTTGATTAAATTTGACACCTGTTATGACCAAAACGGTTGTAACAAAATGGCATTTGCCAAAAAATCGCATTACGGGAATAGAAATTTGATGTTTTTTTTTTATTTTTTGAGAAAAATGCCTTATTTTTAAGTTAGAAAAATATCACAACATTACAGTTTTTTTTAAGTTGTGCAAGTTCGTGCGATCAATTCGTGCATATTTTTGTTTTTTTTTTTTTTTTACATTCTGAACACATTCCCTCAGCTGCAATGCTTCCCCTCTTGAATGAAAGCCTAACAGGTCAAAATTCAATTGGAATTTCATATAAAGATCTGCAATGTTCATAGAGAAATACCAAGGATTACAATTCAGAGGTGGTCTCATCGTCAGAATAGAAAATCAACCCTCTGAAAATATTTTTTCAGCAATTGGATTGAATATATTACAAGGAACAAACTTTAATAAATATCAGAATTTGTACTTACTCAACGAGTAAGGCAATTATTTGATTCGTTAAAAAAAAAAAAAAATAAAAAATGACATATTACGATGGATGATGGAAAACTTCAAAAGTCTATATTACTTGGCATTTCATGTGTCGTCTTTACTGCCTGAACAGAATGGTGACGGAGGCAGAACCGGAACCGGAGCTAGAATAGCTGTCAAAATATTGAATACACACAAATTCAATGCTGCGAACACAATGGAACGTAGCCGCCTACAGAGCTGCATAGCCGCAGACGGAAGAGTTCACTAACGTTTAACTTTTCACGTACGGCACTTTTACGTTTCAAATTGTATGAAAAAAAAAAAACTTTTTGGGTCGGAACAAAATATTGTGGTTATTTTTATCGCGAAAAAAATTATTTATTAAAAGGAAAAGTATTGGAAACAAAAAATGTGAATTCTGGCGAGCTTGTATACAAGAATATTCTTTTGTTTTCTTCAAAATACTTTTAAAGTTAACATAAAAATGCGTACTCTCTTATATTTCTACCAACATAATTTTTCTCTGGAACTTACTATAACAATACTAATTGATTGACAAAACTCGAATTACAGAATACCAAATGTTCGAATTGTAAGATACTTCATGTTAGAAAATTCGAGCCAGTGTTGCCGAAATAGCACGATCGTACTTTTTTGTCATGATAAAGTTCAATACGACATGTTTTTTTATTTCCATTATTTTACTTAAAATGAAGCAAATTTAACAAAATTTAATGAAAATTTAATAATAATTTTTGAAAATGCACAAATAGAGCAAATGATTTCTATTGATTTTTGTTATTGTATTAAGTACACCCCGTAATAAAATTGATTTTTCCAGAAAATAGAAGAATTTGTGGTTTTTTCATGTGGCACGAAAATTGGCACGTTTTTTCAGAAAATATTGCACGTTTATAATTTATTTCAGGCGGCAACGCTAATTCGAACTAGTGGAGCATTCGAATTACCGAGTGTACCAATTAGCGAGGTAGTATATCTGCTATAAACAGTAAGCCCAACAATAATTTTAAGAAATCAATCGAAGTATTTGAATACTCCCGGGAAGCTGAAAAATCATTATGCATAGCATTACTAACGTACATACTAGGTATTGTGGTTTCTTAAAAAAATATTTAATTTGATTAACTAAATTTCCTTGAATACCAAAACATCCGATTACCTTACCATACTCCAATTGAATCAGTTTTCAATCAAAAATACGATGAGAGATGCTTACAAATAAACCTCACAATATTCTACCTTCTATCGGAAAAAAAAAAATTCAAAACCAGTATCTGAAAATCCATTCATTCGCTTAGTTACGGCATAAAGCATCAATAAAGATATGTATCACTTGGTTTGGACGATTTTCCAGAATATTTTATGTCATCTTTTCATTGCCTCGATATGCTGAGCTCAATCTTGATCGTTTGTCGCTCTACCAGATGCTGATTTATAAAATGAAAATGAATGGAGACGTACAGCTCTGACAGGACCGTCCCCACAACCGCAGCATAAACCACCAGCCCAACATAACCATCATATACCCACTCTCTCAATCCAAATTCCCAACTATTACCTAGTGATGCAGTAGATAGATTCAGTTATGTACATACCTATTCTAGTTATCTATAGATCCCCGTATTATACAACTTAACTACATATACATACATATTATATCCTCGAACTACATTTCATGAATTTGTAAGCAGACCAATTTATGTCGTTCCGATATGCGACTACGACGATGAGGGTTGAAAAGACTGTCAGGACAGGACACACGAAGAGGCAGCATCATCGTTACAAATTAAATTTGAGTAAAATTTATCAGTCGAGTTTCGGAGTGACATTTTGAATGCGACTATTTAAAGTTTTTTTTTTTTTTTTTTATTTTTTTTTGTGTCGTTTTGGAAACTTAAAACGAAAAGAGGGTCGAATTTCAGAGTGATATTATCGGTGTGGTGGTTGGTTGGTATCGCCTCAAGGCGAGAAGAAAATGTTTTAGGATTGATAAGATTTGACTATAGGTCAGATATTATGAATACTTTAACAGAACGTGACAGGAGGATGTTTTCCTCGAGCTATGTTACTATATGCGAGATGATGCGAGCAAGAAAACGCCTTGATTTAGCAAATCAGACATCAAGAGGGGACAAACTGCTACTTTTATTAATGACGCCCGTAAGCGTTTTATCTTCCTTGCTTTAACCTTTTTTTTTTAAATAAATAGACATCAAAATATGAGAGTAGAAAGCAACAACTATAAAGCGATTTAACATTTTTATTTTATTAAATGGCATACCTGAGTCGCACGTACTTGCTATTCTTAGCTTTAGAATTATCCTAATTTTTACTTACGATATACTTAGGTACTATAGGGCAAGTTATGGATTCGTGCAAAAAATCGAACTCGAGATAACAATCAAACTTGACATTATGATGATAGAAAACACGAAAAAAGTGGGTCCCGCAATTCCGTCTGTGTTTATGTCTGTCTGTATTGCTGTATGTCTGTATGTCTGTACCTCGGCCTACAGCCTAAGCCCCTGAAGCGATTTTCTTCAAACTTGGAGCATAAGATTTTTTGGCGATTCCTTAAAGGGGAAATCGAGATTTTTTTTAGCTCAAAAAATAACGAAACTTGCCATACAATCGTTTTGAAAAAAAAACTATTTATCTCAAAATCGGCTCCAACGATTTTTTTAAGTGTACTTTGTGTGTAGTGTAGTAGCGGTATGGTCTATATTTCAGTGAACAAAAATTACCAAAAACTGTTATTAACGGTACCTGCCAAAGAACCGTTTTATTTTATTTTCGATTTTGTCGTTAACCGCTTCACCGATTTCGATCAAAATTTTTACTTAGGAGGTCCTATCAAGTTTGAATAATACTGCATACAAATATTTTCAAAAAAAATATTTTTTGGATTTTTAAAAAAAAGTTCAAATTTTTGTTTGGAAAAATAATTTTTTTGGAAACGGGTTGATGAATATTTTTGAAATTATAATTTTAGCTGTATATTATTATATTCCTAAAAATGGCATACCAAAATTTTTTTTTTTAAATATCAAGAAATTTTATATTTAAAAAATTACTTTTTAAGAAAACCGCTCCAACGATTTTAAAAAAATTTTCTACAAAAATTCACATTTTTTCAAGAATTGAGATGGCGTTCTTCATTCTGAGATTAGTACAATTTAAGTACTTATTTTATCAATTTAAGGAACGTTTTTCGTGCTTTTTTCCATATTTAAATTTCCATTCTTCAATTTATTAAATGGATAAATACATACACATATAATTATTAATTGTGTGTTTTTATTACACTCAATCTTTAAAATTCGATGAAACTTTTACTACAAGAGCAAGTTCGTGCGACCCAGTCGTGCATTTTAATTTTACTTGCGATATATAGGGTGATCGGTATAAGATACAACAAACTGCTGGAGCGAGTAGGTTGGACAAGACAAGAAAAAAATCGTATGGGAGGGAGGGTCTATTTCCTCCGTTTAGGCTTTAAACAGAAAAAAAAAAATATTTATAAGCAACGGTACAATTTAAAATGCCATGCTATACCTTTTTGGAAAGCGAGAAATCTCTTCTTTGATTTTCATTTTAAATTAAGTTGTGTTAGTGAATAGTTTTTGAAAAATTAATTTCCAAACTCGAAATTTTGAAAAAAAAAAAACAAAAAAAGAAAAAAAAAGTTTCAAACTAATTTTTTTCAAAATTTTATGTAATTAAGTATAATTTTTGATTTCAAATTTCAATGCTCTTAATAATTTTCAATAAAAAACAGAAAACCGGATGCTAAAATGTCTTTTAGTTTTTGAGAAAATTGAAAATAACGAAATATTTTGTAGAAATAGGATCTTTTGAACAACAAAATAACGGATGAAAGTCGAGTTTAAGGAAAACTTACTTTTGTTATTTTCAATTTTCTCAAAAACTAGACTACATTTTGACATCTGGTTTTCAATGTTTGACTAAGAATTGATGGGAGTATTGAATATTAAAAATAAAATTATTACTAAATAACGTAAAATTTTGAACAAAATCAGTTTGAACACAATTTTTAAATTTTTATTTTTCAAAAATTTAAGTTTGAAAATTAAGTTTTAAAAAACTTTTCACTAAAAGAACTTTATTTATAAACAAAATAGAAGCACAAATTTTTGGCTTAACAAAAAAGTATAGCAAGCCGTTCTGGCCATTACCGATATTTTAATAATTTTTTTTCTGTATTAAGTCAATTATTTTAGAAAATTGCTCCTCCTGTTATTTTCAATTTTATCAAAAACTATAAAACATTTTCGCATCCGTCTTTCTTTTTTTGACTGAAAGCTAATAAGAGCATTGAATTTTGAAAACAAAAATTATACTTAATTACATAAAATTTTGAAAAAAATTAGCTTGAAATTTAAAAAAAAAAAAATTTTTTCAAAATTTCGAGTTTGGAAATTAATTTTTCAAAAACTGTTCACTAACACAACTTAATTTAAAATGAAAATCAAGGAAAAGATTTCTGGCTTTCCTAAAAAGTATAGCATAGCATTTTAAATTGTACCGTTGTTTTTCAATATTTTTTTTTCTGTTTTAAGTCAATTTTTTGTTCATTTTTTTTTGCATTAATATAATTTTGATTTTAGATCGAAAGTTATAACCATGTAACTTCAAACAAACATGGTTCAAAAACAACTACAGTGAAAGCTCCTATTGCGGACAACACTACCTTAAGCGGACAATTCCTTTAAGCGGACAAATTCTCACGACCCTGGATCTTGGATCTAAATTCCACACAATATTGATAGCTCTTGGCATGTACTTTGTCAAAACGTTACTACATAGATTGGCTGTAATCCATAACAATCGTGGTGTATTAATTTAAAAGACTGCCATTATTGTCAAAATTGAACAAACTATGTTATTTTGAGACTCGAAATTAGTCTCCCAAGTGATTCAAGATGTCACTAGTAATAAAAACAGAATTTTATTTTTATTTGTTTTCGAACCATGTTTGTTTGGATTTATTAACATGGTTAATAATATTAGAACGGTCTTTGATTTATCAAAAACAAAATTTACAGTAAGCCATTATTTACAGTACCTCTCATAGAACCATTTTTTTATTTTGGACTATTTCCTTAGGTATATGTATAACCGATTTTAATTAAATTTTTTATACAAAAGCTTCTAAAAAGTTGAAATCATACTGCATATCAAAATTTTCAAGAAAATACATTTTGGATTTTCGAAAAAAAAATTAAAATTGTTTTTTTTTTTTTTTTTTTTAAATTCGATGTTTCAAAAACGATTAGATGATTTTTTTCGAAATTTAATTTTTAATTCAACATAAATAAATACCAAAAAAATGGGGTACCAATTTTTTTCTCTTAAAAATATTTACAAAATTTCATTAAAATTTCATCGCATAAAAAATTAATTTAAAAAAAAAAAAAAAACCGCTTCTACGATTTTAATTTTTTTTTATTCTCAAAAACTAAGATTAGTTATAGAAATCAGATGGTGTACTTTTTTTTAGCTCTCAAAACATTTTAAGAAAAATTTTTTTTTTAATTTTATTTCGAATTATGTTGATTTTCAAAAATTTTTCAATTTTTAAGCTCTAAGTTACATGTATGGTAGTAGTTTAAACTTAAGGCTCACATAAAAAATTATTTGCTTATAAAAGGTACACCCAAATGTTTTAAATTTGAATAAACTTTTACTTTAAGAGTAAGTTTTTGTGATCCAGTCGTGCGTTTTATATTTTTTCGATAACCCCAGCTTCAAATGTACTCTTCCCATGGGGTTTTGTCTGAAAGTATACCCCATTATCAATCCACTGTGCAATGAAGACTTGTATAAATAAAGTTATTCTTAATTAATTTTGTTAATTATGTGTACATAAATAAGTTGTTATATATTTTTTTTAATTTGTTTAATTTTTTTTAAATATTTTCCATAAGTTTTAAATTTTTAATTTAATTATTTTTTCATATTTCCTTAAAAAAATAAAAAAAAGTGGTTATTTAATCTCTGCTATTTTAAAATATATATTTTTTGGGGTGTATAAATTATTAATATGTATATAATATTCGAAAAATTTATTTAAACGAACGAAAGGAAAACCCCTGTAAACGTTGAAAATATAAATAAACAATAATTATTGTATTTTAGCCTGCAAGCAAGATAAATAATGATTTATTCTAACTGAAAAAAATGTCATCAAAGTAATTAATTAATTTTTGGAACAAAATTCATTAAAATTCCTGTAGAATTTTTTTTTTTAGAATTAGAAATGATTTTATTACTAACAAAAAGTTAAAAACTATTTATAAAATACAATAAATATAATATAAATTATAATAAATGCAAAATCTTAGTTAGCATGGCATTGCCGTCTGCCGTTATAAAAACATATGACACAAATAATGTAAAAGCAACCCCAAAATTCTACTCACCCACCATATACCTACGGTTAGAAGTCACAGTTAACCTCAACAACTTGGCGCTGAAATTAAACGTGGTCATTTTTTCAATTAATAAAAATAAAAACTTTTCGCACTTAAAATCCAGGTTGACTTTATTTTAGAATTTTTCGCAAATAAAAAAATTATTTTTCATCATAATTCCACCAAAACTACATATTTACATATATTTATACAAAACCACTATCGGGATTGTGGTTTTTTATATACCTACGCTTTTATGTTATTCCATCTGTAGCATAGAATTTTTTTTTTTTTCGATATCTAGGAATTAGGACAGAATTTGTAATGATTTGTAAATATTTGATACATCTGCACATAAATATTTTTTTCTCGCCAAGTATAATGAAGCCAAAAAAAAAAATTACGGACATAAAAGAAGTGCTGAAAGGGTTTTTATTCCGTATGAATTATTTTCTATTTTATAGTTTTTTTTTTTTTTTTTCAACTAGGACTCTGCAGGACTAATCGGTGTGAAAAATAAACACCTAATAACTGAGCATTAAAAATTTAGAAACATATAAAAAAACAGGGTTTATGTCAAAGGTCAGGGTGATGAAAAAAAAAATTTAATTAATAAAATAAGTTCTTGAAGTGTGGACATAATAATATTATAATAATTTGAAGGGAATATAGAACTCAGGTTTAGTTTATTATTCGTCAAATTGTCTCAATAGTCGACATTAGTATAACATTTTAAGATGTATTTTTATGGAAGCCGTTTATTTTTTCAAGATCTCTCTGGCTACGAAAATTCAGATTTTAAGAGTTTTCCACGGTTCAAATCACTGCTCCTTTAACGAAACAATTTCGGCACTCGCTGTGTGACATGTTGCGCCGTCTTGTTGAAAACACAGCTCCCCCACATCAATGAGATTCAAATCAGGAACGAAAAAGTCATTGATCGACTATGGGTCTATAATGGTCTCCATTGTCTGCAACCCTTATGCTGGCATCGTTTCTAAAGAAGTAAGGACCTATGATTCCATCAGCTTTTAAAACACACCAAACTGTCAGTTTTTCTGGATGTAAAGGCGTCTGAACCATGGCTTGAAGATTATCTACACTACAAATGCTGCAGTTTTGCTTATTGACGTACCCATTCAACCAAAATTGAGCTTCATCGCTGAATAATATTTTTTGTGAAATTCGGGATCAACAGCAATCTGGTTTCGAGCCCATTCAACGAATGTACGCACAATTTGCATGCGTTATTCAGGTTTCATTAACGGACAGATTTCAAAGAACGGAATTAAATTCATGATTTTTCATAGTAATAACTCTCCTACCAGCAGAATCTCTAATACCCGGACGCGGACACCAATTTTTACAACCACAATAGAGTTTGGGGCTCTATTTAGCAGACAAAGTGCTATTTTTCCCATTTATATAAGGACCATTTCGGTAATTTGTGTATAGTAGCTCAAAACCTGTTGAGTTTTTGAAAGATTGGAGAAAAAACAGCAAATAATTCACAAAACATTATTCTGTTAAAAACTCGGTACTTTCCCATTTTTTAAATACAGAAAAGCACAGGACTAAAAAAATAAATTTTGAGAACATGGATATGCTAATTTTAAAGTTTTAAAGTTTCACAATTTTCGTTTTCCCTAACTGCGGACAATTCTGACAATATTTTTGAGTAGCGCCAGTGTCCGGTTATGAGAGATTTCACTGTAAACCGGTAATGATAAAGTCGAAAATGAAACACAAAAACTGTTCAAACATGAACATGTGTTCAAACATCAACAGGATAACCGCTGATAAGATAACCCAACAAGAAATACGTGAACAATGAACATACTGTACAGCGAGAAACAGATTCAAAACAGCAACAGCACCGTCAACAGCAACACCGGCCGCCATTAATTTAGAACTAACGTATTTCAATTGTGCAACACAGATAAGAACAGCAACAGTAAAGTCAACGGCACTGTTAGGCCTAAGTCCTAAATTTGCTGTTGCTGGTGTGATACCACGAAGAAAATTCTTTTATTTGAAACGTTAAACAGATACAAATGTAGGTGGCTGTTGCTGGTGGCAATGTGTTTGAGAAATTTTTCCTGGCCAGCGTGCTGTTTTCTGTTGACGGTGCTGGCGCTGTTGCTGGTTTAATCTGTTTCACGCATATGTGTACACTGAACAACAACCATAAAAAAAACATCAACAAAAACAACAGCAACAGCAACAGCAACAGCAACAGCAACAGCAACAGCAACAGCAACAGCAACAGCAACAGCAACAGCCCAGGCCCACGAGCTTTAGACAGGAGGGGGGGATAAAGGTCCCCAAGAGTATAAGCGGAAAAGTTTGCGCTTTAATATGAAAGTAAAGTAAATTTTCTTTAAAAAAGGTCTTATTCATATTTTTGCTAGGAGCAATATTAAGAGAGATATGGGGGGTACAAAAGTAGGAAAATCTGAATAACCATGTTAATGCGTTAAAAATATAACGTTTTTTGATGAAATTATAAAATTATAGAAAAGGTAAATACGTATGGATTCATGATAATTCCATTGACTTAATCGGAGACAGGTTATGGGGTTACAGAAGGTGGTGAGAGTTAAAATATCCTTATTTAATTTGTTTGATGCAGTGCTTTTTTTGTCATATGAAGAACACTGTCTCTTCAAAGGTAAGAAGTATGCAATGTATTTCCAAGTTATTGACCAATACTTTGTAAAATAGTTTTGAGAGATATATTAAGAAAAAACTTGCTAAGGAGGGGGGGGGGGGGGGGGCGTCTAGTTGCTCCCACTTATACGGGAGGGATCATTTTCTGGAAAAAAATGGGTTAAAGTGCATAAGTAATCACATAAAAACAACGAAAATATATACAATGCTATACTATAGCTGTTTGAAAATGCAAAAACATATTCTATTATTTTACTGCTAAAACAAGTAATTTAAGTTAAAATTTTTTGAAAAAATTGACTTTAAATCAAAAATTAAAAAAAAAAAAAGTTAACTTATAATAATTTTTTTTTTTCAAAATTTGTTGTCATAAAGTAGTAGATTTTCATTGAATTTTGAACAACAACAACTTATAGGTGCTAGCACCAATTGCTTACGTAATTAATTCGTAATTGCAATTGATAAACAAACAGCACATCTAGACCTGTGACGTCAGTGGTCAGCGGTGGCAGAGTATGTAGTGTACACAGCTTCGAAGACTGAGCAAATCTGATGCGCGGGTTCAAATACCGCATGATGTGTAGAAAGTTTTTCCAAATAAAATTGGATTAAAGCTCAGCAGCAGCACCACTATAAAGGAGACTGATGATAGGGCTTGGCACCCCTTGAAATAGCTATATCTCTAGCCAAACAAAAATAAAACGAATTAAAATACCCAAAATTAATTCGTAAGCAATTGGTGGTAGCACCTTTAAGTTGTTGTTGTTGTTCAAAATTCAATGAAATTGACGGAATAAAGAATGGTCAAGTCTAATAAACTGACATTCTAGTATAAATAATACAATACAAATAATAAGTACTAGATTTTCGTTTAGTATTTGATGATACTGTTTTGAATCCTTATGTGAACGCTAAAAACTAGGTGGCCATAAGTCTTTTAGTTTTAGAGCAAAATTGAAAATTATGAAGGCTACTACTTTTTTAGGAAATTATTTCTGTAGAGTAAGGCCCATCGTCCACTTCTATTTTACTTTTCCGGGAGTTGACAAAACCTAAAGTTGATCAACTCTTGGGTTGAAAATCGAATGTCTTTGTCTGAATAAAAACAAAT
Source organism: Epistrophella euchroma (assembly GCA_947049315.1). NCBI lineage: Eukaryota > Metazoa > Arthropoda > Insecta > Diptera > Syrphidae > Epistrophella > Epistrophella euchroma. The sequence goes on from OX346245.1 coordinate 23,779,578, forward strand.
TCATAAGTTGATAATAAAAATCCTCAAGTTATGTTCAAGTTTGAGTGAATAAAATCGGCCTAAAAATCTTATGTTCCAATTTTGGAAAAAATCGCTTCACCTTTTTTCGAAAAAAAAAAAAAATAAGTTTTTTCCTTAAAGTCTTGGCCAGATCCAAGTAATTTTGCAACTACAACAGAATTCTTTCCTCTAGAAAGTCTTAAGTTTAAAGAAGACAACTTCAGTGGTTAAGGGTACATATTGAGCTAGGTATCAACCAAAGTGGACCTTATGGCCTATTATCTATAAACAATTGCTCAGTTTGATTAGCCTGCTATTATTTTATCATTTGCAACGCTATTTGATACCTATAGAACTATGAACATAAAAGTGTAATGTTCTTGATTTTGTATCTTTCTATATTTGACCTGAATATGAATCACAACACATAAAACTGTAGGTACATATACACGTTCTTTCTTATGACAATTCCAATTTTATTTTTAGTTTTCCCTTTATAATATATGTAATAATATTTTGAATACCCCAACATTCCCTCTATTACTGTCATTTTATTATACCAAAAAATTGCCAAGTCAGCACCACACGATAGGATGATATAAAATCTTGAAATCTGCTGGATTATTTCTCAGACATTTTTATAGGCAAAAACCAAATTTCAAGATACAGAACGAGAGTGATATGTATAATTCTGTTCACGTCTGATATGTAATCGCGTAAAACGCGACGTAATTTAATCATTTCTTCCAACATGTACCATCAGATAGACGTAAAGTCATTAAACATTTTACCTATACCTAACCTATTCTCGGATTTCCCCTAAAAATGATTTTTATTTTACCCATTTTTATTGGCAACTTATTCGAATTGAATTTTTACTGAACGCCCATACAGAATAGAAGATAATAAATCATCTAAATTGAGAGCAAGAGTGTTCGCCGGAATCGGTTAAGGGATCATACCCTTCCATATACATAAAAACATTTCGATTTCAGGGTTCCAGAGTTGCCATGCAGTTAAGCTTTTGAGATTTGAAAATGAAAAAAAAAATCCTAAGCAAAATTTATGAGACTAAAGCACCGGAAACAGCAACCATTCGATTTAGAGGGAAGTTTTAATAAAAAGAAAAATATATGTATATAAAAAAAAAAACGAAAAAAATAAAACGAAAAAATCTTTCAATGCCATTTCAGCCAAACTAAAGTTTTCTTTCACATTTTATTACAACGGGCCAATGCTAAATCACCTACAGAAACGAGAGCCAAATCCAAGCGCGGAGAAGGATAAAGTGGGATTTTTTGGTTGTCGGACGTGCGGATGGAAAATCGTAAATCCATAAAAAGTAAATTTTATTGACACGCTTCCTGTGGTGACTTCATGCCAGTGCCATGTTTTTAGGATGGATTTTCAAACAAGCGAATTGGGTTTATTTATGTATTTACTTTCGAACAAGGAATTATCATAATATGAATTTTTTATAAATCAGAAATGATTTAATGCCCTATGTTGCCAATCAGAAGAGAGTTTTTTGAGTTAAGCATTATTATACTTTATTCTTTATATTTTTGGTGTTTATTTTTTTTTCATGATCGCTTTTCAGGTTTTTTTTTTTTTTTTAAGGTCGGGATATTATGTTAATTTTATATTCTTTAGATTTTAGTTACTTTTGAAGGTCAATTCTGTACTCACATTAATCATTTTATATTAAAGTTATCATATGATATAATAGGAGGATATATTAGTTACAAGTAAAAAGCATATAAATATCCCTGGGGATTTTCTTACTTCGGTAGTCATAGTCTTATAAGCCGGTGTAGATATCATAAAATATTATTTTTAAAAAAGCCAAGAAATTAATTTTAATTTAAAATCATTACGATTGATTGAATGTTTAATTTTTGACAGGCTAATTTAAAACAAATCTAGGCGCACGGTAGTGCGCCCGCCAAGACGAGCGATGAGCACTTCCTATATTTTCTCGAAACGTTTCGTCGTATTTTCAAGCCCTCATAGCTTCGGTATGGATACAGCTAGAGAGCTCAAATTTTCAGGATTAGATGTATTCCGCGGCCTTATAATAAACATTAAATTTCATATTTCTAGCTTTTATAGTTTGGATGTTATTAATACCCAAAAACGTCGATTTTGTCACTGACCACTCACTCATCAAAACCTAAAGGGTACTTCCCGAAGTGCTAGAAAGCTGAAATTTGGAATGTAGACTAAAATTTGCATACAAACAACAAAAAAATTAAGAAATCTGTAACTTTCACCCTCCAACACCCCAAAAGTGGAGGTTCATAATAAAACCTCTAAAGCGGCCCATACACACAGCACAAGTGTGTGCACCTGTGTCATGACACCAGTGTGGCCTTCCGCCACACACGCAACACATTTAGTAACACCGACACAAAAAATCAAAAGATTTTGATTTTCTTGACACCGTGTTCGACACCGAAATCGGTGTAGACACTTGCCCATACACACAAAACATTTGAGTACACCGACACCAGTGTCGACACAAGTGTTGTGTGTATGGGCCGCTTAAGAACGGTCCTCGCTTATCTGTCGTCTTCTTGCTGAGTCCATTCTTTCTTCTTAGTAAAAGGATGAAGCAGATGGAAAATGGAATAAAAGAAAATATTTTCCCACTTATTGCCAAGCATTTTTGTGGAACTTCAACTTGTAAGTGAAGATAACTAAGGAATTTTGTGTGATCTTTATGGTGTTAATAATGGTGCCGTCTGGTAGTCGGATTTTGATTTTTTGACATTTAGCTGTAATTTTTCTTCTTGCTCTCATTCTTGTATGTGGTCGTGGTGGCCAATAGCAGATGAGTTCCATTTTACTGGCGTTGATCTTCAAACTCCATTTCAGATTCAGATTTCAGACTCTCACATTTTTATAAACCATTTTTTCCTAGTGTCTAGATTTCTTAAACTTCCGGGCCGTTAATCTTTGACGTTTGTTGAAATCTGTTTAATATATTCACTCATCTAGAAATATAATTTTGCATATATGCATATTAAAAAAAAAAAAGTTGCATGTTTTTGTTCAAGTTTATGGTGCACCGTGTATTTAAATTTTCTTAAGTTTTATTTTTTAATAAATGCTTTAACGCACATTTTCCTGCATAAATTCTTTACCTTTTATTAAACTTTAGCATGGAAATATTATTGCTAATTCAATTATCATGTCGAACTCAAACCCCAAGCCACAATGAAATCAGTTTGCAGATGGATTTTATCCTCTGCAAGAATATAAATATCAGTAGTTGCTACCAATAGTGCTCTTACTCTAAGTTTTCTATTTCTCTGACTTATCGTTAGAACCAACCATATTTCCTTGGCTTGGTTTTGTTAGATTTATAAGCACGCATCCATTTGCATGTATATTTTGTTAACTTGGCATGGGTTGGCCCTGACAGACACGCTCCATCTTTGAAGCTGATGTGGCTCCTTCCTTCCAACCAGCCGGTCGTTGCCACCCGCCGCGCCACCATACTCCGTTTGATTGGTTGTTTCTTCAACGAAAACGTAGAGGAGTGTTACATGTTGTAGATCTGCAAAACCGACTGACGTCCTTACATCTTCGGCAACAGGATAAAATTGAGCAAAACATTTGCTAAATCCTTTACACAGCACTACATAATATATTATCCTGCTTGCAAAAGGACCACGTGTGCATAACACTATGCACAGCACATGCACACGCTATACCACCAGTAGTCTGATGGGTATATAGTAACAGTAGTACAAGCAAACAAATAAATTATTCCTTATTTTGGTATTTTGCTGGTTCAACGGTTTGAAATTTATGGTTTTGGGCGAACCTCTTGAACCTTCACAGTCCCGACCCGGGCGCCATTCTGCTAAGAGCTAACATATTTATCCGACAATTGCATTGCAGCGTGAAAGCTGGTCTCTAACTAAAATTGATTCTCCCTTGTCGAAATGTTGTTGTTGGTGCCAAAGCTAACTGATGGTTAGTAGGTTAGGTTGCTTGAAGGGGCTCTCGGAAAATTTTAACATTTCATCCAAATAAATGCAAAGGCTGAGGTCTTATCGCATCACTGTTTGCGGTTTGTTTGTTGTCGGTAATTCTTCTATGTTGGTGTTGACTGTCGGTTTGTGGTATTAGTATTATACACAAATAAATGTGTTGAATCAAACTTGATCCGCATATCAAAGATAAAGGCTTCAAACAGAGCTCCTATGTTAAAGAGGTATAACCAAAATGTATAATTATAGGTTAAAACTAAATTTCGTGGTTTAACTTCCTCCATAACCTACATAAAACATTTTATTTTTTTTTTGTCTTAAATTTAGAGACTTTTATTGCCCATTTGAGGTTGCGAAAGAGTATTATTATGATTCTGCAATTTTGTTGCATTATGGCATGTTTAATGGGCGCGCACAACACTGTACCTACTCCTAATTGGATGAAAAAATGAAATACAAAAAAAAAAAAAAAGTATAAATTAATGCGCTGTAAATCATGAGGATATTGGGTCCGTTGGGAGAGAGACTGGTAACGGCCTTAATTCGTTTTATTTCTTAGATGAACTGCATGTGTACACTGCAATGAAAGTTAAGTTTGCAAAATATTTTCACGAATTGCTATGGCTGCCATTTAAGTTTACCTTTGGGCTTTAGGTTTAGGTGCTTATGGCGGATGTGGTGTGAGTGTGGAAGGATGAAGGAATTAGTTTCGGCAAACAAGAGTGCAATTTGGTATTCTTATGGTGAGAGAATATGAATTTATTGCAGGTAATTTCTTTATAGAAAATAACGTACAGTTTTGCGAGATGTGGTGAAGATACTAACTTGGTTTGGTGTTGAATAAATTTTCCAAAAATTCTTCTTGTTTTTTTTTTTTGTTTTGCGCGAGCGAATTTTTGTAAGAGAGTTGGATGATGAATGTATCCCAGACATTAATAGTTTTCTGCTGAAGGTAGGTACACATACCTCTATTATGAAGTTCAACTTTGCAGATGCTGAGTTAGGAAAATTTTGAGCAATTACTTATGCAAAAAAAAACTTTAATTGAGTGCGGGTAGTTTTTCGTTATAGTATAGAGCTCACGTTATACCAAAAGATTTATCGTAATGTGAAGTATAATTTAATGTAAAAATAATGCTTGTGTGCTCTTTTTTTACAATATTAAGAAAAAGGGTAATCTAAAGGCTAATGTCCTTTACTGAAGACGATCTTTTTATCTACACTAAATGTTAAGTTTAATTTGACAAGCTTCTATTAAAGGTTGAATTATGTGTGATACTTCTTTCCTGAAGTAAACTTGTCATGGGTGAGCTCGTTCGAAAAGTGATCCCTAAGAAAGTAATTAAAACTCAGATAGAGAATTCTAACAAATCGAAATATTGGAAAATATTTCATAGCTTGTAGTAAAAAATTTCACAACTTCATTATATAAACTGGAAAATTTGTAAAAATCACTTAAGAGTTTGTGTTTAATGCAAAGCCGAGCTTTTTTCAACAATTGATTTATTAGTTAATAATTTCTCTGCAGATTTTTCGGATTTATTGAGGCTTTTAATAGTTAATTTATGTTTGTTCATGTTAAATCAAAGGTCTCCACCGATTTTCTCTGCACACATTTCTCCCAAGAAGGCAGGCCCGTCAAACTGGGTCCACCACGACGGAAATTCAAAAATCTAACTATGCAGGAATTAGGGGCTAATTTGGGGCTAATTTAGTACTCCAATCCCGAAAAAGCCCCAAATTCAATTCACACTAAAACTTGTGGTAGATGACGACATCAAATCAGTTTTTGCCCTCTAAAGGGTGAAGGGAATTTGGGGCTCCTTCGGGATTGGGGTACTAAATTAGCCCCTAATTTTTGCATCATTAGTGACCAATCCTCCAAGAATATCTCTTCAAAAGTGCCGTTCACATTAGTAGACCGAGAGTCCACAGCAATTTTTGGGTGTGAAGTATAGCAAAAATTCATTGATGCAATAAGATAGTCTTGCAAGTCGTACTTGGGCGTTTGCAAATAATGCTACATTGAAAATGCATTTTTTTCTGAAAGTCCAAATAAAAGATATAGCAATTAAAAAATTATATAGCTTAATGCTATAGACATGAATATGAGGGTCCAAGACTTCTGAGGTGGGGTCTTCTGTATGCACGACACACTTGAAAATTCATTTTTGTAGCGCGTCTTGCATACAGAAGACCCACTTAAGAGGTCTTGGACCCCCATATTCATGTCTATAGTATTTACCTGCTTTAATGTTTCAAAAGCGTTTCCAAGTAAAATCTTTCCTCTGTATTTCTCGAAGTATATCTACATATAAGGCAGAATATTTATTGATTCTGACAAGGTAGGTTACAAGTTTTACTTACTTTTTTACCTTTGTTTATTCTAATTAGCATACATGAACCTTTTTTTATTGCCTTGGTTCAAATAATTGCAAAAAGGGTCAACTGCTAGTTCCGTACAATTTCAACTAAAAACTACAAAAGACACACACTATCTTATGCAAATTCCCTCCACCAACCACATAAACCTGCTAAAAATCAATACACAGCATAATCTAAAAAAAAGCTATTTAAACAAAATGCATAAACAAAAGTTAAATAAATAAAAACATTAATTAAAATAAATAAAGTAAAGGTCTCCACTGATTTTCTTTGCACACATTTCTCCCAAGAAGGCGGGTCCGCCAAGCTGGGTCCACCACAACGGAAATTCAAAAATCTAACTATGCAGGAATTATAGGGGATAATTTGGGACTAATTTAGTACTGCAATCCCGAAAGAGCCTCAAATTCAATTCACCCTAAAACTTGTGGTAGATGACGACATCAAATCAGTTTTTGCCCTCTAAAGGGTTAAGGGAATTTGGGGCTCCTTCGGGATTGGGGTACTAAATTAGCCCCTAATTTTTGCATCATTAGATTTTTGAATTTCCGTTGTCGTGGACCCAGCTTGACCCTTGACGGCATTATGACGTCATCAAATCAGTTTTTGCCTTCTAAACAGTAAGGGGAATTTGGGGCTCCTTCGGAATTGGGGTACAGCCCCTAATTCCTGCATTATTTGATTTTGAAATTATGTAATGGGAGGTGTGGTGGACCCAGCTCGACGTCAAGCTGAGTCCACCATAAGTTTTAGGTTGAAGGGAATTTCGGGCTCTTTCGGATTAGGGTAGTAAATAAGCCCCAAATTAGCCTCTAATTCATGCATAGTTAGATTTTTGAATTTCCGTTTTATGGTGGCCCCAGCTTGACGGACTTCAAGAAGGCAATTTTTTAACTGGACGGGCGGAGGTATTTTACAATCTTATAATTTCTTTTAAAAATTATTAAAATTAAGACGGTTTTTCAAAAAAAAATGATTTACTCAAAAGATGTGGGGTTAAAAAAATATCCAACAAACTATAAGGATACAAATACAAACACTAACTCACTAAGAAGTAGGTAAAAGGTTTCCAAGTAAATTTGGACAGTTCATATTCTGCTTATGTTATTTATTTGTTGTTGATTTTACATGTTCTTACAAGTTTTGGATTCGTGCAAAAATCGAGCTCCAGATTGCTAATTTGACATCAACTTAGCAGGTCAATAGAGATAAACGAACCGGGAGTGGATATATTGAGAAGTACTTAATTGGTAATAAGTTACGCAAAAAAACAAAAATTAGTTGACGTCAATTTAGCAGGACACCCCATTTTTTAAACAAACCAACAGATCAATTAATTTCTTTTTTGCGTAACTAGTTAGCAATTAAGTAGCAACTACTATCTATATACTTTTTAATCGGCAGAGGAAAAAGTGACCTGCTAAGTTAATGCACATTCAGAAAAGGGTTTTCCACAATAGATCATTATTTTATCAACCTTGTTAATGCTGTGCGAATTAAATTAGCTGAGACTGAGAAATCGAATACTTAAAAGTATTTGCCTTCTTTGTAGATTGTAGTGTTGCCTTTGACCATATTAATATGTATAGGGATGCACTCTTCTATAAGCTTCATTGTATGGGAATTTTAACGAAACTCAGATATCTTTATTCTAGATAACATTTAATGGTTCATAGAGTTCATATACAAAATTTCAGCTCTCTAGCGCCTTTGAATACATAATTGTAAACTCAATTCACTTTTCCTTGTTCTCCTGTGTAAAATACCACGTTCTTCTAGCTTCTTAACCAATAATTAAACTGTTCTTCATATTTTCGGCATGACTTGTGATTTTGTTCAGTTTCTAAAATAATAAAAAATATAGTATAAATCGCGAATACAGTTTTCGTTCTGATTTTATTCATTTTTGTGACTTTTCTCTGGTCTTGATTTTGTTCACAGTTCATAAAGTATGTAATTACGACCACAGTTCATTGTCCGATTGTCATGATTTATAAATCGTTTCTGTTTGTTGTGATTTTGAAACCCCAGTTGTGAAGTTGTAGTAGCCCGTGGGGTAATGGTTAGTGCGCTGGACTGTCATGAACTGGGGTTCAATACCAGCCACCTTAAGTTTTTTTCGGAGCTACTACGAGGAAGTGACCAATCCTCCAAGTGACCAATCCTCCAAGAATATCTCTTCAAAAGTGCCGTTCACATTAGTAGACCGAGAGTCCACAGCAATTTTTGGGTGTGAAGTATAGCAAAAATTCATTGATGCAATAAGATAGTCTTGCAAGTCGTACTTGGGCGTTTGCAAATAATGCTACATTGAAAATGCATTTTTTTCTGAAAGTCCAAATAAAAGCTATAGCAATTAAAAAATTATATAGCTTAATGCCATATAGACATGAATATGAGGGTCCAAGACTTCTGAGGTGGGGTCTTCTGTATGCACGACACACTTGAAAATTCATTTTTGTAGCGCGTCTTGCATACAGAAGACCCACTTAAGAGGTCTTGGACCCCCATATTCATGTCTATAGTATTTACCTGCTTTAATGTTTCAAAAGCGTTTCCAAGTAAAATCTTTCCTCTGTATTTCTCGAAGTATATCTACATATAAGGCAGAATATTTATTGATTCTGACAAGGTAGGTTACAAGTTTTACTTACTTTTTTACCTTTGTTTATTCTAATTAGCATACATGAACCTTTTTTTATTGCCTTGGTTCAAATAATTGCAAAAAGGGTCAACTGCTAGTTCCGTACAATTTCAACTAAAAACTACAAAAGACACACACTATCTTATGCAAATTCCCTCCACCAACCACATAAACCTGCTAAAAATCAATACACAGCATAATCTAAAAAAAAGCTATTTAAACAAAATGCATAAACAAAAGTTAAATAAATAAAAACATTAATTAAAATAAATAAAGTTAAGGGTAAATTATAATCTGCCTACCTATATACAATTTGACTTCTGGTATTATCGCCGCGAGATTTGAAATCAGTTAATTGAGCTTAAGAGAATAAGAAGCGATTAATATTCTCCCCCATGGCAATGTCGTATACTTAAACTGAATTATTAATTTTCGAAATTGCTTCTATTAATAATTGATGATTCTTAAGTAAAAGTTTTGACTTTTAATAATAATTATTATCGAATGAAGCTTACAGCGAAAGTTTTCTCACTAAAACCCCTTTCACTCTACACCTAATCTCCCCCCCCCCCCCCTCCCTTCCTTCTCAAAGCAATACAACCACGTTTCGTGTTTCGCATTTTATTTCTCTGAAGACCGAAGCCATAATCAGAAAAGTAATGGGGGACTGATATTTTTTTTTGTTTTTTAGTGCGCGTATTCCCAATTAATAAGCAGATTTAAAAGTTCACTTGGAGCCTTTGCAATAACCTTATACAATTCCAAAACAATGAAAAGTGAACTTTACCTCTTTTTTTGCTCACAATACTCAAGCAACAGTCCGACATTCGGTCTGAAGATAATTTTAAGGTCTAAGTTGCGTCGCAGAGATTATGAAGGGAGAGGTGCTATGTCGCACAAAAGTTGCCAAGGTTTTGGCCATGTAGTATATATACCTTACATGGTAGCTGATGCTAATGATGAAGAACCGTTAAACTTTTGAGCTTATTCTGTGGAAATTTATGCAAAAAGTTCGAGAAGTTCTCAGAACTCAGAGTATTCAACCTTAATCGTCATTAATAAGCAACCGAAGAACAACCAGCTAAACAATAAAACAGCACCAGTAGCTGTCGTAGTTCGTCATTTCACTCACCAATAGGGGTAAGCCAGCCAGGGTCCGATGGCGATGATGCTGTACTCCGGCTGGGCCTGTCGTCCCCCGTTGAGAATAAAACTTTTCTTGAATACAAAAGTTATTATTACTCCACTGGCTGAGTTTTCTTGATGCTAATAATAATTTTCCCATTTCCTGTTTCTGGAGAAAAAGAAATTGAAATTCGTCCGTCCTGCCAGTTGTTGTTTTGGGCGTTTGTTTTAGCCATCGTTGCTCGTCGTCGTCTTCGTCTGAGTCCTTCTTTCTTCCTAGTTACATTTTGGCCAGCACGTCATCTTTATGGCCAGTTTTCGGTTTGATATTCTGGCAAAGTAGTTTTGAATAATCCCCATGATGACTTAGTATGGCTTTACCAAGATTTAACTATGGGCCTATATTTAAGTGTATGTGTGTTCGCTAGCTCTTGGTTGCTGGCTGAGTGAATAAACCCCTTCAAGATTTCTTGTAATGCTTAATGACAGTGGTTGGTAGTTTTGCTGTCATCTAGAATCTAATCAAAATTCATTTGAGAAACATGGATTTTCTTAAGAAGTTTTCAATGTCAGTCAGTCAGTGCTTTGGAGCAGGCCTGACGACGCAATGGAATCGTGTTTTATATTTAAGGGATAGAATCTCATAATTCATAAACTTTGTTCTTAAATTGAATATGGATGTTATGATTATTGTTTTCTTATGAATTGTTTTCTTCTTTTGAAAATTGTTTTCTCAAAGGAGTAATATGTTTTTTGTTTTACGTATAGGTTCGTTTATTTAAATCGATAAAATCTTATTTTGCTTTCCTATCGAAATAAATTCTGTCTTATACTGCGTTTTCATTAGAGCTGAAATGAGGTAATTTGGCAAATTACAAAAAAAGTGTTCACATTTCAAATTTGCTAATTTTGTTTGAAGGCCCAAATTGTCAATCGCTTGTTTTTGTTGTTTTTTATATTGAATTCTGTCATTTCGAATGGGTTCCACTTTGAATGGAATCCATTTGGGTGTGTTCATAAAAGTTTTACGTAATTTTTTACCGAATTTCGTGCAAATTTGGTTGAAATTACCTCATTTGGAAATTTGAATTTGTATGGGAAACGAGATGATTTTGAATTGAATTTGGAAATTTTGAACGAAATTACCTCATTTGCTCTAATGAAAACGCAGTATTAAAAGCTTAACTGATATAATTTAATTTTTACTTGCGATTAGGTAGGTACAACATAAATGCTTATATTGCAAGTTTTAGATTCGTAAAAAAAATCGAACTCAAGAAACTGATCAAACTTTTTATTACGATGATAGGAAACACGAAAAAAGTGGGTTTCGCAATTCCATCCGTCTGTCTGTCTGTGTACTCGTCTACATCCTTAACGCATGGGTCGATTTTATTTTAACTTGATATACAGGGTGTCCAATATTGAATCAAAAGAATTATTTTCAGGATGCTCTTTCAAAGATTGAAGTAAAAAAATTAATTTTGAACAAACTCTGAGTTTATCTAGTAATTTTAAGAATAAGCGCGTATAAAATCAAAATTATTTTAATGCACAAAATAAGTCTTTTTATTGGTCAATGTTTTAGTGTAAAAATAAAAAAAAAAAAAAAAAAAAAAAATCAATTATGGACGGTTGAACAAAAAACTCATTCAAATTTAAGGTTTGTACAAACTTCAAATACTCGAAAACTGTTATGATTTGGTAAGAACAAGTTACTAAATTCTGAGAGGTCATAACCTCCACTATCACCATATTCAGTTTGGACCATTCTTTCCGGGACACTCTGTATAGATAGTGTTTCTCCCGAGATTTTTTTTTTTAAATATTTTTTTGAGGACCAAAAATAACGGTACCTCGGTTATAATTTTTTTTAGCATTTTTGGAAAATATTATTTAAAAAAAAAAAAATTGAAAAAAATTTTATTATGTATAAGCTAGCTTTTGGTAAAAATAAAATTTCCGAAAAATGTTTTTAAATGGTGCCTCCCATAGAACCATTTTTTTTTAATTTAATTTTTCTCAAAAAGGAATGAGCTGATTTTTATAATTTTGTTTATGGAGGCTCTTCTAAAAATTTCAAATTTTAAAAAAAAAAGTTTCAAAATTTTTTCTTCAAAACCAAATGTTTCGATAACGACTGAAATCGAGATTTTTTTTTTTTTGATAAAAAAAATAACGGTACTTGCACTAGAACCATTTTAAAGAAAGTATTTATCTCGAAAACGGCTCTAATGATTTTTTTTTCAATTTTGTGTGTACATTAGTAGTATTAGTGAAAAAGAAATTTATCACAAACTGTTATTATCGGTACCTGCCATAGAACAGTTTTTTTTTACTTTCGATTTTCTCGTTAACTGCTTTATCGATCTTGATCAAAATTTTTACTTAGGAGGTCCTATCAAGTTTAAATAATACTGCATACAAATATTTTCAAAAAAATATTTTTTGGATTTTTAAAAAAATGTTCCAATTTTTTTTTGAAAAATCATTTTTTTTAAAAAACGGGTTGATGAATATTTTTATATGTTTGGATTTTTAAATGTTTATAATGAAAATTATTGACAACAATTAAAAATTATAACATAAAACAAAACAAAAACTAAATTTTATATGAAGTTGAAAATTATAAAATTAAATTCTTAAATCCTTAAGACAATCATGTTTTCTTCCTATGGGAGACGTCATTTCTTTTGGTACCACTTTTCCTTTTATTATTGCCAGCGGCAACAATCTTGTTTTAGTTGTTCTTATTGCGTTTAGCTATAGTATAAATCTAATTAAAATCTTGACAAATAACAGAATAAATTCCAGATTTATCAATATTGTCAATCTTGTCTGTAACTACCCAACTGTATGTTTGTTATTGCCAGTGCTATTTGGAGCTCCAAGAACTATGAAAACATGATGCATGTGATGCCATTTCATGCATGGCGTGTTTTATTAAACACAGTCATGCGTGACATCGAGATGCAAAAGCTGAACGTTAGTTAGTTTTGTCTTAATTTATTTTAGAGAAGAAAAATTATGGGAACCATGTTTCCAGAGATTTTTAGAAACCTGTTCAAATGATGCGCCTTTTCATGATCAACATTTTTTTTGAGTCTTTTGAAATCATAATAAAACCTAACTCATGCATAAATTATGTTTGAGAATTAGTTTACTAATCAAAATGCAGACTAGATAATGCAAGATATAATGAAAAAACTTCTCGTAACCAATTTAGTTTTTTTTCTAAACATTTTTTCCTGCTTTTCAGTTTTCGAAAAAAAAAAAATATTAGTTTATAAAATAAAAAATGAATACGTACCAGATTGCTGTAGCATATCTCAATGCACTTCTCAAAACTCCACAAAGCACCACTCAGACTATGCCGCCCGTTTCGATCCTTCACTCCTGGCATATAGGATTATCGCATTGACGGTAGGGTTGGGGCGCACAGTGGGTGCAATAAAAATATAAATACAATTTAACATAACAAAAAATAAAAAACTCGTCCATGAAACAAAAGTTTTTATTTCTCCCCATCCATACATAGACAAGAGAATTCCACATTTTGCATTTTTTTAAGAAAAACATAAAAATACAAAAAACAAAAAAAATGATGTTGTGAAAGTAGAAAAACACAAGATAAAAAAAATTAATCAACTATACAACTCCTTGCTCCTCCTTCAGAGGATGTTTTCTTGGAAGGTATTTATATTTGTAAGGGCATCTAGAATTGTAGCTTGAAAAGTGAAATGAAATGAGCACAAAGAAAATACCATTGAGGCAAACAGTTATAAACATTTAAAATCAGAAAAAAATAATTTCGAACAAAAAACAAAAAAAGGTTTCTTTACTCGTTTATCCTTGGAGGGGATGTCTTCAAACAGCAGGCAAAGAAGTTGTTTTCTATTAAAAGGAAAAAGAAGAAGGAAAAGAAAGAATGCAAAGCAACCCAGGTTAGATAAAGGAGCTTATTGGAGTTTCTTTAAGTTGCATAAAACAATTTACAATCATAGCGGAAGAAAATTAGTATATAAGAAAATTAATCTTCTGTTATGTTAAAAAAAAAATTATGGAATTCAATTTAATGTTTTTGGTGTTTTTTTTTTTTTTTTTGTTACTGTGTTTTTGTCTGCTTTGATAATACCTGCAAAGCAAATTTGTATAGGAAAGAAGTTAGTTTTGAAATGAATTTGATTTAAATTTAAAAAAATAGCAATTTAAATTCTTTCGTAAAACCTTTTTTGAACATCGAGCTACGTATTTATTTATATTATCAAAGTCGTTTAGAACTAACGTTAACAAACTTATAAACTAAACTATATCTATAAGGAATTGCAAATTACAAATTTTAAATTAAAGATTAATGAATATTAGCCCGCGTTTATACTAAGGCGTTATAAAATACATTTTTAAATGATTCGCTTTTGAAATTAGTGTTTATCGAAACTACTAGAAAATAATACTTATTAAAAACTATAACCATTTGATTTATAGGATTTTTGGCACCATAGTTTGATCTACTGAAAGGTTGATATAAGAGTTGTTGTTGTCTTATGCTTGTTCGACTAAAACTAAAATTTAATCTACTTAGAACTGATGGAGATAAAATAGAACCATTTATCAAACTAGTTATAAAACAAAACTGAAGGTATTGCCTATGATGGGTGATAGAAGGAAGTTTGATCAAAGCAAGTCTATGAGAGTAAGGAGGAGGTATATTATTCGGTGACCAAGAAAAGAATCGTAGGCAGTAACGCATAAATCTTCTTTGAACTGCTTCAAGTCTATTTATGTGAGTAGAATAGTATGGTGACCATACTACACATCCATCTCTTTATGAATCCTAGCATTCTATTGGCTTTTTTAGTAATATAGTCCAAGTGAAAGTTAAAAGTTAGTTTTGAATCCAAGATTATACCAAGGTCAGAAAATACAGAGACATTATTTAACGGTGTTAAATCAAACATATAACTAAATACAAAGGGATTTTGTTTGCGTGTGAAAGTCATTGTTTTACACTTGTCAACATTTAAGACAAGATGGTTAAGATTGCACCACTCCCGAAAAAGAATAAGATCTTCCTGTAACAACAGGAAATCAGATTGTGATTTTATACTTTTAAAAATTTTTACGTCATCCGCATAGATTAAAATTGAGGAGTTTTTAATAGTCACAGCTAGGTCATTAATGAATAATATAAATAAAATTGGTCCTAAATGACTACCTTGAGGGACACCGTAGTTTACTACAAAATTAGTTGAATGTTCATTACAGAAAACTACACTGTAATGTCTGTCACTTAAATATGAGGATATCCATTTTAGAAATTTAGAGCTAAATCCAAGATTGTCCATTTTCTTGATTAGCGTCGTATGGCATAACTTGTCAAAGGCTTTACTAAAGCCAGTAAACACACAATCTACTTGTCCACGGTCTTCAAATACATCTAAGCAAAACGAGGTAAAATTTAATAAGTTAGTAATTGTCTACTTCTTTTTTACAAAGCCATTTTGACTTTCACAAACAATTGAACTACAACAAAAGGAAAAAGTGTTACATATATTGGATTCAAACAGTTTAGGTATGACAGATAACTTGGCTATGGGACGGTAGTTTTTAATTTCATTTTTTGGGCCTTTTTTATGTGTGGGCGTGATATAGGCGCTTTTCCAGATAGAAGGGAAGATAGAGTGTTTAATAGATTCGTTGAACAGAACATATAAAGGGTATGACAAATAATCAACACAATTCTTTAAAATAGAGGAAGGTACTCCATCAGGTCCTGGACTAAAACATTCGTCAAGTTTTTTACGTGCTTAATATAATATTCAATAGGATTTTGAACCATTTCCGGCTAGCGTTGCTAAAACGCTACGTCATACCTAAGAACTTCTGGAATTTAACTGATGATTAATTTAGAAAAACAAAGAAATGAATTTGAGAGTTAATTGAATTATCTAATCGACCTGTTTTTGGATTTTTTTTTTGTGTTGATTTTGCACCTTCAAAATATGAAATTTTCAAAATTTTGAGGTAGCATTTTTAAAATATTTAAAAATTTCATCAGAATTAAAATTTTTCAAAATAATTATTTTAACTACAGGTAAATAAAGGTTCAAAATATATTATGAAATAATTTTCACGCAATTTTTCTGAGTTGCCTGTTTGGAAGGTGAGATGAAAGCACTACGTTGCGTTTTCGCAACGCTCTTCATAAAAGTATTCATATAATGTCCATGTTTTCCAAGTAAGAAGAAAGTTTAATTTCAATATCAATAATTTTGATACTTCTTTCGGCGAGCGTTACGAAATAGCAGAACGAATTTTCCAAAATTTTTTAATAATATTTATAGTATGTGAATCCATAGTATGTGAAACTTCAAGTCAACTGGAATAACTGGTAGCCGCCGGAAATGGGTTAATCAAAGGGCACGGTAGTGCCCAACTAAGTTCTCGGCACTACTCCCTTTTTACAGGAACAAACTCAAGCGCTTTTGGACCCTCCTCTAACTTCGTAACCAATAATCTTAGAAACAAAATCGCCATATTTGCTAAGGTAGACAAGCACAAGCGCCTCACGAAATTTCAACTCCCTAGCATTAGTGGTTCCTGAGGTACAGGACGCCAAAAATCGCGAAAACCGTAACTGACTGACAGATCATCAAAATTATGGAGCACTTCTAGACACCGTAGAATCTTGTTATTCCGCACATCGGTAGGCCTTGTTGTGTATACGAAGAAAAAACTCCAAAATTTGGGATTTTCCATATGGGGGGCGTGGTATCCGCCCACTTTCACAGAAATGCTATCATTTATTTGGAGCACTTCTGATTGTTGTAGAATGATCAAATTTGGTAGAGCCGTAGGTCTTACAATTTAAACACAGGAAAAAAATTAAAATTTTAAATTTATCATTCAGAGGGCGTGCCATCCATCCACTTTTCTGAAAATAGTTATCAATCATATGGAGCACTTTCCGACTTCAAACAATCTTTTAATTTCGCACAAAGGTAGGCCTTGTGGTGCAAACGAAAAAATCGAAAAATTTAGATTTTCTATATAGGGGGCGTGTACTACACCCACTTTCACAGAATTGCTATCAATTATATGGAGTACTTCTGATTGTTGTAGAATGATGAAATTTGGTATAGAGGCAGGGCTTGCAATGTGTGTAAAGAAAAAAAAATTAAATTTGAGATTTATCACTAAGGGGCGTGGCATCCACCCACTTTCTTAGAACAATGATTGGTGTAGAATGATGAAATTTGGTAGAGCGATAGGGCTTGCAATGCAAGCAAAGGAAAGAAATTTAAAATTTCATATTTGACATTCATTACTTTGCAAAAAGGAGTGAAATCAACCAAAAACATAAATGTTAAAAAAAGAGCCAAGTTCTCCATGTATACAAAAAAACCTTTATGTAACAAGTCAGCCGGTAAAAGTAATGAGAACTAAAAGTTTGCCAAGTTCTAAGTTTATGAAGGTTTATTATCAAATATTTTGAGTAGAGTAATATCGAAACAACTCCAAATTATGAAAGAAATTTTTTATTTAATGATGATCATTTACACAATTTATTTTATTTATTTCCTTTGCAAATAAACATATTTATTGTCACCCAAATAATTTCTAAAAGGTACAAGAAAACTTGAATATGACCTTATGTCTGGCTCATTTCTAAAAAACATATCTCAGATGAGTGTTTTACATACATATGTATGTAGGTATGTGTTTTATTAAGTTGGTTTTTGGCTGCACAAACAAAGATATTTTGTTTTATTTAAACAGAAACTTCGTCAATAATAAAAATTAAGTATGTAGAACGTCTTAAAATGTTTGTGTATTAACATTGGTTGACACTAGCTAGTAAGCCTTCAAATTTATTGATATTTACGTACATCTTGTAGCTTTGTAGTATATACTACGTGCTACAACTACAAGGTTTATAATATATTTAATTTATGTAGGGCGTAAAATAAATCCTATGAAACAACAAAATGAAAGGTATAGGTTAGGTACCTCTTGATAGGTATAAAACTATTGCTTGCATAAATTTGACTAGCTGATAATATATCCTACTATTAGTTCTCAAGGCTTACCATAACCCATTTTCGGTTTATATCGCAAAAGTTAATTACAATTTCAACAACATGCTTATATAACAAATATGTATGTACTAATATAATACATATACCATATAAACAACCACTCATCATTTGCTTGTATGAAATGATAATGATCTTTGTTGCTTTGACGAAAACCATAAACCATATACCTACCAAGCCCCGAAAGTCTTTCTTCAAAAACCAAATCAAACCCTCAGATCCCATTGCCACTTTGTTTATTCTAAACAAAACCCTATAGTTAATATTTAAACAAGGTGTTAAATAAATGTCAACCGAAAATTACGTACCTAGATTCCATAATACAAAATATATAATTATACAGTGGATCAAAGAATTTTTCAAACAACTTTTTGAAATAAATTAGAAGTTAAGAATTATAAAAATTAGTATCCAATTTTTCGTTTTTCAACATTTTTGAGTTAGAAGTAATTTTTTCGAAAATTATAAACAAAAATAAGTTCATTTAAAAAAGAAATGAAAGAAAAGACTTTTGGGTTTCAAAAATGGTAAAAATCTTTTTAGTTGCCTTTTTTTTAATAAATTTTTTGCATTTTAAATACTTTTTTTATAAAATGCGCAAAAACAGTATTTTCGCGCTCGATTTCAATTAAACCGCCTTATAATAGAATAAAGTACTCTCCATAAGCTTCTATATGACACAACTTTTATCACAGTTGCGCAATGTTAAAAGTGGGCCCAAAGTCCATACAAAAGTGCCCTATTAAAATATTTAAAAATTTCCATATCCAACAAAATATTAACAAGACGATGAACCACAAAGAGGACATTGATGACATAAGTGCCATATATAGTGTTGCCATAGCATAACCTATCTGTTATAATAGTTTTAAATTTTGTTTGCAAATAGGTGTTTTTTAATGTAAAGTTATTTAATTTTTTTTTTTTGTACACTGATTTATTTATTTAAATACAAAATGTTTAACAATAAATAGTTTAAAACAAAAATAATAAAAACATAAATGAAAAACTTTTACAAATTTTGTGTTTTGCTTTAAAGAATTAACGAAACTTAAATCCTTGATGAAGCAAAACTCAAATCCTTGATGAAGCCAAACACAAATGTCTTATAAAAAGACATGCATTAGAAAACATACTAGATTTTATTATTATATTATAACAATAAAAAACACTTACCACGGTAATGACAAATTTATTGAACGAAAACTTGAAAATAAGCCACTACTGATATTTTTTGCGCTTACTGCAAATTGTTCTGCAAACAAACGACGGGTCTTATTGTTAATGTGATCTCATCAACTTATTCTGCGGCCGTTAAATCACATTTTTTAGAGATTTCATTTTTGTCACGGAAATGACACTTTTGTGGGGACAGTCACGTAAATACCTTAAACTAAATTTTTTATAGCTCTTAAAATAAACTGGCTAGGCATTGGTCGCAATTGGTTTTTCGTCTTTGAGGCTACATTTAAGAAATGGTCAAACCTATTAACAACATAAAAATAAAATTCATTTGATGAGGGAAGGTACGACTGGGGACATGCCATGGTTATGACATTTTCGGTGTTCAAGTTAAAATTTTGAACGTAATATAATTTTTTTTTAAGTTAATTTACCAGTCCACGTTAAAAGAGTTTCGACAGAAGCGTTTCTCCATAAGATATTAAAAAAAAATATTACGTTTTATAAGCTTTTATCTGATGACCGTGGAATATTAATGTTTTGAAAAATTGATCCATTTACTTTTTCGTTTTCTTTTTTTTGACTTCAAATAATGTATGTACTCTCTAAAAACTGGACACTGGAGAACCCAAAAATCGGTCCGGTTATGAGAGATCCGGAGAGAATACATTGCATATAGATTTCGATCTATTTATATTTCGACATTCCGCTGAAATTTCTTTTTTTTTAATGTATCAATAGATCTGTCAGAGAGTCTTATCAAAATAGGTAATGACTGCAAAACGATCAAACATAGGCCGTCAAACTCGCATAGCGGATGCAATGCAGCGAGGGCTGGCAAGTAGTACTGAGGAAGAACGGGCATCAGTGAACGAGCGAACATGCCAAAGAATGGCTCAAATACGTGCCAAAGAAGCAGAAGAGCGACCTGAAACCAGATTAGAGGATGCACATGCACGGTTGCGAGCACGGCGATCGTGTTCTACAGCTTCAGATCTGCTTCGATTCCAACTGCATTAGCGTGAAAGACTGAAGGCTGTTTCACAATGCGACGAGAAAGCGAGACGTCAGCGTGACGAGATCTCTTCACAGTTGTTCTCTCTTTAAAACGAATTTCAAACAGCGAAATAATACATAATAAAGTATTTCTCGTCGTCATGTTGCGTCTTTTTTTCAATTTTTCGAACTTTATGACGTGACGAGACGACGAGAAATGCTTGATTATGTATTATTTTACTGTTTAAAATTCTTTTTTAAGAGAGAGATACTGCGAAGAGATCTCGTCACGCTGACGTCTCGTTTTCTCGTCGCATTGTGAAACAGCCTTGAGAGCGGCTGAAAGACGTCAACGAGAAACACCAGATCAGCGTCAACCACGACTCTGTTGTCAGCAATCACTCGATTACATTCACATTGCATTCCGATATAACCCATCTGATGATTATAGTTTAAGTCGGAATGTTATCATCGGCACTATGACTGAAGTGTATCCTCATTGCAAAGCTTTGAAATTTAATGGAGAAACGATAGGAATGTGTTTCGCCGCCGGAAAAATTAAACTGCCTGTACTTGAAGAACTGCCAGAGCCCTTAAAACTTTGCTTGCCGAATCAAAACATTTCCTATCAAACATCAGGAAATACAACTCATGCTTCCAAATGACGTCTTTTGGAGCTGAAATCGTTACAGCTCAATACATGCAAACATTTACAGCCTTATTTAATAGATTTCACTAATACTCGTTTCAACCTCGGAATAGTTAAACCGAGTCGAAGCACTTACTCCGTCTTTACGCCACGTCAAACAAATTCTTATTTATAAAATATATTATCAAAAAATGACAAATCTAAAACTCTGGTTATTATAAACATGGCTGATTTCCACAAATTATTAATTTAAAGTAATTATTATTGGTTTTATTTGATCTAACCAAGTACCTATCTATTGAATGATAAGCAAAATAAAAGAAAACGGTCTGAAAACTGGGATTTCGTTTGCACACCTTTTTGTAAATTTCACACGATGCTGATGTCATGTCAAAATGACATAAATACTATAAAACGGCTTTACTCCGGCTTTATTCCTCCTATGTACCAGTTTTAGCTTACTCCGTCTCTATTCCGCATGTATTTTTTTTATGAATAAATTTTTCAGGATTAGAGGTGTCGTAAAGTCGGAGTAACCTTACTCCGTCTCTAAAACGAGTAAATAAATAAGGCTGTTAAAGTATAAGGGCAAATTTTTCATAAAGCCGGATCCCTGCTCCCGTCCCAACGTCTACAAAAAATTACATAAAATTTCGACTTTGAAGTTATTGACATTAACTACCTATCGTATAATTATGTATCAATTTATTTTGCTATTTTCTTACGATGTTCTAACCGTGCGAAGCCGAGTCGGGCCATCTAGTTAATTTATAATAATTTTACTACATATATTAAAGCATTTCAATTTAAGGTGGGAAAAAAATCGAAATAGCCATCATAAACCATGGTTTGCAAAAAGCATTGAAGAAATAATAACTGTAGGCCAACGGTTATAAAATAGAAAACAAATAGCATATTACAGGTTTTTTAAAAAAGTCTATAAAGGGTTATATAAAAGTCATTACATTACCGTTAAAAAAAAAAAAAACATTATTTGGAGCATACATAGGTTTTGTAAAAACCACAATCTAACTGGCGTTATTTGGTAACTGACCATTTCCAGGTATGAAGACATCTTAAAAGCGTCTCTAAGACGTCTTTTTAACCAATTTATAACTTTAAGGTTAAAATTGGTTTATTATTTACTGCTTTCAAACTGTTATTTTTGGGTATTGACATTTTTCTTATTATTTTCCTATGACACTGTATTATTCTCGAAATAAGTTTAAAATATTTGGTATTATTCTGTTTCAACGGCGGGCGGCCATGATATTATTGTTTTAAAGTAGGTTGAGCCAGATATTCCATGTATAAATAAGCTTCTTAGTTTTACCAGCAATAGAGCGGATTTTTTTGTCTTTAAAGCAATAAATAACTGAATGAACACTATTAGAATATCTCTAGTATCGGTTATGAGGTGTTTAATTTTCTGTCTGAAACTTCTATACGTTAATGGGGGCATTAAATTTGGGAAAAAGTTCGAAATTTTGTATTCCTAAAAGAATTCCATAATGATCATAGACCACTGAAGAATTAACCATGTTATTTGCCAGGCTAAGTGCCAGTTGTACAATCGTGGTTTAAATCTTGATCCGTGGTTCAGGAATTTTAACTCGCCGATTTCGGTGGGTTAACTGAGGTTCAACGATGGTTCAAGGTTCCAATATGCACTAAAAGCCAATTACATTCCTGAACCATCGTTGAACCGAAATTGGTGAGTTAAAATTCCTGAACCACGGATCAAATATTTGTACAACTGGCCCTTAGTGTTGAGGATATAAGAAAGAAATCTAGATACGAGCATGATCTTTGGAAGGTTCAACTATCAAAAGGGATTATAATATCAAGATTAAAAAGAGAGGATGGGTTTGACCCACACTGATAACTTTCCAATGGTGCCCTTTAAAACTCGGCCAATTGAATTTTTGTTCTCGAGACATTCGAGCCTAAAAATTTTTTTTAACAATTTTTAGCAGTTTTTTTTGCAGTTTTTTTGACCTAGAAAAAAAACCGTGAATTGTTGTGTATTAAATAAAATTAACCCGAAATTAATAACTTTGTGTGTTCTAAAGATATTTGAATAGAATGGAAATGGAATATGTCAGCCCTCATAAGAACCTGTGTAAATTTATTTTCGCTGCATTGGAAAAAGCTGCACATCTGTTTTCAGCTTTATACAGAATAAAATGTTATAGATTTGTGACCAATTTGACATAACTGGCAGTGACAAAAAATTTTTAAAATATTTTTGAAACCTAACTTGATTTGTCTCAGAGAAAGGCTCCAAAAGTCTATTAGTTATTTAAAATTTTAATATTTTTTTAGATCCTGAAAAAAAAAAAAAAAACACTTTTTCGACACACTGTACATGTATACGTGTAGATATTTACATGTTTTAGTACGATATGAGCACAACCAGATGGGGTTAGTTATTTTGGATGGATATGCTCAAAGTGTGCGGTTGACTTCGCTTAGAATTTGCCCTCATGGAATTTTACACCTGAACGTAATTAAAATGATCCTTGTTCATATATGTACCTATATGTAACTACCATCTTCAAAGGAGGTGTTGCTATATATGATGGTTTACAGCAGAGGGGCAGAGGCTAAATGAAGCTCATATACCTACCAACTTTGGTCATCCCCAAACCCCCATGTTATACTTACCTCATTCATGATGTGGTTCCTTTTGTCACATTGAAAAGGCCAGGTTGGCCTTGTGAGGTTTTTAAAACACATTTTTACTGGTTTATTGCTATAACCCCCTATTTTGGGCTGTAAAATTGTCGGCTATCTTATTCCATTTTGATCCTTTTTTCACTGTAAATTTGCCTATCCCCCGATGCCCTTTCGATTTTCTTTCGTTCTTGTCGTGTACATTGTCGTGTTTTGTCTGTTTTAAATCTACGAGTGTATGTTGGTATATTGTATGAACTTTGGGCTCAATATGAAAAGATAAACGGAATCCACCCCTCTACGTATATTCCATTATGCCAAGGCTGATTATGGTTTAGGGTTGCGGCAGAGGACGAAATTACAATCGATTTGGATTTGTTGACTGGCAAATACAAACGGCCCGGCCAACTCGTCCTACTATGGAGCTCTATACCCGGTCGGTACCCGGTTCGTCATGCGGGGACAGCCAATATTTCTGTAGGTAGTTTTGGTTTATTGACCGAGGACGGGGTATAGGAAAGGTCGTTCTGTTGTTATTACATTCACTGTGGGTTTTTATATTTGTACATTTTTTTGTTCCCTTTTTTATTGTTATTACTTTTTATATTTTTCGTTGGTGTTCATCGTATTTCTATGGACAACTCTGTCATGAAAAGAATATGAAACACGGAAGAGGAGCGGAATTGTTTCCCGTCCCGTGCCGCGCCGTGCCGTGCCGATGAAGGACACTAGTAGCAACCGGAGCTATATATAGCAAATAACTGTACAAAAAAAGGACTCAGCTTTATTTGAGCTGAGGCAAATTACCTTCGAGGTTTATTTATGTAAACTTTTTTATGTTTGTAGGACAGTTGTCATGAAATATTAATGCCAATGATGGTTTATGCAAAAGCTAATTGATTTAAAAAGTTTTGTGTTATGGTCTGCTTTTGATTTGATTTCATTTATTTGTTTTTTGTTTGCTCTTTTTCCTTTATATTTTGGTGTATAAGTGTGTAATATTGATTTGAATTTTATGACATTTGTTTATTAAAGTCTCCATCTGGTAGTTTATTGTAAAAGGGGAACAGTTATAATAGAAAAGCGAAAACAAAACATTATACCTAATTGATAGGTATGGGAAGCTTAACGTATAAATTGTACATTACTACATTAATAATAATAAAAAAATATGTGTTCCTCAAAATTGTGATCGAATTTTTCATTATTTTACTATTTTTGTTTGATCTTATTTTATTAAAATGGTAGATACTTTAATTACGATGATACATTTATTTTTTGGAAAAACTTTTTTGTCATCTACTTATTTTAACATACATATATCGGCTTACTTCAATTTATAAAATTTAACCTAAAAAATTCGGCATCTACTTTACTTTAGATGACGCTTACAGTCCAGGGTGGACTATACGTCTTTAACCAAACAGCCCCTCCAGCCAACTCGGTCCCTAGATAGCTGCATCCAGTATCCAGTTAAGCACTCCAAGTTGGCTGAGGTCGTTCTCCACTTGTGTGCGCCACCTAAGGTGACTCTTCCTCTGCTGCACAGACCATCGGGGTAGATTCGAAGACTCGTCGGGCTGGTGCGTCGGTGTCCATATACGCTCCACACGTGTCGCAGCCATCTCAGGTCGATGTCGTTAGAGCCCGTAGAGCTTGTTGTTAAATGTTCTCCTTCATACTCCATCGATACAGACTGTACCGATTTTCAACCGAAGAATTTTCTTTTCAAGCCCCCAAGCAGATTCTCATTTCATCCGTTTTTGACAGGGTCCTTGTTTCTATGCTTCTATCCAAAACAGCAAGACCGAGATGATATTTGATCGACGGTTATTTGCCGGGCCTAAAACCACACAGATAGAGACCGATCAGATCATTGACGAAAGGTTTTAGGTGAACACACAGTACAGATGACGGATTATGTAAATGACGTTGAGGAGACTTATACCTCTGTAGTTGGCACAAGTGAGAGCATCTCCTTTTTTGTGGATGGGGCACACTATACCGAGGTTCCATTTATCCGGCGTTATTTCATTCGACCAAATTTTGGAGGTAAGTTGGTATATACTCCCTACCAAGTCATCGCCTCCGCTTTGAATAGTTCGGCTGGCTGGCCATTCACACCAGCAGCAAAATACTATATAAGCAATAAGCTTGGATATTGCTAACCGCACTTCATGTAGGTCGGTCGGGTGGACGAACGCTATTCTGGTTGGTTTCGCCATACCGTCTGTCAGTCTGTGCGTCTTTGGTCTGTGCCCTGATGTGCGTCTATGCGTCCGAGCGTCCACTGTAATTTGAGCTAGAGTCTTAATGAAAAATTTTGACCAATTTGCTTCAAATTTGTTACAGAGCGTTTTTATGTGATGCCTTAGAGCCTAGAGGATATTCGAATTTTTGATATAGCTCATCTAAGACAGGTTGCTGCCAAGCTAATATTTCAGTTTTTTCAACGATTTTCGTATTGAATGCACTGACACTTATTTTTGAACAAAGAATAAACAAATGGTCGTGGGGAGAACAGGTCAGAATTCTGAGTTTCAAAAGTTCTGTATGACCAAAATTCTGTTTATTTTTTTTTATTTTTTTGAAAATATTGCACGACCAAAATTCTGATTTATTTTAGAATTCTGTATTTGAAAATTCTGTTTATCCAAATATCTGTAAATCCAAAATGCTGTAAGTGTAAAATGTTGTTTTCAAAAATGCTAATTATGTCCAAATTTTGTATTTTCAAGAAAAATTTGCATATAACAATAAACGAATAAAAAATTTTTATCATACAGAATTTTAAAATGTAGAATTCCCTTCATACAGACTTTTCTGTACTCGGAACTTTAAATACAGTACAGTGAAAGCTCCTATTGCGGACAACTCCCTTAAGCGGACAATCCCTTTAGGCGGACAAATTCTCACGACCGTGGATCTTGGATGTAAATTCCATACATTTTACGATCCCTTAAGCGGACACTCCCTTACCCGGACGCGGACAAGAATATTAGCCGCGATTTGTTAAATTAAATTTCCTTAGGCGGACAAAAACTTTTTTTTAGTATGTACATTTAAACCATTATTTTTAGTAATACTTTTACATAAATTTATTCTGCATTATAAACGGTCCCCCTAGTTTACAGCGACATAGATGCCATTTCACCAAATTTATGTCTGTGATCAAATTCATAACGGATTTTATTTCTGCAGCTGTAGTCTGTTTTTGTATCTTTTTTCTTGTATCTTCATGTTCATTTTTAGTTTGAATGAATTTCATGGCCCTTAGACGGACAAAAGTGTTGCGACCGTCGCTGTCCGGCTAAGGGAGTTTTCACTGTATTTTGAAATACAGTTAGGTATAATGAAAAATGAAAATTATAGATTGTGTTATTGACCAATTTGGATTTTAATAAAAAAGTGGAAAAGAATGAATTCTTGTTTTTCCGTCGGCTTTGTTGGTCACAATAGATGTGGCAATGAAACAATTAAGTTAACATTAGCTTTTTCCCAACGTTTTGGCAGGGGTTGCTGCCTTCTTCAGGGGAAGTTTATTACAAATAAAAAACAAATAATGAATATTAAAACAATTTGGAAAATATTTAAACTAAAAACTTACATTAAGTAAAAATTAAAAATATAAATATAAATTTACATTAAGTAAAATTAAAAATTGAAAAATAAAGTTATGCACTTCAAAATGAAGTTCAGCCTTTTTAATTTGAAAAAAAGTAACACAAACAAATTTATAACGTTTAGTCAGAGACAAGTGAGCAGAATACAGCGGATATGTTTTGTGTGTCAAGTTTGCGGTTCATGTTGTTGCTGTTGTTAATGTTGTGCAGCGTTTCAAGCGTGTATCGTTTTGACGCGTGCCGCTCAGTCTGAAGAACTTTGACATCTTCGAAGTCTGGAGAATGGCCGCTTTCAATAATATGACTGGCTAGTGCAGGTTCCCATTCCCAGGGTTATTAGATTTGATATCCGATTTATGGTTGGATATGCGTTGGCGTAGGAAGGAACTGTTTTGTGGTACCAATATAACATAGGTTACAGGGATCATCGGGTTTGCCTTTACAGTTTATTTTGTATATCACATCGGTGGCTTTGTCTTTATCTGGTTTAACTTTCAGTTTGGAAAAAAGATGACCAAGCGTATTGTTGTATTTGTAAGCCAAAAGAGGACGTTATCGGATTTGTTTGCGATGATCTTTTTGAAACTTTCCGTTAGACCAGGTATATAGACAATGCTTTTTTAGTAGCCACTATGGCGGTCGGTGTTTAAATTTATCGAAGTTTTATTTTTCTGTTTTTGTATGAGGCCACGAATGACGGTGTGAGGAAATCAGCATTCAAACAAAAGAAAGTCATTCCGTCGAATAATTTTAACATCAAGGAATGCCAGTTCACAATTATTTTCCATTTCAATTGTAAATTGGATCTTGGGGTGAAACCCGTTAAGGGAATTAAGAACATGCTTAATTTTATTTTTATTAATTATTTTTATTAATACTTGGCGACAAACCTGGGTTTTTCTTCCATTTTCTCAAAGCACTCCTCAAGCAGGTAGTCAAGAACTAAGTCGGCAATAGTAGGTGACAGTGGATTTCCCATGGGCATTCCGAAAATCTGTTTATATATACCATCATTGACAGAAATCAAGAATTTCTAAGAATTTGCTTAGGCTCAGCTTTGTGTTTTCGCTAATTATTTCCCATCTTTTCTTCACAATTGTAAGAGCTAAATGTATTGGGATGTTAGTAAAAAGTGAAATAACATCATATGAGACCAAAACATCATCCTTTTGAAATTTAAGAACTCTAGCCTTTTCAAAAAATTCAAAAGAATTTTTAATCGAGTAGCTTGATTTTGTCGAGATGCTGCTTCGCTAAATTGACACGAATTTCAAGTTTTTGCAAAAAAAAAAAAAAAAACCATAGAAAACATCGAACGATAAATTCGAAATTATCACAACTAATTCACGACTAATTAACGGCTAATTGCCCAATTAATAGTTTTTCGATCGGTGAATGTTGTTTCGCTAAGTTGACACACATCCCAATCGTTCATAAAGCATAATTTGTCAAACAGTAATGATACCTTTTAATTGCAACTAATAAATGTGAATCTTAGGCCTAGATTTTCATGTACTATTACCCCAGGTTATTTAGATCGATTCGCATAATTTTCTTTTTTAAAAACTGTATCTTTGACTGTAAATAAATGTAAGTATATCCAGAGTTAACTAACTCTGGGTTATCTCGCCACTTGAAAAACTGGGCCTTATAATTTCTAGCCAGAACTTGAAGTTGAACCATAACCTTTTGAATAAAGACGGCTATCAAGGACACTCCAAGTTATTCTAGAAGTATACGTGTATACCTGGTTATTATTGCATTCATTTGCACATAATATTCTTAAAGGAAAAAATATGGGAATCCAACCCTATTTGCCATAAGAAAATAAAGGCTGTTGGAACCTAAATAACATTAATGAAAGTATACATACATACATACATTTCTATATTCCAACCTTCAAAATATGTACATAATTAATTGAAATTGAATTTCACTTGGATGAATTAGAAATGTTGCTTGTTAAATTCATATAATTATTCTGAGTTATTTTGAAGATGTTTTTTTTTTTTTTTTTTATTGAAAGCTTCTCTTGAAAAAAAAAAAAAATAAAATAAAATCAAAACAACTCTCACAGCTCGTGTTGAAATTAATTAAATCAGCTATTTTTGTATTTATGTAAGTATTTTACCCCAAACGAATTAAAACGAAAGAATATACATATTTTAAAAGGAGACCCGCGTGTGCCGGAAGTTAAATATAACGTCGGAACTTTGAATCTTTGAACCCATTTTTTCCCAGAAGTCCTATTTAAGCGAAAACTTACTGTGAATGTTTTCATTTCCTAGATTTCACAATTATAATAATTTTTTGTTCACAATGCCGCTTGCGCGCACAAAGCTGCTATTTTATGTTCAAGTATATAATAATTGACATGAAAGGAAAAGAAAGTCAGTTGTTGTAAGAAACATAAAGGAAAATACTGTAAGTCTGTGACTTCCTTATGTCATAGCTAAAATTGTTTTCAAAAATATCTGAAACCCTTGGGACCCATGTCACATACTATACCGTTTGAAGCGAAATCATAGCTCTGTTATTTTGTTCTATAAATGTAATAGGGGTTTGTGAAGTGGCGCCCGTAGAGGTGGGGGTGGGGGCAGGGAGCTTGTGCAATATAATATATTCTAGAAATTGAGGAAACTTAAAATGTGAAAGCGCATGATGGAACACAACGGAAGCCTGCCAAAGAGAATAGAATGCTGTCTGAAGCTCTGGGGGATTGAACTTTCGGGATAGAAAACAAAATATTGTTAGTATAATCTGCACGATGCCGATGCCGACGTGAGAAAGATCCTTTGCAAAGCTCAACTAAAGAGAAGCATATTTATGCGGAAAATACCACCGAAGTATGTGCAGGTGAGGTTGTTCATGAGTAATAGAAAATATGAAAACATACTACAGCTCCCCCCCTTCCCCCAAGGTATGTTGCTGATCCGAGGTGGGGAAGTAGGGAAAGGAAGCGTGCTACAACATTATTTCAAATAACAACTCCTTTTGGTAGCGATTTTTTTTTTTTTTTTTAACATCATCGTCCTTATTTTTGGCTGGGTCCGGAAGAAAATCCTGGAGTGCAGAAATAGCATCAGCAACAGCAGCGCCAGCATCTGCATGAAGACCTCGCACGTATACCACCAGATGTATGAGGACATTCATATTATGCTTCTGTATGCAGCCATGCATAATTTGCAAATGTCAGAGCTGAGCTGTCTCCGAGGATTTCAAAGCGGACGAAAGCTGAGGGTTTTTTTTTTTGTTGTTTATTTTTTTTTTACACAAACATACCCACAGAACAACATTTTTTTTTTTTTTTTTTTGCATTTTTGGGAACATGTCCCGCTTCTTGTTAGGATACGTCTCTTCAGGCATTATCTAAACTGAATCATAAACTAGGACCCCGACAGCGTTGACAAGAAAGCTGGAGTTGAAAAAATGGACTGAACTTCATACTCTATAACAGCAAGCAAAGTTTGTTTTCTTTAGGGACGACAAAAATGTGATCGGGAACTATGGGAGTTGAAAGTCTTGAAAAGGACCTGTCTTCATGGACTTGTCCCATTTTCATTGCCATAGATAGGAAAATTTGTTAGTGAAAAAAAAAAATACGTATTCATAAAAAATTCTCTCAATCTGTCTGATGTGGAAGGTGGCACACTTAGCCAAAGTCCAAAGTTTAAATTAACAATTAAAGTCATCTCCTTTATGGGTTTTAATTTGATTTTTTTTTTTTTTGTTCTCTTCTTTTTCTTTCAAACGTAAAAAAGGGTTAGGATTTCTTATATTGGAATCTAGGATGTCATTAGCTGAAGTTTTTTCTTTCTCTATCCCTGTTGCCCACTGTACGTACCTACCTAGTGACTATTTTTTTTTTTTAGTGCATATTTGTGTCTTATGAAAAGAAGACTCGTTAGTGTATGTCTAAAACTAAAAGTGGAATACAATTTGTGTCCATGTGGAAAATGTGATTTATTTAATTTTTTTATTTTTATCTATGTAAATTTTTTTGCTTTTAATTCTTAAAAGTATCACCAACCTGGTTTAATTGGACGATGAAAGAGAAAGATAAATAGATCAACTTGTTTTACATTTTTCAGTTTGGTTAAAGAAGCAGTTTAGTTGAATTTTTTTAAATACATTTTTTGAAAATGTAGCTCGCTGGATTGTAGGAAAGGTATCTTGTAATTAACTCTATAAAAAGATTTTATACTTGGAATTACCACCTTAATTAAACAAAGCAGTAGAGGTGATAAATTTGAATGAGATTAATGCTTGCACAATTATGATGTCTTTTTAACTTCCCATTGGAAGTTATTGTACATTATCGTTCCGATTTGTGAAATTGAAAATTTTGACATTTCTCGATATTTCGAGGTCTCTGGAGTAGGATTAAATTGTTTTTAGAGAGATGCCTGTGTACGTACGTCCGTACCTTCGAACGTTCGTACGTTTGAACGTTCGGAAGCTTTTTTTCGTTGACGATATCTCGAGAACGTATAGAGATATCGACTTCAAATAAATTTAATTTTACAGATAATAAATCCAAGATAATTTTAGTCTATACACAATGCCGTAATTAGTAATTGATAAGGTTTGTAAAAAAAATTCAATTGACGGTTATTTCCTAGGCCAAAAAAACTGCAAAAGAATCAGCTAATAATTGTTGAATTTTCGTGTCGCATATATTTAGAGCAAACGCCAAACAGCATGATTTTTATTTCGTGCTTGATTTTTTACTAATCCAATTTATTATGTAGATTAGACTGATTCAAAAAAAATAAATTGTCTCCGATTTTCAATGTCACTACCTTTTTAGTTAGAGTTTAGTGAAATAAAGAATTAATAAGCCTGGTAAAAATAAAAGATGCAAAAAAATTAAAAGTTGATAAATTTATAATTTGTACATAAATTTATTTCTCAGCTTGTAAGTACTTACAGTTAAGAAATAATTTTGTCAACCTCGAAAAAAAAGTATATGAAAAATTTTTCAAAGTTAATAATCTAATTCAACAAACATATTTAACAAACACAAAATAGCCTATAACATTCTTAAAAAAATAAAGAAAATTTTAAAATTTGTTTCACTTAAATCGGTTGAATACTTTCTGAGATAAGCGCGGACAAAATAAATATTTGTCCCGTCTTTATATGTATAATAAGTAAAGTAATGAGTAATGGTTATTTAAAAAAATTTATATAAATGTAGGTAGGTACTTAAATTATGTTTATTAGTACGTACATATGTATTTCCTTGAGGAGAAAATTCAATAGAAATAATTTAAAATAAATAATACTCTATTTAATTCTCTTATGGTTTTGTGTTGGGTTATTTGCCGAAAATGATTTTCTTGTTGTACGTTTTTACATACCCTGTGATTAAGATCTCATCAATCAAATTTCAATCACAATTTGCGGTTATATAAAGATTTATTCAAAGAGAAATAAATACATAACGGGGATTACAAGATCGCAGGAAAATAGTAAAAACTTCATATAAATTACAAAGTTTTAATGGATACCTATTTTTTAATTTCTTGTTCTTGTAATGAAATAGAACTTAAACATCATTTAGTTCTATATAATTATTTTTATTTTATTTAAGGGCGTGGCGTTTGTTAAAGCCATCACTTTGTATATGGCCCCATCTGCTAATGGATACAATTTTGACAATTGTGATGATCTCATTTGGGACATTTTTCACTTTGGTTTTATTACTGGCTTATGTCGCGCAATTGAATTGCGTATAGGTGGGAGTATCTCATTTTCTTACAAGCGTTTTATAATTAAATTTTAAACGACACAGATAATCGTTCCTTAAAAACTGAATACAAAATTAACATTTTATATAAGTAATCCGCAAGCTATATACAAGGACAAATGTTAATATAAAATTATTTATGAGGTTCACTTAAAGAGGACATTCTTGGGAAACGTGTATCGCGATGCGACCCCCATCAGTGTGAATCTAAAGACAATCACGTTCCTTTTGTGATTTTCGTGAAGATTTTGCCCTCTTGTTAGCGCATTAATGCTCACTAACTCGATTGTTCATTTAATTGCCATCTTTGGGGATAAGAACCAAGACAAAAATGTATAAGATGAAACTTTGCTGGCGACTGCTTTAATGTGTCCACCAATCATTAACATTTTTATTATCTCGAAGGACGAGGGGATTAGTTAAAGGTTTTCTGCTTTCCTTTCCTGGGTCTGGTTCTCTTATAATGTTAATGGAATAAAAATAAAATTAAAAAAAAAAAGAGGAGAAAAAATGAGGGCAAATCCTTCAAAAACGTTTTCAAAAACCACAGCTCAAGGGCAGTTATAGCTATCCTCAAAATCAACCGGCACATAAATCCGTTTAAAATATTTTTTTTTTCTTTTTTAAAATTTTCCGAGGGCAGTGTTGATAAAACCACATCGCCATAGTGGAATTGTATGCAGGAAGTTTAATCTACCCGTGCATTAAATATATCCAAAGCTATATCAGAAGCACAAGCACAAGACCGCTAAAAATGAAAGCAATTTAGACTCTGGAACACTCACAAAATGCTCCTGAATCCTGCCTGGGTAGAGGTTTCTGGATTCTGGCTCAGTCCCCATAACCAAATTGGATTGGTTAGGAACAGGATTTTCTGGTCTGGTTGCTCCTAACCGCAGAGAAATCTACATTCTGATCGAAAATCGGTTAATGTCAGTGACATTTAGCAAGCCTCAGCACCTTTAGCAGGATCAAGTCAGAGGAGGAATTGGATAAATCTACATAGGATAGGCATCCAAGAGAAAAAAGAAATTTTTTCACAGAGATGACTGTAAGGAAGGACCCCGCCGAAGGACGACGGGTAAATGTTACTCTGCGCATTCAATTGAAGTTGACATTCCGACAAAGGTTTAATCACACACATCCTCACATTAAGCATCAGAAGCAACAACAAAACATTGTATAGGTTTGCTTAAATAATTCTAATCTTTTTGTTATTTTTTGGAAAAGGAAGGTGGTTCAACAAGGATGTTTAACACGAAAGGACACACAAGCGCACTTGTCTTCTAAGCACACACAATCAGTCCGACGACCGACCGACAACGACAACGATGGCTGAGGAGAGCACTCTCTATGGGCTCTGTGAGCAAAACAATGGAAGGCTATTTAATGACACAGCAATTAGACTTTCCATTCCAGGTGTAGGAGGATGGGGTTGATGGTCCTGTGGGGCAGAGTGTTGAGGACTAGTTAGATGAGGCAATGGGTCTTGTGAGCTCGGTAGCTGGTACGGTATACATGTTATGATAATGATTGTGGTGGTGGTGAAAAAATTAACTCTTCTTTGCGCTCTTGGCACACTTCCCAGGGCACTTTCACTCTAATGGTAGACATTTTAATGTGGATTACATTTGCCACTGTAACTGTGAGCTGTTATAAGGCAAAAGCCTGATGCAGGATTTGTTCGTGTTGATCGGTACCTCTACCTACCGGTTTTTGGGACGGGAGGAAAGAGATATGGCATTTACATGAAATTAACAACAATGAGGCGAATTAATTTTGAAAGCTGAAAGGACTCCAGGATAAGATAGCGTATGTTGGTGTGTAGAAGGAGTTTTCGTATGCCAACAGTGGGCTTTTCTTATCGTGATTTTGATTATTATGTTGGAATGTAATAGGCTCAGCTATTAAAAGATGGTTTTCACAGGATTTAGTCAGATAAGTGTTAGAGGAAATTACAGTCTTGTACCTATATAGAAATGATACTTTAATAATAATAGTGAGTATATGACCGAATTAATTTTATATTTTCAACGTAAAAAATGAGAATTTTATCATATTTAGGCCCATTTGCTGAAGCTTAAATATTTAAGCTCAAAATAAGAGCTTATGTAATAGTTTTAAAACAAAAGTGTTTAAATTGAACAAAAGTATTTATGTTTCCTTTTAGCGAATAGGCCTCAAACTTTTTCCTATAGTTTTAACAGAAGATAAGGAAAGTTTTTTGCATTTTTCTACATTTCTTATATTTAAAATTCATTCATTAAAAATAGTGATCGAAACATTCACGTGTACTGCCAATTTCACAGTAAACTTAGCATTTTTTTTACAATATTCTGAAAAGATTTTAATTTGTTCAGTTAAAGAAAAGCCTTGGTCCAAATTTTAAAGTCGTTATTTACAAAAAAAAAAACAATCATACTTCAAATCCAACTTTACTATAAGTTATGAATTTGTACGACTTCAAAACTGAACCCCGCCGATTTTATATGATCTTCAAACTGTAAATTTGGAGCCTTATTTTAATTTTAAATTGATAGCTGGCTATTAAAAATAAACTGTCATGAAGTCTTCACTGTGAAGTACACGCGAAAGCACCCACTATTTTAATTAACTGGAAAATCCGGAAGAGAAATATGTATAAAAAAATAAAATGCACGACTTGATCGCACTAACTTGCTCTTGTAGTAAAAGTTTATTCGAATTTTAAAGGTTGAGTGTAATAAAATTACATATAATTAATAATTATATATGTTTATATCCATTTAATAAATTGAAGAATGGAAATTTGAATATGGAAAAAAGCATGAAACAGGTTTTTAAAATGACAAATGTTTTGATATCAAAATGACGAACGCCATCTCAATTCCTGGAAACATATGAATTTATGCTATTTTCAAGAATATAATCAACCCGTTTTCAAGAAAATGATTTTTCAAGAAAAAAATATTTGAACTGTTTTTTAAAAACCCAAGAAATATTTTTTTGAAAATATCCTTTTGTAAGCAGTATTATTCAGTTTTATTGATAGGAGCATCAAAGTAAAAATTTTGATCAAAATCGGTTAAGCGGTTAACGAGAAAGTCGAAAATAAAAAAAACCGGTTCTATGGCAGGTACCATTGTTGTTTATTTTATTTTTTTAAACAAGATATGGGTGGGAGCGGGTCATAATTCTGGCTATCAAAATCCTGTATGACCAAAATTCTGTTTTTTCTTTTTTTGAAAATACTGTACGATCAAAATTCTGTTTTTCAGAATTCTGTATTTCAAAATTCTGTAAATGCAAATATCTGTATATTCAAAATACTGTAAGTGTAAAATTCTGTTTTCCAAAATACTGTTTTTCCCAAATTTAGTTGCTGTTTTTTTTTTTTTTTTTTTTTTAAATGCATAGTAATAAAAACTAAATATCACCTACTCTTTATAGTTTTTAATTATTGTAAACTAAAAATTTTTTTCTATTCCTAGGTTATTCGAGAAGCCACAATACCTAATTTTGTCATGATTGTATATTTGTATTGTCGTGATTCGTAATTATTTTCGTTTAAATTTATATGGTATGTTAATAATAATCCAAAAAAAAAAGATAATAAATTACCCACATACATTTTTACAATAAATAAATCAGTTTTTATTGCAATGAGGGCGAGGTACCTTCTACTGATGAAAAGCCAATTCGTTTACACTTAGTGATTACTTACACTATTGCATATTCCTCACATTTTTTATCGGACAATAATAAGTCCTTGAATAAATAACTGCCAGTTACCTAATGTTTTCACTATTGAATTTTCATCACATTATTATCAATAGTAATAAGCAGATGAATAACCGTGTTACATTATGGAATTCTTTCTCTGTTTAATATTATCATATTTTTCATCGTTTTCCAAGCTGGCAAAAAAGCAACTTCCAACAAACCAGTGATTTCGTTGTTGAATTTTCATCGAGAAAGGGGCATGTGCCTACCGCAAATGACATGCCCATGTTAAATTCATCAGAGAAAACAGCACAAAAGTTAAGAGTGCAGCTTCTTTTCCCTAAGGAAAAAGCAGCTTATTCAGCTCTGAATTTTTAGAAATTTACTACTGGGTATTTGATACAAACATTTTTGAGTAGAGTAGAAACTTCTCTGAATATGTAGGTAGCAAAAATTCCATATTCTGTTATTTACCTTAATTTACTTAAAAATCTATAGAAATGTACGTAGTGAAAGAAAAATCATTCTGTATGTAATCGAAATTCTGTATTTAAAAATAATCATTTTGATAATGTAAAAAAGTGCGCACTTTTTTACATTATCAAAATGATGATTTTTCAAATACAGAATTTTGATATACAGTATTTTGCTCATACAGAATTTTGATCATACAGAATTTTAAAATACAGAATTTTGTGTAACCAGAATTTTAAAATACAGTATTTTGAAATACAGTATTTTAAAAACAGTATTTTGACCCTACAGTATTTTGACCCCAACCCGATATGGGTCGGTACAAATTATAATAATTAGTGACAAAAAATTGTAGTAGCCCGTCTGGGTTCAATAACAGCCGCTCCCACCATAAGTTTTTTCAGGGCTACTGCCCCGGGTGTCAGCCACACACATAAAAGAATAAATTTTTGTTTCCCTACCTACATATTATATGTGCGCATGAATTGAAGTTTCTGACCTTTTCCCATAAAATAGGTAATATGGAAATAAGAAAACCGTTATCGCCCAAGAGCAACTACCAAGCATTCAAGAAAGCCGCGCAGTTCTGTGTTCTGTTCTTTTTGCTTTATTGTTATGATGAGTATTTTTCTTTGTTTCGTTTTGGGAGACATTGCGTCAATTTTCTCAGCTCATCAACCGAAAATATTGTTGTATGGAACCGAAGAAGAACTGCGTGTTTTTGTTCCAATGCTTACCTCGACAATTACAGATCTACAGACAACAGTATCTTATTGGAAATCGGGCGAGTAGCGTCACATGGTAGCTGCAAAAATAAAAAGGTGAAGAAACTTGGAATGCCTTTAAATTTTTAAGCTTCGTTAGGTGGGACTTTTTTAGGTTCATTACTGAGTCTGTCATTGGCGATGAGAATTTATTTAACAATTTGCGCCTCAGTGGCATCGTGTGATCGAAGCTTTTCAAAATTAAAATTAATTAGGACTTATCTTAGGTCAACAATGAGCTAAAATAGGTTGACTAATCTGACAGTACACATATTGAAGGTTCCTTCTTCCGAGTTTTCATTTTTGTTCAGTTCTGCGTATGTCCTGTATTTTGTTTTTGTAAATTGTGGACGAGGGTCACTGCGATTTGGAAACACTTGTGTTTTGTTTTTGTAAATTCTGTTGGACAGGTCACTGTAATTTTCGAAGATGCGCAATATATTTTCAATATGTGTACTGTGGGGTGTGGACTGGTTATACTTTCAATCGAAAAGGAACACAAAAAAATAAAGATTTTAATGATATAATCGAAACATTCAGTGCAATATTAGCTCGAAAGCACCTTTAAATAAAATCTTTGTGTGTTTTTCTTTAATTTTTTAAGGGGTGTAAGCTTGCTTTTTAGTAGCCCGTGGTGTAATGGTTAGAGCGTTGGACTGTCATGCCAGAGGTCCGGGGTTAATACCAGCCGCTTCCATCTTAAGTTTTTTTCCGGGATACTGCCTCTTGCGAGCAAGTGACAAATCCTCCAAGAGTATCTCCTGTTATAGAAAAGTGCCGCTCACCTTAGCCGTTCGGATTCGGCAATAAACTGTAGGTCCTTTTCATTCCTGCACACAGGAATGGTTGAGAGTTGTAAGCCACTAGGTCCTGGTTGTTCATGAGCCGTTGTGCCACCAAATGTATTTATTTATTTTAAGCTTGCTTTACCGCCCCGGGTGCCACTGGCTCTTAGTCCGCCCCATGTATACCGTTGTATTTAAATGATTTTTTTTCTATTTCAAATCGATTTTTTTTTTTAATTTCTCTCCCTGTCTAAAAGTGGGGGGGAAGAGACCCCCTCCCATATGATTTTCTTTCTTATCTCAACTTAGCTTACACGCTCTAGCTTTTTGTCACATCGTATGCGAATTAACCTGTATAAAAACTTTAATACTTTTTGAGTTTAAAGGCCTTCACAACCTACTTCATAAGATTAACATTAAAATTAACTTGATTCACTAAACTAATTAATTGGGCCTATGTAGATAACAAAATTATAAAATATTGGGAACAGACTTTAATAGAGTATCTACTCTAACCCAGTCTTTTGAAAACTTCGGTTGAGCACACATCCAACTACAGTTGGCTCCGCTTAACTGGAACACTTGCAGAAAATTGGTTTCAGTTAAGCGGGGTTCTCATTTAAACGAACTTCGGATAACTGAAACTAGTTTCACATAAGCGGAGTTTTATAAAAAAAAAAAAAAAAATTTATTTTGAGATTGTCTATTCCAAAAACTAAACAAAAATATAAAATCAACAACTGGTAGGGAATTACAGAGAGTACGAGAATGAAGAAATAAGAAACATTTTGACATTTCATATTGAAAAGTTGTGTTCAATTGAAAATTAGGTGGCAGCGTTCAATGATAGTTTCAGTTATGCGGAGCTGAATAGGTGAAAATATTCATTGAGTCAAGATTGTTTGTTTCAATTAAAAGGAGTTTTCACTTAAGCGAAGCTCAATTATCCTAAGTAGTTTGCATGGAAACTGTTGAAAAAAGCCCCGTAATAGATTTCTTGTTTCGGTTAACCGATTTTTTCAGTTAAGCGGAGTGCAGTAAAGCGGAGTCGACTGTATTGTGAATAATGTATTATGGTTTACCCTAACTGCGTATATTTTTAGTTGCGATCCGATGATGGTTTGATAGACAGTGAAATCTTGTGCACGTGTTTAGCAACTTATAATATGGCTTTCTAGTTTTTTTAACAGCCTGATATTAATACACCTTCAATTTCCTGATGAGTTGTGATTCCATTGATAATTATCTGAAAATAAATGTGCGTCACAATGTGTACCTACTGGTATGGAAGTATTTGTAATGTATATACGATTCTCTTTAAAGGCGTTAATTAATAAAGTCTAAAACTTTTTGTTTGCAAAAGTTGAAAGCTATGCAATTATTTTGCAAAATTTAATTATAACAAAAATTGATGAAAGTAACTGAATGTGAAAAACCTTACCTTTATTATAAACTTATAACGATTCATACGCTTAAATTCGAAAATAAAATAAATGTTAACACCCACCAGGTATATTTATCTACTCCCACTTACCTATCACCACTTTATCCAATTTTTAATACCTAAACTTCTGAAGGGTCAACTTATTCGCAACTATATACGTACCTCAAATAGCTTACTCTCATCAATCACTGTCGTATAAGGTTACGATATATTTGAAGGTACCGATGCTATAGCTAACTAAAAAAAAAAAAAAAAAAACTGATACACGACACGTGTATACACTTCTTTTCTACTTAAGTAAGAAATGTTCAAATATAATATCTATCAAAGACGAACGATCTGTCATTGTGTTTTCTTATACATGTATAAGGAATCTGAAATAAATTGATGCATCTGAGCCCAAAATGTTTCATGATACTTATATAGTAACCTGAGTTAATTCATCTTAAATTAGTGCTAAGGTTTTCAATCAGTCTTACCTAACTAAATAAATGGTAGGTAAGGTAGGTAGTATTCTTCTTGTGATTTTAGATTAAATTAAATCAAGAATTTACTCAAAATCATTAATTTTTACTGTACTTATATCATTAAATTGCATTAGGCATTGTGTTATTAAATATTTGATGCAATTAGATTCAAACTGTTATGCATAACAATATACCTGCTTATGTAGTAGTTACCTTAATCCTGATATGATTCCATTTTCCATCATGAAAATACATACATCGCCCAAAGTACAGTTGTTATTAAGCTAGGTATGCTTGAAAGACTAATTGATACTATTACCAAAGACACTTACAATTGCAATAAGAAGTTATATTGTTTTATATTAAAGCAGCGAACCCCTATAGCAAAGCATAATCATCCTTGGAAAGTACAAACTTATCGACCGATTAACCAATAAACTATTCAATAACAAGGATCCCAAACCACCCTATATTTAGTCGTAAACAAGGTCAAAATGGCTTAAACAATACCAAGACCATCAGACCACAGTCATAGTTTCATTCTCCTTGATTCAACTCAACTCCCAATTCGCATCCACTTCCGCTTCTCTCATTCCATACTCTAGCTAATGGCATCAATTATTGTGTATCATAACAAAGTAAAGTACCAACTACTATGTATGTATGGAGGTACTAGTTTATGCTCTCAAGAATAAGAAGGACCATGGTATTATAGTGGAAGCAAAATTAAGTACTAGAGTTTGCAACATGCATGCAGTTTATCCTCGAGTGGATTTTATAGATGGCAACGCATAAACTTTATGATTTTCCATACCCAGGGCTAAGGGAATTACCAAATAAAGAAAATTTTAGGGGTGCTTTAGACCACTTTTCATTTTTTACCACCGCTGGTGGGTTAGGTATCAAGGTTTTAGCTTAGTAAGTGACAGTGATAGCGAAGTTGTGTTAGTTTTTTTATGAATCAGTATTTTTTGTATTTTATTTTTATTTGAAAAAAAAAAAAAAATAAAAAAGGATAAGAAAAAAACAGCATAATCATTTTCATTGTATCGCTTAAATTTAAAGTTTAAACTGAAAAAATGTTTAAAATCAATGGCGCAATTTTTGGACGATTTACTATGATGATGTTAACCCGTTTTTAGTATGATGCTAGGTTTAAAACAGGCTGTTCCAAAATTTTAAACGAGTTAGCATCGTTATATCTTTTTAACATTTTACTAAAGTTAAAATCGCCAAATGCCTATTTTATCTTTTTAGTATCATACTAAATCCAAGTGTCACTTTGGCAGCTACAATTGCAAAAGTGGGTTGAACTGTCACTGTTTTAGGCGTGTTCAGCTAGG
Organism: Epistrophella euchroma; assembly: GCA_947049315.1. NCBI lineage: Eukaryota > Metazoa > Arthropoda > Insecta > Diptera > Syrphidae > Epistrophella > Epistrophella euchroma. The sequence continues at coordinate 23,821,686 of OX346245.1, forward strand.
TATGTTTTGTAGGATACTAATTAGAAAATGTTTAAAACTAACAATATTTCAGTAAAGACTTTTAAAGTTAGCAAATTGTTAAGTAGTATTATGCTACTACCTACCTTCAGATCAGGCTTTTTGAAATTTTGCGCCAATATGTTCTTCTATAAAAATCCCTTTTAACGAGTGTGAACACAATTGTTTCCATTATTATTATAAAAATTTCGAGTTTGAATTTTTTTTTTTTTTTCAAAAACTATTCTCTCAAATAATTTGATTTAAAAACGTAATAAAAGATCGGACTTTTGGTTTTAAAAAAAGTATATAGCATGACAGTTTTAGAAAATTAGCTCCTGTCTCTAAAATGGGGGGAAATAGACCCCTCCTTCTATACGATTTTTTTCTTTTCTCAACTCAACGTACACGCTCAAGATTTTTGTCACACCTTATAGGTGATAGGTGAATCACCCTGTATATGGAAAAAAACAATATTGTGTAAACAAATTTCGAGGTTGTAATCAAAATTGACACTTATGATGAAGTAGCGTGTGCCAATTCGTTACAAGTTTGGTACAGGTACAGGACATTTTTATGCGATTCCCTGGAAAAAAATTCGAATTTTTGATTAAGCTCGTCTATAACAGGT